>OY747131.1:7266094-7923178 GCA_963556465.1 Berberis vulgaris | reverse complement strand
GTCCAGCCTCACGCACTATTTCTTCTTCAATTTATTGTCAAGGAGAAATAACACAGAAAAAGGAAGAGAAGTCTGAAACAGATTGAAGATCGTGAGGAAGAAGGAACCAGTTTGGGGCGGTGGGATCGAGCTCGCTGCCAAGGAGAAGAATTTGTGGAGAAGGGGAGAAAGGAAAAGGAAGGAGAAAAGAAAAAGGAGAAAGAGGCTTATTTTCTTTATAAGGCGGGTGGCTATTCGCCCCCACCGAATTTTCGAATGCACCCACCCTCTTTCACAAAAAAAATAAAACCCTAATCAATATCAAACCCAATGAAGACCTAGCTCAAGTCCAAAATATAAAAAAAAAATCAGCCCAAGCCCAAAAGAACAATAACACCAATTTATAAACTACCCCCACATTTTTATTCTATTTAGTAATGGCAAACAAAAAATCTTTTTCCCAATAAATGAGATTACAATATATGCCACAATTAATAAATAAGAAATTATTATATTTATCTAATTAGGCGGGTATTACAATATATACAACTCAAAAGAATCTCGTCCTGAGATTCGGTAGAAGAAGGTAAGTAGGAAATTAATTCTTAAATAAATAAACTACACATCACATGGACAAACAAATAGCTCATACGTATGCCCATAACTTAATGAAGACAATTACACAAAAATATAAAATTTCAGTAAGTACAAAAATTACCGGGTGCTACAATATATACAACTCAAAATAATCTCGTCCCGAGATTCGGTAGAGAAAAGAAAGTTAAGCGAATTTCGAAAAATAAAACTTGTCAAACGAAAGAGGATTTTTAAAATAAAAATTTCAATCGAATTTTAGTTGCATAAATTTTTATTGCCATTGAAAAAGTACGGGTGTTACAATATATACAACTCAAAAGAATCTCGTCCCGAGATTCGGTAGATGAAAGAAAGTTAAGCGAATTTCAAAAAATGCAACTTGTCAAACGAAAGAAGATTTTAAAATAAAAATTTTCAATTGAATTTTAGTTGCATCAATTTTTTATTGTCATGGAAAAAGTAGTGGTGTTACAATATATACAACTCAAAAGAATCTCGTCCCGAGATTCGCGAAAAGGGTTAACTAAAGATTCAAGATAACAAACCGCTACCAGAAAACAACACGGAATAATGTCATCCACTATTGACATTAAAATTAGCGAGTCACAGAAATCTCATCTCGAGATTCACGAAGAAAAAGAAACAATAATAAAAGTTCAAGGTTCACCCTTGTCACTTTCTCTCTAGACATTCACACTACTACTCTCCCATATCCACATTCCGAGGATCACCTAGACTCTACCCCAGCCTAGGTTAACCAAATGCTCTGATACCAAACTGTCACGCCCCGATTTTCGAAGGAAACGAAAATCCCAAAAGCCACGTAGGATTATCCGTTTCCCCCAAAACTCGGGACGTGAAAATTTAATAATAATAGAAACAAATAGCGGCATGAACTAAACATCTGAAACAAATAAAAATCTAACCCGGTGAGACTCTGACGTTGCTAGCTCACTAGCGGAACTCCAGTGCGCAGCTCAAAATCTCTAAACCTGAAAGGCTAATCGGCTACATTCCAAAAAGAAAGTACCCAAGAAGCAAAAGTTATCTTGATCTTAACATAGGAGGGTTCGATACCTTACGGATAGATATACAAAGATTATACATATCAAAGGCAAAAGTTTATTTTGTTTCATCTTCTCTCTCATTGTAATCAGCCAAACTTTCCATGACTTGATGCCCATTTCACAGCCATCATAGTATTTGTTCAAAAGCTAATGAGTTCGAGCAATTGCCGTGAATGGTGGGGAATGAAGAAATTGGTCGTTGGGTGATTACTAAATTTATAAACAAGAAAAATTAACAATCATGAACAAAATTTATTGAAACTCAAATTACTAAAGTTGGTCATGATGGGTACTTTATATAAAGTTGAATTTGTTGACAAATATCCAAACCTACTATTTTATTTTTCTTCAAATTACATGAATGACTTCAGTCATGTTTGATAAAATCTACATCACTAAAATTGGTATCGACAGATCCTTTGAGAATTTCATTAAGTAATCATCATATTTTACAATCAGATATATACTGAATAAAAAAAATTTAATTGTTTCTTTCCAAAAAAGGGGAAAGAAAAATAAAATAAAAACACAATCAATCTTATTCAAATTAGTCTCAGCATCATATTTCGTCGACCTGAGAACAACCAATCTCAACTCCTTGTTCACAAAAATTTTTCATCCTTGCACTTTCCTTGTGCATCCTTGCACTTTCCTTGTGCATCCAAGGAATCCTAGGTCCAAAAAAAAAAATCATATCTTTTAGGGATAAATGGATGACCAGATGCTGCTTATAACTTTTTTTCAGCTTTTTTTTATAATGTAACATAGCTCTAACATGTTATGCATTGTTTGTTGAAATGATTGAAATTGGTTTTTAGTATTTGTAGGAGGTGTTGTATGTGAGCATCTTGAGAAAGACAAGTGTGCATTTGCAATATCATCATCAGGAACACGTTGCATTCTTGAGAAGGGTGTTCGAAGGAGTGGAGAGGAGGTGTATATGTGCAAATCATTCGAGATTGAAGGATTGGATTGAGAGTGACCAATGTGTTAGAGCTTGTGGCATTAATCGATATTCTTTAGGGATCTCATCGGATTCTCTTGTTGAGCCCCACTTCATTTAAAAGCTTTGATCTCCTTAATGTTATGATAGTTGTCCTAACATCATTGACCTTACTTCAACCTCGCTGCAGGAGAAGGTAAAAAAATATTACGACCAATAAAATAAATGGTATAGATACTACATTGTTATACAATTTGATTGTTCTTTCTTATTTTAACAGGCGTGTTCCCTCGGAAATTATGTGAAACTCAAAAGAAAAATGATCATAGAGTGATGCTTGAGATTTGAAGCTCTGGAAATGTGGCACCGGGACCTGTTTCAGAAAATTCTATGTCTACACCAGGACTTGTATCAGAAAATTTGATGGCTGAGTCTATGGTTGCACCCACAATGCCACCATATTAAGTTGGCTGAATCGGTTGATTAGTTAGTGTTTACATTGATAAATGAGATTACATAGATTTTCAATCATATGTTGCTTTAGAGGAGTTGTCTCATTTTTTATATATGGTTTTTTTTTCTTTGAAATATTTGTTTGGAAATTGCAGGTAATTAGTTGGTTTTAACTAATTTTATTGAATAGATGCACAGAGCCGAGAAATGTGATCCTCTCGTTGAAATTGATGTTAAATAAAATACTGTGTTACCATTGTTTTATTACATGATTAAGGGTTGATATATAGGGATCCATAGTTGCACAAAAACTGCCTGTGGTTTCTAGACTAGTTTTAAATTATGCGAAGAAATCATTTATCTAAAACAAAAAAAAAAACTGAAACATCGTAAAATAGAAATAGAATGGTATAAATTTTATGGTTTTAGAAAGAAATGATATCAACTTTGAGTATTACTTGTTTAAGTAGCCACTGTGTGAGTCAATATGTGCCAAGGGCATGCTAGAGGCAATGGATTGGCATGTATAAGGTACTGCGATATTTGCAAATATGTGGCAGTATGTAGCTCCAATCGTGTGTGATAATGTAACACATACATCTTACAAACTGTATTCCAAGTACCTCCAAGTTTCAATTATTTGGAGCAAAATTGACATGTCTTTACCATGAAAGCTCCCCTGCTCGATCCCTTGGCCTATCTTATTTTTCCATAAATTTTAGTTGTTTTACTTTGATGAATAAGATAAAACCAATGTTATTATACCTTATGAGTTCTAATCAAATAATTAACTTTGTAGTACAATATTGGTTTCTAATTGGACAGTTTCTCCACAAGACAAATATGTGATGTTGATAAGGTGATTACCGTTAATGCCGGAGGGAATGTTAATAATCATCGTCCCGTGAAGGTAGGAAATGGGAGACCTTTAACTCATTTTCTTCACTAACAGTCAAAAGTAAGGTCCAAGTCCTTTTCATACTAAGAAAGTTTTTCACATGATCAGTTTGTACAAGTAGCCCCACATTGCAAACAACTCTCAAAACATAGTATCTTCAGTCAAGTGACATTGAAGGTGTTCTGTTTATCTGCTCTTAATTAGTTGTATCAATGGCTTCCTATTTGAGCTTCAAAACCCTGGCCTGTTGGCCCTTGCACTTGCTCTCTGCATCCAAGGCAACCTAGGTATCAGTTACCTGAAAAATACTTTTTTTTAAGAATGTATCAACAACATAATACTGTTTATAATTTTACTATGTAACATATAGCGCATAAAGTTTGTATGTATTGTGTGTTGAAATCATTGAATTAGTTTCACTATTTTTTTGTAGGAAGTATTGTATGAGAGCATCTGGAGAAAGACAAGTGTGCATTTGCAGTATCATCATCAGGAACGCGGTTGTATTCTAGAGAAGAGTGTTAAAAAGAATGGAGGGGAGGTATGTAAATGCCGATCATCAGAGATTGAGACTGATAACTTGAAGTACTGGATCGAGACAGATCAATGTGTTGGAGCGTGTGGTGTGGGTCGCAGTTATTTGGGGATTTCATCAGATTCTATTATGGAGCCTCAGTTCACACAGAAACTATGTTCCTCTCAATGTTACGATTCTTGTTCTAACATTCTTCATCTTTACTTCAACCTTGCTGCAGGAGAAGGTAATAAATAGATTAAACAAAAGAAGGTTAAATTGTTAGTAAACTTTTTTTTATGCATATACCATGGAAAAAAACCCTTTTGAAACATTAACAATATATATGGGTGGGATCCCGAAACAAAGATTTTTGGCAAAGACATGCACCTAACTTCACTCATCTTGAAATTTTAGAATGAGTCAAATTTTTAAAATTTTCTAACTTCGTCAAATATAGTCATCAAATTTACGGTAAAATTAAATGATTGAAAATTCTCTACCTTGTATAATGCTCTAGTACTCCAAATGAGTTAGTTTTATCTTATAATGATCTGTATGGTTAAGAGATCATCCCACAAAATACCAACTTATTACAAAATTTCTAAGTGGATGAAATAGGTAGGGGTCAATCCATGCCATTTTTATCCCAGTCCCGAACCGGTTGGAACTTTGATGAAATGGGTTTCCACAACTTTAGTCTCGAACCGTCCCAATTACAGTTTAAATTAAATTGTTTCATAATTAATCCACTTTATTTAAGTTTTTTAATGGATCGGATCCACTAACTTAGGATCTAAGCTCAATTGTATGTTTTGGATCTGATTATGGTATGAGATATACTATGGGTGGCCTTTTTTTTTCTTTTTGAATCAAAGAGATCGTAATCACCTTCAGTTTCCTCTGTTCATCTTTTTCCATTCCCACTTTCAATGCATTTTTTATAATTTTCTATGTTTTATAACCAAAGATAAATGCAAAAAAAAAATCAATCTACATCTTCAATCAAATCCGTTTCATGCAGACACGTCGCATACATAAAAATTGACTGAGGAATGGACTAGTATTTTTTTATGGTCTCAAGTCTTCTTGATCTCGACATAGGAGGGCTGGAAAGATACCTAACTGATAGATACAAAGATTATACATATCAAAGACAAAAAATTATTTTGTATCATCTTCTTTGTCATTGTAATCAACCAAACTTTCTATGACTTGATCCCCACTGCAAAGCCATCATAATGATATATCAAATTGTCATCTGATCGTGGTCATATATATAACATAAACCATTATAATTATAGGCAGGGGCGGAGCTAGGATTGAAGACAAAGGGGGGCAAAAAAATAAATCACGGATAATTTAATTCTTAAAATAAATAAATAAATATGATTAAAACAAAGTTTCAAAAGTAGTACAAGAGAAACATATTTTATGTGTCAATGTTGTTGCACATTGGATTTTAGTAAAAACTCTCTGCGAGTTCTCATGTTCATAGGGTTTACCAAATTAGATCCGAAGGCTACAATATTGTTGCTACTTAATATTCTCTGCATTGTAATCCATGTCCGAAGGCTATATAACTGACCCTATAGGGTTTACCAAACCAGGTTCGAAGGCTACAATATTGTTGCCACTTAATATCCTCATCGCCTCTATCTCGCAGGGAGATTTACTTTCACTTTGGTCCGTTGTCTCCACCTTGCATGAAGACGGCTTATCCACGACGAAGCACATGTGCCACAATCTTAACTGGTAAGTCTCGAACCTGCGACCTCTTTCAAGGAGAGTTGATGTCCGATCATCTGAGCTACAATTGGTGGACAATTGTTAATATTAAGAACGTTACCGTCCAATTGCTTAGCTGAAGCAGACTACTGTGAAGACTGAAGAGTGTCGATGAGGAGCAAACAAGCAAGACAGAGAGACCACGCCCATAAATCGATCTATGTCTAATCGAAATCGTATTGTGTGATTGGAGGGGATTTGAGAAAATCAATCTTTGTCGAAATCGTTTTAGGCAATTGAGAAGGCGGAGAGGTGAACTTGCCAAGGGTTTGCGATTTTGTGTATATTTGTATTTTATTATCTATGAGAGGGGGCAATCTAAAATTTTAAAGAGGGGCAAAATTGCAAATATTGTTAGTTTAGTGGAGTTTCTTAAAAAGCTAAGGGGGCAATTGCCCCCCTTAGCTATAAGGTAGATCCGCCCATGATTATAGGAGGACCATTACGAAGGAGATAAGTTGTGGCAGGAATTACTTCCCCAAGGACGCATCTCAATGAAAAACTGTTTTTTCCATGCAAAGTTTTTATGATAATTATGTCTAAAATTTTTGTGTCTAATATGAAGCAGACATAGAATTTTGCAAATTACGTCTAAAATCCATCTAAGTGTTTATTCTCGACATTTATAAAAGGAAATATTACATAACACTTAGCTAGCCTATCATGTCTAATTGAACTACCTGTAAATGAATCTAAAAAATCCAACTAACTAAAGTCAGCTCAGTTAATATGGTGCCATAGCAGGTGCCATAGCAGGTGCCATGACCAATTTTCTGGGCATAGGTCCCGGTGCTACAATTCCAGAGCTACGAATCTCAGCCAGTTCTCTACGATCATTTTTCTTTTGAGCTTTGCACAAAGCTGGAAGCAACACACCTTCTGCTGCTGCAAGGTTGGAGTAGAGATCGACGATGTTAGGACAACTTCCATAACACTGAGGTGAGCAGAGTTTTTGCATGAATTCAGTCTCTGTAAGAGAATCTGTTGAAATCCCTACAGTATTGCGATTGAGCCCACATGCACTGATGCACTGATCGGTCTCAACTATATCCTTCAAATTATTGGTCTCAATCTCAGATGATCGGCATAGGTACACATCTGGTCTATTCATTTTCTCGAGTACACAACGAGTGCCTGATGATGATACTGCAAATGCACAACTGTCTTTCTTGAGATCCTTGCAACGAATGGCCCCTGTACACACACAGAATAAGTATATGATGTATCAATTAATCGAGTCAAACAAGTTACCAATATTTTTCAGTCTTATTGACACTTATAAGTGAAAATAGTTTACCTAGAGCACTGGGGACACATAGAACAAATACAAGAGCTAATGTGGCCATGTTGGTGAAGCTCAAATGAGAAGCCATTGCCAGAACTTTGATAGAGCTAACAAGCTATTAAGGCTCTGAGAAAATGTTGTGAGAATTGTTTGGAATGTGTGTGGAGGTATTTATAGTGAATTCATTCAAATCCAAGAGGGAAAGAACGAGGAAAGTTTAGTAAATGAACATTATCAATTTGACTCATGTCTTTGGTATAAGAAGTGAATTTTCAATGAAAATTGCGATCAGTGGTGGCCAAACACTGGAGACTTTTTGGGCCTTTATGGCTGCAATCAGATCACATTCACTCGGTTTAACGGTCTTTGGACCAGGTCCATAGTGGACCAGTTCGGGGTTCACGCGCCATTGAAAGTATAAACATCAATGTCTAATTAAGGACTTAAACTTGTCATCATCATCATCATCAAAGACGGACTTTGTGAAAGACCTTTTTTTTTTTTTTTTTTTTTTTTTTTTTTTTTTTTTTTTTTTGTTCAAACACGAAGATGTTTATTAATGAAAGAAAGAGAAACAAATTACAAAGAGAAACATTCCTATATCAAGGAATGCCAAGACACTATGAAAGTGTCAAAGTGAGGTTTAGTTCCTACTACAGTAGGATCATTTGATAAAAGAATGATGGTGGGTAGAGATTCAACTGCCTCCAAAAGGCCTCATCGGTTATTGACACGCATTCAATCACTTATATTCTTCATTTCACTTGGCTTAGACTAAACTTCAATTTTCACCAACAATTTAACAGAGATGACTAAAAATTATTTACTGAAAAAACTAACTACTGATGGAAAGATAAAAATATATGGCGTAAAAGTAATTTTGATTAATTCAGGGATTATCTAGCTGAGTTCTAACGTATGTATGCCTAAATAATATTAATTCAACATTGCAAGAAAAAATTAAGGCATTTTTCAAGAAAAAATTTCATTGAAAAAAATAAAAATTTTGTTGGAAAAAACTTTTAACAAAGAAAAAAATTTGTTATTGGGTTCTTGGAGACATCCCCGTAGTTAAATGTTTTAATCAAAGAATTAATTTTTTTTGGTAAAATGTAGGGGTGGGCATTTAAAACCGAAAAACCGGATCGAACCGAACCGAGAATCAGATCGATTGGTCCGGTTATTTTAATAATCGGTTCTAAATCCGGCCAGATCCGGAATGCCCTGTCCAATTTTCAGTTCCAATTCCCATAACCCGCCAATTATCCGGCCCGACCCGATTATTTAAAAAATAATGAAACACTTTCTCTCTTTCGCACTTGTGCTGTAAAATGGTTGTTAATTTCTAGAGTGGGTTTCGAAACTTCCCGAATTATACTTTTCATCGTCAAACTTGTTCCAAGTCCAACTCACTTCTTCTTCGTATTGGACTTGGACTGGATTTGGACTTGTATTAACAACAAGTTACCCATCTCAACAGTTATCTTTCGAGCTCCACTTGATCCACTGGTGCAGGTTATATAAATTCATAATGAAGAAAAATGGAAACACGCAAAAATGTATTAAATAAAAGGAGATGATGAATCAATTCCAATCCCCCATGACACACACACACCCATTGTCCACTTGCATCCCTCTCCTAATCAAGACATTCTGAGTAGGGACATTCTGAGTAGGGAGTAGGAACGTAACTTCACCCCAAACTGTACAAAAAGGAGTTACCTTTGAATATCCTTCCATATTGAGAACTGGAAAGTACAACGCATTCTTTTGGACAGTGAGCTGGGGTTATTTAGGATCTCCGAACCTTATATTAATGAAAAAAGATGATGATAATAAATATTACAATCTCTTATACGCTCACTCATTACATCAGCCACATAATAAAAATCTTGCTTCAAATCTTTAACAAAAAACCTAATGAGTTCTAGAATCACCGTCTCCAAGTTGGGGAGTAATCTTGCAAAGTGTTCTGTTACTAAAGTGGTTGCATGATAGACCTGCCATAACTTTTCTTCCTCATAATCACCAATCAGTCCTTTAATCACTCTCATGACCTGATTTAAATCTAAGGTAGGCTCCAAGATGTATGAGAAGTCGTCGTAAAGAAACGAAACACAATGAATCATGAAATAGAAACCATAAAATGGTAGCATTGATCTAGCATCCCTACAAGGTTCTAATAAGCATTTGCAATTTACTTGTATTATCATTATCAATTACCTGAATTTAGGATTTGTCTTCTTGCTTCGAGAAGACCTTCGAGGAACATATTCAGTGGGAGGTTGTATTGTGGTGACCTCATGCTCTTCTTCAATAGTGGTTTGCCCCACCTTTGCTGCTTCCGCTTCAATTAAGCTTTTAATTTCAGTAACCAAAACATCACTACCTATTCGTGCAATTTGTGAATTCAAAGCATTAATGGCTTGAGGTGATAGCCAATCCATGAGCGCTGTTGGATCTTTCCCATGTCTGCCTATACCAGTGACTTCGCGAAGCACATCCACAACTTGCATTGGGTTTGCCTCTGAGTTAGATATGGGGGTAGACAAACCCGGCTCTGCTGCTACTTCAGCATTGGCTGAAACATCCAGTGATAATGACGTAGCAGAGATAATGACATAACAGGAAGCCACGTCCACCGCTTCAATGTCATTAAGGTGGCTATCAAATTGATGGTCCCCTTGATATCTCGTCACAAGTAACCCATCTCAACAGTTCTCTTTCTAGCTCCACAATTTTGTTTTTCATCTCCTCAAATACTTTTCCACAATTGAATGGGCATGTTGTTAGACTTGTATTGCAAAGCCCAAAAGTCAAATTGGGGTGAAAAACATTGGACTGAAAATTTGGACTTTGATTGTGACCGATTCGGACCAGCTCGAAATTTTGGTTAACCGAAAGTCGGGTTAACCGAGGCCATCGGGCTGGGCCTGATCACTAAAATTTTGGATTTGAAACCGTGAAGGCGGTGATGAAATAGTTCCTGATCAGGGGAAGCTTCATCCTGATGCACAAATTAGTCTGTTCGCACCGGACTTGGTGAAGATGAACTCACATGTCTGGCACCAAGAGGTGGATGTTGAGTATGTTTCAAGGGAGCATATAAGCAAGCGTCACAGCTAGTTGATAGACCACACTCCAAAACTCGAGGAAGATACGCTGGAAGAGCGTGTGGCTTGGTATGTCTCAGATGAGCCACGCGACCGTTGCTGGGACGGAAGTATAGGAGGCTCGCGAGAGAGTATATACTTTGGAGCGTGTCTTCTCGCACGTGCAGACACTGTATTCTGATGCACTCCATGAAATTGAGCGGCTTAAAAAACAGGCCGACGAGATGTAGTTGGATCAATCAATCGTGGTCGTTGAAGCTCATAGGGCTCGTCTGACCGAGGTGGTGTCCGAGAGGGACAAACTTAAGCAAGAGTTGAGCCGGCTCCGCCTAGAGGCTGAGGTTGCGCAGGAGGCTGCGTCTAAGGCACATTTTGAGCTGCAGTTTTTTGCTGAAGAAAATGTTTCGAAGGAAGCTGACTGGGCTGCTGAGAAGCAATAGTTGGAATTCGATGTGGAGTTCTATGCTCGAAAGGCGAAGAAGGCCGATGACCAACTCGAATTGGGATGGCATGAACTCAGTGATGTGAAGAGCGATTGGCCACAGAGCAGTCTCAGGTTGATGCGCTAACTGGCAAGTTGGAGCTACTGGAGCATGCCCTTATTGATGCAAAGGTGCGAGAGGAAGAGCTTATCCAGGAACAAGGCAAATGTGAGTTCCACTGGATTGTTCATGGCCGACTGGAGCTGTTGGAGCTGATGAAGGATGAGCATCCGGAGTGGGATCTTAGCCGTTACAAGAAGATGTCATATGTGGACTTGTCTGTTACCTCTGAGTCGTAGTAGGGTGAGGAGGATAGTTCGATCCCTAACGTCAAGGTTGAAGCGCGTATAGATGCAACTTCTGCTTCTGTTCCTCCTAGGCTTAACTCTTCCGTTTCTGTACATTTTCCTGATTAGGAGCAAACTTTGTGTGCTTGTACACTTTTTGTCTTGACCATTAATGAAAACAATATTCTTCGTTCCATACTTGGCGTCTCTATTGCATGTTTTTTGTTTTGCCTTGTCGTCTTACTTTGGCATAGACTGGTTGAATCAATAAGACAACTGTCTGCGGCAGAGATGTCCGATAGTGGGCATGTTGCGAACAATTTAACTGGGGTTGAGTCACTCAAGTTGTGTCTTGTGCCATAGGTAAGTTGTTTGAGCTTTTTCTTGTTTGTCTGACTGGTCGCCTGTAGCTGTTGCCGCGGGCAAGCCATGGTGGCCGAAAGTACATGTAAGAGCGTTCGCACCGAGTTAGGCGTCGTAAGCTTGGGTTGGCATCCTAATTAGCTTTCATCTGGGCACCGGTAGTACTATCCTTATATCAGCACAAGTGGCCTCTTTTAAATGTTAGAACGTCAATCCGTTTGAGCTTGAAGGCGCTGATTCAACCAAGCTTATGTTTGCGTCCGTTATCCTGGGGGAGAGCGGAGGTCGCGTGGAGAGCTGTTTGAGATTCCCACCTTCCGAATCGTTTATGATCGAGTAGAGTGGTCCATGGATTTGGGGAGTAAAGTTTTGTCAACTAGGTTGAAAAGCAATGATCCCGTGGCAAGCTGCCGGAATCAGTTCAGAACTGACTAGGCTTTCACCTTCCAAATTATTTATGACCGAGCAAAGCGGTCAACTAATTCATGGAGTAAATGTTTGGCGACCAGGCTGAAGAGCAGTGGTCCCGTGGCAAGCCGTCGTAATCAGTTCGGGACTAACCAGGCTTCCACATTTCGAATTATTTTTGACCGAGCAAAGCGGTCAACAAATTCGGCGAGTAAAGGTTTGGCGACTAGGGTGGAGAGCAGTGGTCCCGTGACAAGCCATCGAAATCAGTTTGGGATTGACTAGGCTTCCACTTTCCGAATCATTTATGACCGAGCATAGCGGTCGATAAATTCGGAGAGTAAAGGTTTGGCGACTAGGCTGAACCGCAGTTGTCCCATGGCAAGCCGTCAAAATCAGTTCGGAACTGACTAGGCTCCCACCTTTCGGACCATCAACACCCGCCCCGCGCGGTGTGGCTACGTATTCAAGAGGGGTTTGGCGACCATGCTAAAGAGCAATGGCTCCGTGGCAAGACATCGAGATCAGTTCATGACTGACTAGGCTTCCACCATCCAAATTATCTACACCTGAGTGCACCAAGCTACAAATTTGAGAGTTTTTCGACGGCCACGCTGAAAAACAGTGGTTCCGTGAGAAGGCATCATAATCAGTTCAAGACTGACTAAGCTCTCACCTTCTAGACTATCTACACCCTCGCAATGGGGCTACAAGTCCAAAGTTGGTGATTTGGCAGCCATGGTGAAGAGCAGTGGTCCCGTGGCGAGCCATCAAAATCATTTCAGGACTGACTAGGTGTGATACCCTTGTGTGGGCGAACCTGAGGGTTAGAGTCCAATAGGCCCAACAGGCCTGTGGATCCTAAGAGGGGTTGGACGAGCTACTCAAGGGGGATCATAGTCCCACATCGCCTAGGTGCGGGAGGGTGATGTGCTTTATATGTACGAGCTTGGCTCTACATGATACAACGCGTTCTGGAGCCCCAGTAGGTGGGTGGAAAAAACAAAACCGTGAGGGGGAGGGTGAGGGTTGGTGCCCAACAGGCCTGTGGATCCCAAAGCGGACAATATTGTGGATGGGTAGGGCCGGTTGTGGGCTGTTGCGCTGCGCTGTGCATACTCAGAAACAACACGTTTTAAAGCTGTGCGGGCCGGTTTGGGCCCAGAGCGAACAATATTGTGTCATGTGGACCGGGTCGTTACAGAGGTGGTATTACAGCTTGACCCAGCCGGAAGTGTGCCGACGTGGACATTGGGTCTGTGTGGCCAACGAGGACATTGGGCTCCCAGGGGGGGTGGACTGTGATACCCTTGTGTGGGCGGACCCGAGGGTGAGGGTTGGAGCCCAATAGGCCCAATAGGCCCAACAGGCCTGTGGATCCCAAGAGGGGTTGGACGAGCTACTCAAGGGGGATCATAGTCCCACATTGCCTGGGTGCGGGAGGGTGATGTGCTTTATATGTACGAGCTTGGCTCTACATGATACAACGCGTTCTAGAGCCCCAGTAGGTGTGTGAAAAGAGCAAAACCGTGAGGGGGAGGGTGAGGGTTGGTGTCCAACATGCCTGTGGATCCCAAAGCGGACAATATTGTGGTTGGGTAGGGTCGGTTATGGGCCGTTGCGCTGTGCATACTCTGAAACAACGCGTTTTAAAGTCATGCATGCCGGTTTGGGCCCAGAACGAACAATATTGTGTCATGTGGACCGGGTCGTTACACTAGGCTCCCACCTTCTAGACTATCTATACCATCGCAGTGGGAGCTACAAGTCCAAGGTTTGATTAGAAGCTTTCGTTGCTGGTCGTCACCAGCTAGGCTTACCTGATTAAGTTCGGCGAACACTGACCGCGAATGGGCCACTGATCCCTGGCAAGTCGTCGTCACCAGGCATGGCAACACTGATTAGACTTCCACTTCTTAAACCGTCGATGCTTGTGCTAAGCAGACTAAGCTTGCCCGATTTGACAAGAGGTTCCGTCTGTTGAGGGGCGTGCGAAACTAGTGGTTCATGGTGTGGACGAAGTTACCTTAACTCAGCGAGTGGTAAAGTCTGTATGTCAGGGTTGACTAGGATCTTCAAGTGCTCGTGCCAAGCATGCGACAGGGTGTTGTTTGAATAACAGGTTGAGCCCATGGATCCGTAAAGGAAGGGCTAGGGTTTCCTGCGCGGTGCATTGTGTGTACAGCGTAGATCGCGTGGCGACACATGTATGGCGTAGGTTGCGTGACTGTTGAGTATCGGTTACTCCCCCTCAATTGATGGGGTTGCGTGCAACGTTATTAATTGATTGACGTGGTCTACGCAGTTTCCTTGGGAACCATTGTCTTCCATTTTCCCATACGACATTCAATGCTTGGTAGTTAATGCTGGAGTGCCTGCTTGGTGAAGCACTATGTCTATATAATGGTGTTTTTCAATCGTTGTAGGCACCATCTTTTGCTGAGTTTATTTTCGGTAATGTTTTTGTTTGGAGAAGATGCTTTGAATTTTTCAAAGGCTGAAGTTGGATCTCCATCACTAGAGTTTCATACAGTTCTGACGTTTACAACGACCAGACATGATGATAGTTGTTGGTATGCATGGTGGATTTAGATGTGTCTGGCAGGAGGCCGCTGATCTCGTCCGAGGTTATTCAGGGCAGATTGGAGCTCCTGGAACTGATTAAGGGAGAAAATTCTGATAGGAGCATAATTAGGCTATTTTTAGTACCATTGTCACGACCCGATCCAAAGAGTACTATATTGTACGCTTTGGGGCCAAGGCCCGCACGGCTTTAAAACGCGTAGTACTTTGTAGATCCAACCTCGTACATATATAGCACATCCTTTTCCCTCACCTAGGCAATGTGGAACTATAATATCCCCTTGGTAGCTTGCCCAACCCCTCTTGGGATCCACAGGCCTATTGGGCTTCTCTCGCACCCTCCCCTTCAGGTCCGCCCACACAAGGGTATTACAGTCCACTCTCCTAAGGGAGCCCAACGTCCTCGTTGGCACACTTTCGGCTAAGTCCGGCTCTGATACCATTCTATCACGACCTGATCCAAAGAGTACTATATTGTCCGCTTTGGGCCCAAGGCCCACACGGTTTTAAAATGTGTAGTACTTTGTAGATCCAACCTCGTACATATATAGCACATCCCCTTCCCTCACCTAGGCGATGTGGGACTATAATCTCCTATTTGGTAGCTCGCCCAACCCCTCTTGGGATCCATAGGCCTATTGGGCTTCTCCCGCACCCTCCTCCTCAGGTCTGCCCACACAAGGGTATTTGTAGCACCCTATAATTTTTTGTACTTACTGAATATATATATATCTTTGTGTGATTGTCTTCATGAAGTTATGGGCATATGCATGAGCTATTTGTTTGTCCATATGATGTGTGGTTTGTTTCTTAAGGAGGGTGAATAAAAAATCTATTTTAATTTGGAATAGTTTATTATTTGGACTCTAGTGTTGTTTCATTCGGAAGATAGTTTGTTTGTTGTAGAATTAATTACCTACTTACCCTCCTCTATCGAATCTCGAGACGAGATTCATTTGAGTTGTATATATTGTAATACCCGCTTAATTAAATAGATAGATATTGTTATTTATTAATGTGTGATATATATTATAATCTTATATCTATTGGGTAAAAGATTTGTTTTGTTTCCGTTGCTAAATAGAATAAAACATGTTGGTGTGTGAGAGCGTGTTTTTGCCAAACTTAGAAAATCTTAAAAATAAAACTTAATGAAAGAGTTTGCCTTAAGTAAACTAATTAGCCACACTCTAAAAAAGAGAGAGGGGGGGGGGGGGGGGGGGGGGGAGTGTACATATACTTTAGTTAAACCTTAATCTTGATGAGTTTTATTCAATTTTCTTGGGCTTGGGTTTGGGCTTTCATGAAAGTAATGGTTAGGGTATTGATTAGAGGGAAATAAAGGTTAAAAGAATAAGAGATGAGTGATGGTTGTGTTTAGCCAAATAAACCCTAATTAAAAACTCATTTAAATCCTAGCCTCATTTTCTCTCTGGATACACACAGAAGAAAAGAAAAACTTATGTTGAAAAAGGTGGGAGGTGTTGAAGGAAGAAATTTGCTCAAATCTTAGGATTCTTGCAAAAAGAAGTGAGTAAAACTCTATCCCTCTTCAATATTTTTTTTTTTCAATGTAAATACGATTCACTAGACATTTTGATTTGATTTTACGTCTTTAATGGTGAAAAAAAAACCGATTTGATATCACTGTTCACGTTGCCTATTGCGACATCACTATTCACTGTTCACGTTGACTATTTTGGCGTCAATGTTCACTATTTGATGTCACTGTTCATGTTAACATCACTGTTCACGCTTCGCGTTGCCTATTTTGATGTCATTGTTCACTATTTGACGTCACGGTTCACTGTTCATGTTGAATAGTTGTTGATGATGTATTGCCATTATACTATTGTGTTTGATTAAAAAAAAAGAATAAAAGTTATTGTCCTTATAAGGATAGCTTGTTTGACATCATATGGATATGTGGCTATCCCTACTACTCAGTGTACATTTTAATATTATTTTATTTTTATTTTTATTTTATTTTTATTATAATTTTTGTATGGCGTATTAGATATTTGTGCACAACAATGGTTTAAATAATAATATTATTTGCTTTATTAGTATAACAATCAAGTTTGTTTGATGTATGATGTAAATTCCTTGTGGATCACAAATACACTTTGATTGAACCTACACACTATATTTCAACATTTTTAATTTGCTATGCAGAAAAATAAAATAAAATAACCCATACTAGTTTTATCCATAAGGAATAATTTATCTTTCCATTGGTGTATAAGGTACATAAAACATATTTATCCATCTAAGTCACTGTGCATGAATTAATGGAAGTTCAATACAGTTGAGTTCCCAATTTCATTTTTTTATGTTATAATATCTATAATTTTTATAAGCTTATAATGTTATGAACTGAACAGAGGTATGGACTTGGATGTAAGTTGATCCTTATGTGATTGACTTTCTGAAAACAACGACACATAATCTTCTTCATTATGATGGGTGAACGTGGTCGGGATTCATATTGTGAGTTTTCTTCATTCTCCCTTTTATGTATATTTTTGTATGAATTTAACAATGTTGAGTTTGTTGACTAGATATGAAATCTGTGAGTGTCTTTCTGAGAAATGGGTTTGGTTTAATTTTTATATTATATGGTGGGTTTTGATGTTTACTGTGTTATGATCGTGTTCTTTTTTTTTTTTTTTTTTTTTTTTTTATAGTTAAACATATTGTAGGGATACATGGGATTTGCCGATTCGCTTGATGATTGGTCTTATTGTAATGTACATAACTTTATTGTCTATTGTTTATCAATAAAGTTTAATCGTTTTATGACAATATGTATATGGTTAGTTCAAACGCATTCTGAGTGTGAGCTTCATTTGACGTGTAATATAAGTGACTTGTGCGCGATGTTGTGAAGTGTATAACTTTAGGCTTGGTAATTATGAAACAGTTATTTGTTTCCTCAATAGAATGGGTGAACATTGTTATTTGTTTCACTAATATTTTTCATCCCTCTGAGGCTACATACATAGGACTCAAAACATCAAATTTTACTCCGCTTCGACTCAAATGTATGGTGTATTTTGGATAAATAGCTTGATGGAGATGTTGCACCGCCACTTGCATAAGAGCTAAAGGTAATTCTGGTTCTCTACAACAATTCGTTCGCTAAAATATTCCACAAATTGCAATGGTTAACAAAAATCCAACATAATTAACAATTACTAACGAGTTGGCTGGATTTGTTGTATGGCCAAATTCATTGTTCACTTTCCAAGTGTATGCATAAACAAGTAGAAGGTAAAAGTAACTAATCCATCCTAAGGAGTTCTACTCATGGTTTTGCTAAAGGGGAAATTAATGTAGGTGGCATGGCTGGTGGATCGTAGCATAAGCTAGTTTTCAAAAAATTTAGCAAACAAGATTTGTTTATATTGGATTCGAATAACCGTTTGAAGTTTGCAATGTTATATCTGCCTGCAAAACAATACTGAGATTTCTAGGCCACTGAATCTTCACACCATGGTAGCCTGCTTGAAAAAATGTGGGACTGATACAGTTTGTAAAAGTTTGACTTCTCAGTTGAATGGCAACCTTCCCCTGTTACTTCTGCTTGTTTTGAGACATGTGATTCATTATCATTATCTTAAATCTGTTTTTCTAGCTCTCTCAAAGTATTTCTGCGTCAAGTAATCATTTTCGATTTAGAGGAAAATCTTAGATTGCAATAAGGAAAAATAAATGAAGCGCAGAGTATTGCAATAAGGAAAAATAAGGTAAGGACTAGATAGCAAGCTATTGCATAGATAAATTAACATAAACAGGAAGTTGCTACAAATGTACAGTAGATTGCTAATAGCAACAACAACACAAGGAAAAGTACAAGAAACATCATATAGAAGTGCACCTGAGTCTAAGCATCAGTCCATGTAATGTCCAATCCACCCCAATCACTACGAGACACGCCCAACGCCTCCCATACAGCTTTGGAAGCATCAACAATGTTGTCAGGACAAGGTGGCTGGTAATCATGATCACTATCGCATCCCATGGTTGAGTCACACTCATCAACGACCTTGGCCACCACACTACGACCGTTGCCATGGATAACTATGTTGTTCAAGCACCTACTGCCTCCCTTATACCATCCAGTTGAGAGTGCAACCACTGGTGTGTCATCTGAATGGTATTGGTTGTCGCATTCTGATGGACCACCACCATCTCCACCCTTCTGAAAGCTGTTTATTGTCAAGTACGCCTTTGTGTTGCTGGACACAGGTGGTGAACATTTGTATGTTTTATATAGCTTTCCTTGTTTACAACAATCCGAATCATTCTCAGTGTTGCATTGACCAGGAGGCGGTTTTATCCCCTTAATTGCGCCACTTGGTTTGCAAGTCTGGCCTTGGACCTTCAAGAAATCTGCACCAACAAGAAGAATTAGTAGAACACACAATGCACTTGAACAGACGCTCCTCATCTTCTTGTAATCTCTACTACTTTCCTATATCCAATAATTTACTCTGCAAATGCTCAATAAAAAACAGGTATGCAAGTCAGGCTATATATAAGGCACAAAAATTTCACTTTCAATGGAAACGAGTTTGTGCAAATCAGTGTTACCATTTATTATTCTTTTTAAATTTTCTTAAGCTCATACTGCGTGGCTTGAACGACAGTTTCATAGTTTTGGTTGCTTTGATGCACTAGTTCTGATTGAATTTATAATCTGATTCAGACATATGACTTGTAATACAAAGAATGTCCACAAGATTACCCCCACATATAAAGACATAATTGTATTCTCATTCAGTTGAAGACAATTTAGTAGCTAAGCAAATCTTGAATGAATATTATTTAGGCCTACATACGTTAGAACTCAGCTAGATAATCCCCAAATTAATCAAAATTACCTTTACGCCATATATTTTTATCTTTCCATCAGTAGTTAGTTTTTTCAATAAATAATTTTTAAGTCATCTCTGTTAGAATGTTGGCGAGAATTGAAGTATAGTTTTACATCGAGTAGTGAGCCAAGTGAAGTGAAGAATATAAGTGATTGAATGTGTGTCAATAAGCGATGAGGCCTTTTGAGGGCAATTGAATCTCTACCCACCATCATTCTTTATCAAGTGATCCTCCCGTAGTAGGAACTAAACCTCACTTTGGACGAGGTCTTTCACAAAGTCAGTCTTTGATGATGATGATGATGACAAGTTTAAGTCCTTAATTAGACTACAAACTGTTGTATTCATTGATGTTTAAACTTTCAATGGCGGGTGAACCCTGAACTGGGCCCCTATGGGCGAATCCACTATAAATACCTCAACACATTCCAAACAATTCTCACAATATTTTCTCAGAGCCTTAATAGCTTGTTAGCTCTATCAAGGTTCTGGCAATGGCTTCTCATTTGAGCTTCACCAACATGGCCACATTATCTCATAATGATCTATATGGTTAAGAGATCATCCTACAAAATAGCAACGTGTTACAAAATTTCTAAGTGGATGAAATAGGTAGGGGCCGGTCCATGCCATTTCTAAGTGGATGGCATGAACCTACCCCTACCTACCACTATAAAAAAATGATACAATAAATTAGATCACCATGAATAACATCACTTGTAAGCCCTATTTGTGGTGATACAATTATTGAATCACTTTGTTTTGTTACTATTTTTTGAATTGTTACAAAAATGTCAATTTGGTGTAGTGTTTACAAGTATCAAACCACTGCCTCAGTCTCTAAAATGAACAAAAAATTGCAAACTAACCTTCACCTGCCCGAGAAATGTCAGGTTGTCCAGCAAACAACAATGAAATCAAGATTGAATGGAAGAAAAAAAAAAAAAAAAAGAGAGATATCGCCGTTGCCGGGGATCGAACCCGGGTCACCCGCGTGACAGGCGGGAATACTCACCACTATACTACAACGACTTGATGCTGTTCTTAAAGTATTTGCTTTTTGGAGTTCTAGTAATTTTGATTACAGAATCAAACAATTTGAGATCCTTATGTACGTTTGAATTACAACATCATTGACACCATTGTCAAGCGTCAAGTGCATCTGACAAGCTAATGATAAAGAAAATTTCGTATTGAACATGGTTTACAATGATGTACGCAAATGAGGAAGAAACTTAACATGACATTTACAAATTTTATGTTATCCAATATCTCCAGTTTGTGAAATAAGATTAAGAATGAGTTATAGGTACGGTAAACATGGAGCTAAAATTTATCCACAAATATGCATGGCATAGAATGGTCTTTAATGGTGTGGATGGAGCACTGGGACTAGTCTCATGAGAGTTTAGCAGATGCAAGGATGTTAATTGACAGCTAGATAAGCAATCAGGAAGTAGTAGACAACATTTTGTTCAACACCACTAGTCTGGTTCAGGTTTTAGATTGCGGCATATCAGTATTGCTTGATTGCAACATTGATTGAGTTGGAAAATTCACACACAACGACGCAACCTGAATGACACCATTCTGCATCAAATCATGATATAATTTGATATTTTTGAGGATCAAAGTGCACCATTTAGAGCATTTGATCACAACTGATTAAATCACGATGATGCACAAAGAACATCAATTCTCTAGTAATTAATGTACAGTGTGTTTACATTTCATGTTCAAAGATAATCAATAATTGGTTAAGCTTATAACGTAGTTTCTAATTTTTAAACCATTACAGTGGCTTCTTTTCTCCCGGTTTCATGCTTGAAAATGGGAAGCAAAAGTAACGAATTCCAAATTTAGAAACCAAAAAAAAAAAAATTCTCTTTGCAAGACTAAGTAGATGAAATAAAACTAGGATCAGGAGGATTAATTTCAGAAACTTTCCATATTAATCTCAGATCATCATCCCTTCCTTTAAATAGAATAGCAAAAACCCTTTTTGTTTCACTTACTTAATTCCCACTGTTTACAAACCAAGAAAACCCATTGTTGTTTATGATCAAGAAATTGCATTACAGTCTTGAGAACTCCTCAGTCCCTTCTGTCTTCCGTAATCAAGATTCACAATGAGTAGTACTACTGCTAGAATTACCAAGAAGAAGATGTCATCACTGTGTTTTCAACAAGTTGGTCGTTCTCGTGTTAAAAGACATCAACAACAACAATGTTGTAATTGTCATCTTGAGAGGCTCACCAAGTTGTCTTTGTCATTGGGGTCGACGTCTGATGATCATCAACCATGTTTCTGTAATCGGAAGGGGAAGGGTAAGTTGCAGCAGAAGAGCAATAAGTACTGCTCTTCATCACCGGTTACAGTTTTGGGTTCAAGAAAGAGTGTTATAAGTACTGATACTGATATTACTGCTTCTGAAGATGAGGAAGTCAAGCTATTTGGTGTTTTGATTGGAAAGATTAATCGACTAAAGCAACAACAAGGATCCTCTTCCTCCTCATTATCCAATGTCCATGTTGGTTCCAGCAACAAGAGGAATAGGTCTCAAGAATCCGCATCTTGTTCAACAAGTGGTCATGTTGCTGGTGCTGATTGTTTACCTCGGAAAAAACGGAAACACATGGAGGATTATATCGATGTTGCACCACTAGCAGTTCAACCACCGGCAGAATAGTGATTATCCTACAGGCTAATAGCAACAGATAATTGACAAGGAAGAACACAAGAGAATAACCCAAAACACGGAGAAATAACTCTAATGTTTAATCAAATTACTTAAATCAAAGATATCTCTAAAATCAGCCCATAAGCCGGGCTTTATAGCTAAAACTCATCAATACTGAAATTTTACCATGGCAACACCCCAATAATCATGCTAAAATGAAATACGTAATAAAGACATATCTGCCAAGAATCCGGCCCAAATCGGGTTCAGAATCACTTCCTAAACTATAATTGAAATATTACTATAAATGGAAAAAAAAAACTACTAAAATTAACAAGCAGTTTATTCCTAAAAAGAAAATAATGCATAATCCTAAAAGGAAACTAAAAGATTTTTAATTAAATTGAAAGATTACTAAAAGTTATTTTGTAAATAACTTTGAGAGCAAATTAGGAACCCTAGAAACCCAAATTAGGAACTCTAGGAACCCAAATTAGGAACACTAGAAACCCTCATGCATCAGTCACCCCGGGTTGGAAAGAACTCGTCATCGAGTTAACAACAGTGTCATCAAAATCCTCTGGCGGCAGTCCAAGAGAAAGATCCTATGGTATTAGGTCAGAAAACTCTGTTAGCTGCCACACCTCTGCTGGTAAATCTGAATTCACATCTGCAGGGGCTAGAAATTCATGGTGGATGACGTCACAACACTGGTGTAGGTGGAATTCATCTTCGCTCCTTGCGAGCGTCTTCTTCCCCCGACCGACTCCAGTGAACCTGCAAGTGAGAGGGAGACAACGAGAGAGAGAAATAAGAGAGGGAGAACCAAAAGAAGGAGAGAAACAGGAGCGGTGCTTCCTGTTGCTGCAGCTCATGTCTGCTCCGGTTATGTGAGCTGTTTGTTTGGCCGGATGGACGGTGGTCGAGAGAAAGGGAAACAGGAAAGAAGACGAGGTGGCAGAGAGAAGAACAGGGGCAGTGGAGCTTTGTCTTGAGGTGGAACATGGTGGTGGCGGCTCTGTCGCGAGGTGGAACAGGGGCGGTGGCCGAGAGAAAGGGAAACAAGAAGGAGAAGGTGGTGGCTTCTGATGGTGGTGCTTGGCGGTGTGGATGCTGGACGGTGGCGAGGTGAAGAGAGATACGAAAATAGGGGAAGAATAAAGAAACAGGGGGTCGTGGGTTCCACTAGTTGATACTCGTAGCAGAATCCAGGATTAGCGATGTGGAAGATCACCTCCATCCCGGAAAATGGTTCTAAGTGTGAATCATAAGGCTATTTTTAGTGACGGGTCCCCTTAAAAAGCTCTTCACTCGCTTAGAGTTCACTTCCTTCAACTCACTTAGAGAGATGTTCTCCTCCCTCATAGCTTGCTATAGAGTCCGCGCTACCCCCCTCCCCCGATCCCGGATGCATTTCAGACTTGCGAACTATCTCTATCCTCAGTTTCGAAAACTCGTATCACAATCATTCTCGATTATGGGAGCATGGAGAGCATGTGTATGACGGTGAGGAGCTTGGAGAGCCTGTGTATGACAATGAGGAGCTTGAGGAAGACGTGGTAGACGAAACTTAAGAATTGGATATTGTTGATGTAGATGGTTTGCAGAATGGGGATGTTGGAGTTGTTATTGAAGACAGTGAAGTGCACGAAGAAACTGATAGGGATCTTCCATCTCACGATTATCGAAATCTTGCGCCGTTAGATGCTGGGTTAACTCTGCAACTTGCCTTTGTAAATCCTCAATCATCATATTCTTAACGTTACGATCATGGTGATGGGCTTTCTCATTCGGAACCTGCCCGTGATAACCACGACCATCAACCATAGAAACTGATGAAATTTCACCCCAAGAAGATGTTGAAGCTCTGATACCAACTGACGCCAGGCAGAATAGTGATTATCCTGCAGGCTAATAGCAACAGATAATTGACAGGGAAGAACACAAGATAATAGCCCAAAACACAGAGAAATAACTCTAATGTTTAATCAAATTACTCAAATCAAATGTATCTCTAAAATCAGCCCACAAGCCGGGCTTTATAGCTAAAAATCATCAATATTGGAATTTTACCGAAAATGGCAACACCCCAATAATCATGCTAAAACGAAATACGTAACAAAAGAAATAATCTGCCAAGAATCTGACCCAAATCGGGTTCAGAATCACTTCCTAAACTATAATTGAAATATTACTATAAAGGGAAAAAAAAACTACTAAAATTAACAAACAGTCTATTCCTAAAAGAAAATAATGCCTAATCCTAAAAGAAAACTAAAAGATTCCTAATTAAATTGAAAGATTATTCAAAGTTATTTAGTAAATAACTAGGAACCCTAGAAACCCAAATTAGGAACAATAGGAACCCAAATTAGGAACCCTAGAAACCCTCCTGCATCACTGCTCCACCACAAATTAGAGAGGAGAATAATGTTGTTGCTGATCTGTTCCCTATCAAGAAGAAGCTAACATCAAGCGACGTTAATGGGCTTTCACGACTTTTGCTGCCGAGAAAAATGGTAAAATATTGCATTAAACCCTTCTTGTCTAATGAACAGAAACAAGATGTGAAGAAGGATTGAAGGTGTTGGTTAAGGACTTGGACACCGATTCTTTACACTATTTGACCTTCAAGAAGCTGATCCAAAGTTTGCGTTGTTACGTTCTAATAAAAAATTGGAGCAAGATGTTTGTGAAAAGGAGGGAATTGCGTGAAGATGACACTATAGGAATTTTTTGGGATCCTGTCAACTCTGGTTTTGTTTTCAGTGTCCTGGAATGCACACCCGCTCCTGCTCTTGTTTCTCATTTCTTCCTTTAATTGTTTATCGACAATGCACATAAGCTGAATGCAACATTGTTGTTTCTGATGTAGTAACTTGATTGTGATATGAATGAAACTGTTAATTTTTGTAACGACCCGATCCACACAGTAAGATATTGTCCGCTTTGGGATCCACAGGCCCACCAGGCACCCTCCTCCCTCAAGGATTTGTTTTGTTTACCCACCTACTGGGGCTCCAAACGCATCTTTCAGAGTATGCACAGCGAACACTGGGCCCCTCTCTGGCCCTACTCATCCAGATATTGTCCTCTTTGGGATCCACAGACCCACCAGGCACCCTCCCCCCTCAAGGATTTGTTTTGTTTACCCACCTACTGGGGCTCCAAACGCGTCTTAAAGCCGTGCAGGCCGGATGGGCCCAGAGCGGACAATATTGTTACTGTGCGGATCGGGTCGTTACAATTTTATAGATCAGATTAGATTGTAATACAATCCCTATAAAAAATCAGTTATTGTAATGAAGTTGTAGACTATTACTCATGATCCTGATCTCACTGTGATGATACATAAAAGGCTTAATTGCTACTTGCCCCCTATTATAAATAGCTAATTGATAAGTAGATCCTTCATTATTCACTATTGCAGTTACCCCTTAACTAGTGGTCAACGTCCACTGATCGTCAGCTTTCAAAACAGATTTTACCAAAATGCCCCTTAGAAATTAAAGGCTCAGATTTAATGTTTCGTATCTCAAACATCTCACCTCAAGGAAAATCCTAAGGACCAAATGAAATCGTATCTCAAGAAAAATTCAACAGTTGATTTAGAATTTTGAATCTCAAACAGCTCATCTCGAGGTAAATCTAACGGTCCATATTTAATCACACACACGTCTCGAAGTACATCTAACGGTCCAAATTTACTTTTACATGCATCGGAGAGTAAACCTAACAATCCAGATTTAATCACTCGCATCTCGAGGTAAATCTAACGGTCAAGATTTAAGCACACGTAGTCGAGGTAACAGTACATATTTACACGCACATATCGAGGTACATCTAATGGTCAGATTTAATCACACACATCTCGAGGTAAATTTGTTTAGATGTACCTATCAAGAAGATTTAATCACACTGCATCAAAAAGTCTCAAGTGTTTGGCCACCCCTGGTCGCAATTTGCATTGAAAATTCATTTCTTATACCAATTTAATGGTCAAATTTAATCACACACATCTCGAGGTAAATTTAACGGTTCAAATTTAATCGTATACGCATTTCGAGAAAATACGATGTTCCCAAATTAATTGACCGCGTGTCTCAATGAAAATCTAATGGTAAAAAATTAAACGTACACACATCTGTGCTTGGTCGATACTTGGGCCCGTAGTTCCTCGAGATTATCATGACACGTGTTTGGCTCAGGAGTGTGACCGTTTTTATGTATCATCAGCTACTCCCCTCGAGTTGGTGGGTCGTCACATCGGTTCGCTAAGTCATATCTTGAAGGGATGCGGCACTCATAATGATTGAGTCTAAATCATTGCTTGAGCTGCATGCTGCATTAATTGGGTGTTCGATGGTTCGGCGGAAAAGAGGCGAGAACCTATCCTCTAAGATTAATGTAGTGCTGATCACAGTTAATTTTGAGCATTGTCTCTAAGGAGTTAGCAAGGGATTATTGAATATTGATTTATGAGCATATGTTTGATGTGTGGAGATAAATCCTTAGCTAATTTTTCATTTTTGCTATCTTTTTAGTTTTATTATCTTTATAGTAATTTTCGTAGTTATTTTCATAGTTTAACTTTGAAAATCCAATTCCCCAATATTTATTTAATTAGGTTGTTAGTTGTCTTTTAGTTATTCTTAGTGCTAGTTGGCAAGCCTTCTAATCCCCGGTCCAGAACGATCCCTACTTATTCTATACTACAATCACAAAGTAGGGTATTAATTTGTGTGCTACTAAAATAACGCATCACAACCCGATATTGATCTCGACTTCACCCACTATAAAAGGGCAGGTTTTGGGCCTATCCATCGAGGGGAAGGCTCTGGCACTGCAAGACTAACAGATGAGGATGATGTTTCACCTTAGATTATAATGTCCCTTCCTAGGCGAATATCACGTAAGCATGTTTTTTTTTTAATGGAAGTATTACTCTGCCTTGCACTGTCGTATTTACTTTTGTTAATTTGTAGACTGTAGAGTTTGTACTGCTAGGCAGAATCCCCCCTTAGTTTTTTTTGTCAATCAAGCAATATTGTTGTGTTGTGTTGTTATCGTGGCAGTTAAGGGGTTGATCAGCGAGAGTCGTCGTTGGTCAAGGGTGGACCAAATCCTTTCAGTCGTTGTTTGCAATGAATCCCTCAGTGCTGGCGGACTAGCGCTGACTTTTGCTTCCATTCATTCGATCGTCGCGACCCCCGCTGAGCGGGTTAGGCTTTGTGTGTCAAGAGCTGGTGTCATCAGTTTCGAATTGATTAAGCTTTATTGGTAAGTTCGGCGATCATTGTATGTATTGAGAGCAATGATCCCTTGGCGAGTCATCGTCATCAGCGGACAAACGTTGACTAGACTCCCACTTCCTCAGCCGTCGCAACCTGCGCGGAGCGGATTAGGCTTTGGGCACCAGATGTCCGAGTTTGGCCGTAACCGGGGTTATCGAGGGTTGTAACGGACAACAGTGAAAGTTTTGGTAAAAGCAAAATATATTATTGAGAGATGTTATACATTCCATGGTCGTTTTAACCCGTTGTCGTCAGCGTCTTCCAACCAGTATGTTTCTGACTTGTTAACCTTAGCAACTCTGTAAGGCCCTTCCCAATTTGGATTTAGCTTTTGCGGATCTTTTGGCAGACTGTTGGGGGTCATACAAACTACTGAAGAGTAAATAAACTAATCTTGGCTGCGAAGTGAATTCGAATTGCTTTCGCGGATCTTTCGGCGGACTGTTGGGCGTCATACATGCTACTGAAGATTAAACCTTGTAGAGATGCTAATATTCGTTCTGACAAAATGTCGAGAGGATGCACCCCTGCTTGCCATAGTTCTCTTGTCCCGTCGAGCAGAAGAGTTTGTTGCTCCTGTACCGCCTGAAAGTGATGTAGGTGTCGTCGTTTGGCCTAGCATTGGTTTGGGATGCTCTGCAAGATGTTGTTGAATCTGCGGCGTAGTAGCATCCTCATGTCGCGGGTTGGTATTCACATATTGTTCATTCGGAGTGGTTAGCAGTATACTTAACACATTAATGAAGGGTTGAGACCACTGTTTCAATTTGGTGTAGCCACGATCTTCCCAGGATAAAGTTGTAGGACGACGACGCGTCCACCACCATGAAGTTCAGGAATATGACCTTCTTCACCCGTGATTCTCCAGCCACCGTAGCTAATCTTATCTTTTCGAGGGGAAAACATTTCTCCCCGCTGAATCCGATCAGCGGGTGCTCCGATGGCGCTAGGCTTTCCTCCTTGAGGTCCATGCTGTGGAAAACATTGTAAAACAAAATGTTGAGCGAGCTTCCTGTGTCGACGAGAACTCTCATCACTTTTCACTTTGCGATGGAAACAAAGATGACCAAGGCGTCGTTGTGCGACACTCGGAATCCATTGAGATCCTTGCCCGTGAAAGTCAAAGTGAGAATGGGGTTCTGAATTCTTGAATAGCAAATAGGTTTGTCCTCATCCGCGGGTCGTGTCCGCATATCCAGCAGAGTTCGCTTGCGGGACCTGTACGATTGGTCTTTATTCGGTTCGACTTTATGAAGGACATATATTATCTCAGAAGTTTCCTTCTCGATCTCTTTAATTGACTCCCCACGGTCCCTGGTCTTCATTAGCAGTGGGTGGATTATGTCGTGTGGGTGTCTCCACTGCCTTGATGAAGTAGTATTTGAGACGTCAGCACCTCAATTCTGGGGTCCGTTGTTATTGCCGTTGGCGCAGGGGCATGAGTTTGCTGCCCGTGCATGGCAAAAACTGGTATAGGGACAGCCTGAACGTTGTGTGACTTGGTGGTCGTCATCTCTCTGGGATTTGGTAGGAAACGACACTTAGTGTGTAAAGTTAAGAACTATGTTGTCCCCACGGACGACGCCAAACTGATGCAGTCAATTTTCGCTCCCTACTTTGACCCTGTTCCTGCTGACCTACACAAGTAATGCATGTGAACTACAAACCACCGTGGGGTGGTCGATGACACTCCGATGCTAAAGTCATACAGAGATCTGAGGAAGGTGTAATGTTGTAAAAGGGATTTTGTAGTGTACCTTAACTTACCAACCTCATGTCTTATTTATAATTCAAGGAGTCTTGGTTCAACCAGGCCATCGTAGGCATAGTTTGGGGGGGGGGGGATCTTTGTGGAGATCCCTCTCTAATTAAAAGTCGTGCTATAGGAAGGAATTTTTTGTTAACTTAGATACGCGGGAGATAGTTCCAAATCCAAGAGCAATTGATATTCACGTAATTATTACATTATATATCCCTAAATTTATATATGTTAGTGTTTCGATTATTATATTTTATTCTAATTATTTTGTTTTTATGTTTTTGTAGGAATTTGAGTGTGAACGATGAAATCGCATTAAGACGATAATTTGAGAAATGATCAATTGGTTGATTCTAGCAGTGGTACAAAGTAGCGGGTCACATATCTAAACCTAAGCCAAACAAATTTAAGTCCACCTAATTTAACCTAAGTCCAAGCCCAAGCCCAAGCCAAAAGAGCTAACATAGAAACCCAAGCCCAACCTAGCAAGGAAAGAGGAAAATCCTATTTAGGGTTCATCTCTCCTATTTTCCTGATTCTCTCCCTCTTTTGGAGTAAAAATCTCTCCTATCTTTTTCACGTTTCTTTGCTTCTCCTCTCTTTTTCCAGCCACCACGCCCCATCCACCCTGCCGATGATCCTCGGTCGATAGAAGGATCGATAGTGCGTCATCCCGCCATCACCACCTCCTCCTATTCCTCCACCATTAGTCGCCACCTCTTCCTCACCCCGTTTCGCACAACCGCAGACTCCTCACCCTATTTCGCACAACCGCAGACTCCTAGTCACTCTCCCCTGTTTCTCTCTCTAGCAGCCAACCACCGAACACCACAACCCTGCTTCATCACGCACACAACACCGCCGACCACCACCATCAGCCGCTACCTCGCCTTCCTTCCTCACCCGCTCTTCCTCGCTCGTTAGGGGGACGCCACACGTTGTTCCATCGTAGACATCATCACCTCCTCACCCTGTTTCGCACAACCATAGCAACCACCACCTTGTTCCATCTCGCGACAGAGCAGCAATAGGTCACTCAGCCAGCCGTCATGACCTCAACTACGGACCAGCACCACCACCACCACCACCAAAACAGAACACCTCTCTGTCCTCTTCCTCCTTCGCGTTACTTCGTCTCTCTCTGTTTTTCCATCTCTCTCTCTCTTTTGCAAGTACCTTTGTCGGTGGAAGGAAGAATTCTCTCGCGAGGAGCGAAGAACCAGCAAGCAGCGAGGGAACTCTAGCGGGGATGAAGATGCAGAGAAAACGCAGAAATCTGGCGGGAACCAACTGTTTTTTCAAACACTTGGCTATTGGCACCCCGTGACTTATTCAGAGCGACCATAGTTCATTTGCATTCTTTCTCGTGATGTGTGTTCGTGCTGAGATGGATTTCACCTATGACCGTGCTGTGATGTCATCCACCATGATCTTCTAGACCCCGTGCCGAGGCGAAGATGAAACCACAGGGTTTCTTAGAGTTTGTTGTATCTGAATTTATTGTTTTCTATATACTTGAACGTTTAACACAGTTGATTTCTGAATTTCAATTATTTGCTTTCACCGATTATATCCTGAATAATTATCTAGACTAATCGGTAGTTAGAAGTTTTCTTTGTTGACATTCAAAGCCTGCTTTAATCAATTAATTCGAATCTATGATTGTGTGTGCCGTAAGAAGACATGCAATGTTAGGGGTTTAGAATTAGTTAAAATAAACATGTGATTGTGTGTGCCGTGGAAAGACATGCAATGCTAGGGGTTTATGCCTTTGCTGAAATCAATTGCGAACTTAGATTAATCTTTAGGTTAGTCTTGTTGATTCTTGAAAACAATAATTTAGATTGCATGAATTTCGAAAAATCTGTGGTGGATTTGATGTCTCGGTTCACTCTTTTATCATCTTATCAGTTTAATTTTAGTTGTCCATTTAGTTATCTTAATTTAGTAATTTTCATATGGTGTAATCCCCAACTCTAAATTAGTTTAAATAAGTCTTAGAATTCGACTGACTTGCCAATCCTCGTGGGATCGACCCGTATTTGCCATTGTCTACCAGTTAGACAGCCATGCACTTGCGGTATTTCAATTAGGGTTTATTAACTTATTAATTTAGGTTAGTAAAGACTCCATCAGCAATCCGTTGAAGGAAGTTTCCCTGTGTGGAAGATACTCTGGAGTTTGCTTTCTATTTGAAAGCAGAGAACAACTGTAATTGCCCGTTCGAAGCTGATCTTCGAGATACTTCCCTAAAGATGGCTTATGGGTATCGTGGATAGATGTACGAGATGTGTGGGCCTAGCATGCTGTGAGAGTCCAGGTCCACTTGGCGGACTAAAGTCGAGCGGACTTAAATGCTTTTGGGCTGAATTTGTGTTGGACTGATGCTTGGGCCCGTAGTTCCTCGAGATCATCATAACACGTGTTTGGCTCAAAAGTGTGATTGTTTTTATGTATCATCAATTATGATATTTTACGTCACGTGTATGACCACGATCGAGTAACAATTTCATGTATCATCAACTACGATGGTTATGCAATGGGCATAGTCATGAAAAGTTTGGTTGATTACAATGACAGAGAAGATGGTACAAAATAAATTTTGTCTTTGACATGTATAATCTTTGCATCAATCAGTTAGGTATCGTTTCCAACCCTCCTATGTCAAGATCAATAAGACTTGAGATCATAAAAAAATACTAGTCCAGTCCTCAGTCAATGTTTTATGCATGCGTGTCTGCATGAAACGGATTTGATTGAAGATGTAGATTGATTTTATTATTTTTTTGCATGTATCTTTGGTTAAAAAACATAGAAAATTATTAAAAATGCACAGAAAGTGGGAATGGAAAAAGATGAACAATGGAAACTGAAGGGGATTACGATCTCTTTGATTCTTCGAGAGTTTTGGGTCCCGGGAGTGAATGATATATACCGCCAAAGCTTAATACTGCCGAGGAAATTAAGTAAAGTACTCCAGATACAAAATATGAAATGTGTCTATAACTTCTCCATGATATTTTGAATTTATTCATTTCTATCAGGGTTAGCTTGTTTTAGGTTTGGTGCATTTCATGTAACGGGCTTGTATGGTTCTGAAATATGGGTATCCGATCCTTACGGATATACATGAAATTTTATTCCCATGTTCGAAAAAATAGATACAATTGGGCCTGTCACCCAATTGGGCCCAGATCCTAAGTTAGTGGATCTGATCCAATTCTATCTGATCCATTAAAAACCGTAAACAAAGTGGATTAATTATGAAACAATTTAATTTAAATTGTAACTAGGACGGTCCGAGACTAAAGTTGTGGAAACCCATTCCATCAAAGTTCCAACCAGTCCGGGATCAAGATTAAAATGGAATGGACCGGCCCCTACCTATTTCATCCACTTGGAAATTTTGTAACACGTTGCTATTTTGTGGGATGATCTATTAACCATAAAGATCATTATGAGATAATGTGGCCATGCTGGTGAAGCTCAAATGAGAAGCCATTGCCAGAACTTTGATAGAGCTAACAAGCTATTAAGGCTCTGAGAAAATGTTGTGAGAATTGTTTGGAATGTGTGGAGGTATTTACAGTGGAATCGCTCAAATCAAGAGGGAAAGAATGAGGAAAAAAGTTTAGTAAATGACCATTATCAAATTGACTCATTACTCATTAGTCTTGCAAAACTATAGAAGTTTAACGGTCATCAATGAATACAACAGTTTGTAGTCTAATTAAGGACTTAAACTTGTCATCATCATCATCAAAGACTGACTTTGTGTAAGACCTCGTCCAAAGTGAGGTTTAGTTCCTACTACAGAGGATCATTTGTAAAGAATGATGGTGGGTATTGATTCAAATGCCTTCAAAAGGCCTCATTGCTTATCGACACACATTTAATTCTCGCCAACAATCTAACATTTATTATTTCACTTGGCTTACTACTCGATATAAGACTAAACTTCAATTCTCGCCAACATTCTAACAAAGATGACTTAAAAATTATTTACTGAAAAAACTAACTACTGATTGGAAAGATAAAAATATATGGTGTAAAGGTAATTTTGATTAATTTGGGATTATCTAGCTTAGTTCTACGTATGTAGGCCTAAATAGTATTAATTCAATATTTGCTTAGCTACGAAATTGTCTTCAACTGAATGAGAATACAATTATGTCTTTATATGTGGGGGTAATCTTGTGGACATTCTTTGTATTACAAGTCATTTGTCTGAATCAGATTAGAAATTCAATCAGAACTAGTGCATCAAAGCAACCAAAACTATGAAACTGTCGTTCAAGCCACGCAGTATGAGCTTAAGAAAAATTAAAAAGAATAATAAATGGTACAACTGATTTGCACAAACTCGTTTCCATTGAAAGTGAAATTTTTGTGCCTTCTATATAGCCTGACTTGCATACCTGTTTTTTATTGAGCATTTGCAGAGTAAATTATTGGATATAGGAAAGTATTAGAGATTACAAGAAGATGAGGAGCGTCTGTTCAAGTGCATTGTGTGTTCTACTAATTCTTCTTGTTGGTGCAGATTTCTTGAAGGTCCAAGGCCAGACTTGCAAACCAAGTGGCGCAATTAAAGGGATAAAACCTCCTCCTGGTCAATGCAACACTGAGAATGATTCGGATTGTTGTAAACAGGGAAAGCTATATAAAACATACAAATGTTCACCACCTGTGTCCAGCAACACAAAGGCGTACTTGACAATAAACAGCTTTCAGAAGGGTGGAGATGGCGGTGGTCCATCAGAATGCGACAACCAATACCATTCAGATGACACACCAGTGGTTGCACTCTCAACTGGATGGTATAAGGGAGGCAGTAGGTGCTTGAACAACATAGTTATCCATGGCAACGGTCATAGTGTGGTGGCCAAGGTTGTTGATGAGTGTGACTCAACCATGGGATGCGATAGTGATCATGATTACCAGCCACCTTGTCCTGACAACATTGTTGATGCTTCCAAAGCTGTATGGGAGGCGTTGGGCGTGTCTCGTAGTGATTGGGGTGGATTGGACATTACATGGACTGATGCTTAGACTCAGGTGCACTTCTATATGTATTTGGATTGAGCTGCAAGCCTTGCTAGTAGCAGCGAAGAGGAGATGATGTTTCTTGTACTTTTCCTTGTGTTGTTGTTGCTATTAGCAATCTACTGTACATTTGTAGCAACTTCCTGTTTATGTTAATTTATCTATGCAATAGCTTGCTATCTAGTCCTTACCTTATTTTTCCTTATTGCAATACTCTACGCTTCATTTATTTTTCCTTATTGCAATCTAAGATTTTAGACGCAGAAATACTTTGAGAGAGCTAGAATAACAGATTTAAGATAATGATAATGAATCACATGTCTCAAAACAAGCAGAAGTAACAGGGGAAGGTTGCCATTCAACTGAGAAGTCAAACTTTTACAAACTGTATCATTCCCACGTACTACAGGAGGATCATTTGACAAAGAATGATGGTGGGTAGAGATTCAAATGCCCTCAAAAGCCTCATCGCTTATTGACACACATTTAATCACTTATATTATTTATTTCACTTGGCTTACTACTCGATGTGAGACTAAATTTCAATTCTCGCCAACATTGAGACTAAATTTCAATTCTCGCCAACATTCTAACAGAGATGACTTAAAAATTATTTACTGAAAAAACTAACTACTGATTGGAAAGATAAAAATATATGGCGTAAAGGTAATAAATGGTACAACTGAAATATGGGGGTTGCAGCAGAAATATGGATTTAGACAAATGCTACCTACAATTGATGCAGAAGTATCATTGCCCCAAAGATGTAAACTCCCAGCCTGGACTTTATATTTCAGAGCTATAGCATTTCTTCCACAATTCGGTAGAAGGTAGTTGTAAGACAAAATATTCATTTCAGAAATAAGATTACAACATTTCTTTGAGATAGTTGCCACTGGCATAGATTCTAATGTAAGGCGATTTAGTATTTGCCGCAACTTCCAGATCTCAAATTCATTATTGATTGTAGAAAGGTGCGTTTTTAGTTTGTACTTGTGTCATCTATCTTTGTTAGATTCAGATGAGAAACCATGTTCTTGTTAGAATGAACATTGCTATATGTTGATCAAAGAAGTTGAGAAATTATACCATATATCTTGCAAATTACATCTAAAGTCCATTTAGAAAATTTATTCTCACCATATCTCTTTGTTTTTTTTTTGTAAAACATATAAAGGAAATATTATACATTAACACTTAGGTAGCATATAATTGATCTGCCTCTCTTAATCTAAAACATCAACTTAATACGGTGCCATAGCAGGTGCCATAATTGGTGCCATGACCAATTTTCTGGACATAGGTCCCGGTGCTACAATTCCAGAGCTACGAATCTCAGCCAGTCCTCGACGACCATTTTTCAATTGATTGAGTTAAAACAAGTTACCAATATTTTTTAGTCTTATCGAAAACACTTATAAGTGAAAATAGTTTACCTAGAGCACTGGGGACATAGAGAACAGATACAAGAGCTAATGTGGCCATCATGTTCATGAAGCTCAAATGAGAAGCCATTGCTATAAATTTGATAGAGTTAACAAGCTATTAAGGCTCTGAGAAAATGTTGTGAGAATTGTTTGGAATGTGTGGAGGTATTTATAGTGGATTCGCTCAAATCAAGAGGGAAAGAATGAGGAAAGTTTAGTATGAATGAACGTCATCAAATTGACTCATTAGTCCTTGGAAGTAATTGCCTTAGATGACTTTATTGTGCATGAAATTCTTTGACACGCATAAGTATCGATGACTCTAATTACATTAACCGGTAAAGGTGGAGATGTCAAACAAATTTGCGACCCTTACAAAAAATATCGAGGAAGATGAGGACGCTTCAGCGGAGCAACTGGTAGGTAAGAACATGGCTCATGACCGTGCCGTGGCTAGGCAAGATTCCACGGAGGAATGCCTTCTGGAGGCGGGGTATACATTTTCGGAGATTGCAAATGTTATTGGCAATCAGGCACAGCCGTTACAACAACAGGAGGATGTCAATTCAAGGGCGAAGAGTAGTTGTTTCGACGACACGAACAAAAACATTAAAATTCAACATAATCATGTGGCAGCGTCGCAAGGTGCGACGAGTGACTCAAACGGAGAGGGTCAAGTTGGGCATGCTGATTCAGGAATGCAGCGAGATGCATGTGCAACGAAGGTGCAGTTGCGGCGCTCTGATTTGCCCCAGCCAGATTTAGTTTCGTCCCAGCCTGTGCCCTGCATCAAAGCAGGGGAAGTCGTCTCGCCTCAGCCAGATTTCGGCTCATCCTAGCTTGGGCCCTGCATCAAAACATGGGAAGTTTCGCCCCAGCCATATCACTGTCCCAAAACAGGGGACGTGTTACCCCAGGCAGCACTTGATTCTCTTGCAGAATTCTCTCCCGTAATTGGCGTGGTTTCTCCTCGATCAGATTCTATTACGCAGCAGACCAGGCCGACTGTAATTACACAGGAAGTAGGGGCTGGAACGGCGAAGCCGACAGTGCTGGAACAGTTGACAGCAGAACATGCTAGGCGACCACAACCCGCGGCCATTGGACACTTGTCAGTACCCGTGGCAGTCGGGAATGAGCAGGAAGGGCGGGTCTCCCTTATCTTATTGAACCCAGTGATGTTGGAATTCAGTCGGCACAATTGGATTCAGTTACTCCTCTAGGGGGGGCACCTCGGTGCTACTAGCACAGAGCTAGGGGATGTTATGCAGGGTCAGCAAGTGCCGGAACCCTCGGATGATGGTTTTCAGTCTTTGCTTAGGTTAAAGAGACATTTTGACAAATACGCTATCAAAACTTCCCCGGATTATAAAAGAGTCGGAGACAACTTGAATACGGCTATATCTTTGCTCAAAGAAAATAGGCTACTTCGACTGCCGAAATTGGATCTCAGTACGCTCGAAAGTTCTAGTGAGGATAGTGATGAAGTCAACTCAGAATTAGAGCTTGGTCCACAGGCAGCGAACAGTGATTTGGATTTAGGGGCTATGTCAGATGGAAAGATGAATACGAGGCGCCACACCAAAGATACCAGCTTTTGTTCCCGAAAATCCAATAGAACTAGGAAAGAAAACAGAAGGTACAAAGACTGAGTTTGGTTTTTTTGTCTAGGCTTGTATTGGTGAATCCTATCTTTTGTGAGAGTTTGTATCGGCTTTTTAGTTAACCCTATAGGGTCAGTCATATAGCCTTCGGGCGTGGATTTTTAAATGAATAAAATGGGACAACATCCAAAAAAAAAAAAAAAGCTACATTATTTAGTTTATGTAATTCAGTTTTTTTTTTTTTTTTTTTTGATTGTATACTTGTGATGCATTGAAAATTCGTTTCTTATACCAATTTAATGGTCAGATTTAATCACACACATCTCGAGATAAATTTAACGGTTCAAATTTAATCGTATGCACATTTCGAGAAAATACGATGTTCCCACGTTAATTGACCGCGTGTCTCGATGAAAATCTAACGGTAAAAAATTAAACGTACACACATCTGTGTTTGGTCGATGCTTGGGCCCATAGTTCCTCGAGATTATCATGACACGTGTTTGGCTCAAGAGTGTGACCGTTTTTATGTATCATCAGCTACTCCCCCCGAGTTGGTGGGCCGTCACATTGGTTCGCTAAGTCATTTCTTGAAGGGATGCGACACTCATGATGATTGAGTCTGAATCATTGCTTGAGCTGCATGCTGCATTAATTGGGTGTTCGATGGTTCGGCGGAAAAGAGGCGAGAACCTATCCTCTAAGATTAATAGTGCTGATCACAGTTAATCTTGAGCATTGTCTCTCATGAGTTAGCAAGTGATTATTGAATATTGATTTATGAGCATATGTTTGATGTGTGGAGATAAATCCTTAGCTAATTTTTCATCTTTGCTATCTTTTTAGTTTTATTATCTTTATAGTAATTTTCGTAGTTATTTTCATAGTTTAACTTTGAAAATCCAATTCCCCAATATTTATTTAATTAGGTTGTTAGTTGTCTTTTAGTTATTCTTAGTGCTAGTTGGCAACCCTCTAATCCCCGGTCCAGAACGATCCCTACTTATTCTATACTACAATCACAAAGTAGGGTTTAATTTGTGTGCTACTAAAATAACGCATCACATCCCGATATTGATCTCGACTTCGCCCACTATAGAAGGGCAGCTTTTGGGCCTATCCATCGAGGGGAAGGCTCTGGCACTGCAAGACTAACAGATGAGGATGATGTTTCACCTTAGATTATAATGTCCCTTCCTAGGCGAATATCACGTAAACATGTTTTTTTAATGGAAGTATTACTCTGCCTTGCACCGTCGTATTTGCTTTTGTTAATTTGTAGACTGTAGAGTTTGTACTGCTAGGCAAAATCCCCCCTTAGTTTTTTTGTCAGTCAAACAATATTGTTGTGTTGTGTTGTTATCGTGGCAGTTTAGGGGTTGATCAGCGGGAGTCGTCGTTGGTCAAGGGTGGACCAAATCCTTTCAGTCGTTGTCTGCAATGACTCCCTCAGTGCTGGCGGACTAGCGCTGAATTTTGCTTCCATTCATTCTGTCGTCGCGACCCCCACTGAGCGGGTTAGGCTTTGCGTGTCAGGAGTTGGTGTCATAAGTTTCGAACTGATTAAGCTTTATTGGTAAGTTCGGCGATCATTGTCTGTATTGAGAGCAATGATCCCTTGGCGAGTCATCGTCATCAGCGGACAAACGCTGACTAGACTCCCACTTCCTCAGCCGTCGCAATCTGCGCAGAGCGGATTAGGCTTTGGGCACCAGATGTCCGAGTTTGGCCGTAACCGGGGTTATCGAGGGTTGTAACGGACAATAATGAAAGTTTTGGTAAAAGCAAAATATATTATTAATAATATTTTTTTAGATGTTCTACATTCCATGGTCGTTTTAACCCGTTGCCTTCATCGTCTTCCAACCACTATGTTTTCGACCTGTTAACCTTAGCAACTCTGTAAGGCCCTTCCCAATTCGGATTTAGCTTTCGCGGATCTTTTGGCGGACTGTTGGGGGTCATACAGGCTACTGAAGAGTAAATAAACTGATATTGGCTGCAAAGTGATGTAGCTGTCGTCGTTTGGCCTAGCACTGGTTTGGGATGCTCTGCAAGATGTAGTTGAATCTGCAGCGTAGTAGCATCCTCGTGCCGCAGGTTGGTATTCACGTATTGTTCATTCGGAGTGATTAGCAGTATACTTAACACATTAATGAAGGGTTGAGACCACTGTTTCAATTTGGTGGAGCCACGATCTTCCCAGGATAAGGTTGTAGGACGACGACGCGTCCACCACCCTGAAGTTCAGGAATATGACCTTCTTCAGCCGTGATTCTCCAGCCACCATAGCTAATCTTATCTTTCCGAGGGGAAAACATTTCTCTCCGCTGAATCCGATCAGCGGGTGCTCTGATGGCGCTAGGCTTTCCTCCTTGAGGTCCATGCTGTGGAAAGCATTGTAAAACAAAATGTTGAGCTAGCTTCCTGTGTCGATGAGAACTCTCTTCACTTTCCACTTTGCGATGGAAACAAAGATGACCAAGGCGTCGTTGTTCGACACTCGGAATCCATTGAGATCCTTGCCCGTGAAAGTCAAAGTGAGAATGGGGTTCTGAATTCTTGAATAGCAAACACGTTTGTCCTCATCCGCGGGTCGTGTCCGCATATCCAGTAGAGTTCGCTTGCGGGACTTGTACGATTAGTCTTTATTCGGTCCGACTCCATGAAGGACATATATTATCTCAGAAGTTTCCTTCTCGATCTCTTTAATTGACTCCCCACAGTCCGTGGTCTTCATTAGCATGGGTGGATTCTGTCGTGTGGGTGTCTCCACTGCCTTGATGACCTGCTGTATTTGAGACGTCAGCACCTCAATTCTGGGGTCCGTCGTTATTGTCGTTGGCGCAGGGGCATGAGTTTGCTGCCTGTGCATGGCAAGAACTGGTATAGGGACAACCTAAACGTTGTGTGACTTGGTGGTCGCCATCTCTCTGGGATTTGGTAGGAAACGACACTTAGTGTGTAAAGTTAAGAACTATGTTGTCCCCACGGATGGTGCCAAACTGATGCAGTCAATTTTCGCTCCCTGTTTACCCTGTTCCTGCTGACCTGCACAAGTAATGCATGTGAACCACAAACCACCGTGGGGTGGCCGATGACACTCCGATGCTAAAGTCAGACAGAGATCTGAGGAAGGTGTAATGTTGTAAAAGGGATTTTGTAGTGTACCTTAGCTTACCAACCTCATGTCTTATTTATAGTTCAAGGAGTCTTGGTTCAACCAGGCCATCGTAGGCATAGTTTGGGGGGAGATCTTTGTGGAGATCCCTCTCTAATTAAAAGTCGTGCTATAGGAAGGAATTTTATGTTAGCTCTGCACTCCTAGATACGCGGGAGATAGTTCCAAATCCAAGAGCAATTGATATTCACGTAATTATTACATTATATATCCCTTGATTTATATATGTTAGTGTTTCGATTTTTATATTTATTCTAATTATTTTGTTTTTATGTTTTTGTAGGAATTTGAGTGTGAACGATGAAATCGCATTAAGACGACAATTTGAGAAATGATCAATTGGTTGATTCTAGCAGTGGTACAAAGTAGCGGGTCACATATCTAAACCTAAGCCAAACAAACTTAAGTCCACCTAATTTAACCCAAGCCCAAGCCCAAGCCCAAAAGGCTAACCTAGAAACCCAAGCCCAACCTAGCAAGGAAAGAGGAAAATCCTATTTAGGGTTCCTCTCTCCTCTTTTCCTGATTCTCTCCCCCTTTTGGAGGAAAGATCTCTCCTATCTTTTTCACGTTTCTTTGCTCCTCCTCTCTTTTTCCAGCCACCACGCCCCATCCACCCTGCCGGCGATCCTCGCTCGATAGGAGGCCGACAGTGCGTCATCCCGCCATCACCACCTCCTCCTCTTTCTCCACTATTAGTCGCCACCTCCTCCTCACCCCGTTTCGCACAACCGCATACTCCTCACCCTATTTCGCACAACCGCAGACTCCTAGTCACTCTCCCCTGTTTCTCTCTCTAGCAGCCAACCACCGAACACCACAACCCTGTTTCATCACGCACACAACACCGCCGACCACCACCATCAGCCGCCACCTCGCCTTCCTTCCTCACCCGCTCTTCCTCGCTCGCTAGGGGGACGCCACACCCTGTTCCATCGTAGACATCATCACCTCCTCACCCTGTTTCGCACAACCACAACAACCACCACCCTGTCCATCTCGCGACAGAGCAGCAACAGGTCACTCAGCCAGCCGTCATGATTTCCTTGCAATCAAGCTTCTTTCTGCTCCTCTCTCTCACGTCTTCTTACATCTCTCCATAATCTCTCTCCTCTGATCAACCATGGGCCAACACCACCACCACCAAAACAGAACACCTCTCTGTCCTCTTCCTCCTTCGCGTTACTTCGTCTTTCTATATGTTTTTCCATATCTCTCTCTCTCTTTTGCAGGTACCGGAGCCGGTCGGAGGAAGAATTCTCTCGCGAGGAGCGAAGAACCAGCAAGCAGCGAGGGAGCTCTCGCGGGGATGAAGACGCAGAGAAAACGCAGAAATCTGGCGGGAACCAACTGTTTTTTAAACACTTGGCTATTGGCACCCCGTGACTTATTCAGAGCGACCACAGTTCATTTGCATTCTTTCTCGTGATGTGTGTTCGTGCTGAAATGGATTTCACCTATGACCGTGCTGTGATGTCATCCACCATGATCTTCTAGACCCCGTGCCGAGGCGAAGATGAAACCACACCCCGTGCCGAGGCGAAGATGAAACCACAGGGTTTCCTAGAGTTTGTTGTATTTGAATTTATTGTTTTCTATATACTTGAACGTTTAACACAGTTGATTTCTGAATTTCAATTATTTGCTTTCACCGATTATATCATGAATAATTATCTAGACTAATCGGTAGTTAGAAGTTCCCTTTGTTGACATTCAAAGCCTGCTTTATTCAATTAATTCGAATCTGTGATTGTGTGCCGTAAGAAGACATGCAATGTTAGGGGTTTAGAATTAGTTAAAATAAACATGTGATTGTGTGTGTCGTGGAAAGACATGCAATGCTAGGGGTTTATGCCTTTGATGAAATCAATTGCGAACTTAGATTAATCTTTAGGTTAGTCGTGTTGATTCTTGAAAACAATAATTTAGATTGCATAAAAATCTGTGGTGGATTCGATGTCTCGGTTCACTCTTTTATCATCTTATCAGTTTAATTTTAGTTGTCCATTTAGTTCTCTTAATTTAGTAATTTTCATCTGGTGTAACCCCCAACTCTAAATTAGTTTAAATAAGTCTTAGAATTCGACTGACTTGTCAATCCTCATGGGATCGACCCATATTTGCCATTGTCTACCAGTTAGACAACCATGCACTTGCGGTATTTCAATTAGGGTTTATTAACTTATTAATTTAGGTTAGCAAAGACTCCATCAGCCATCCGTGGAAAGGAGTTTTCCTATGTGGAAGATACTCTGGAGTTTGCTTTCTATTTGAAAGCAGAGAACAACTATAGTTGCCCGTTTGAAACTGATCTTCGAGATACTTCCCTGAAGATGGCTTATGGGTATCGTGGATAGATGTACGAGATGTGTGGGCCTAGCATGTTGTGAGAGTCCAGGTCCGCTTGGCTGACTAAAGTCGAGCGGACTTAAATGCTTTGGGCTGAATTCGTGTTGGACTGATGCTTGGGCCCGTAGTTCCTCGAGATCATCATAACACGTGTTTGGCTCAGAAGTGTGACTGTTTTTATGTATCATCAATTATGATAATTTACGTCACGTGTATGACCACGATCGAGTGACAATTTCATGTATCATCAACTACGATGGTTATGCAATGGGCATAGTCACGGAAAGTTTGGTTGATTACAATGACAGAGAAGATGATACAAAATAAATTTTGTCTTTGACATGTATAATCTTTGCATCAATCAGTTAGGTATCGTTTCCAACCCTCCTATGTTAAGATCAAGAAGACTTGAGATCATCAAAAAATACTAGTCCAGTCCTCAGTCAATGTTTTATCCGTGTCTGCATGAAACGGATTTGATTGTAGATGTAGATTGATTTTATTATTTTTTTGCATGCATCTTTGGTTAAAAAACATAGAAAATTATTAAAAATGCACAGAAAGTGGGAATGGAAAAAGATGAACAGAGGAAACTGAAAGGGGTCTTTATGGCTTTATGGAAAAAGATGTAGATTGATCTCTTTGATTCTTCAAGAGTTTTGGGTCTTTATGGCTGGCTGCAATAAGATCACATTCACTCGGTTTAACGGTCTTTGGAGCAGGTCCATAGGGGCCCAGTTCAGGGTTCACGCGCCATTGAAAGTTTAAACATCAATGAATACAATAGTTTGTAGTCTAATTAAGGACTTAAACTTGTCATCATCATCATCATCATCAAAGACTGACTTTGTGAAAGACCTCGTCCAAAGTGAGGTTTAGTTCCTACTACGGGAGGATCATTTGATAAAGAATGATGGTGGGTAGAGATTCAAATGCCCTCAAAATGCCTCATTGCTTATTGACACACATTTAATTCTCGCCAACATTCTAACATTTATTATTTCACTTGGCTTACTACTCGATATGAGACTAAACTTCAATTCTCGCCAACATTCTAACAAAGACGACTTAAAAATTATTTACTGAAAAAACTAACTACTGATTGGAAAGATAAAAATATATGGCGTAAAGGTAATTTTGATTAATTTGGGATTATCTAGCTTAGTTCTACGTATGTAGGCCTAAATAGTATTAATTCAATATTTGCTTAGCTACGAAATTGTCTTCAACTGAATGAGAATACAATTATGTCTTTATATGTGGGGGTAATCTTGTGGACATTCTTTGTATTACAAGTCATATGTCTGAATCAGATTAGAAATTCAATCAGAACTAGTGCATCAAAGCAACCAAAACTATGAAACTGTCGTTCAAGCCACGCAGTATGAGCTTAAGAAAAATTAAAAAGAATAATAAATGGTACAACTGATTTGCACAAACTCGTTTCGATTGAAAGTGAAATTTTTGTGCCTTATATATAGCCTGACTTGCATACCTGTTTTTTATTGAGCATTTGCAGAGTAAATTATTGGATATAGGAAAGTATTAGAGATTACAAGAAGATGAGGAGAGTCTGTTCAAGTGCATTGTGTGTTCTACTAATTCTTCTTGTTGGTGCAGATTTCTTGAAGGTCCAAGGCCAGACTTGCAAACCAAGTGGCGCAATTAAGGGGATAAAACCTCCTCCTGGTCAATGCAACACTGAGAATGATTCGGATTGTTGTAAACAGGGAAAGCTATATAAAACATACAAATGTTCACCACCTGTGTCCAGCAACACAAAGGCATACTTGACAATAAACAGCTTTCAGAAGGGTGGAGATGGCGGTGGTCCATCAGAATGCGACAACCAATACCATTCAGATGACACACCAGTGGTTGCACTCTCAACTGGATGGTATAAGGGAGGCAGTAGGTGCTTGAACAACATAGTTATCCATGGCAACGGTCGTAGTGTGGTGGCCAAGGTTGTTGATGAGTGTGACTCAACCATGGGATGCGATAGTGATCATGATTACCAGCCACCTTGTCCTGACAACATTGTTGATGCTTCCAAAGCTGTATGGGAGGCATTGGGCGTGTCTCGTAGTGATTGGGGTGGATTGGACATTACATGGACTGATGCTTAGACTCAGGTGCACTTCTATATGTATTTGGATTGAGCTGCAAGCCTTGCTAGTAGCAGCGAAGAGGAGATGATGTTTCTTGTACTTTTCCTTGTGTTGTTGTTGCTATTAGCAATCTACTGTACATTTGTAGCAACTTCCTGTTTATGTTAATTTATCTATGCAATAGCTTGCTATCTAGTCCTTACCTTATTTTTCCTTATTGCAATACTCTACGCTTCATTTATTTTTCCTTATTGCAATCTAAGATTTTAGACGCAGAAATACTTTGAGAGAGCTAGAATAACAGATTTAAGATAATGATAATGAATCACATGTCTCAAAACAAGCAGAAGTAACAGGGGAAGGTTGCCATTCAACTGAGAAGTCAAACTTTTACAAACTGTATCATTCCCACGTACTACAGGAGGATCATTTGACAAAGAATGATGGTGGGTAGAGATTCAAATGCCCTCAAAAGCCTCATCGCTTATTGACACACATTTAATCACTTATATTATTTATTTCACTTGGCTTACTACTCGATGTGAGACTAAATTTCAATTCTCGCCAACATTCTAACAGAGACGACTTAAAAATTATTTACTGAAAAAACTAACTACTGATTGGAAAGATAAAAATATATGGCATAAAGGTAATTTTGAATAATTTGGGATTATCTAGCTGAGTTCTAACGTATGTAGGCCTAAATAGTATTAATTCAATATTTGCTTAGCTACGAAATTGTCTTCAACTGAATGAGAATACAATTATGTATTTATATGTGGGGGTAATCTTGTGGACATTCTTTGTATTACAAGTCTTATGTCTGAATCAGATTAGAAATTCAATCAGAACTAGTGCATCAAAGCAACAAAAACTATGAAACTGTCGTTCAAGCCACGCAGTATGAGATTAAGAAAAATTAAAAAGAATAATAAATGGTACAACTGATTTGCACAAACTCGTTTCCATTGAAAGAGCGATATGGGGGTTGCAGCAGAAATATGGATTTAGACAAATGGTGTAGAGCTACCTACAATTGATGTAAACTCCCAGCCTGGACTTTATATTTCAGAGCTATAGCATTTCTTCCACAATTCGGTAGAAGGTAGTTGTAAGACAAAATATTCATTTCAGAAATAAGATTACAACATTTCTTTGAGATAGTTGCCACTGGCATAGATTCTAATGTAAGGCGATTTAGTATTTGCCGCAACTTCCAGATCTCAAATTCACTATTGATTGTAGAAAGGTGCGTTTTTAGTTTGTACTTGTGTCATCTATCTTTGTTAGATTCAGATGAGAAACCATGTTCTTGTTAGAATGAACATTGATATTTGTTGATCAAAGAAGTTGAGAAATTATACCATATATCTTGCAAATTACATCTAAAGTCCATTTAGAAAATTTATTCTCACCATATCTCTTTGTTTTTTTTTTTGTAAAACATATAAAGGAAATATTATACATTAACACTTAGGTAGCATATAATTGATCTGCCTCTCTTAATCTAAAACATCAACTTAATACGGTGCCATAGCAGGTGCCATAATTGGTGCCATGACCAATTTTCTGGACATAGGTCCCGGTGCTACAATTCCAGAGCTACGAATCTCAGCCAGTCCTCGACGACCATTTTTCTTTTGAGCTTTGCACAAATTTGGAAGTAACACACCTTCTCCTGCGGCAAGGTTGGAGTAGAGATCTACGATGTTAGGACAACTTCCATAACACTGAGGTGAGCAGAGTTTTTGTGTGAATTTGGTCTCTGTAAGAGAATCTGTTGAAATCCCTACAGTATTGCGATTGAGCCCACATGCACTGATGCACTGATCGGTCTCAACTATATCCTTCAAATTATTGGTCTCAATCTCAGATGATCGGCATAGGTACACATCTGGTCTATTCATTTTCTCCAGCACACAACGGGTGCCTGATGATGATACTGCAAATGCACAACTGCCTTTCTTGAGATCCTTGCAACGAATGGCCCCTACACACACACACACAAAACAAGTACATTATGTATCAATTGATTGAGTTAAAACAAGTTACCAATATTTTTTAGTCTTATCGAAAACACTTATAAGTGAAAATAGTTTACCTAGAGCACTGGGGAAACAGAGAACAGATACAAGAGCTAATGTGGCCATCATGTTCACGAACCTCAAATGAGAAGCCATTGCTATAACTTTGATAGAGTTAACAAGCTATTAAGGCTCTGAGAAAATGTTGTGAGAATTGTTTGGAATGTGTGGAGGTATTTATAGTGGATTCGCTCAAATCAAGAGGGAAAGAATGAGGAAATTTTAGTATGAATGAAGATCATCAAATTGACTCATTAGTCTTGCAAAAACTATAAAAGAAATAAATAGGTCTCCTTGGAAGTAATTGGCTTAGATGACTTTATTGTGGATGAAATTCTTTGACACGCATAAGTATCGACGACTCTAATTACATTAACATGGTATACGTTCATTATAAAATCTTACTCTTCGGCATAAGAAATGAATTTTCAATGAAATTTGAGATGGGGAATGGCCAAACATTGGAGACTTTTTGACGGTCTTTGGACCATGTCCGTAGGGTCAAGTTCAGGTTCCTCGCGTCGATGAAGAAATTAGTACACATTTTAGATTGTAATCAAATTTAGGACTTAAACAGTTAAATCTCATCATCATCAAGGACGGACTTTGTGAAAGACCTCATTGAAAGTGGGGTTTAGTCCCTACTGTTACTAACAGAATGATCATTAGATAAAGAACGATGGTAGATAGAGATGACTAAAAATCATTTACTGAAAAAACTAACTACTGATGGAAAGATAAAAAAAATTAAATGGCGTAAAGATAATTTCGAGTAATTAGGGGATTATCTAGCTGAGTTCTCACGTATGTAGGCCTAAATGATGTTAATCCAACATTTGCTTAGCTACTAATTTAATTGAATGAGAATACAATTAATCAGTCTCAAAGCATGCCCACACAAGGTAGCATGTCAGCTTCAAAACCCGTAGAGTGTTACATGGTTATTATTCAAAATCTGATAAGCCATCACCGCATAGCAGCCTCTTAAGCTACATTATTTAGTTTATGTAATTCAATTTTTTTTTTTAATTGTATACTTGTGATGCAGGAGAGTTTCTAGGGTTCCTAATTTAGGTTCCTAGAGTTCTTAATTTGAGTTTCTAGGGTTTAAAGTTATTTACTAAATAACTTTGAGTAATCTTTCAATTTAATTAGGAATCTTTTAGTTTCCTTTTAGGATTATGCATTATTTTCTTTTAAGAATAGACTACTTGTTAAATTTAGTAGGTTTTTTTTTTTTTTCCTTTATAGTAATATTTCAATTATAGTTTAGGAAGTGATTCTGAACCCCGATTTGGGTTAGATTATTGACAATTTATTTATTTTATTACGTATTTTGTTTTAGCATGATTATTGGGTTTTTGCTAATTTTGGTAAAATTCTAATAATCACGAATTTTAGCTATAAAGCCCGACTTGTGGGCTGATTTTAAATAGACCTTTTGATTTTGAGTAATTTGATTAAACATTAGAGCTATTTCTCTGTGTTTTGGGCTATCCTCTTGCGTTATTCCCTGTCAATTATCTGTTGCTATTAGCCTGCAGAATAATCGCTATTCTGCCCGACGTCAGTTGGTATCAGAGCTTCAACATCTTCTTGGGGTGAGATTTCATTAGTTTCTATGGCTGGTGGTCGTGGTCGTCGCGGGCATGTTCCGAACGATGAAGCCCTTCACCGTGATCGTAACGTTAAGAATATAATGATTGGGGATTTACAAAGGCAAGTTGCAGAGTTAACTCGGCTTCTAACGGCGCAAGATTTCGGTAATCGTGAAATGGAAGATCACGATTCTGATTCCAGTTTCGAAAATCCGTATCACAATTATGCTTGATTATGGGAGCATGAAGAGCATGTGTATGATGATGATGATCTTGGAGAGCCTGTGTATGACAATGAGGAGCTTGAGGAAGACGTGGTAGACGAAACTGAAAAGTTTGGAGAGCCTGTGTATGACACTGATAAAGAATTGGATATTGTTGATGCAGATGGTTTGCAGAATGGGGATGTTGGAGTTGTTATTGAAGACAGTGAAGTGCACGAAGAATTTGATAGGGAAGAGGCGATCTTCCACATCGCTAATCCTGGATTCTGCTACGAGTATCAACTAGTGGAACCCACAACCCCCTGTTTATCTCTTCTTTCCCTGTTTTTGTATCTCTCTTCACCTCGCCCCCGTCCAACATCTACACCGCCGAGCACCACCATCAGAAGCCACCACCTCCTCCTTCCTGTTTCCCTCTCTCTCGGCCACCGCCCCTATTTCACCTCGAGACAGAGCCGCCACCACCCTGTTCCACTTCGCGACAGAGCTCCGTTGCCCCTGTTCTTCTCTCCACCACCTCGTCTTCTTTCCTGTTTCCCTCTATCTCAACCACCGTCCCACCGGCCAAACAAACAACTCGCACAACCGGAGCAAACTAGAGCAGCAACAACAGGAAGCACCGCTCCTGTTTCTCTCCTTCTTTTAGTTCTCCCTTTCGTCTTTCTCTCTCTCACTTGTAGGTTCACCGGAGTCGGTCGGAGGAAGAAGACGAGCGCGAGGAGCGAAAAACCAGGAAGAGGAAGCTCGCAGGGATGAAGAGGCAGGGAGGCGCGATTTTTCTGGCAGGATAAAATTGTTTTTCAAAACAGTTTGGATATTTGCACCCCGTGACTTATTCAAAGCCACCACAGTCCACTAGCAGTTTTTTTGGGATTCGTGTCCGTGCAGAGATGAATTTCACCTACACCAGTGTTGTGACGTCATCCACCATGATTTTCTAGCCCATGTAGTTGTGAATTCAGATTTCCCAGCAGAGGTGCAGCAACTAACAGAGTTTTCTGACCTGATACCAGAGGATCTTCCTCCTGGACTGCCGCTAGAGGATTCCAATGACACTGTTGTGAACTCGAGGACGAGTGTTTTCCAACTCGGGGTGACTGATGCAGGAGGGTTTCTAGGGTTCCTAATTTGCTCTCAAAGTTATTTACTTTGAGTAATCTTTTAATTTAATTAGGAATATTTTAGTTTCCTTTTAGGATTAAACATTATTTTCTTTTAGGAATAGATTGCTTGTTAATTTTAGTAGTTTTTTTTCCCTTTATAGTAATATTTCAATTATAGTTTAAGAAGTGATTTTGAACCCGATTTGGGTCAGATTCTTGGCATTTTATTTCTTTAATTACTTATTTTGTTTTAGCATAATTATTCGGGTTTTTCTAATTTTGATAAAATTATAATAATCACGAGTTTTAGCTATAAAGCCCGGCTTATGGGCTGATTTTAAAGAGACCCTTTGATTTTGAGTAATTTGATTAAACATTAGAGCTATTTCTCCGTGTTTTGGGTTATTTTCTTGTGTTCCTCCCTGTCAATTATCTGTTTCTATTAGCCAGCAAAATAATCGTTATTCTGCCCGGCGTCAACTTGTTAATTAATGACAAATTATTATAATAGTCAATATATTCGACATGGTCATAGAAAGAAATAAATACATGTATATAATTTTATTTTATTTTTAAAAAGTGGCTACTGTGGCGTCGAATATACGTAAAGTTTCCTTCCATTGTCATTTTGTTGTACCGTGATGAAGCCATCACTGGACCCAAATATCCTGAATTGATTCTTCATTTCGCAGTACTTGTCAATTAGCTTTTGAGCCATATGTACTAACCCATCGATATTTCAAGTGCTACTTTTCACCATTCTATCATACATAAACCTCAAGACAAGCATGTGATAGTCATCAGTGAACTTGCAAATTGGTTTGTCTCTTAGGTGAATGATCCAGTTATTTTCATAGAGAAATCAAATATGCCTGATTGAGGACAAATACCATTCAATCCTAATGTCGTTCCATGAAACTAGTGATATAATATGGAGAGAGCGATTGAATTTTGTTTTCTCATTTCAAAGATATTGAAGCAACAGCTAGAACTCAACAGACATATGTTCTCTTCGTGTCCCACTTAAAGTTTACATTGACCAAAATCAGATCTAATCCTTTGAAAATAATCCACTTTGTTCTCCATCTTCTAGTTTTTAAGTAATCCTTGCTAATTGAGAGCTTGCAAGAGTTCATTTACATTGGTCATAGAAAATTGACTTTTATTCAACTTTTCTCACATGATAGAATATATCTCGTCTTGCAAATTACAAGGAAACACAATTTATCAAATCAATCTAACAATTCTTAAAGTTGCACAATTATAAATCTTTTAGCTCTAGAAATAAAGGTCAAGGTCTTTAGAAAGGCGAAACAAAACCCTTATTTGCCTGGAGTTCACCAGCTCGTGAAGTTTTCCCGAAAGGTTAATCCTTTAAGCCCTAAACCTAAACCAGTTCATCAATCAATCAAACCCACCAAACTTCCAATCAAATCAAAACAACAAACAACACCATCAAAGAAGAAGCAAACCCCAACTAACCCAAGATGGAGGAATCAAGATTGGCAGACGACATTAGCAAAGATGATGATGAAGCCAATGGTATGACAGCTCAACGATTAGAGCTTGGCAGATGGTACCACTAGGTCATGGGTTCAAACCCAGCTTGCGACATCTTTATGGATTCTCCGATCCTATAAAAACCCTATTTGCTTTTCAAAAAAGAAAAAAAAAAAGATGATGACGATGATGACTTGGATCGCTTCTTTCTTGAACCACCCATCTCATGCACTCACATGAACTCTAAAACCCTAGAAAATTTTTTGATTTTTTCTGTCTCTATCACCACCACTTATCGATCTGACAACCTCGAAAAGCCCACCCATAAATCGAGAACTAGCACGTCGATTATTACTCCTAGTATCAAATCCAGATTGAACCATCCATTGAATGCAACAAAGACGAATAAAAATCCCTGCTTTGAGCAAAAGATTGGCAAATCAATGAACTCAAAATACTTGATTTTATTGCTTGGAATCTGACTGAAGGAACTGCAATTGTTCCAGTGTATGACAGAAGCAGTGCTCCCATCATCATCGCTGCTACTAATATTGTTTTTGACACTGAAAACAACCTTCTTCCCCTTCTTTGTTTTTGGTTTCCTCTTCTTCGTTTCGGTATTACGCTTCTTCATTTCAGTGAGAAATCAAAGAGAATGAAAACTCGGGGAGATAGGAGAAATGGAACAGAGAAAATGAAAATGGAGGGAGTTTTCCTTCCATTGTCCGTCTCTTCAATGATAAGAGCTGACAGGGAGTAATCACTAGTCGTCCACGTGCCTGGTTCAGGTAATGGACGGTTAGGATTGACATGTTATCACATCAGGCGTGATAAGCACGTGAATGACACTTTCATCATGCAAAATAGGAAGAATGGTGACACGTGAGGTGTTTGACAATCAATGCATGTTGACTGGTAGTCTGAGGAGAAAAGTGCAATATGAATGTTAATTGAGGGCAAAACTGAATTGACTATATGTTTTAGGGGGAAAAGTGCAATTAACCTTTTTATTTTTATTTTTTATATATACTTGTTAATTAATGACAAATTATATATATATGCTACCGTCCAGTGTACGTGGAGTTTTAATTTCCATTAGATTTTTCTTTAGTTCTTTGTTCAATAATTCTGATGTCTTTTTTCATTTTTAATAAATTTTCTAATATTACCAAATTAATGAAGAAAATTGGGACCTTGCTAGTTCTAATTAATTATTTGGTCTCTTAGCTTCATTTATTTTTCATTATTCCAGTCTAAGATATTTCCTCTCAATAAAAAGTGATTACTTGATGCAGAAATACTTTGAAAGAGCTAGAAGAACATGTTTAAGATAATGATAATGAATTGCGTGTCTCAAAACAAGTAGAAGTAACAAGGGAAGGTTGTCATTGAATTGCGTATCTCAAAACAAGTAGAAGTAACAAGGGAAGGTTGTCATTCAACTAAGTCGAACTTTTACAAACTGTATTAGTCCCTCATTTTTTCAAGCAGGCTACCATGGTGTGAAGATTCAGTGGCCTAGAAATCTCAGTATTGTTTTGCAGGCAGATATAATATCGCAAACTTCAAACAGTAATTAGAATCGAATATAAGCAAATCTTGTTTGCTCAAAATTTTGAAAGCTAGCTAGCTTATGCTACGATCCACTTAAGCAGCCATACCACCTACATTAACTATCGTTTTAGCAAAACCATGAGTAGATCTCCTTAGGATGGATTAGTTAGTTTTACCTCCTACTTGTTTATGCATATACTTGGAATGTGAAGAACAATGAACAATGTTTTAGCGAATGAATTGTAGTGGAGAACCAGAATTGCCTGTAGCTCTTACACAAGCGGTGGTGCAACATCTACATGATGCTATTTATCCAAAATTTGATGTTTTAAGTACTATGTAGTCTCACATGGGATGAAAAATATTAGTTAAAGTGTAATCGAATGATGGAAGGGAGGTTTGTTTTTGGTCTTGAAAACTTTTGAATTACCCTTCCGATTCAGAAGTTGAGCAGGTCATCAGAAACTTACACTTGTGTTGATGGACACATGGTGTTTCCGTTGTAAAAGTCGATATTAATCCTCCTTCTACATCTATAATATTCATTTTCAAATTTTATTAATGAACATGCATCATCATTGTCCAAACTTGAATTTACAGAGAAAATGGCGACAAGGGAAACATCTAAACTAGAAGCCAGTCAAAAAACAAAAAACATGTAAACTAGAAATTCAGAAGATTAGTATGCTGAATTTACTAGTCATTAAATGGATTTTTGTTGACATGGACACTTGCTTACTCCAATCAAAACTAAAAACAAAGACCCTCTTAATTATCAAACCAAAATGTAAATAAACTCCAATACTTATAACACATTTCAATCTCTACAAAAAAGAAAGCTTTATAAGTATCAAACCACTACCTCAGTCTAACACATTTCACCTGCCCAGGAAATATGAAATTGCTGTTGCTGGGGATCTAACCCGGGTGACAGGCGGGAATACGACTTGATATTGGGTTGAGAAAAATAGTTATATTTGATGATCATCTTACAATAACTGGATGTTCGTACAGTATTTGCTCTCTGGAGTTGTAGTGATTTTGATTACAGAATCAGACAATTTGAGATCTTTATGACAAGCTCCAAGGCATTGCATTTCGTCTTGAGCATGGTTTTCAAAGATGTACGCAAATGAGGAAGAAAATTAACATGACATTTACAAATTTAAGATTAGCAAGCATGGTAAAACATGGTGCTAAAATTTATAGACAAAAGTGCATGGCATAGAATGCCCTTTAATGGGGTGGATGGAGCACTAGGACTAGTCTGGTTCAACACCACTAGTATGGTTCAGGTTAGATTGCGGCATATCAGTATTGCTTGATTGCAACATAGGAGGGTTGCATCCCTCCCCCTCGCTGGTTTCCTCGCCAATTAGAATTCCCGCTTCTGTAATTTACATTTTTGCCCATTTGGGATTGAGTGAGATTTAGTGATTTACAAAAAATAAAGAAAAAAACAAATACGCCGTTGCCGGGGATCGAACCCGGGTCACCCGCGTGACAGGCGGGAATACTTACCACTATACTACAACGACTTGATACAAAAATTTATAAATGTTATTTATAAGTATATATTCATTTAAAAAGTATTTGCTCTATGAAGGATTTGTGATTTTTTTTGGAAAGTAAGGATTTGTGATTTTGATCAAGGAAACAAACAATTTGAGATCCTTATATATGTTTGAATCACAAAATCATTGACACTACTGTCAACCGCGCGCATGTGAGAAGCTCCATGGCATTAGATATTTTCATCTTGAGCATGGTTCTCGAAGATGTCATTTTCAACATAAACTAGGAATAAAAATGCACAGGACATGTACTAATTTCTTGTGTCCAATTTCTCCAGTTTGTTATATAAGATTATGAATGGGATGTAGGATAAATAACATGGAGCTCAAAGTTATAAACATAATGCATGGCGCGGCTTAGAATGTTGTCCAATTTTAATGGGGTGGATGGAGCACTAGGACTAGCCCCATGAGAGTGCAAATGCACCAGTTGAGGAAAGTCCATACACTGTTTTATTAACGATCCTGAATTCAGGAAGAGTTGGGAAACCGAATATAAAGTTTTGTACTAATCAAACTATCCAGTGACTGAAAGGAATGTCATCAGGTAAGTGTTTAAGGGTATGGCCGATCTTTATAGGGTTACATTTTTTGTTTGTTTGTTTGAACATACAACTTAAAGTTCAAGAACATATGGTATATCTCTGCAAACATGCACATGCGCGAGTTATGTTTGAAAAACTGAAGTTGAATCTTGCAAACTAAAGCTTGAAAGCAGGAAACTGGGGTTTGAAAGTTAGTTTATCCCTGTTTTAGTTGAAGTGTCCACACTCAAAATTCCAGTGTATATGTATGTTCTATTCATGAAATTTGATCTACTATACATTAGAGCCCATTGGTTTAGACCGCAGGAAGAAGCTATATGGAGAAACTTATTAGCATCAATAAGAACATGGATTTCATTGTTGAATTTATTTTGTGCAATTAATAGAGACAAATAATCAGACGACAATTCAAATATTACCAAAATAATTTTGATTTAAAAAGGATTTAAAAAAAAATAACATTATTAAAACATGTTACAATTAACCAATTAGGACTCCATAATCCAAATACTGAAATTTTTTATTTTATGTGTGAGGAATGCGAAAAAAGCAAATTAATGTGTAGAGGATTTTAAAAGTCTGGCCTATTGTCAAAAATTTGGTCCTCTAGGTATGTATCAGTTTGTTATCTTAGTCGTGACAACAAACTACTTCATCATTTCAAGTGACGCTTAGGTATGTATCAATTTTCGCTTTTGTATGTATCAATTTCAAGTGACAACAAACTCTAGGTATGTATCAATTTTCGCTTTTCCCTCACCGCAGAATTGCAGAACTACTTCATCATTTCAAGTGACGCTTAGGCCTCCAATTAATTCTTGGTAATTAGCTTCTGTCATGAATGACTTCTCCTATTGGGTAATTGATCTTATAGCAATAGCATGAATTGAAGTACAATGAATTGAGTCAGGAGAATCCCTACTTTGTATCTCCTAGCCTCTCTTATGAAACTTTGGTGAAAATGAATTATAATGTAGACCAAGACGGCACCGTATGTATGAATAGCTCCTTTCCTTATACGGAATGACTTGTATATCTCTTTGTTAAGTATTTCTGATGTAAACTTAGCTTGGTGGAACAAGATTGTGGCAGGTATTATCACAAGGATATGGACAATCAACCTCCTTGGTTACTCTTCTGTCAAAATACCAATCTCCAACTGCTTCTGCAATAGTCTGAAGAATAATGCACTTGTTAATAATGATGTTGACTTGTATGCTCTAGAATTTAATCGAAAAATATTGCCCAAATGGCTAATGATCCACAATTGTCACAAAGTTTCTATTCTTAAAAAAAAAAAAACTATCCAGACTAGTTGGGAGTTACTCTGAAGCCTAGATGGAGCTGCATAGAGTGTGCTACTTATGGTTATATTAAAAGTAGATTTCAGATACCTTATTGTGTACTCTGGGGGAGTCAGCTGCAAACCATGTGTCCTGTGACTCGCTTTGGCAATGAGCGAAGCATGAATTTACAAACATCCCTCCTTTTATTGCGAACTCATAAAAGAATGTTAAATCTTTAATCATTTGATATCTCAAACCTGTTGATACAACATTGGATTCAAAATTTCAATTTGGATAGCAATATGACTATCAAATAGGCAAACAAAGATTACAAACTTCTACCAATCTCTTAGATGACATAGAAAGAAAATGATGCTAGCTGATAAACAAAGAACATAAATGATTTTGGCGTGGATTAGTATCTCATGGCTGTGCAAAAAGTAATACTTGTTTATTCTTGGTTACTGAGAAAGCACCCATAAAATAGATCCGAACCAACTGAAAACAGCATAAAGTTCTAGGATGGAATTGAAAATCTAATCAAACTATTCATAGATAAGAGGAGCAACCTTGTAAGATAGTGATCTGATATGGAGCACATAATGCTGGATTAAGTTTGCATCGGTTCCATTGTCCACGTAAATCAGCAGAAGGAGGCACTAAATGATGATGAAACTGTAGGCATAAACAAATATGACTTCTCATTCTTCTCTAAGGGATCATAAAACCCACCTAGCCATGAGTACTTACTTGGTATACATCATATGCAGTATTCAAGATGAAAAATGGCGTCTTTATGTATGCTAGTGCATATTGCGGAAAGAAACACTGCATAAGAATGTCACAACAAATTAAAAAACGAAAATGCCATATTGACGGGAGAAACTATTTCAGGGGTTATGCAGAAACCATACTTGTTTTTTGTAGAAGCGAGAATTGGTACAATTTCTATTAAGGTTCTTCTCGATTCCCTGTAAATAAACAGCACATGCGTGAATGCAAGAAATAACAGCAGAGATTTTTATATTTAGGTATACAAAAACTAAATAATGTTGGAACAAAACACCATCAACTTGATTTTCTTAGCATCTTTCCAAAATAGATGAGTTTTCTGTTTGCAATAGTCTTTGATACTAAGATGTTTCTCCCGATAGAATTAATTGTACAATGCTGAATGTAAGAGTTTTGTAGGGTGCTTGATTTGGAATGAGAAACTGTGATATTTGTAGAAAGCATTACAATCAAGTGAAATTTACATTACTTCATCTAGCAAGAGACTGAAAACTTTACTCAGAATCGGTGTAAATTGTTTAAAAGAAATTCGTGTATCCATGTTAGAGAAATACCAAAACAGTTATATTTATTTAACCTGTTCAAGGGGTTTATATGAAGAGATGTTTCATTCCACTTCCACAAAACTCAGGTGTGGTGTTGCTATGTCAAAAAGGAGACATAATCACCTTTAGGAAGCTTTGATCATGAGAAGAATTTTTAAGTCCAAAGGAAGCTTGAAGCATTAAATTTAAATATTCGCTATGTCTTCCATAGACTTATAGAGCAGCTGATCATTTAGCGAATATCTTTTCTAGCTATACTTCTGTTGAGTTACTCCTAGTTCATGAAATCCTCCATCTAAATTACTCTATGTTTGTTATCCATTTTTCTCTTTTTTTATCTTCTGATTTGGAATAAATCCATTTCAGACACTTTCTTTCCCGGATAATACACTCCAAAGATTCATTTCACCATTGCCATTAGAACAAAATCCATTGATGAAAAACAAACCTGTAAATTAATAAGCTTCTCATAGAAATCCCTTGCAGTGTGACCCAAATTTATGTCTCTTCTGAAGAAGTAAATTTCATGAACCAGTCATTGAACAGCTGAAAGAAGAGTACTGGAGAACTAATATTATGTATTGTTGTGTGTGTGTGTGTGTGAACATGATCATTACAGTAAAATAAAGAAGAAATTACATGTCAAGAAAGAATCCAGCATCGCTCAAGCATTTCACATGAGCTGTCTTCGGAAGAAGACTGGTGAAGTTGTCACAGTGCAAAAAAGATGCTAGACCTCCAGCAGAGCATCCTGAAAGTAGGGCCTAAACAAGAGATTTTCCGCGTAAGCATTCAAATGACTTAGCAGACAAAAGTTCAAATCTTAAGTATATTACCGTGTCGCCAGTAATGTATGATGTACCTTATCTATGAGGTTTAGCCCCTTAGGAAGAAGATCTAGGACAATGGCACGCCAAATCCTCTGGCCTCTAAAGTATAGTTTTGAAGTCTGTCCATCCAATGCAAACAAATGCACTTTTCATCTCAACATTAAGTAGTCCAAATCATAAAGGTAAAGTGCATCGTATACAGCTCAGCTTGTTATTAAGTAGTGATAATACTCAAATGCCAAGTTAGCCAGAATCAATTAAGACGGTTGTAATTCATGGATAAACTGTCAAAATACTGAGAAAAATCTCTCCATTTGGTACCTGTAAATTGCTTCTTACTTGATAATTAGAGCATCTACTATCATTGTTAATTTCTTGAACAAAACAAGTTTTACACGATAATCTTGTTATACAACCCCAGAATCATCAGGTAAAATCATCAGATTGTACTACATTTTACTGGGTTATATGGTTGTGTGTGGCTAACAAAACAGCACTATGATAAATTGGGTTAATTGTTTTCACTACTAGGATCACTTTATTCTCAAAGCCTTAAAAGCGTGTGAACAAAATCAAACTGAAAAACCTTACCCCATTGTCAAACATTCCTTCTCCAGCAAATGAGGCTCCATCACAGTATCGAATTTTTACTCTATTCCAGCTGTAGAAATCTGAATGAAGTACAAATTTCAAAGGACAATTTTAAAAATGTGCAAAGAAAATGATAAAGAGGTATGAGGGATCTAAGAGCTGAACATGAAAACAATAGGCTATTGATGTACTTTCAACAATCACCATGTGCACACATGCTATTAAAGCATCCACCATCATCATAAGGTAGCATTTTGTGTAAGAGAAAAAAAATAATTATATGTGTACAGTGATAATGCTGCCTTCTTAGTAGGAACCCAAAAGGTAGAAGAAGTTAATGTCCATTGATATGTGACATATGTCTCAAGATTCAGATGTACATGAGGAAGCATCTAGGAAGACGATTGTATTGTTTCGACAGATTGTTTACATTCAGTGTTTGCAACAAGTCTAACTCACTATCTCTTATTTGCTTTTCCAAAGCTTCATCAAGCAGTCTAACCATAGTCATTTGCTTGGTCTGACTATTATAGAATCTAAATACACAAGGCACCACTGCAGAATTAGCAATACAAAAAATACATTTTGTGGTCTATATTATTAGTTGCAAATAATAAACAAAAAACTAGTGGCAGAGGAGGCCTGTGGTGGTGCCTCATGTCAACACAAATTCTATTATTGATTAACGTCGGTGATCATATGATAATATTGTATATTCTAAATGACGATCCTATGCCTCAATGAACTATATATATATATCTCGTGTGTGTATATATATATATATATATTTAGGGTAATTTACACTTTGCTCTCTATTATACATAGCTAATTAATAAGTAGATTCATCATTAATCACTATTACAATTATCGCCTTAACTAGCGGTTCACGTCCACAGAAATCAAAGGCTGGGATTGAATCTTTTGTATCTCGAACATCTCATCTCGAGAAAAATTCTAAGGCTCAACTTAAATCGTAATCGTAATCGTATCTCGAGAAAAATTTAATAGATGAATTTTAAAAAAATCATTTTAAACAACTCGAGGAAAATCTAACGATCCAAATTTAATAGTACACATCTCTATGTAAAATCTACCAGTCCAAATTTAATTATGCACGTATCTAAGGAAAAATCTGACTCGCACCTCGAGGGAATATGATTGTCCAGCGTGCATTTTTAAAAAAATTGACGTCTCAGATTTACTCGTGCACGTATCTCGAGGAAATTTGACAGCTCAAATTTATTCGTGTGCCCATCTTGAGAAAAATCTGATACTACCGCACACATCTCGAAGAAATTTGGCTGTTCATTACATATCTCGAGGAAAATCTGACGTCTCATATTAATTTGGACCATTAGATTTACCTTGAGATATGTTTACTATTAAATTTGAACCGTTAGATTTTTTTCGAGATGAGTTGTTTAAGATGAAAATTTTTAAAAAAATCAATTGTTGGATTTTCTTCGAGATACGATTACGATTTCAATTAGAACATAGAATTTTTCTCGAGATGAGATGTTTAAGATACGAAAGATTCAATCTTAGCCTTTAATTTCTGATGAGCATTTTGGTAATTTGCTTTGAAGATTATCGATCAATGGACATTGACCACTAATCAAATGGATAATTGTAATAATGATTAATGATGAATCTACTTATTAATTACCTATATGCAATAAAACAAAGTGCAAATTACCCATATATTTATACCGAAAGGACAAAAATAAGTAATTTGAGGGATGAACAAACAAGGTGGATGTGGTGTTGATGGAGGTTGAGATCTAGAAGACTGAGCCCAGCCAAGCTCCATATGGTTTGGTTGCTGGGCTTGCAAAGTGACCTGTAAAAAAATGTATGCTTTGTTTTCTTGTCTCTCTGATGGAAATCACGTGAACAAAGGCAAATTCTGAAGCTTTGCTCAAATCAGGGACAGGGACAGGGACCACTCACTGCTTCTTGGTAGTACACAGAGCCATGTCCTATTCACACAATAATTCAGCTTAAATCTAAACCTATTTGAGTCTTTCATGGAAATGAGGAAATCTTAATAATATGTGAATCCTTGTTAAAGTATACTGCAAGGTGAAACTTTAACTAGTTACAAGTTACCGAAACAAATTGGAACAAGAAGTAAAAAAATTATGAATGGTTAGTAAGTAAAAGGTAAAAACCCAGTGCTTGAGAAATGAAAATGGAGAATTTACCAGGATTTAGAGAGGCATTGTTGCTTAGGATGCCAGAGAAAACCTCCAACCTATTCATGAGTCGACTAGATCCATGATGACTCTTCGTTCGTTCCAAGCACGACTCTACATCATTGCACCACCCACCTCCCTACACTCAATACAAATTCAACAACTTGATCATGATCATCATTCATTATTTTTAGCTTAGCTTCTAAGCAGGCATATTGCGCAAACTTCTACTTTTTATAGAACAAATGGGACTATCTCCTTTGTTTTCTTCTCAACAAGAAGAAATCATTTGCAAAACTTGAAACTTTACCAAAAATAACATGGACATACGATAGAAACAGAGAAACTATATCCAATCATCACAATTGACACTTAGACAAAAGTGGCTACCTTTAATCACTTGGTACCGTTGTTAGATCGCATGTCATTGATTTATGTTGCGTGTGCTATAAACTTAATAATGAAATTACTTGTAATTTAAGCTAAAACAAAAGAGCATTGCTTCCATATTGATAATTAGGTTTTGACATGCATCTAACATTAATAGAACCACAAAAGCCCTGCATCATTCCACAAGAATTACCACATGCAATGTTTGTGCAATGCACATTGATGCAAAAAAAGTTAAATACAACAAAGTACTAATTGTAACACAAATCCAAACATGTTACACATGAAACAATCTACTCAGCCCGGTCCTTGTGTCTGGGAAAGGTATCCAGCACGTGAGTGTCAATTCTGTCATTCTCTCTATGAATTTGGAGAAAATAGAGATAGGGATAAATTTGACACTCATATGCTGAACACCCTGTCCAAACACTAATCAATGTTCCTCCTTAGACTGCGTAATAAGGTTCATTACACTTACCTAGCTGGGCAAAAACAAACACATCATAACTTTTTTCAATCACATGGGCTTTTTATATAGGTCCATATCAAATGGGCCCACTACACTATTCCACTTGACTACTTAGGATTCAACAAAATGGTGTGAAGAGAACAATTGGTTCTCAAACACTGCAAGAAGAAAAGAAAAAAAAGAAGTGAAAAACAACACAAAAAGAAGAGATAAAATGAAAAGAAGAGAATATATTTTTTTTCTCTCTCTCTTTTGCTACAAATCTCTACTTTTTAATGAATAATGATTACCTCAAACTGTAAAAGCCAGTTTCTTGCACCAGAACCAATCCCTCTGTCAAAATGATAGGCAGGCAAACTCCCATCCAGACAAACTGAGCAACAACAAAGACAAAAATTCCCCATTTTTTAATTGATAAAAATTCAATAATAAATAAGTGTAAACATACAGATTAAATAAATAAATCAGACAGATATTTTATAGTAAACAAAAAATATTAAGAAAGGAGAAAACAAGAACTTGCCTGCTCCCTGGGCTGCAGCTCTCCGCACCAGAGTCATACTCACTAGATGTGGCCTCTGTGCGTAAGTGCACAACGCCGCCGCCGTGCACGTTAGCACCATGAAGCAAATCTCCACCAAGTTCATTCTCATTTCCGGCAAAAAAAAAAAAAAAATTTGAAAATCTTGAGTGTTATCAACTTCTTCTTGCTTTGTTTCAAAAATGGGTTTAAAGAAGAAATAAAAATGTCATTGATGGAAAGAAATTGAAATGAATAATGAAGAGATATACTGAAACTGCCATAGAATTTTCATTAAAGAATGAGATTGAGAGAGAGGATAAAATGAGCTTTAAATGCAAAGAGAGAAATAAAAATGAAAAAGAAAAATCTGCCAAAAGAAAAAAAAAAAAAAAGATGGCTTAAAACTTTGCTTTCGAAGCTAGTTTTGGAATAAGAGAGATTTTGATAAAGATTTGAAAGATTTTGATGAAGAAGAGATTCAAGTTTGGAAAGAGAAGTGAAGAATGGAAATGAAATCTGAGCCGGAAAATTTGTATTATTGAAAGAGATATGGAAATGAAGGATAGAGCAAATAATAGAAGGTGGGCGGAAGAAAATGAGGGAGAGAAAAAGTTTGTTGAATGCGAAAAGATGCTACTAATTGTTGTAATAAAATAGGATTGAGTGTGTTTTGAGGCCCATTTGGTCCCTTTCCATTTGATTATTCATCACTTCTAGCATCTTTCTTGCACTCTGCCTGCAACTAGCTATTTGGGCCGGCAATGGTTGGTATGAGCGAGTGTAGGTCGTTACAGCCTACGGGGGTATGGTATCGGTAGGGGTTGGGTTGGTTTACTGAGAAATATTTGACTTACCATCATCATTAACAGATTTTGTATAGACTTGAAATATACAACAAAGAACTTTTTTAACAGGACTACACAAGACAAAACGATACAATAGTGACACATTTGACATGATTAACACTGGGTATATATAAACATGTCCGTCAACCCAAAATTGACGCAAAAGTGAAAAATCTTGGATCAAACTAGTTAGTAAGAGGTCAATTTTGATTCATGTTGATGAGTTCAATTTAAGTTTCCTAGCCTAACGAATTTGGTAATCATAGACTTTTTTTTATTAAACAAGTTGTGGTTTTGGGGTGCTCGAACCTTATCATTAAAATTGGGAGCATTATTTATTACATGAAAGAAAATTTCCTTAAACTCCTCAACCATACTAAAAGATGGATCAATGAGTTTTAAGCATTGATCTAAAATATTGATTTAACATAGAAATAAAAAAATAAAGAGCAATTAAAACTAGGATTCAATTGAGTTGATGGTACACAATCCTAAAATTGATAGCTAATTCTAAGTGTAAATTTTTTGAAAAATTCTAGAGAGCTTGGTTCGAAACCAATAATTTGTATCTGATCAGAGGGTGGTCTACACGTGATCGGACCAACTCTACCCCTCTACCACTTCTCCAAACAAGGGTAGAGTGATCCAATCATGTGCGAACCACCCTCCCAAACATAAATCAGTGATCAGGGACCAGACTCCCTAGAAGCTCTGGAAAAAAAAAAATCCATTTTTCTAATGAGAAGCATAACAATGCATTCATCCAAAAACAGAGCTATGCTCAAGTCATTGTAATTTGTACACCCATGGTTGATATAAGCCTATGCAATTTCTACTTCTAGCTGGGAATGTAAGCTGAGTTTGTAGAAATCCAAAGCAATGAAAATTTGTTTAAAGTTGGTCCAGAAAAGTGTTTTGACTCATCATCTTTATTTCTGATCCTTGGGTTGGTGAACCTAATCAACATAATCCAATCTATCCAACTTGACTGAAGCTATCATGAACATGAATAAAACCTAGCTTGGTCCAAATTCCACTCTTATCATCTTTCTAATCGAGACCAATTAACGCCATTCAGATTGATGTTGCATGCATAAAAGTCATTTTGAAAATTTGATTATAGTGTCACTTTCATTCCATCAATAATGTCACCAATCCACTAGAGAAATCACATTCATAAACAAAAGTTTCATTTACTATTGCAATAAGGTCGTTAGTATATGATGAGTATTCCTGCGTGTGACCCAGGTTTGTTCCTCAGCGACGGGGTAATTTTTTTAATGAAACTTTCTTGTCTCTGGGGCTTTATCTGTGCTGTTTCACTCCAGTTAGAGAATCTGATCTAATGTTAGTAGGCAAAACTGGTGCATTAGCAATTTCCTTACAAAATTATACTCACATTTCAGCTAAAAGGGCAAGCAAGGGTCCAGCCGGTTCCGTATTATATCTGGAAAGATGGCTTATGCAGATAATTTTTTCGAGTGCAGTTATTGATACCATCTGATTGTAAATTAATGGTATGGATAAAATAATATGCCAATATGAGTTTTTCATTATACAAACAAGAGTATTTATAAAAGAAGTATTCTAGTAACTTTAGGTAATTTTTTATTAGAATACAATTCAGTTTTCACAAATACAATATTCGAAAGATTTCCACAACTACAATATCCTTATCATATCCCTATAGTATCATAATCATATCCCTATATCATAGGAGAATAATTGATTTTCAACACTCCCCCTCAAGTTGGAGAGTGGATGTCAAGAACTCCCAATTTGTGCAACATGCCATTGAAAACGTCTTTTCCTAACGGCTTTGTGAGCACGTCCGTTACTTGCTGAGATGAAGTTACATACTTGGTTTCAACTGAACCATTTTGAATTTTTTGTCTAATGAAGTGACAATCTATTTCCATATGCATTGTTCTCTAATGGAAGACCGGGTTAGCCGCAATGTGCATAGCAGCTTGATTATCACAGTAAAGCATCGCTGTCTCCGGATGTGACACCTGTAGATCTCGCAATAAGTTCAGTAATGGTCCAAAAAGAGGAATAGCGGCCTTATCACTGTTCTTCTCTGAATTTGGTAATCATAGATTTTTTTTTTATTAAACAAGTTGGGGTTTTGGGGTGCTCGAACCTTATCATTAAAATTGGGAGCATTATTTATTACATGAAAGAAAATTTCCTTAAACTCCTCAACCATGCTAAGAGATGGATCAATGAGTTTTAAGCATTGATCTAAAATATTGATTTAACATAGAAATAAAAAATAAAGAGCAATTAAAACTAGGATTCAATTGAGTTGGTGGTACACAATCCTAAAATTGATAGCTAATTCTAAGTGTAAATTTTTTGAAAAATTCTAGAGAGCTTGGTTCGAAACCAATAATTTGTATCTGATCAGAGGGTGGTTCACACGTGATCGGACCAACTCTACCCCTCTACCACTTCTCCAAACAAGGGTAGAGTGATCCAATCATGTGCGAACCACCCTCTCAAACATAAATCAGTGATCTGGGACCAAACTCCCTAGAAGCTCTGGAAAAAAAAAATCCATTTTTCTAATGAGAAGCATAATAATGCATTCATCCAAAAACAGTGCTCTGCTCAAGTCATTGTAATTTGTACACCCATGGTTGATATAAGCCTATGCAACTTCTACTTCTAGCTGGGAATGTAAACTGAGTTTGTAGAAATCCAAAGCAATGAAAATTTGTTTAAAGTTGGTCCAGAAAAGTGTTTTGACTCATCATCTTTATTTCTGATCCTTGGGTTGGTGAACCTAATCAACATAATCCTTTCTATCCAACTTGACTGAAGCTATCATGAACATGAATAAAACCTAGCTTGGTCCAAATTCCACTCTTATCATCTTTCTAATCGAGACCAATTAACGCCATTCAGGTTGATGTTGCATGCATAAAAGTCATTTTGAAAATTTGATTATTTTGTCACTTTCATTCCATCAATAATGTCACCAATCCACTAGAGAAATCGCATTCACCAATCAACAATACCCATTCATTAATGGTAACGGAATAAATATAATAATGATCGATAAAAGAAATTCATTAGGGCAACTTGGTAGGCAATTTTCTTATCTCTTGTGCAAGGAATGTGATTTCGTGAAATTATGCGAAAATTTGACGATAATTTCGTTTTTATGAAATTACGAAAAGAAAAGGTGTAAAAAAAAATAATTACATTTTTTTAGGGTTTTTTCGTAAATTTTGGGATTTTTTTTTTGTAAATTTCATTTTTTGTCGTGAAAATACAAAAACCATCTACCAAAAATTACATTTTTTCGAGGGTTTTTTCGTAAATTTTGAGGTTTTTTTTTCTAATTATCATTTCTCATAATTATTTATTGATTTTTAAAACCACCCCCTAAAGGGAGAACTTTTTTATTTTTAAAACCACTCCCTTATTTTCTATTTATATATTGATTTTATGTTTGTTTCATTTATTGGTATTTAGGCTTCATTTAATGTATTTAATAGATTTATTTAATTGCATCTTATTATTTTCACATATTTCACATACTCACAAAATTCATTATATATATTTAATCTATTCTCAAAATTTTTACGTTTTTTCTTTACACATCGAAATATTTCTTAAAATCAGGAAACCGAAATTAACACGAAAAATGAAATCACAATCCTTAGTCTTGTGTATAGGGTATGTGGATATATAGGTAAAGGTATGGTACGGGTTGAGTGAACATGGATTATCAACAAACTGATTTATCTATAGCGATAATTTATTAGCGGAAACAAAACAAAAATTTTATAGAGACAAATTAAATAACTCAATAGTTTTGCTTCATACCTGTACCCATGGATTAAAGAATCAATTAAAGAACTCAACAATTTGCTTCAAATTAAAGAACATGAATTATCTTTGATAACTTTTGCCAAGGGTCTGTAGTCCTGGGTAACTTCTGGTATCAGAGCCACGAGTCCAACATTTTTTCGGGGGGAATAGTGTAAGCCAAGAGTAATGTTGGTAGACGAAGTCTCTTTTGACAGCGTCGCTAGGAAAAACCCTTGCAGTCTATACGTTGGTAGACGAAGTCTTCGAATAGTCTCTGGGGGAAACCCTTGTAGTTAAGCGTTGGTAGGTGTCACAACCTTGTAGCTAGTGTTGGTCAGCCGTTGATACCCTTGTTGATGGGTGTAGGTAGTCCCGCTCTGTGGTCCTGTATACGATGGTCTCATTTGAGGTAATCCCGTTACGCACTTATGAAAATATGTTGTACAAGTGTTTTTAAAGTCTAGGATAACTCATACTTCATCCTTAAGGTAAAGAACATCAAGTATAATTTATGATTTATATACTAAATATTTGAAGTAGAACAAGAGTAGCAACAATAGTCGAATCCCTTAGCCCTTCAAAATATGTTTGTTTTGTCTAAGTTTACTTGTTCTTCATCTTCAAAATATCCCTTAGCCAAATCCCAGAGATTGAAGGAGTTCTACGAGGCCCCCAAATATCACAATGAATAAAGGGAAAAGGTTTCATAGTGGAAATTGAACTTTTGCTAAACGGAAGGCGAGTCTGTTTTGCCAAATGAAATGACAGACGTCGAAACATTATTCAAACTAGATAAACAATTTAACAAAGTTTTGCCTAAACATGTGAACGCGAAGAAGAGGTGTGACCTAAACGACGATGTTATAAGTCTGCGAAAGCGGAAGCAAAGTGGCAGGAGGGTTTGTTGGTAGAAGGTGCTTGATCAGAAGCCAACGCCACTAAGTGATAAAGTCCGTCACGTTGTTTACCCAAACCAATCGTCATCCTCGTTGCCAGGACCTGCAAGATACACCAAGAAGGAAAAAAAAAAGTCACTGAACATTGTAATTCCTTTGTGATGCGACTGACAGACATGAGATTGACTTTAAAGGTAGGAACATATAAAACATTTGGTCCGTTTCCATTTGATTATTCATCACTTCTAGCATCTTTCTTGCACTCTGCCTGCAACTAGCTATTTGGGCCGACAATGGTTGGTATGAGTGTAGACCGTTACAGCCTACGAGTATGGTATCGGTAGGGGTTGGGTTGGTTTACTGTGGATTGTACCGAGAAATATTTGACTTACCATCATCATTAACAGATTTTGTATAGACTTGAAATATACAACAAAGAACTTTTTTAACAGGACTACACAAGACAAAACGATACAATAGTGACACATTTGACATGATTAACACTGGGTATATATAAAGGGCAATTAAAACTAGGATTCAATTAAGTTGGTGGTACACAATCCTAAAATTGATAGTCAATTCAAGTGTAAATTTTTTGAAAAAATTTAGAGAGCTTGGTTCGAAAGCACTTATTTGTATCTGAGAGGGTGGTTTGCACGTGATCATACCAACTCTACCACTTCTTCAAACAAGGGTAGAGTGATCCAATCATGTGCGAATCACCCTCCCAAACATAAATCAATGATCTGGGACCAGATTCCCTAGAAGCTATGGAAAAGAAAAAACAAATTCCCCTTTTCTAATGAAAACATAATAATGCATTCATCCAAAAACAGTGCTCTGCTCAAGTCATTGTAATTTGTACATACATGGTTGATATAAGCCCATGCAATTTCTACTTCTAGCTAGGAATGTAAACTGAGTTTGTAGAAATCCAAAGCAATGAAAATTTGTTTAAAGTTGGTCCAGAAAAGTGTTTGACTCATCATCTTTATTTCTGATCCTTGGGTTGGTGAACCTAATCCTATCTATCCAACTTGACTGAAGCTATCATGAACATGAATAAAACCTAGCTTGGTCCAAATTCCACTCTTATCATCTTTCTAATCGAGACCAATTAACGCCATTCAGGTTGATGTTGCATGCATAAAAGTCATTTTGGAACTTTGATTATAGTGTCACTTTCATTCCATCAATAATGTCACCAATCCACTAGAGAAATCACATTCATAAACAAAAGTTTCATTTACAATTGCAACAAGGTCGTTATTATTTTTTAATGAAACTTTGTGGTCTCTGGGGCTTTATTTGATCTGTTTCACTCCAGTTGGAGAATCTGATCTAATGTTATTATGTTAGTAGGCAAAACTGGTGCATTAGCAATTTCCTTACAAAATTATACTTTCACATTTCAGCTAGAAGGGCAAGGGTCCAACCGGTTCCGTATCATATCTGGAAAGATGGCTTATGTAGATGATTTTTTCGAGTGCAGTTGTTGATACTATCTGATTGTGTGGACTTGTTTATGATTTAGAGAATAAGAATAGACTGCATGCTCTTATGGTTGGACTCTTTTCAGGAACTTCAAACATTTAGAGATTCCAAAAAACTTATTAATGCACAGTATCTAATTCATAGAGACGGATTAGTTGTGTGAAGACCAACTGATTTTCATATCTACTTTTGAATTAGGATGTAAAAATAAAAATAATAGAATGAACACGTACACAGGAAAAACCGTGATGATGTAGCCTTCCACTGTGTGATTGAAAAAAAAATACTGCGTAGAATACCCATTCATTAATGGTAACGGAATAAATATATTAATGATCGATAAAAGAAATTCATTAGGGCAACTTGGTAGGCAATTTTCTTATCTCTAGTGCAAGGAATGTGATTTCGTGAAATTATGCGAAAATTTGACGATAATTTCGTTTTTATGAAATTACGAAAAGAAAAGGTGTGAAAAAAATAATTACATTTTTTTAGGGTTTTTTTCAAATACTTTTGAGGTTTTTTCGTAAATTTTGGGATTTTTTTTTTTTTTTTTGTAAATTTATTTTTGTCGTGATAATACAAAAACCATCTACCAAAAATTACATTTTTTCGAGGGTTTTTTCGTAAATTTTGAGGGTTTTTTTTTCTAATTATCATTTCTCATAATTATTTATTGATTTTTAAAACCACCCCCTAAAGGGAGAACTTTTTTATTTTTAAAACCACTCCCTTATTTTCTATTTATATATTGATTTTATGTTTGTTTCATTTATTGGTATTTAGGCTTCATTTAATGTATTTAATAGATTTATTTAATTGCATCTTATTATTTTCACATATTTCATATACTCACAAAGTTCATTATATATATTTAATCTATTCTCGAAATTTTTACGTTTTTTCTTTACACATCGAAATATTTCTTAAAATCAGGAAACTGAAATTAACACGAAAAATGAAATCACAATCCTTAGTCTTGTGTATAGGGTGTGTGGATATATAGGTAAAGGTATGGTACGGGTTGGGTGAACATGGATTATCAACAAACTGATTTATCTATAGCGATAATTTATTAGCGGAAACAAAATAAAAATTCTATAGAGACAAATTAAAGAACTCAATAGTTTTGCTTCATACCTGTACCCATGGATTAAAGAACCAATTAAAGAACTCAACAATTTGCTTCAAATTAAAGAACATGAATTATCTTTGATAACTTTTGCCAAGGGTCTGTAGTCCTGGGCAACTTCTGGTATCAGAGCCACGAGTCCAACATTTTTTCGGGGGGAATAGTGTAAGCCAAGAGTAATGTTGGTAGACGAAGTCTCTTTTGACAGCGTCGCTGGGGAAAACCCTTGCAGTCTATACGTTGGTAGATGAAGTCTTCGAATAGTCTATGGGGGAAACCCTTGTAGTTAAGCGTTGGTAGGTGTCACAACCTTGTAGCTAGTGTTGGTCAGCCGTTGATACCCTTGTTGCTGTGGTAGGTGTTGTTGATGGGTGTAGGTGGTCCCGCTCTGTGGTCCTGTATACGATAGTCTCATTTGAGGTAATCCCGTTACGCACTTCTGAAAATATGTTGTACAAGTGTCTTTAAAGTCTAGGATAACTCATACTTCATCCTTAAGGTAAAGAACATCAAGTATAATTTATGATTTATATACTAAATATTTGAAGTAGAACAAGAGTAGCAACAATAGCCGAATCCCTTAGCCCTTCAAAATATGTCTGTTTTGTCTAAGTTTACTTGTTCTTCATTTTCTAGAAGCAAGGCCAAAAAACTAATTAATAATTTAGAATGTCAAATTTCAGAAATTGAAAACAAATTACAACAATTGTCTATCCTTGAAATCAAATAAAAGATGTTTACAAGAAACCATCAATTTTTAATCAAAAATAAATCTTTAACCAACAAACTAAACAAATCATCAAAATCATATAAGATACTTTACCTTTAGGACCAACTCAAGAACGAATCCCATTTGCTCACTCCAGAAAAAATGGAAGAGCACATATAAAAACAATTCAATTATGTCCACATCGGACTAATTCAAGTAGAAATCAAGCCCTTACAAGAATATGTTTAGATGTCTCTACTTTGATTTGTCTCAGAGACTGTAGGCACAACAAGTTCCGAGACTCCCTCCTAGGAATAGCGGAAACATCCCTAGGATTAGGACCAGTCTATTTCAATTGCTATCCCAATTTCACAATATCACTCCATGATCCAAATATTTTAGAAACATTGACCCTCAATATACAAACTTCTGGATATGATATGCTACCTAGTTCAGTACCGTTAGCATTATTTTACCGTATCACATACAAAGTTATGAAAACTCAAATCAGTCCTCAAGCAAAAGAAACCTTCACAAAAGGATACACAATCATTTTTCAAACAAATAAAAACAAAACAAATGTCACTGGCCCAAAGACTATTCGATGGGATCAAGTCCCTCTCCCAAGCTCATGGCAAGTTCAAACAGAACCAAGACCTCCTCCACCAAGTGAATTATCTCAAATAGTCTCTCATGAAGATGAAACTGTTGAATTACAGTTTACACCTACTAGAAAAACCAAACTAGCAATAGAAACCCTTCAATCGCCAAGAACCTCAACTTCTTCATATAAGACAACACCTCAAACATTTAAAAGTCAATCTGCATAGATATAGACTTAACAAGATTAAGACAAAATCCACGATATCCTCAAATCCCTCAACCAATTTATACAGATGATCAACAATCTGATATAGAACATTAAGCAAAGCAAAAATCTCCAACTCCTTCAGAAATAGGAGACCCGTCCCAAATTTACAAGATAACAAGAGAATTCAAATTAGACAAAGACTATATCAGACAAGAGTATGAACAATCTTACAATGAAAACAAAAGAAACCAATTCTTTCAAAAACATCCTATCCATGAAGAGAGGGTACATTTAGGTGAACTCTTTTACCAATTATGTGAAAAACTCCAAGTCAATTACCACTTCTTTGACTGGTATGAAAACAATTATACAAAAGGCTTAAATGTCATAACAAACACAAATACCTGAAAACTCAAAGACAATACAATCACAGAATCTAAAATACCTCAATTAGAACAAATATATTATAAAACTCAAGGAGCAGAAGTTGTAGCCTCCCCAATCAAGCATGTCAATCAAATCGCTTCAAATCAAATATCTTATGGGATAGAAAAAATCATTGAACAAAACAATTATACAAATATTCTTTTACAACGATAGGACAACAAGTAGTCAATGATAAATCCAGCAACACGGAAGAATCCATAAAAACAATTTCAGAACCAATTCCATATTTTAATCCAGCAACAATTGATAAAGGTACAATCTCACTCATACATTTGTTATGGATCAAATCAGTAAACAATTAGCACAATTAACAATCAATGGAAGGAAAAAAAAAACCCACAAATTCATCCTCAAACCCAAATAATATTAATGTTTTATCACAATTATCAGATACTGAAGAAGAATATGATTCACAACCTCAATTAATTTCAAAATTAAATAGGTCAACCCCTTCAACATCAAAATACACACAATTGCCCTCTACAAGAAACTATTATCCAAGACCTTCCTTCTCAGATCTTCAGTTTGAAGAAAATGGTCAAACTGTTTCATCTTAATATTTCACTGGAAAAATCTATGAGTGGAATATAGATTGTCAAAGTAAACAAAATATAATGGATATTACAATAGAAATGACAATGTTTGCCTCAACGAAGTGAAGGCAAAGATGACAATTCCATATCAAAAGTAATCATTGTTGGTTTTACTGGTCAATTAAAAGGATGATGGGATCATTATCTTACCCAACAAGATAAATACAATATCATCAATGTTATCAAAGTAGATTATTTAGGCCAACAAATCAAAGATGAACTTGGAGGAATCATTTATAATTCTATCCCAACTCTTATTTTTGCTATACTTAACAATTTATTAGAGACCCAACCCATTTTCAAGAAAAATCAAAAGAAGTCCTAATAAACCTTAAGTGCCCAATACTCAATGATTTCAGATGGTATAAAGACATGTTCATATCTAAGATCATGCTTAGACCAGATGTTAATAGTCCATACTGAAAAGAAAAATTTCTTGTTGGACTTCCTCCTACATTCACTGAAACAATTAGACACAATCTTAGACTTCAATTCAATGGAACAATCTCATATGACAATCTCACTTATGGAGATTTGATCGCAAAAACAAATGAAGTAACTTTAACAATTTGCAATGATCTCAAACTTAGAGCCAAATTAAAACATCAAAATCTAACTAAAAGAAAACAACTAGGTGACTTCTGTCAACAATATGATTTTTAACCAATCAAAGCACCATCATCAAAATTAAAAACATCAATACTTAAATATACAGACAAAAAACCCACATACACAAGACAACCTATATATTCAAAAACACATTCTAAACTTAATCCATACAAAAAACCACAAATCAAACAACCATACACTAAGACACAAACAAATCAACCAACTTGTTTCAAATGTGGCAAAATATGACACTTTGCAAGAGATTACAAATTACAAAGAAATATCAATGAATTACAAATATCTGATGAGTTAAAAAATATGTTTCGAAAAATACTCATCGAATCTAACTCTGATTCAGATCACGATCGATGATCCTCAAGTTTACAATATCCAAACATCATAATCTGATTCTGATTCATCTTCAAATGATCATGTCAATACATGCAACTGCAATGAGGTTTTGTGCATTATTGTAATCTCAAAACAAAAAGAAGCAAATAGATTTTATTAACAAAATAAACAATACACAATTAAAACATGACTACTTAATCAAAGTCAAAGACTTAATACGAAAACAAGAACCAACAATATCAGACAAACCTTACTATAATCTCCAAGAAATTATTGATAGATTTAAAACCCAAAAATCATTAACCATCCAAGATCTCCAATAAGAAATTAACAATCTCAAAATAGATATATCACAATTGAAACAAGAAAATGTACAAATAAAAGAACTAATATTCTATAACCACCAACAACAAGAAAATTTTGAAACATCAAATAAAGGAAAAGAAGAAACCAAAAAAGAAAAAAAATTTCTACAAATATTTTCCCAAATCAAAATTTTCAAATGGTACATCAATATCACCTTGATCATACACAAAGAATTCAAAATCAATACCACTGCATTAGTTGATTCTGATGCAGATTTGAACTGTATTTCTCCAAGATTAATCCCCTCAAAATATTTTGAACAAACAAATGACAAACTGTATACAGCAAATAATTAACAACTGAAAGTCAATTTTAAATTAACAAATGTTCAAATTTACCATCAACAATTTTACATCAATCAAGAATTTACTGTCATCAAAAATCTAGGACAATAAATTATCCTGGGAACTCATTTTTTTATCAACAATTTACCCATTCCAAACAAGTAATGAAAGAATATTTGCAAAGATTTTAGGAGAAGAAATCTTCTTCGCATTCCTTTTACATCAAACATCCAATGATCTTACAATTTTACAAGAACAATTAATCACTAAAGACTCTCCAACAAAACATTCATCAATTCAGGATCCAACCTTGCTAGGGAAAACCGATGCATTTTTCATGAATCAATATTTTCAAAACTAATTTTTCACAAGATTTTCAAATTTGCATTATTTAACAATTTGATAGTCTTGCAGCTCAATGGAACGGTCATAATCATTCAACACAAATTATAATCTCAATAAATCGGAGAAAGATCTTGTTAATGATGTATGGACAGCCTTCAAATCCAACAATGAATCTCAAATGAAAGCCTCATTAAAAAGGCTATGCAAAAATTTATCAAAAGCCAAAGGAAAAATGTCTATCAAATATGGTAAATCCAAAGCTCAGTCCATTATGACCAATAATGCATTAGCCAACTTATCTCAGAGCAAAGCCCATGCTCAGGCAATCTCGCCTAGTCCAATAGCAATGACAATTCAAAATCCAAAAGGACAAATTCAGCCTGATCAGCCCAACAACATATCTCTAAGTGATGTAGATTACAACTTAGTAGATTATGCTGAATCAACCAAGATGATATCTCATAAATGGACCAAAGATAATTGGTTATATTTTAATGAGCTCATCAATGGCAAAGCATTAGAGGAATCCAATGTAACAATTTTTACTAACTTTTATGGCAAAAATGTTTTATCTCTCAATGTCAATGCAGATCCAAAGGCAAAAGCATATTTCTATGAAATGGGGTTCGTTGGCAGAATCCTATCAAAATCTCCAGAGGACCTTCATTGGTGTCCTCCATTTCTGAAGTACACTGTTAGAAATCTTGCGCACATGGTGTATCAAGGTACTAATGAAATTGAAATCGAGATGATTTCCACTCCTCCTGAATGGATCAAAGAAAACAATAAAGTCTTGTTCTCTCCAGGATACAAAATTTTAACTCTCAAGAATTTCAAAACACAAATTCCAGATTTTTCTCATCAATATGAAGCCCTTTCTGGTTTAGAAGATCAAATAGCCAAATCAATCATGGACCTAAATATTCAGGCCAATCAAGACAAAGGAACTCAAGTTCTTGCTGACAGATACAAGACTCTAATCTGCAATACCCGAAGCAATCCTTATGTGGTAGAAAATACATTTTTTATCAACATTTGATCCAAGACAAGAATTGGGACTTAGCTTTCCAAACTACCAAGTATCTCGAGGAAATTGAACAACAAGGATCTTTTCAAGATCACCATCAAAATCTTATCCAAAGGAACTTCCTATATGGATGGTCTCACCAAACCCATCAATTTCTACCAAATTAGCATTATCACCAACATGACAATCCACCAACCTATCCTTGTCAAAATAATTTATAATCATGGCTCACCTTTCAACATCCAACCACCAATAATTCTACAACCATCCAAATGCACCGAAAGTGTATTCCACTCAAACTCAATTATTCTACATCATGTTAAAACCATCTCAATCCATACCTAACCCACTTTTCCAACTTACAATCATGATGTTTACCAATAATCATGGAATACAATGCTCCTCCAAGTCTATAAAAACAAGAAGTTTCAAGAGCTCAAGGCATCCGCTTACATCCTTCGAAATCTACAATCTTACAACATCTAGTTTTATCATCTCTGAAATGTCTCTCTGATCCCCAATCCCTTGTATTCCCTGTATAAAGCTGCTGTAGTTTTCAAAATTGTATTTCAAGTTTCAAGAATTTTGTAAGTCTTCCAAGTTTATTTCAATACTCTGTATTACAATTTCCTTCTATAAAATTGCATGTTTTCAACCATGATGTTTAGTAGCTAATTTTTCTATAAGGGATTAAGCGTTGTTGTTACTATTGCTATATCTTAAGCACTTACATATAAATTATGAATTATCTTTTATAACCTTTGCCACAAGTCTGTAGTCCTGAGTAACTTCTAGTATCAGAGCCATGAGTCCAACATTTTTCCAGGGAGAATAGTGTGTAAGCCAAGAGTAATGTTGGTAGACGAAGTCTCTTTTGACGGAGTCTCTGGGGGAAACCCTTGCAGTTTATACATTGGTAGATAAAGTCTTCGAACAGAATCTCTAGGGGAAACCCTTACAGTCAAGCGTTGATAGGTGTCACAGCCTTGTAGCTAGCGTTGGTCAGCCGCTGATATCCTTGTTGTCGTGGTAGGCGCTGTTGATAGGTGTAGATGGTATCGCTCAGTGATCTCGTTTGATGGTCCCGTATACGATGGTCACGTTTGAGGTAATCTCATTACTCACTTATGAAAATATGTTGTACACGTGTCTTTAGAGTCTAGGATAACTCATACTTCATCCTTAAGGCAAAGAACATCAGGTATAATTTATGATTTATATGCTAAGTATTTAAAGTAGAACAGGAATAGCAACAATAGCCGAATCCCTTAGCCCTTCAAAATATGTCTCTTTTGTCTAAGTTTACTCGTTCTTCATCTTCTAGAAGCAAGGCCAAAGAACCAATTAATAGTTTAGAATGTCAAGTTTTAGAGGAATGGAAACCAAACGTAAATGGAAACCACTCGTTCTTCATCTTCAACAGTTTTGTTTTTTTGAGGGGAATGGAAACCAAACGTAAATGTTTGGTTAAAGCATTTGCAACTAAGAATAAATCAATTCGAACAAGTGAGTGGAGCTAGCCATCATTGTTGACTTTAGTTTGTTTTTTTAAGAATGGAAGGAGGTGGTTTCAAACCTCCTCAGTTCGTCTATAAAATGGTACCAAGGGTTCTTCATTTGTTCATCCCATCCTTCGGGATCAAGGATCCTCAGCACAGGTCTCACTCTCTCCATTTGTATCGATGTGAGGATCATGAGAAGTTTGTAATATGAATTCTTCGGATTTTGTATTTGGTTTCTTTCGAGAAACAATTTGTATCGACTTGAAATATACAACAAAGAACTTCTTTAACAAGACTACACAAGACAAAACGATACAATAGTGACACATTTGACATGATTAACACTGTGTAAATATAAACATGTCGATAAACCCAAAATTGACGCAAAAGTGAAAAATCTTGGATCAAACTAGTTAGTAAGAGGTCAATTTTGATTCATGTTGATGACTTCAGTTTAAATTTCCTAGCCTACTTAATTTGGCAATCATAGACTTTTTTTTATTAAACAAACTGGGGTTTTGGGGTTCCCGAACCTTATCATTAAAATTAGGAGCATCATTCATTACATCATCGTAGAGAGAAAATTTTCTTAAACTCCTCAACCATGCTAAGAAATGGATCAATGAGTTTTAAGCATTGATCTAAAATATTGATTTATTGTAGAAATAAAAAAAATAAAGAGCAATTAAAACTAGGATTCAATTAAGTTGGTGGTACACAATCCTAAAATTGATAGCCAATTCAAGTGTAAAATTTTTGAAAAATTCTAGTGAGTTTGGTTCGAAAGCATTGATTTGTGTTTGAGAGGGTGTTCGCACGTGATCAGACCAACTCTACCCCTCTCCCACTTCTCCAAACAAGGGTAGAGAGGTCCGACCATGTGCGAACCACCCTCCAAGACACAAATCAGTGATTTGGGACCAGGCTCCCTAGAAGCTCTGAAAAAAAGGAAAAAAAAAACCCTTTTTTCTAATGAAAACATAATAATGCATTCATCCAAAAACAGTGCTCTGCTCAAGTCATTGTAATTTGTACATACATGGTTGATATAAGCCCATGCAATTTCTACTTCTAGCTAGGAATGTAAACTGAGTTTGTAGAAATCCAAAGCAATGAAAATTTGTTTAAAGTTGGTCCAGAAAAGTGTTTGACTCATCATCTTTAATTCTGATCCTTGGGTTGGTGAACCTAATCCTACCTATCCAACTTGACTGAAGCTATCATGAACATGAATAAAACCTAGCTTGGTCCAAATTCCACTCTTATCATCTTTCTAATCGAGACCAATTAACGCCATTCAGGTTGATGTTGCATGCATAAAAGTCATTATGGAAATTTGATTATATTGTCACTTTCATTCCATCAATAATGTCACCAATCCACTAGAGAAATCACATTCATAAACAAAAGTTACATTTACTACTACAACAAGGTCGTTAGTATATGATGAGTATTCATGCCTGTGACCCAGGTTTGATCCCCAGCGACGGGGTCATTTTTTTAATGAAACTTTCTGGTCTCTGGGGCTATATCTGTGCTGTTTTACTCCAGTTAGAGAATCTGATCTAATGTTAGTAGGCAAAACTGGTGCATTAGCAATTTCCTTACAAAATTATACTTTCACATTTCAGCTAAAAGGGCAAGCAAGGGTCCAGTCGGTTCCGTATCATATCTGGAAAGATGGCTTATGCAAATAATTTTTTTTAGTACAGTTATTGATACCATCTGATTGTAAAATAATGGTATGGAGAAAATAATATGCCAGGATGAGTTTTTCATTATACAAGCAAGGGTATTTATACAAGAAGTATCCTAGTAGCTTTAGATAACTTTTGATAAGAATACAATTCAGTTTCCACAACTACAATATTCCTAAGATTTCCACAACTACAATATCCTAATCATATCCCTATATCATAGGAGAATCATTGATTCTCAACACTCCCCTCAAGTTGCAGAGTGGATGTCAAGAACTCCCAACTTGTGCAACATGCCATTGAAAACGTCTTTTCCTAACAACTTTGTTAACACGTCCGTTACTTGCTGAGATGAAGTTACATACTTGGTTTCAACTGAACCATTTTGAATTTTTTGTCTAATGAAGTGACAATCTATTTCAACATGCATTGTTCTCTCATGGAAGACCGGGTTAGCCGCAATGTGCAGAGCAGCTTGATTATCACAGTAAAGCATCGCTGTCTCCGAATGTGACACATGTAGATCTCGCAATAAGTTGCGCAGCCAGGTTATTTCACAACAAGCACTCATCATGGCTCGATACTCGGCTTCTGCTGAAGAGAGGGAGACAGTTTTGTCCTCCAAGATACCGGTGAATTTCCCAAAAAGATACAATAACTTGTTGTTGACCTTCTAGTAGTGGGACAACCAGCCCAATCTGAATCACAATAAGGTGTTAAACTCAAAGAATTATGAGCTTGGAAAAAAAGAAGTCTACCTGGAGAACTTTTAAGATACTTCAAAATACGGAGTACTGCATCCCAATGTGGTTTCCTTGGTTCATGCATGAACTTGCTGAGGACATGAAATGCATAAGTAATATCAGGCCTGGTGATGGACAAATAGATAAGGCGGTCTACCAACCTTCTATATTTTTGTGGATCTACAAGCAATTCACCCGTGTTTGACAATTTGAGATTTTGTTCGATAGAAAAGCAAACTGGTCGTGTTCCTAATAAACCTCCATCTTTAATAATATCAAAAGCATACTTTCTCTAAGAAATTGCAATACCTTTCTTGGAACGAGATACCTCAATACCCAAAAAGAATTTTAAATCCCCAAGATCTTTGATATGGAAACGATTATGAAGAAATTGTTAAAGGGTATTGATGGTACCCAAATCATTTCCTGTACAATATGTCATCAACATAAATCAAAAGGTCAGTGAATGATTTCCCTCTATTACGTGTGAAGAGGGAGTAATCAGTTTTAGATTGAATGAAACCAGCAGCTTGTATGGCATCAGAGAACTTAGCAAACCATTGACGAGAAGCTTATTTTAGGCCATATAGGGACTTGTTGAGGTGACATACCATATTCACCCCACCAGGAGGTGGGAGCATATAAATTTCTTCATGAAGAAAGACATTATGAACGTCGAGCTGATGAATAGACCAAGATTGAGCTGCAGCAATGGCAAGGAGACAGCGAACTGTGATAAGCTTGGCAGTAGGAGAGAAGGTGTCATGGTAATCAATGCCCTCAGTCTGAGTGTACCCTTTAGCAACCAAGCGAGCCTTATACCACTCGATTGAACCATCAGAGCGATGTTTAATCTTGTAAACCCACCGACAACCAATTGGTTCCTTACCGGGAGGAAGAGGAGTAAAAGTCCAACTGTGATTTAGTTCCAACGCTTGAAGTTCGGAGAGCATAGCCCGTTGCCAATTCAGATCTGAGGCTGCATCCTCATAAGTTCGAGGCTCCACATGACGGTTGATGTTATAAATGAAAGCTAGATGGGATGGTGAGTATCGATGGTAAGAAATAAAATTGGACAAAGGATAGCAAGTACCTAATGAGGGAACTGGAGACGAAGACTCTGATTGGATGGATGGTGGCAACGTGATGACATAATCCTGGAGGTGACTAAGCAAATTTTTGGTACGGTCTGATCGATGAGGAGGTGGTGCGGTTGGTGGAGAAACATGAACGGGAAAAGTAGGAAGCACTAGTGGGGAACTTTCAGATGAAAATGAAGGGTTACCTGGTGAGGGAAGGGTGTGGTCAGTAAGAGAGGGGAGTTCAATGTTATCAAGTAGAGGAGTAGATGGAGTAGGAAAAGAGGACAACTCTAGTGAGTCATCGGATAGGCTAGTAGGTAAGTAATCATGGTGGGTTGGTGGTGGTAAGGGGCCTGAGGAAGGGAAATGATTGAATTGGGTATGCTCAGTCTTAAAAGGAAAAATATTTTCATGAAAAATGTCACGACTAGTAAATATCTTTCGAGTGGACGAATCATAAAGTTTGTAGGCCTTTTGCCCATGCGGATAGCCAAGGAAAACAGATTGCTTAGCACGTGGATCAAATTTGTGAGAAGTGTAGATATGTTTGGCATATGCAAGACACCCAACAACCTTTAAATGTGTATAGAATGGTGTTGCATTATACAATTTCTCAAATGGGATTTGTTGGGAAAGAAGTAGGGTGGGCAACTTGTTGATCAAATGAACTGCTGTGAGTATGCATTCTCCCTAGAGATGAAGAGGGAGGTTAGCTTGAAAGCGTAAGGCTCGTGCAGTTTCAAGGATACGACAATGCTTATGTTCGGCAACACCATTTTGTTGTGGTGTGGCGACGCAAGTATGTTGATATAAAGTTCCATGATCTTTGAAAAAATCCCTTAATGAAACCCCCCCCCCCCCCCCATTATCCACACGAATAGCTTGTATGGTGGTATTGAATTGGGTTTTGACCATGGAAAAAAAAATTTGAGTAGTCCTTGTGTTTCATTTCTATGTTGCATAAAAAATACCCAAGTAAATCGAGAGAAATCATCCACAATTGTTAGGAAAAAACTGAGCCCCAGAGATTGAAAGAGTTATGTGAGGCCCCCAAATATCACAACGAATAAGGGAAAAAGGTTTCATAGTGGAAATTGAACTTTTGTTAAATGGAAGGCGAGTCTGTTTTGCCAAATGACAGACGTCGCAAACATTATTCAAACTAGAGGAACAATTTAACAAAGTTTTGCCTAAAACATGTGAACGCAAAGAAGAGGTGTGACCTAAACGACCATGCTATAAGTCTGCGGAAGCAAGGTGGAAGGATTGTTTGTTGATAGAAGGTGCTTGGTCAGAAGCCAACACCACTATGTGATAAAACCCATCACGTTGTTTACCCAAACCAATCGTCATCCTCGTTGCCAGAACCTGCAAGATACACCAAGAAGGAAAAAAGTCACTGAACATTGTAATTCCTTTGTGATGTGACTGACAGACATGAGATTGACTTTAAAGGTAGGAACACATAAAACATTTTTCAAAGAAATATGAGAATTAAGAGATAAAGTTCCAGTGGAACTAATGGGTGTTGTATCTCCGCTTGGCGACATTACTGGCTGCATAGAGGGATTTTTAGTTTTGGCTCTAAGCAGGTGAGAAGCTGAGGTGATATGGTCTATAGCACCACTATCAATAATCCAATTGAGATCATGAAAAGGTTTGTCTAGTGAGAAGCTGAGGTGATATGTTCTGTAGGTGATATGTGCATCTCGAGGATGATGGACGGTATTGGGCCAGGCCTGGCTTGTCCGGCTAGGCTCTCTAGAATTATGGTATGATACTAGCTACAACTTGTTTGACTTTTGACCAGTTGTCTGTCTCACTTTCAAACCTGGTTTATGCTCATAATTCATTCCCTCAATAATATATCTCAATCCACTAGAATACAGAGGATTGGCATGCATATCCATGATCTACTTGTTGAAAAGTATGAGAGAATGTGATAGAACATGGCAGAAGCTTCCATCACCTCCTTAAGTGGCTTGAAGTTTGTGGAAGCTTCTAGAGCAATCTTTGGCTTGCTTAAGGATTAAGTATGAAAAAAGCAATTTGAATAAGTAAGTGGTATGCTAGCTGTCGAGACCCGATCCACAGAGTACTATATTGTCCGCTTTGGGCCCAAGGTCGCACCTCCTCAAGTGGTTTGAAGTTTGTGGAAGCTTCTGGAGCAATCTTTGGTTTGCTTAAGGATTAACTATGAAGAAAACAGTTTGAATAAGTAAGTGGTATGCTAGTTGTCATGACCCGATCCACAGAGTAATATATTGTCCGCTTTGGGCCCAAGGTCGAACGGCTTTAAAACGCGTAATACTTTGTAGATTCAAACTCGTACATATATAGCACACCCCCTTCTTTCACCTAGGTGATGTGGGACTATAATTTCCCCTTGGTAGCTCGTCAAACCCTTCTTGGGATCCACGGGCCTATTTGGCTTTGCCATCACGGGTTTTTCCCGCACCCTCCTCAGGTCCGCCCACACAAGGGTATCACAGTCCACCCCTCTAAGGGAGCCAAACGTCCTCGTTGGCACACTTTCGGCTAGGTCCGACTCGTGACAGAATACTATATTGTCCGCTTTTGGCCCAGGGCCCGCACGGCTTTAAAACGCGTAGTACTTTGTAGATCCAAATTCGCTCATATATAGCACATCCCCTTCCCTCACCTAGGCGATGTGGGATTATAGTCTCCTATGGCTAGCTCACCCAACCACTCTTGGGATCCACGGGCCTATTGGATTTTGCCATCACGGGGCCTCTCCCGCACCCTTCCCCTCAGGTCCGCCCACACAAGGTAATCACACTAGCCGCCTTTGTTGACTTTGACCTGAATTTCTTAATGATGAAGTAAGAAGAAATCAATTCTAACAAGTAAGTGGAGCTAGCCATCATTGTTGACTTTAGTTTGTTTTCTTAACGATGAAAGGAGGTGGTTTCCCACCTCCTCAATTCGTCTATAAAAGGGGACCAAGGGTTCTTCATTTGTTCATCCCATCCTTCGGGATTAAGGATCCTCAGCAGAGGTCTCACTCTCTGCATTTGTATCGATGTGAAGATCATGAGAAGTTTGTAATCTGAATTCTTCGGATTTTGTATTTGGTTTCTTTCGAGAAACAATTTGTATATGTTTGTAACCAGATTTGGAACAATGAAGGATTGTTTGTTTGATCGTGGACGTAGGCGAGTTTGACAAACCACGTTAAATTCATGTTGCATTTTTTTTCTGTATTTTTATTTTTAACATTATTGTCCATCCATAAGATGCAGCTCTGCCATTTCCCGTAGAAGTCGTAGCTACGCTTCTAACGTTGTGCGCGTAACAAATTGTATCAGGACTGCATTGCGTGCACAACACTACTTACCAAATTTGCATACATGATGTGGTTGTGTAGGATCAACATAATCAGAAGGTTGTTGCATATAAATTATTACGTAAGATTTCCATGAAGAAATACGCTTTTAACATCAAACTGAGGAACGTGCCATGAAAATGAAGAGACTATTCTAATAACTGTATGGATAGTAGTAGGTTTAACAACCGGGCTGAAAATCTCATCATAATCCAAGCCAGGTTGTTGATGGAGCCCTTGGCAACCTTTCGAGCTTTGTAACATTCAATTGTACCATCAGATGGCCTTTCTACTTTGAAAACTCGTTTGTTGTCAACAAGATTCTGATGAGGTAAAGGGGGCACCAAGGACCAGGTCTGATTCTTAACCAATGCATTGAATTTGTGGGACATTGCAGCTCGTCTACGAGGAAACGAGCTGCTTGAGTTTAGCAAGTAGGTTCTGAATCCAAGGAACAAACTTGAGTTGCATAAACCTGAAGTAATGGAATGTCAAGTAGCAAGCATACTCTTGATAATCTTTGGCTTTCGAGTACCATCTTGTTGACATGTAATCATTGGATGAGTGGCTTGTTGGGATGGTTCTGGTAAGGAAGGTTATGGATGACTATAATGGCGATGGCTGTGGTGTTTTTGACAACATTAATTGAGAGGATTGGTCTTGTATGAGTGAAGGTTGAGTTGTTGTTTGATGTAGAGAGGGTTTTTAGGGTTCCTAATTTGCTCTCAAAAGTTATTTACTAAATAACTTATTTGTAGTCATTCAATTTAATTATGAGTCTTTTTAGTTTCCTTTTAGGATTAGGCTTTACTTTTTCTTTTAGGAATAGACTGTTTGTTATTTTAGTTTTTGATTCTACTTTTTCTTTTAGGAATAGATTGTTGGTTATTGAAGTTATTTGAGCATTATAAATAGAGCTCTTCCACAATATTGTGGGTAGATTTTTAATAATTAATAAACTTGGTATATTTTCTCTAAGGAGATTATTGTGTTCTTTTTTTTCCTACTTTTCAGATTATTGGTGCGCCAATCAACGAATTGTAGAACCGTTATTTCCGGATTATTGGTGAGCCAATCAACGGATTCAAGCCTATCATTTAATTTTTTTCTCGTTTTCACGCTGCATCAGTTGGTATCAGAGCCTAGTACGTTCTTGATTATGGCGCCTCATCAACCAAGGGAGGGGACAGTTGAAAACATATATGAGAGGGATGAAGAGAGGCAACGTGTCGAAGCTGGTCGAATTCTTCAAGTTGAGACGCATGTAGCACGGGTATAAGCCCAACTTGAAACCATAAACGCTAATCTTGAGATCACAAACGCTAATCTCGTGCCCCTAACTGAACAAATCACGGGGCTCTTACGAACTCACCCTGGTAGACAACCAAATCGGCAACACGCCGAGGAGGAAGATGCAGAGTTTGATGATCACTTCGAAGGACCTTTGAAGGGTCGTGGTGGAAGGCACGACACTAGAGGACGGGGCTTCAATAACCGTCAATATCGTCATGTGTATGAAGAGGACACAGATGAGGACTTCAAAAATCTTTTTGGAGGACGCAGCAGAGGACGAGGACATCGTGGAGGTGGTCGGGGTTTTGCATATAATCTGGAGCCTAGGCGATGGGAATCTGGTTTGAAGATAGAAATACTGAAGTTTCATGGGAATGGTCAACCTCAAGAATTTCTGGATTGGTTGGCAGCAGTTGAGGAAGTACTCGAATATAAGGAGGTTCCGGATGATAGACGGGTAGCTCTTATTGCTACAAGGTTCTGTTGGAGAGCAGCGACTTGGTGGCAACAATCAAAACTCACTTGTCGACGACAAGGAAAGCCGAAAATTACCTCTTGGGAAAAGATGATGAAACATATGCGCTCTCAATTCCGACCCCATAATTATTCAAAGTTGATCTATCAACAACTTCAGAACTTGAATCAAGGAGCGCGAAGCGCGAACGGTGGACGAATACACAATGGAGTTTTACAAATTGGTGGCTCGAAATGACCTCACTTAGACCAACGAACAATTGATCGCAAAATACATTGGAGGTATGCGTGATAATTTTCAAGATACTCTTAACATGTATGATGTTTTTACACTTTCAGAAACGCATCAACGAGCCTTACAGTTTGAGAAACAATTACAGAGGCGATCCACTAACCCTTCATGGGGATCGTCTAATAGTCAAACTAATACCAGCAACCCTCAACCCACACGAGCTACAAATCATCCACAAACAAACACCACGAGGGCTCCTATAGGCGGGGTGTCAGGCAATAGGCACCAACCAAGCATTTCAACTTACCGTTGCTTCAAATGCGGGGAAGCAGGACATCGTATGGTGAATTGTAGAAAGGGTGACAGGAGCGGAAAAGGTCTATTCATAGACAATGAAGAGTTGGGAGAGGACGAGCAGTTCCAAATCAACTCGAATGAGGGTGAACAGCTATTTGATTCAAATTCGGTGCAAGAGGACGTTGTCGGATGAGACGAAAGTCAATTACTTGTAGCCCGACGAGCTTGTTTTACACCACGAGGAACAGATGGCAATGGTTGATTGACAAACAATATCTTTCAAACCACTTGCACAATGGCGAGAAAAGTGTATCGTTTGGTAATAGACTCGGGCAGCTGCGAGAATGTGGTATCGAAAGAAACGGTTCACAAACTGGAGATGAAGACAGAAGACCATCTAAGTCCTTACAAGCTATCTTGGCTAGAGAAAGGTAATCAAGTAACGGTCTCTAAGCGTTGTTTGGTTTCATTTTCTATTGGTTCAATCTATAAGGATAATGTGTGGTGTGATGTGGTGAACATGGATGCATGTCATATTCTCTTGGGGTGTCCATGGCAATTTGATAGAGCTACAATACACGATGGTAGGAGAAACACATATAGCTTCTTATTTATCTAAGTCAAAATTGTCCTAACTTCGGCTAAGGAAAAAGCTCCAAAAGTGATACAGAGAGAGAATCCAAATTTATTGACTAGACCATTGTTTATGGGAGAATTACAAAGGAATGAGATTGTGTTTGTATTGATTAGGAAGGATAGTGGTAGAGTTGTACTCGACATTCCAGAATTGGTCCATCCTTCTTAATCAATTTCAAGATGTCTTCCCAGATGATTTACGGCAAGGATTACCACCTTTACGAGATATTCAACACCGCATTGATTTAGTGCCCAGATCAAAACTTCCCAATAGACCCCATTATCGGATGAGTCTGAATGAGCATGAAGAATTACGAAGGCAGGTGGAAGAATTTTTAGACAAATGTTTTATTCGGGAAAGTCTTAGTCCATGAGCGGTTCCCACTCTTCTTACTCCGAAGAAGGATGGTTTATGGCAGATGTGCGTTGACAGTCGTGCCATCAACAAAATTATTGTGAGGTATAGGTTCCCCATTCCGAGGTTGGATGATTTGCTTGATCAGTTGTGTAGTGCTTCAGTCTTTACCAAGCTTGATCTTAAGAGTGTGTACCACCAGATACGAGTTAGACCAGGGGATGAATGGAAGACTGCATTTAAAATCCGTGAGGGTTTCTATGAATGGATGGTTATGCCATTCGGGTTGTCAAATGCACCGAGTACCTTGATGCACTTTATGAACTAGATTTTGCGTCCTTTTATCGGGAGGATTGTTGTTGTCTATTTTGATGATATTCTGATTTTTAGTCCTAATATGGTTGTTCATGTGCATCACTTAGAATAGGTGTTTATTGTACTAAGGAGAGAAAAGTTATTTGCAGCCTTGAAGAAGTGTTCTTTCATGCAGGATCGTGTTTTATTTCTTGGCTATGTCGTGCCAAAGGATGAGATTTTTGTTGATTCTGAGAAGGTGGAAGCAATCTGAAAGTGGAAGCAACCGAAGAATTTATTTGAGGTTCATAGCTTCCATGGCTTGGCCTCATTCTACAGGCGGTTTATACAAAACTTTAGTACCATCATGACCCCTATTACAGATTGTATGAAGGGAGGAAAGTTTGTGTGGACTACTGAGGCCACTAAGGCCTTTAAGGAGATCAAACAGAAGCTAACTACTGCTCCTATTAACGAATGTTGGACTTTATATGCCTTTTCCTATACCTGAGAAGCCTTGGGTTGATGTGAGTATGGACTTTGTTGTCGGGCTTCCTCGTACTCAGCGAGGAGTAGATTCCATTATGGTTGTGGTGGATAGATTTTCAAAGATGGCACATTTCATTGCTTGTAAGAAGACCACCGATGTTGTTAACGTTGCCCAACTGTATTTTCGGGAGGTCTATCATTTACATGGCCTTCCATTATCTTTGTGTCTGATCGGGATTTTAAGTTTCTTGGTCATTTCTGGCGATGTCTTTGGAGGTTAGTGCGTACAAAATTTGATTTCAGTAGTGTTTATCATCCTCAGACAGATGGTCAAACGGAGGTAGTTAATCGTTCTCTTGGCAATCTGTTGCGTTGTTTGGTTGAAGAGAATGTGAAGACGTGGGATCGACAACTATTCCAAGCTGAATTCACTTTCAATCGTTCTGTTAATCGGAGTACGAGTAATAGTCCATTTATTATTGTGTACGGTTATTAACCACGAGCTCCAGTAGAACTAGCTCCTATTCCGGATATGAAGCGTGTTCATACGAAGGTAGAAGATTTAGTGATTAATTTGCAGCAAATTCACCAACACACACGAGCAAAGTTATTGGAGTTTACGGCTCATTATAAGCCCATGGCTGATCAAAACCGACGTATGGTGGAATTTGAGAAAGACGATTTAGTGTGGGCTGTTTTGACCATGACAATGATATTGCTATCAAAATAGCAAATCAGGCCTTTGATCAGTGAGATGGTTGTGGTGACAAGGAAGTGGTGTGCTTTGTACCACTTGGAGTAGGCTGAACTGGAACAGTAATATGAGATGTTTCATGGGGCAAGGAAGCTGCGGATTGTGGTGATGGTGAGGCGGTAACAACTGGATTGATGACTGGAACAAAGGCTCATTCAGAAGCATGACATGTAGTACATTGAGCAGCAAATAATGAAGCAAATGGAAACTGAGTTTCATCAAATCCAACATGGCAAGAGATATATGGACGCCTAAAATGTGGATCCAAACAACGATATCCTTTATGCTGGTGACTGTAGTCTAAGAAAACACATTCAATCGATCGAGGCTGCAATTTGTCAGTAACATAATCACCAAAAAATGGATAACTTGCACACCCAAAGGTTTGAAGAGACGAGCAATATGGTTTTACTCCAAAAATAGCCTCAAATGATGATTTCCATTTCAAAAGTGAAGTGGGAAGTCTATTAATGAGAAAAATTGTTGTATAAACAACCTCAAACCAAAGATTAAGTGGCATATGTGCACTCAACAACAAGGTGAATGCCATGTCGGCAATGTGGCGGTGTTTCCTTTCAGCTACACCATTTTGCTGGGTTGTATGAGGACATGAAAATGTTGGAAAATCCATTAATGTGGTCACACATATGTAATACAATGTGTATTGCTATCTTAAAGTGTAGTCCATCTAATATGTGATCTAATAGGGGTGTTGGACTATAAGGTATTATTAAATAACATGGTGTAAATAAGGATGTAATTTCTAATTCAATGAGGGGCAGAATTGGAAATTCACAGCCCGTAAGTTATACAGTTATAACTTACAAGCGTTATAAATTGTGGTTGGTCCCCGATTGAGCGGCGCGTGAAAAAGATTGCTTTCTGTATTGTTTTTTGTATCCTCTCAACAGAGACTCTAAGTTATACGCTTGAATCAATCGAAAGATCCAACTCATCACAATCAAAGGGAAATCGCTATGGATCAAGATATGTTTCTATTCTTCCTTTGTTTCCATTGAATCAACTAGAGTTTTATGTTATTAGGTCTAAATTAACAGAAAATCGATGGAGAATTCCTTTATCACCGGACAAGGTTTTAAAGGAGTTATTGATACAAGTGAGGCTACCTGTCGAGGGAGTGGGCGAGGAAATCAGCGAGGGGGGGAGGGACTGTCCATCCCCCCGGGATGCGCTCCCTCGACATTTAGAATTTCCCTATTGATACACTTTGTGCCCCCATCACTTTGAATGGTTTGCAAGGAACTAGAGAAATGGTTTTCTACAAGAGCAAGAAAGTGTAGAAAGTGAGTATAGACTTAATTTTTTCGTCGCATGGGAAATACCACAATCCAAACAACCATTGCAGATTATAATATCAACATTGTCAACTTCTCCTGTACGCCTCCCTCCTCTCCCAACAGAAACAGCTTCTCTGGTGATTATTCTCAGATGAGAAATGCAGTTATGGACCCGGAGATAGCTCAACAACGAATTGAAACTGTGGGTGATGTTGGATAAGCTACATTTGGACATGATTTTGGAGTATTGTGAGAAGCGTCGACTGTGCATCATTCTACTGGATATACAGGAAACTATGGAGATTTCGAAGATCTTCTCTAGGAGAGTATTTAGTGTGGCTTGTTTCAGAAGGTTGTAATGGACGTACTACCTTATGAGATAACAGTGCAGAGACCAACATCGGAATATGAAAGATTGGGAGGAGAAAGTGATTAGATTGATGAAGTTGAATTCAAGGGGATTGAAAGAGTGTGTTTGTCATAGATTGTTACTATTGATTAGTTGGCATTTCTGATCTTTGATGTTTCTACAAATTTTGCGTGTAGTTGTAAGGGAAAATGTACAACAATGACGAACAATATGGAATTTTTAGGGTATATCTGAAATCAACATCGCGTTGTCTTATATTTAGTCACTTTATATGTAAGATTCAATAAGATAAGAATTATATGAGTAATAATCTACAACAATGCATTTTTTTTATAGGTATTGCATTAAAATCAAATCTGATCTATAAAATGAACAATTTCATTCATATTACAATCAGGTTACTACATCAGATCAGAGTTTCAATACACCATGTTTGCATTCAGTTAACAGCTATATGCATTGTCGATAAACAACTAAAGGAAGAGATGAAAAAACAGGAACAGGAGCGGGTGCACGCTCAAGTACGCTGAAAACAAACCCATAGTTGATAGGATCCCAAAACATGCCAATAGTGTCATCTGCGCACAACTCCCTCCTTTCCACAAACTTCTTGTTCCAATTTTTGTTTAGAATGTAACAACGAGTACTCTTGGCCTTCTTGAAGGTCAAATAGTGTAAAGAATCGTCGTCCAAGTCCTTAACCAACACCTTCAATCCTTGTTCACTCTTCATATCTTGTTTCTGTCCATCACTCAAGAAGCGTTTGATGCAGGATTTTACTAATTTGCTTGGCAACAGAAGTCGTGAAAGCCCATTAACATCACTTCTTGTTAGCTTCTTCTTGATAGGGAACCTATCAGCAGTAGCATTATTCTCCTCTCTAAGTTCGGGTGGTGCAGGTGGTCGAACTGCTAGTGGTGCAACATCGATATAATCCTCCATATGTTTCTGTTTCTGTTTCTGTTTTTTCAGATGTGGCAAATCAGCAGCAGCAGCAGCATGACCACTTGTAGAACAAGATGCGGATGCTTGAGACATATTCCTCTTCTTGCTGGAACCAACATGGCCTTTGGATGATGAGAAGGAAGAGGATCCTTGTTGTTGCTTTAGTCGATTTATCTTTCCAATCAGAACACCAAATAGCTTAACCTCCTCATCATTAGAAGTAGTAATATCAGTATCAGACCTTATAGCACTCTTTCTTGAACCCGAAACTTCAACTGATGTTGAAGAGAAGTTCTTATTACTCTGCTGCTGCATCTTACCTTTCCTCTTCCGATTACAGAAACATGGTTGATGATCATCAGACATCGACCCCAATGATAAAGACAACTTTGTGAGCCTCTCTAGATAACAATTATGACATTGTTGTTGTTGACGCTGTTCAACACTAGAACAACCAACTTTTTCAAAACACAGTGATGACATCTTCTTCTTGGTAATGGTAGCAGTAGTACTACTCATTGTGAAGAAGTACTAAACTAGAAGAGAAGAAGATGGAGAGGTTGAGGAGTTCTTGAGAATCTAATGTGGTATTGTATTTATAGGGAGGAAAGAATTCAATCCTCCTGATCCTAGTATGATTTTATCTAGTCAGTTTTGCGGTAGAAGTAAAAAAGAAATCCTTCCAGATTTTCTTTTGGTTTCTAAATTATGAATCGTAGCTGGAGACTGTTATTTTAGTTCATTAGCTCTGTTTCCAAAATTCAAAGTTTCAAACCATAGTTGAAGAATGTAATGGTTTCAAAATTAGAAAGTGTCATGTTTTTTTTTTTAATACTATTTTTACATACACTACGGTTGATCAACTCATAGTAATTTCTTGTTCATGGACCTTAGCAAGAATGCATGTTCAAAACAGTCCATGAGGCATGCCGTACCAGTTAATTTTCTTTCATATATTACTTGTGTTTCGAAGTCGGTAGTTTCTTATTACGGCACCGAGTACAGGCAGGGCAATGCACCAGAATCCGGCCTAATTCGCAAATTTGGTGATCTTGTGTTTGATTGTGCCTTTTCGAATAGGGAGCCTCTAAAATCTCTCAGCCGACGCGTAATAACAAGATCATTAAACACACCCCTGAGTCCCTCTGTATCACTATTATAGCCCCGCTTGTATACAGCTTATTAGAATTTCAGTTTTGCTGCCTCTTCTGCTCCTTTGTTGAAGCCTTCAACGATTGCCTCTACCGCATCCTATCTTTCCTTGACATTCAACAATGAGATGACCTAGCATGCTATCCAAAAAGTGGAGATGGTTCTAGACATGTTTCCTGTGTTTATGATTCACAGATAGAGATCCTCCACCTAATCTTTTTCCGCAACCACCACAAGATCAAGAACAAGGAAATGTCCCTTGGTACGCATTTTGTGGTTCAAGTACTAACAATATTCTACGTTAGCCAATGGTAGCCTGATTGGATAGTTAAAGTTGTGGTGGTATAAACCCCATGTCTTGGATTCTATACCCACCACGGCACGCCTGCCTTTCAAAAAAAAAAATGTTCTACGTTACCTACTCTTGCGCCTCATTCTCATCTTTGTAATCTTAAATTGCAAATTTCACATTTTGAGAATGTCTGTACTAGAGATGGCAAGTCCATTGTCCACACCCTTGCAAATCCTCCATTTCTAGAAATTCTTGTTTTGAAATTCTGCCATTGTAGAATCTCGTGTAGTAAACATTTCTTCACTCCATCTTGAAAAGTAGGTAGTAAACAAAGTTTTCACATTCATTGATCATTATGTTGGATGCCAATAATCAATATATATATGTTAACCTAGCCTTGCCTGATAACATTTATGGGTGATTTTCATTTTCCAATTCATCCGTTTCTCTCTAAAGAATCTGACAGCTCTAATAAAGGCACAAACTGAGTAACTATAATCCAGACACTCACAACCTGAACTGCTACTACCAAGCCATACTGATCTGCTACAGTAAACAAGGGACCTGCGACTTGCATGGAGCACACGATGGAACTTCTTAATTCACTTGCACAGAATGTATCTCATTGGCGGCACCTTGTTTGCTGTAAGTGTTACATTTAGTTAATGTCATTACTAAGCAGAGTTTTATGGGGATCTAAACTGTTTAAAGCTGACTCTATGGTCTTACCAGCTTTGTATGTTTTCACTGACATTTTGGTGAAAATTTCTGCGTCAAGAGAAAGCCTTTATCATGGAAAAAAAATGAAACAGTAGAGAACTGGATTTCAAATTAGCAGATTTTCAGCAACAAGTAGCATTCTGACCAACTCAAGACCTTTGATATGAACATCTTCAATCCCTCTTTAAGGATGATTTGAATTTCTTAAATCCTAGTTAACAAAAGCACCAGTATTGGAGAAAATAGTAATTTCGGCTATTGAAGAATGTGTCAGCCAAATAAAGGCAGAGATGAAAAACATTTTGCATGCAATATTCAGTTCGAAATGAGTGCGCAATTGCTAAATTCAGGTAGATCCGATTTGTTAAGGCTCCCCAGGAAAAGTCGCAGCTACCTGATTCTCACTTCTAGCAGCAACTGGAATTGTGGTGTTTTTTGTTTTTGTTTTATATTAACCTCTTCATCTGCAACTCAGTTTGATTATCTTGAACCATGTATGAATTATTATAAATACAAATTTACTTGTTCAAGATGCTTTTAAACAGTGTTCTAAAAATCGGCAGAAGGTGGAAAACCGCCCAGATTAATGGCTGGGCGGGCAGTCTGGGCGGTTCTGGGCGGTTCTGGGCAGTCTGGGCGGGTCTGGGGCGGGGTTTAGGCGGACTCTAGGCGGTCTGGGCGATTTTTTTTTTTTATTTTTTTTTTAATAAGGCTGATTGTGTTCTTATTTTATTTTCTTTCCTATTTTTTAGGAATAAACAATTTAATAGTTTTTTTATTCAGTATATGTCTAAATGTAGCAAATGATGATTACTTAATGGAATTCTTAAAGGATCTGCCGGTACCAATTTTACTAATGTAGAATTGTAGATTTTATCAAACATAACTGAGGTTATTCATGCAATTTGAAGAAAAATAAAAGAGTACACAAATTCAAATTTATATAAAGTACCCATCATGACCAACTTCAGTCATTTGAATTTTAATAAATTTTGTTCACGATTGTTAATTTTTCATGTTTTTAAATTTTGCATATGTATATTGGCATTAAATTGGATGTAATTGATAAGGTATTATGTTTAACTTTTGTAAATTATTAAAGTAATAATACAAAACCTAAGACCGCCTAGGCACCCGCCTAGGCCCCTGGGCGCTAGGCACCTGCTCGCCGTCCGCCCAGCGCCTAGCAATTTTTAGAACACTGCTTTTAAATACAAAGAATCTGAGATACTACTTTTGAGCTATTAAAAGTATTAGAAGTTTGTTCACTCACTATCGAAAGGGTACAACTTTGTTTTGAGAATATGTAAATGATTCAGATAAACTAGTTATATACCATATCATGAACACTACGGATTAGTTCAAAGCACAACAGTGAACGACGTGATAAAATGAAATTCCCCTTACTGAACCTCAAGCTAATGTTATTGGTTTTCATTTTAAGTTTTTTTTTTTTTTTTAGTTAAAAAAGAAACACAAAGAAGAGAAAATTTACTGTTCAAGCCAATGAGATGGTATACTATAGATCGGCTAAGGTCTATCTGCTACAGATCGATTAAACCACCTCCACCTCTCGATCCTTGTCATTAGGGGTAAGGCCAGTTCCCTCCCACAGCTGTCCAAGTTCCTTCCTCATCCATGAAATAAAGATGATAGGTCCGAGAGTTGAAGGCACCTGCAACACATAATTTGTCTATTAGAGTCAATATGCACGTAAAATGCTATTCAAACTCCAAGAAAAAGCTTTACTTACATCAACATGGAATCTGTGTAGTGTTCCCATCTAAATAAATTTGTAAAACTCACAGAAACTGTACTCACTGTGACAACCACGGACATTCCCTCTTATCAATTTTGGCTATGGAACTTCTATCTGCTGATCTTGTTTGATTCAACTCTAAATTCACAAGTCAGAACTATAAAACTCTAAACATGGGTTAAGGTGGATCTATATCTATTACGGTAAAGTCATATGTGATCCAGGAGCATTTGAAGATCAGGAAGGCCGAAAGGGGTGTTATGACCAATTATCCCCTAATCTATAGTTAGCACAGAGGTGAACTCTTCTTTGGGATAGCAATGACGTCTTCTTTGGGATAGCAATGATGATCTTCAATGAAGAAGTGTTTTTATTTAGAAAGATCATTGATGGAGAAATTAGGCTGTCAAGGATGACTCATCCAGAGTTGGTAACCGAGGATTCAATCCTCAAAAAGGTGGCAGGGCTTACTAACATCAAACAAGTTGGGCTCTCCTTCATTAGTAAAAGTAAAATGGCTGGATTATGGAAGACAGGGATGGACATACGAAGATATGTTCTTGGTCTTGCGAGCTTGTATATTCTCTTTTGGGATTCTTGGAGGTTCGGAGTAGTTTCCCCCCTTTGTTGCCAATTCATAGCATTTAATATAATTTATTTTGTTGGGGCCGCATAAATCCACTAGACTAGGCCGTACCAGTTACAGATCTGGATCTAGTAAGGCAAAACTAATAATAACCGTTTCATGTCGAAGATTGATTCATTCTTTAAATAATTAAACAATAAAAAAAGAAACAAAATTAAATTGAATCGACAGAGAATGAAAAAAATTGATCCCCCTCGTAAATTCCTCTGACGCAGACATAGAGGGTACACTAAGGAGTTCCCGACTAACATTCATCAAAATCCAACCAAATTATGAAGATTTAAAAACATGACTCTCCCAAGAAGGGGATAGTGCACAGCCTGTGCTAGGCAGGTAGGCATTTTAATAATGCACCGTCTGATAACAACAAAAGACAAGACTGGAAAAAAAATTTATTTCATGAAAGATACCTAGGATCACAAGGCAAGTGAAAAAATATACCAGAAATAACAGGGCGGGTTGTGGTGAGCTAGTTAATGTCCCTGTAGCTAAGGCAACAACAAGTCCAACAGCATATCCAAAAAGCCCATACCATATGTAGTTTTGCCCTTTCAAGGAAGATATATCTAGGGGAGTTACTGGTTCCCGACTCCTTCGATGATCAAAACAGAGGACAAATGCCAAAAGCATGGCAGGAACAGCCTGCAACATATGAAAAAAAAAAACTGTAATTATTAAATATTGCTCTTTTAGTAATATTAGTATTAGTAATATTGTATCAGAGCCTATTTAGTAACAGCCCATAATAGGGCTTTGGTTTCCAATTTATGGTTAGGTTTGCCTGCCAGAGAAGTTAGAACAAATATAAATAAGGCGTAGGTTGGTTGTTCTTTGTAGACAGTTGATTAAACAAAAGAGTTTTCATTTTGTTTATTTGTTTTACCACAGATTTATTTTCTTTCAATTTTAATTCTATCAATTGGTATCAGAGCCGAAGCGGTTCTTGTTCATTAATTTGTTTAGAAAGAGATTGAGAAGAGGTTTGTAGGTAGAAAAATTTGAAGATTGAGTAGAAATTGATTGAAGAAAAAAAAATTTATTTCGTTTATCTGTTTTATTGTAGATTTATTTTCTTTCAATTCCTAGATTGTCTTCAAAATCGTTTATTTTCAATTTTCATTTTATCATTTGGTATCAAAGTTGAAGCAGTTCTTGTTCGTTAATTTGTTTGGAAAGACATTGAGAAGAGGTTCAAAGGTAGAAGAAAATTGATGATTGAGAAGAGAAGTTACATGAGAAGACAAGAAGAAAGTCAGACTTCCTACCATAGTCATCACTACCATATTCAGAATCAGAACAATCACCAAAGACCCGCCACTGCTGCTTCATCCCAGATCTCGCCGCCATGTTCGCAAACACCACGGATCAGACAAATCACTAGGGGTGGGCATCCCATCCCGCAATCCCGATCTCGTCCTGTCCCGATTTTTCAGGTTATTTTGGGATTGATGAAACTCATCCCAATCTCGTCACGTCTCGATCTTGAGTGGGATGGGATTGGGATAGAGATTTTCAATCCCGTCCCGAACTTATTTATTTAATATTTATTATTATTATTAATTTTAATCAAACTACTTTCTAAAAGGAAGTTTAGGATGTGTCGAAATTAAATCAAAACATCTAGAAAATTTACCTGCTTGATTTAGTACTATTTGTTTAGATAAAAACTTCAATTTGAAAATTTTAGGTCAAATAGAATCTGTGAAAAATTTCACATTTTAGATTGGTTATAGGAAAATTTTTCTTGTAGAAAAAGAAAGGCAAATGATAGTTTGTTTTAGTTTTGCACTATGAGTTATATGAACTATTAGTTAATGTATCACATAAATGATGTTTAACATAAAAAATTGTAAGTTCATAAGACCATAAATTTTATATGACATTTAATATTGTTATAATAAAAGTTATATATACATAAATTTGGTATTATTGGTGTTTGAGCAATGTGAGATGAAATCTTTTTGTTATTTTTCACTCGAGGATGAGGTCTATTTAGTACATGTTCATCCCGTCCCGAACTCGTTCGGGATGAGACGAAGTCGGAATGGGGTCTATCTCATCCCGTCCCGATCCCAAACAAACGGGATGGGATAGGGATGAGGTACATCCCGTCCCGTGCCCACCCCTACAAATCACCTCCCTACTATCACAGTTGATCGACCCTGCAAGTAAATAAACACAGTCGATTGACCTTGCCAGTCCACACACAACGTCGATCGACCTTGTCGGCATCCTCTCCCCCTGCATCGATCGAACGAACACCCCAACCTGCCCAATCAATCGATCGACACCCTCCCCTGTTCGATCAACGCCCACATCCCAACCCCTTGATCAATCACATCCCTTTGTTCGATCGCACACCCAACCCCTCATCGCCGCAACCCCAGCAATTCATCGTCCTGTCGTCGTAGCCTTCTGCAGATGTCGTCGCAAGCCCCAACCAACCCAACCTCCACTTCCGCTGCCTCAGATAGTCGCAACCCTGAACCCCCCTTTCTATTATAGATAGTGGGTGGGGAAGAAGATTTTTTCTTTAATTATAAAACATTCCTTGACCTATTTTCTTAGTTAGTCCCTAACCTGATTTTATAAAATGCTATCTGGTCCCATTGGCTATTTCCACCCCCCAAGTATTATGAGAGGACCATCCAGTTTTAAAAATAAATAAATAAATGTACTCGGAGGAGTTTTGGAGAGATTTAAAATAAATGTACCGAGGCCTGCATGAGACATATGCTGACAAGATTTGACTGCTCCAGGCACTATTGGATGAAGATGAACTTGCTCAGATGCGCAAAGAGCCAGGCAAGCCATACTTGTCAAAGTTCCTCCAACTTTTTTGAGAAAGTTACGGGCACCATCCCACGTACTCGATATCCGAAATATGGGCCATTTGACTTATGCGACTTCTTTCTCATTTTTCAGCAAGTAAAGGGAGTTCCTACAGCGGTGACGATGATTATGTTGATCTGTATTGGGACACTTTTGTGGCACGAGCCTATGCAAAGGCGTCTTCTCAGGTTTCTTGCAAGTTCTGATTTTTTGAGTCACCTTATTTTATTTCTGAGTTGGTTCCTCTGTTTTTTGCAAGTGTATATCGGGGCAAGTTTTAGGGGTCAACTTATACTAGCTCACTTCGCCTTACGTTCAGTGACCGTTTGCTTGTGCTCGTCTTAACTACATTGACTTCAAGCTCCAAGGCAAGCTTCTTCAACCAAGGGAGGTTGATGTAAGCGAGCTCTTTTAGTAATTGGGCCTATTTAGTAGCAGCCCGTAATAATTAGGGCTTTGATTTCCAATTAGGTTTAGGATTAGGTTTGCTTGACAGAGAAGTTAGGTCAAATATAAATAAGGCATAGGTTGTTCTATGTTAGACAGTTCAATGAAGAAAAGAATTTTTATTTCAATTATTTGTTTTATCATAGATTTTTTTTTTCAATTCCTGTTTATTTTCAATTTTAATTCTCTAAAAAAGAATGAAAAAAAAAAAAAAAAAACCCTAGGATAAAATGTATCAAGATCCTAGTGAATATGAATACATTACAAATGTTGCGCATTAAAAGTCCAAAGACAAAGTCTCAATACAAGCTATTATTAGCCACTACATATGAGAGTTCTATCATATTTATCGGAACAGAATGTCTCAGATTAAACATGATCACATAACCTGTAGTGAATGAAGATTCTATAATAGCTAGAATACATATAAGAGGCAACTTAGATACCAATTCAGTGTGTCAAGATACAATGAGCTATATAAGAAAGCTTATCAAGGAAGTGATCAAGTTTAGCATAATTATCTTATATTCGTATCAATTTCCACTCAATACATCAACTACTCAATTCGACACAAATGTTTTCTATCAACTTCTCAAACTAACAAACTCCCATTTTTCTCAGTTTTCACGTCATAAATGCCACAATAGAACAAAGATTTGATTTACTATCTAATGGATTACTTGAATCCAGCTATCCAAAAGTCCAGAAGAAAAGATTACCATATCAAACATTTCACGAAGAACGCATCTATAAATTGAAAGCATCCAGTTGTTAATCGTGTGAAAACCCTACTCACCCTTAAACATTAAAAAAAAAAAAAAAAAAAAAAAATGATAAATACTCGTAATAACTTTTAAAATTTGAAAAGGTTATGGAAATGAGAAAGAGGGAAAATAAGGCCTCCGAAAGTGATTCCAACTTAAACATGCCTATTGATTTATGGATTACTTTGGGAAATGGTCGGTCTCATAGTAATATAGTTTGAATCATCCTAGAGCTTGTTAGGCAGCACTTACGTGCTGGGTCAAGTCTTTGAGGGTGAGTAAGAGCTTGAGAAATCAATATTGGCACATCAACTACCTTAGCTTCAATTCAAACATACCTAGATAGAACTTTTCGAACTATTTAGGGGGTCATGGCCCCATTTGACCACCCTAAGTCCATCCATGGGAATAGCACCAGACATTGAGCTAGTTTCCTAAAAAAAAGTCAGATTTCAGATTGTGATTGATACTTGGCTCCCAAAGCAATATGGTGACATGTGATCCTGAAACCTTTCTCACATAGCTATGAATGTGTTTCCCAAGATATCCATCTTCCAGACTTCATGCATCTTTAAATGATATTTTGTCAGCGGAGTCATCAAAGCGCTAAAGGCACCGATTTTCCCAAAAACCGCCTCGCCTCTTCTAAATGGCGCTTTTTTTCCTTTACCGCCTTGGACCATCACAAAGCTCCGCCTCAACCGAAGTTTTAGGTTCTTTAGAAACCCGAGACACTATCAGGTGCCAACTAAGGGTTTTTTTAATCCTTTTTATGAAAATTCATCATGTAATAGACTTTTGTAATAATAATTAGTTTAATACTGATTGAGGATTGAAGAGAGTATTGAATTAATCAAGACAATGAAAAGAATCACAAATATAAAATCTAACTTCTTTCTTTTTTGTGCAGGGGTGCCTTCATTTTGAGAGATAAGAGGCAGCCCTAAGGCGTCGCTGAGGCACCATGTTGGTAGGTCTCCTTGGTGGCTTGCCTCACAAGCCCAACAACATAGGTCATAGGTCCTAACAAAAGATCAAGAAATGTCCCTGCATCAGAGTGTGCTTCGTGAGATATCCATCTCAGGAATTTCTTCTATCACAAAATCCTATACTTTTTCTGAAATGTATTTTAATACTAGATATTTTTTCCTAGCTTGTTAAAAATCAACTACCCCATCCAATAAGACCAACATCATCTGCAAATTAAGACTGACTTCACCAAGCCTACAACATTCAATGGGGTCTCGCCCCTTAAACTTGTTAGCATTTTCCCTAGAGCTTGCACCACTATTAACAAGGATGATATGATCCCTTATCTCATTAAATGGGAACTCATTTGGTCATCCTTTAGTTAGCATTAGGAAAGAAGTTTATGAAATGCACTTTCTCCCCCACTCCTACTCTGGAAACAACCAAAAGCCCACTCAAAACTATGGGTAATCCCCAAAACATCAACTTACACAATACTATAACCCCACCCTTTATTACGTCTGACCATAGTTATCATTATCAATATCATATGATAAAATATAAATACATATGCGTGACCATAGTTATCAATATCAATGATAGATACATATACTGTAGTATATCGAACCGATACCCAAATGGTGTATACCACATGTATATATCGTTATATCGCATGTCCGCTTGGTGCATATCAGTATATCGTATGTATTGGCCAGTACATGAAATGTATCATACTGGTCGGACTAGCTTTTTAAAATTTACACACACACATATATATACCCCTTTAGGTAAGACTTGTGTGTTTAGGTAACACAAACATCTAAACCATCATCTCTTCAAGAGAGAGGCGTGGAGGTGAAGCATGTTGACCACTCCAGCAAGCCGGGGGATGTTAGAGGATTGAGAATTTAAGGGTCTTGGTGGCAAAACTAAGTGAGAGGTGGGGGTCCTAGTGAAATGTTTTGTTCCCTAAAAAATAAATAAAAAAATAAAAAATAAAAATAATAATAATAATAATAATAATAAAAATAAAAATAAAAATAAAAATAAAAATAAACCTCATGTAGTAAAACTATCAAAATCATCATATCTCTCTTCTCCACACAACTCGGAATCACAATCTGTCTTCATGGAGTTTTTTTTCCGAATGAGCTCCTAATACACGTGTTTAGTCGAAGGTTAAATGTCCACAAAAGATTCCATCAGAGGCCATTGTATGTAACTTTGCAATGGTTCTTTTTTCAAACTCTTCATAGTTTCTTCTCCACTATTTGTATTTATGTCATTGTGTGAACTTAAAATGCCTCCTCCCAATAGTGATGATGATGCAACAAGAGAGCGTTATTAGAAAGTGATTGATAGTAGGAATGAAAACTTTGTTTGAAAGTGGTGAGCGGAGGCATAATAAGAATGAAACGCCATATATTTTGGAACCAAGAAAGATAGTGCTCCATGTATTAACAAACCTAAGGATATTAAGGCATTCATTTTTAAGATGGTTAATGATTTGAAAAAAAATAAAACAAAGAGACAGTGCTCCATTTACTAAGGTATTATATGAATGTAAGTGATATTTTTGGACCTACTAGCTTAAATATGCCTTATTTGTGTCATTATATGCTTACAGATATACATACTCATTTTTTCCATATATCTTACGATAAACGCTACGATACGTATAGCTTGAATTTGGGTTTCTGATATACAATACGATAAACTTTTTGATAAATAACTATGCATCTGACTTCTTCGCATTTTACATCCTAAATACAAATCACTATTTGGACATTGTGCAACAAAAAGAAAAGGGGACGAACCCCTTTTACTACTTCTTGGCATACAAATAAATATCTTGGCTTTCGTATATTCAAAAAAATCATGCAAAGTTCCAAGCAGTAATCAAAATTCAACATTTTATGGAATATAATCGGGTTAACTAACTTGAACAAAGAAAACAATACAGGGTCAAACAAACTACCATTTTAAGATTCTAGAAACAGCAGCAAATTCATCAAAGACAAGCAACTTCATACCATGTCACCCAGGCCAAGAATCATGCAATCAGCACCCGTGCTTCCCGGTACATTTCCACCCATTAAATTCCGTGGGAACACAATTTTAACAGGCAACTCAATCTTCTTCGTTACCATCTCCATTCCTGGAAGATTCAGACTATTTGCTACAATGTGAACAGGATTAGAAGCTTTCTGAGTGGCAACCGAAACCATGACATTTGCCCCAAAAAACCTCTCGGAAAAGTAAACCCAGAATATATCATAAAAGAACAAGCACACAAGCAACATTGCACACACTTTAATGTTCGGAAGACGGACATGGCTCACAAACGCGATACAAATCGAAATACCCAACAAATTATTCAACACCCAATGCCCCGAAACAAGCCAAGCCATCACAGTCCCCACACAAAACAACAACAACACCCCTTGATTCCTCGTAAACGACTGCGAACAGCACCGCGACACGAATGGGTCTATCACCCCAAGCTTGGTATTCAAATAGGTGATGAAAGGTGAGAAACAAAAGAATAGGGAGAAAACTGAAGCAATGGTTGTGAACCCAGTGAGGAACTGAGACAAACTTGCAAACAGATAAAACATCAAAAGCAAACTACATGAGCTCAATAGAGGGATCATGAGTGCTTGTGACCCATCTAGAGTAATCGAAGTTTCTGAAAAATCTCGGTTTCTCTCCATTTCTTTCCCATGGCTAAGTGCCCGAAATGCAGATAATAGAGTGACACTTATAGCTGTTAAGATCAATGTTAATGGTGCTGGCTCTAACAAGTAAACTAGCTTCCATAGTGACTCCATTACCAAACCCCCCTTTCAAAAAAAAATCAAAATAACAACTTTTTTTTTTCTCCCAATTCTTCAAATTCAAGCGGCCTGCAAGAGAAATATCACATTAAGGCAAATTCAATTGTGGAAACATAAATAACCCAAACAAAAAAATCTAACCTTTTGCCTCCCTAAATGAAAGATTTTAGCAGGAACAGTGAGCTTTCATCTCTGGGGAGTGAAGATTTCTTGATAAAAAGTGAAATTCAACAATTAGGGCGTGAAATCAAACAAAAGTTTCAATCTTTATTGTACGGGAGAGAGCAAGATCGAGAAGGGTAGGATTTGAAGGGGCTTTTGAGATCAACTTTTTTGCTTTGCTTCGCTTCGCTTTGAGTGCCAAAAGAGTGATAATTTTGCATTATTTACTGTTTTGCCATTTGGGGCAAAACATAAAAATTGACGCCGTTGCCGGGGATCGAACCCGGGTCACCCGCGTGACAGGCGGGAATACTTACCACTATACTACAACGACTAGATATTTGTTTTTATCAGTTTGTATATATTGATCAATTAAGGTGCCAACGAACGTAAATGATTCAAAGTTTCCAACTTTATATTCATTTTTATGATGCTTTTGTGACTCCATCTTATTTATGGAATTTGAAATTTAAGAGGTTTGCTAATTTACTTTCGAAAAGTTTACGGTTGTCAACAATTTCATTAATTGCAATATTTCACATTCAAGCCTATTAATAGTGTTCTAACCATCCGCATTCCATGGTTTTGTTCTATAATGCAAAGAGTATTAATTTGCAAAGAGCATGACAGCTCAACGGTTAGAGCTTGGCGGATGGTATCACTAGGTCATGGGTTCAAACCCAGCTTGCGGCATCTTTAGTGGGTTCTGGGATCCTATAAAAACTCTGCTTGCCTTTCAAAAAAAAAAAAAAAGAGTATTACTTTAACATTCAAAATCTACATCCATTTTTGTTGAGCCTTGCGAATGCGCAATAGATGCGAAACACAATTAATAGTTGCAATAGAAAGTAATAAATCCAAAGTAAAATCAATGTTATGTAAAGTAAATGAAAATAAAATAAAACATGTATCACACAAACGATTTAACGTGGTTCGGTAAGTTTGTCTATATCCACGGGCAAAAAAAATAGTTTCACTAGTGATATTGAATAATATAATTGGAGAGAGTCTCCTACACAACGTTAATGACATAGAACCCACACATGCCCACACGTGTCTAAATGACACCATATATATACGTGGGATGCATATATCTCACACACACACACTCTCTCTTCTATATTCTCTATTTCCTTTCACAGGTACACAAAAACCTAACTTGGGGAAATTGATTGAAGATGGAGAAAACTCCATCTTCTTTTATAGCCACTGAGTGGCAGTGATCGATGGCGGTGGATTGAAGCCATCACCTTCTTCTTTTTTCCTCGTCCTTCTTCCCCTTCCACTTCCTTCTTTTTGACTCAAGATTTTAAAGTTTTTTGTTGCTTCAACAACAAGCTACTTCAACAATATCTGTTGAAGACTCATCACCATCGACTGATTTTTCACAGCTTCAAATTGAGGAGGTGGGGAGGCTTTATCAAGCTTCCACATATTGCTACACCCACCTCATCAAATCGAGGTATATTCTTCTTTGTTTTTCTATTTGTTATGCTTTATTTTTCAACAATTATCCACCTCGGGGAAGATTTAACAAATTTGAACCGACCACACAAACATTATCCGTCTTTGCCCTTCACACCCCAAGGGATTCGACACACATGAAGGATGTTGATCAAGTCCAAGCAGTATTGGAACTTGACCCAAAAACTATCTTCATCAACATATTTGTTGGATTTTCTTTGATGTCAATCTTCTTCAATAAGATGTCACATTCTTCAATGATTTCTCGCACAAAGTGAAAACAAACATCAATTTGTTTCGTACGTGCATGATGAACTTGATTATTCGGCAAATAAATGGCACTTATACTATCACAAAAGACACATAGATGGTCTTGTACTACACCCAACCCATCAAGCAACCCTTGAAGCCAAATTACTTCCTTAACGGCTTATGCAACCGCCATATACTCAGCTTCAGTTGTAGACAATGCAACTATAGACTGTAACGTAGATCTCCAACTTGCTGGTCCTTTAGCAAAAGTAAATACATAACCAGTAGTTGAACATCGCTTATCTAGATCTCCTGCATAATCTGAATCTACATAGTAAACACAATGTTGACCATTACTCACATCCTTCTAAAAAAAACCAACATCTATTGTACTCATGATGTAATGTAGAATTCATTTCACTGTTTGTCAGTGCCCTTTGTCTGGATCATGCATGTACCAACTTAATTACCATACTAACTACCTGTGAAATGTCAGATCTCGTATACACCATTGCGTACATTAAGTTTCTCACTACATTTGCATTTGAAACTTGAGACATATATTATCGTTCTTCATCAGTAGCAGGAGACATAGAAGCTGAAAGCTAAAGTAAGGGGCAAGAAGTGTACTAAATGATTTTTTGTTGTCATTCATCCTAAATCGTTGTAAAACCTTCCTCAAATACGCTTGTTGAGACAAGCTCACATTTGTCTTCACCATGTCTCTTTGAATTTCGATGTCAAGGATCTTCTTAGCTTCAACAAGATTTTTCATCTCAAACTAAGTACTCATTTGGCATTTCAACTTATCAATCTCATACTTGTTTTTGGAGGTTATAAACATATCATCTATATAGAAGAACAAATATATAAAGGAACCATCAAAAAGTTTTTGGAAGTAGACACAATGATTATAATGGATTCAAGTGTACTTATGCCTTCTCATAAACTGATCAAACTGCTTGTACCAATGTCTTGGAGACTATTTCAACCCATATAAGGACTTGTTCAATTTACACACACAATCTTTTTTTTCTTTGCAACTTTAAACCCTCTTGGCTGAGTCATATAAATCTCCTCATTTAATCCACCATGCAAAAACGCAGTTTTCACATCTAATTGAGCTAACTCAAAATCAAATTGTGCAACCAAGGCTAGCAAAATTCGAATGGAATAATGTTTCACAATTGGAGAAAATACCTCATTGTAGTCTATACCTTCATTTTGAGCATAACCTTTTGCAACTAACTTTGCCTTGAAACGCACACCATCGCTAGGAGTTTTTTCTTTCTTTGTATATACCCATTTGCACCAAATAGGTTGTTTACCTTTCGATAGACCACACAATTCGCATGTTTCATTATTGTAAAGATATTGCATCTCTTCATCCATAGTGTTCTTTAACTGTTCACATTCAATACTTTTAATTGTTTTTTATAGGTATAAGGCGCTTCATCCTCAACTATCAGAAGTGCATAGACGACACGGTCATTAAACCATTAAGGTGTCTTATATTCCTCTTTGGCCTTCTTGTTGAAATTGACTCCTGAATTGGAGTCCTAAAAACATTAACAATTGTATCTATTGCAGCTTCACTATTTATGTCATCATCTACACCTACTGTGGAATCAGTAGGTGCTACATTTGTAGATACATGACTAATATGAACACGTAGAGTAGAATCAATCTCCACCTAATACAAATTTTCTATTGTCAAACTCTCCACCTGCTGAGAGTTTATTGGCTTCAACATAAAAGCCTCATCAAAAGTCACATCCCTGCTAATAACAAATTTCTTGAATATAGGAACTCATACCTTATAGCATTTTACACCATCCACAAAACCTAAGAGTGGGTAGGAGATGAACTTCATCCTATCCCATCCCATTTGGTCGGGATCAGGACCATATAGACCTCATCCCGACCTCGTCCTGTCCCAAATAGGTTCGGGACAAGTGAGCATGTACTAAGTGGCCCTTCAATGAAAAATAACAAAAGAGTTTCATCTCACATTGTTCAAAACACCAATAATGTCAAGTTTATATACATATAACTTTCATCGTAAAAATATTAAATGTCATATAAAATTTATGGTCCAAGGAATTTACAATTTTTTATGTTAAGCATCATTTGTTTGATACACAATACACAAACCAGTAATAGTACATATAACTCATAGTGCAAATCTAAAACAAATCATCATTTGCCTTGATTTTTCTACAAGAATAATTGTTCTATAACAAATCTAAAATTTGAAAAGAATAATTTTTTATGGGTTATATTTGACCTAAAATTTTCAAATTGAAATTTCTATCTAAACAAATAGTACCAAATCAAGCAAATAAATTTTCTAGATTTTTTATTTAATTTCAACACATCCTAAACTTTCATTTAGAAAGTAATTTGATTAAAATTAATAATAGTAAATATTAAAATAAATAAGTTCAGGACGAGACGAGACGGGATCAAGATGAGTTTGATCAATTCCAAAAAAATCGAAAAAAAATCGAAACGGGATGGGACGAGATCGGGATCGCCGGATGGGATGAACACTCCTAGCGAAACCCAAGAAAATAACTTTCTTTGCTCGGGGATATAACTTACTTTCTTGAGCATGAAAGTAAGCAAGACAATAAAAAAATATGTAATCTATCAAAATCATTAGCATGATTTCCAGACCATACCTCAATAGAAGTTTTCCATCAATCGTTGTTGTAGGCAACCTGTTGATAAGATGAAAGACATATGTCACAACCTCAGTCCAAACGCTTTGTCCAATCCAGTATTGGACAACATACAACAAACATTTTCAGCAATGTATGGTTCACGCGTTCTGTCACCCCATTCTGTTGTGGGGTACTTCCCACCGTGAAGTGTCTGACAATTCCTTCATCCTAGCATATTTGCAAGAACGAATCAACTTTATATTCACCTATATTATTTAAACGAAGTCTTCTGATCTTTTTGCCAGTCTGAGTTTCAATCATATGTTTCCACTTTAGGAATACATTCAAGACTTCATCTTTACACTTCATGGTGTACACCCACATACGTCTAGAATAATCATCTACAAAAGTGACGAAAATACACATACCTCCCAATGATGCTTGCTTGGCAGGTTTCCAAACGTCCGAGTGAACATAATCAAGAGTCCCATGAGTACGTAAGATAACGTGCCAAACTTGACTCTTGTATGCTTGCTCATTATACAATGTTCACAAACTTCTAACATGTAGATCTTAACACCTTTTAACAATCTTTGTTTCACAAGAGTTTGCATATTGTAGCACCCCGCATTTTTATACTTACTGAATTTTTATAATATATATTTTATGCGTTTGTCTTCATGAAGGTATGTGCATGTACATGTGCTACTTGCTCATTACTGATATTTATGATTTGTTTTTTTAAAGAGTGTTAGTAAAAATTTAATTATGATTGGTGTGCTCTATGTTGGCACTCTAGTGATGTTTCGTTCGGTAAATGGTGACTTTCATGTAGAATTATTTTCTGATTCAAATCTCGGGATAATATTCTTTTGAAGTTTATATATTGTTACAATCGTATTCTTGCAACTATATAAATATACTTTATAGGTAAATTATTTTATTTTCCTATTTACGATAATTGATTCATTATGTTATTGGATTATAATTTATAAAAAAGAGTTACTTTATAAACTATGTGTTATTTTTCTTGTCACGACCCAATCCACATGATACAATATTGTCCGCTCTGGGCCCAACCTAACTACCCTTACGAATTTAAAACGCATTGTGTCATGTAGATCCAAACTCATACATATATAGCACATCTGCATCCCTCACACAGTCAATGTGGGACTATAACACCGAGGTAGCCTGCCAGCCTTAGAGCCCGCCCACACAAGATAGCCTGTCAGCCTCAGAGCCCGCCCACTTAGGGTATTACAATCCACCCCCCTTAGGGCCCAACGTCCTCGTTGGCACACTTCCTGCTGGGTTCGGCTCTGATACCAATCTATCACGACCAGATCCACATGATACAATATTGTTCGCACTGGACCCAACCTAACTACCCGCACGACTTTAAAAATCGTTATGTCATGTAGATCCAAACTCGTACATATATAACACATCTCCATCCCTCACCCAGGCGATGTGGGACTATAACACCGATGTAGCCTGCCAGCCTCTGAGTCCGCCCACACATGGAGCTGCCAACCTCAGAGCCCGCCCATACAAGGTAGTCCGTCAACCTTGGAGTCTGCCTACTCAAGGTATTACAATCCACCCCCCTCTTAGGGCCCAACGTCCTCATTGACACACTTTCGGTTGGGTCCGGTTCTAATACCATTCTGTCACGATCAGATCCACATGATACAATATTGTTCGTTCTGGGCCCAACCTAACTACCCGCACGGCTTTAAAACGTGTTATGTCATGTAGATTCAAACTCGTACATATATAACACATCTTCATCCCTCACCCAGGCGATGTGGGACTATAACACCAAGGTAGCATGCCAACCTCTGAGTTCGCCCACACTTGGTAGCCTGGCAACTTTAGAGCCCGCCCACACAGGGTAGCTCGTTAACCTCAGAGCCCGTCCACTCAGGGTATAACAATCCACCCCCCTTAGGGCCCAACGTCCTCGTTGGCACACTTCCGGTTGGGTCTGGCTCTGATACCATTCTGTCACGACCAAATCTACATGATACAATATTGTCCGCTCTGAGCCCAACCTAACTACCCGCACGGCTTTAAAACATGTTGTGTCATGTAGATCAAAACTCGTACTTATATAACACATCTCCATCCCTCACCCAGGCGATGTAGGACTATAACACCGAAGTAGCTTGCCAGCCTTTGAGCCCACCCACACTTGGTAGCCTGCCAGCATCTGAGCCCTCTTACACATGGAGCTGGCAGCCTTAGAGCATGCCTACGCAAGATAGCCCGTCAGCCTCAGAACCCGCCCACTCAGGGTATTACATATTGTAACAACCGTATTCTTGCAACTATATAAATATACTTTATAGGTAAATTATTTTATTTTCCTATTTATGATAATTGATTCATTATGTTATTGCATTATAATTTATAAAAAGGAGTTAATTCATTATATTATTGCATTATAATTCCTATTCTTGTGTCATTTTTCTTTTGGGCTTGGGCTCATTTTTAGATTTTAGATTTAGGTCATGTTTTTCATTAGGTTTGATATTAAGTAGAGTTTTTGCTAAATAAAGAGAATGAGATGAATAATGAAAAAATAGGAGGAAGAAAGAGATAATTGGTTTATCTCATCTCTGTACGACAAGAAAAAAAGAAGAAAAAAAAGAAAAAGAATAAGGAAAATAAAAAGAAGAACCAGTGAGTTCTTCATTATCTTTATATGTTTGTTTACATTAATTTATGGTTTAGGGTTAAATTTTAATTCGTAAATAAGTTTGAAATTTTATGTTTAGATGAAAGGTTTAATTGTATTTCTTATTAGAATTTGCTGAGTTAAATAGAAAATGCAAAACCAAGTTTTTATCTAATCCCATAATACAAGACAACTCTACACAATCTTAGGGTTTTCAGTTAATCAAGACCTTCCAGTGGTTAGAATTCTTTCAAATATATCTGTAGATTCACAACACTTGTATGAGAAATATAAAAAAAAATTATAGCCATCCAACGGTTATATTTCCCTCCAGGCAAGGAAAACCATCAACGATTAGATTGTAGAAGCTCAAAAAATTTTGCAAAGTTTGTTTCGTTGTGTTATTTGACTTAATGCGTGAATGCAATTGAAATTTATATTATTCCCACCTATGATTTATATTGGATATGACATGAATTTGTAGAAGAACTTAGTGAATATTTCTCACTTTTTATGCTACTTTTTACTCTAAATATTTATTTACGAATAATATGTATAAATTGTGAGTTTTGGAAAAAAATTATTGGGTATATCCTTGGTATTGAAATTTAGAATTTTTAGTCTATACCCGTGGAGTGAATGGGTATAGAATAAAAATTGTATACCAAATAAGAACCTAACAATTGAAAATGCCTCAGAAGGCTTACTTTTTGTAATTCAAAACTATTAAAGGCTACAAAGTTAAACCATGGCTAAAATATACAAATATACCCATATTCCCAAACACTTGTTATTTATGTATTCAAATTCTAGTGACTTTAAAACAAGCGAAATATGCAATTTTTAACGCAATTTAAATCTTTTTCAAAGTTTTTTCATGTCAGTAAATCACAACTGATCGATTCTTGCTGAGTAATTTGGAAGTAAAAAATTAAAATATAAAAATATGGAAGTAAACTTATGATTAATTTTAAGAAGGTTAATTAATTTTGAAAATTGATCACTTAAGTTAAAGGGTCAAAATGACATTCTAATTATTTTAAACCATGGGTTGAATTTGTGGCTTTTAAGAGCCTTTAATTATTAAAAATGGGCATTTTGAGGCATTTTCAATTATTAGAGTAAGAAGTGGTATACAATTAAAAAAAAAATAGGCTTTATAAGTCATTTTCCCAATAATTATTCTAGGGAAATATTGTGAGTTTTCTCTCTCGTATATGATATTTTATTATGATTAGTAAACTGTATTTTTAAGCTTGTTAGATATTAGTGAAAGTGAGTATTTCTAGCTCTCTTGTGTCTTAAAAAAATAAAATATATGCATAACTGAAAGAAATAGACATTTATATGTTAGAGGTTATTATTAGATTATTTTTATGTACATGCTTGATTGCAAATTAATTATGTGGTTAATGTAGGCTAGATGTCTAAATGTGTATGAATGTTTGCAAATTGATTTTAGTTTTCGAAAAATGACTTTTAAGGCCTATTTATTCACAAAATAAGCCATTTAGATATCGTAGTTGATGTAATGAATCATTTGTGCCTACTTTTATACTTTTATGACTAACAATGACATTTTTATCAACTCAGGTTAACTCATAATGTTATAGGACATCTTTACCCTTCCTAAACAAATAGAAAACCTAATTTTATGTTTTTATGACTAACAAAGACTTTTTTATTAATAATTCTAATTTTAATTTTTTTACCCTTAACCCCTCCCACTCCATGCCACTGGCAGGTATCGATATTAATGATTCTAATTATGAACAACCAATTATAAGTTTTCATTAACTAACAAGTTGATCAAATTATTATGTTAAGGTTTAGTAAACTTTTCATAATGTATTTAATGATGATTAGAAGTTTGGTTTTAATTATTTTGCATCTTATTCAATAATGTAGTTAATAAAATCAATTTTCCCACAATCAAAATTTGATTTTCTATTCTTCAATGCATGGGTAGTTGTAAAGTAATATATTTTATTCTCTAGCGCTATTTAGTCGCAAGTTATCTACCACATAACATGATCGTAGCTTCAGAGGTAAAATGTGAACCAATATTGAATAAGATAATTTCATGTAAACTAATATTGACAGAGAACTAAAGCAACCATTAATTGAAACAAAAAAAAAATTGTTTTTCAAACTCAGACATACCTTCACAACCAGTCAAATCAAATACATTCAGAGTGACAAAACATCCAAGAATAAAAAAATGCTAACCTAAAAAAATATTAATGTAGTCATTTTTAGCTAATAAATGTCATAAAATAATTGTTCAAACTGCAATTAAAGAACAAGATAATATAAAAAATAAAAACTAACAAATAAAATGAATAAAGGGGTTAAAAAAGTAAAAATAATAAAAATTAGAATCATTAATAAAAAAAAGTCTTGTTGGTCACAAAAGTATAAAATTAAGTTTTCTAGTTGTTTAGAAAGGGTAAATATGTCATAGAAGTTTATGAGTTAACTTGGATTAATGAAATGGTCATTGTTGGTCATAAAATTATAAAAATATGCACAAATTAGCCTTTACATCAACTACGGTATCTAAATTGTCTATTTTGTGAAAAAATTAGACCTTAAAAGTCATTTTCGATTTTTTTAATGTAAATGTTGCCATTAGTTAAGCATATTGTTGGTGTATACGCGATTGTCAATTTGCTTAATATTAGTTTTTTTAATGGATATAACTGTATTGTTTATTGTTTACTACTAAAGTTTAATTATTTATAACAATTTATGTAAGGTTATTGTAAACACATTTTAATTGTGATTTTTATTTGACGTTTGATATAGTAACTTGTGTGTGCTATTGTGAAGTCTATAGCCTGAAAATTTATTATTTTTGAAATGTGCTGAAAGTTTTATATTGTTAGATGTGTAAGGTGAATGTGAAACCTCAGTGAGTACCTCTAAAATTTATTTGAGGTTCTTATAAAACTATCGACAGATTATGGTAAAAATTTTGCTAAATATTATTGATGAATTTTATTATTGAAATTGAGTTATTATTGATAAGTGTTGTTATTGAAAAAAAAAATGATTGCATTATAGATCCTTTGTGGAAGGGTAAATTTTGTAACATATCTGATCATTTGAAATTTGAATTTGATTGTTATGTAAATTGACTTGTTAAGATGCATTTGAGATATTGTTGATTTTTATGTTATTTTCTACAACTTCCAAAAAAAAAAGTGAACAGAAAAAAGTGGATTGAAAAGAAAAAGAATGATTTTAGTATAAATACTTGCTTGTATACTTGGTTTATGATTTAGTATGCAGACTTCCTTGCATACTGGGTACATCATTCCAATCTTTTCCACCCGTGATGTTCGACTTATCTCCCAATGCATTCTCTAAATTTTGTTGTACTAGTACATCCGAAACTTCACATTGCCACATGTTGAAATTATTTTTCCTTATTGAACTTTCTGACATCAATTTACTGACTGTAGCGGTAATCATTTTTTAACTGAAACTTGAACTTAAAGGCTTTGTCATGTTCTTCAACACTTTCATACCTAACTACCAATCCATGCACCTACAAACGAATACAAGGAAATACCTTCGGCTCTGATACCAATTTATCGAACATCGCAAAAATGTAACAGATGCATAACACAATTGATAGTTACGTTGTAATAGAACGTAATAAATCCAAAGTATAATCAAGGTAATGTAAAGTAAATGGAAATAAAATAAAACACGTACAACACAAACGATTTGACGTGGTTCAGTAAGTTTGCCTACGTCTACGGGTAAAAAGAATAACTTCACTAGTGAGATCAAATAAGACAAATGGAGAGAGTCTCATACACAACATCAATGACGTTAAACCCACACGTGTCTAGATGACGCCACAGATATATGCGGAGTGCGTATATCTCACACACACTATCTTTTTTTCTCCTTTCACTTCTCTCTCACAGATACACAAAAACCTAACTCAAAGAAATTGATTGAAGATGGAGAAAATCTCATCTTCTTTTATAGCCACTGAGTGGCGGTGATTGATGGCAGTAGAGTGAGGCGGTGATGGAGAATTTCATCACCTTCTTATTTTCTCATCCTTCTTCCTCTTCTACTTCATTTTTCTTTGACTCTAACTTTCAAATATTTATGTTGCTTCAACAACAAGCTATTTCAAAAATGTCGGCTAAAGATTCACTACCAACGACTGATTTCTTACAGCTTTAAATTGAGGGGATGAGAAGTTTTTTTCAAGCTTCCACATAAACCTGCTCATCAAATCGAAATTCTTCTCCGTTTTTTAATTTGTTCTATTATGTTTTTCAATCATTTTGACATTTTTAACGTATCTTGTTGTCGTTGCTTCACTCTTCTTGACTTTTTAAAATGTTCTGCAATGAAATGACCCTTCACCCAATGAAAAATGCCACATCGCCAAATGTCAAAATGAATGCATAATTTTTTAAGAGTCATTCTAGATGTCATTATACATTTTATTATTATATGAAAATTATATTTTTCAAGCATTTAACCTCATTCTATGATGTTGGAAAATTTAATTTTACATTATGAAATTGTAAGTACTTCAAATTTATACACATTTGTCTGGGTGGTGTAGTTGGTTATCACGCTAGTCTCATACACTAGAGGTCCCCAGTTCATTTTATTTGTTTTTCTTTTTTATTTTTATTTTTATTTATGTTATGTATGCAATATAGATTAAAAAAATAAAAATACAATAAACAATTTTTTTTGCAAGCTGATATAGAGGTTCTCTCTTCAAAGTTCAAACATGTTTCAGGATGACAGACAACTCATGGTTTGGTCTAAGGGAGAGCATAATAATAGGTGAATGACAATAACTTGGTGAAAGTGTGAAAGATAACCTAGTAAGCATAAGAGCTAATACAACCTTATACTCCATCATGCTCAAGTTCCTTCCAACACACATTCTTCCCCCAAACCCAAATGGCAAAAACCCTAGCTTGTGATTGCACCCTCCATGAATGTCTTCCTTGAACCGCTCCGGTTTGAACTTAATTCACATCATCTCCCCATAGCATTGGGTCACGGTGCATGCCTACAACGTCGATTCATATGTTGGTTTGTTGGGTATGGTTACATCTCCAACTCGATCGAATGTCTCATATTGCTTGTCGTTGGACATTGGGTGCTGCAGAGTATAGGGTAGCACTTCCTTCACCACCCATCCCGCCATCTGCAGTCAAGTTCAATACTAATGTTATTTCATATTTGAAATTGTTGCAATTGATCGACAAATACGGGACATACAAATATTAAAAAAGAATGATAAAGTTACCTTTTTCAGTATAACTGAGAGTAATTGATATTTGTATGTTAGAGGTTATTGTTAGATTATTTTTATTTGCATGCTTGATTGCAAATTAATTATGTGGTTAGTGTAGCGCTAGATGTTTAAATGTGTATGAACGTTTACAAATTGATTTTAGTTTTTTTTATTGTATATGTTGCCATTAGTTAAGCATGTTGTTGGTGTATACACGATTGCCAATGTGCTTAATAATAGTTTGTTTCTAATGGCACTACAACAATTAAGGCATTTTTCAAGAAAAAATTTCCTTGACAAAAATCAAAATTTTGTTGGAAAAACTTTTAACAAGGAAAAAATTCGTTATTGGGTTCGTGGAGGCATCCTCGTAGCTAAAGGTTTTTACCAAGGAATTATATTTTTTTTGGTAAAACAATTGATAAGTCAAAGAAACACGGTGTTGGTAATACTGACAACTACCAAGGAAATTCGTTGGTAAAAATCAAATAGTTTTACCAACAAATTGTTTTGTTGCAAGAAAACTTTTGTTTACCTATGGATTTTTTTTCTCGAAAAAACTTAGAATCTTCAAGGAAAATTGTCGTGGGAAAATGTAACTACCTTTATCAAATAACTTTTTTATTTGTAAAATGAATGTATATCAATGAAAGTTGTCATAGGCACTATTAACAATCACCAAGGAAATTATTTTTAATAAAAAATTATATATTAAAACGATCATTCTCGACTCAATGGGAATTGAACTCCTGACCTATAGGAGAATCTATTGCAATATTTACCAATTGAGCTATTTGAATAATTGTGTTGTGTGAAGCAACTTTATAGCTTATTAAATCCAATTACTCATTTTTTGCAATAAAAAATCATTGTTGCGTATATAATAGAGATCAATATATTATATTTTGTCACTATAAATTAGAACTAAATATTTTCACGATTATAAGATTTATGTTAAATATCTACCACTTTTAGCAATGAAAAAAAATTCACAATAACACAATTATAATTAGCAACAAAATAGTAATAGCATTTCAATGCTATATGTTATTGAAATTGGTTATATCCCCAATGAAACAAAATTAAATTGTTGTAAACAAGAAAACGACCCTTAATAAGAAAAAAGTTCATGAAAATTTTATCAATATTTAGCAACGAAATAAATTGTCACCATTAGTATTATAATTAACAGTAAAATAATGTTGTATTGTTAAAATAATTTTATTTGATTTTTCAGATGAATTAATATCAATGCTACTAATAAAAAATTTCAACGAATTGATATTTTTCCACTATAAAGAGGCTAGGATCTTTAAATATAAATAAATTTCATGAAAAAAAATTCATTATAAGTAACCAAATAAATCGTTGCAATAATGTGGTAATTAACTAGAGAAAATTTAGTTTCATTGTTGAAGAGAGACGAACAAGTGTTATAATGCGTTTACTAAGAAAATGTTTGTCAATAATATTAATATTTATTAGCAATGAAATAATTTATTGGAAATGACATCATTATAACTAACAAACTAAAATTTCGTTGAAATAGAAATATTTTTTTTGCTAAATAATGTTAGAGGGAAATTGGTTTTAAAATGAATATTTTTCGCCACCTCTTTACAAAGAAAAGTTACCAACAAAATATATTTTGTTACAAAAAGTGACAACTCTATGGTTTTTTCAATGAAATTTATTTTTGTTAGAAATAGTAACATATTAACAAGGAAAATAAAATTTGTTAGTAAATAAAACATTTTTTGTAGTAAGTATATAAATTTCCAACAAAATAATTACTTGTCGCTATAAAATAGTTAGTGAACTTTAATGAGAAACAAATTTTCATGAAAATAATTATCAGCTTTTACCTAGAAAACAATTTGTTATGAACAAGGTTATAATTACCAATAAAATCTTATTTCATAGCTACAAATATTTCATTAAAAAAGATATTGTTTCCAACAAAATAAAAAACGTTGTCAATAGTGTGACAATTCTCAACGAAATATTACTTTGTTGCTATAAATTAATAAACGAGCTTTAACAAGAAAAAACCTAATGGAAAAATTATCAATGGTCAACGAACCAAATCATTACTAATAATGTGATTATTGTCTAGGAAAACAGATTTCCTTACTAAAGAGAAGTGAATAAGATTTAATATTCGTTAACAAGGAAAGTGATTTGTTGTTAAAATTAGTCTTCTTTAGCAACAAAATATTTCATTCTAGATAATGCCGTAATTACCAAGGAACAAGTATTTTGTGGCCATAAAAATAACTTTGTTGTTAAATCAATTTGGCGAGAAATTGGTTTGGAGGGAATGTTTCCCGCCACCTATTTAACAAGGAATGTTTCTTAAAAAATATATTTTGTTAGAAAACAGTAACAAGTTTATGGCTTTTTCAAGGAAATTTTGTATTCGTTTAGTCCAACAGGGTGCTACCAATAAACCAACTGTCACTGGACAGTTAAACAGAGCATCAACCTCAAGTACCGGGATGAAGTGTTTTAAGTGTGGAGAACCAGGTCACCGAGCATCTGAATGCAGAAAGGGTGATCGGACAGGAAAAGGTTTGTTTGTGGAAGGCAAAGACCTTAACGATGATCAATTCGGGGACTTCGAACAAGATCCTGTGTTCGATACCAATAGTGATGATCCACCACAAGAGGAGTATGTCTCAGGCGATCAAGGCCAATCATTGGTAGTACGAAGAGCATGTTTCACTCCGAAAGACGTTGAGGGAGATGGGTGGCTTCGCAATAACATCTTCCATTATACTTGCACCATTGGTGGAAAAGTTTGTCGCTTAGTCATTGATTCTGGCAATTGTGAGAATGTGGTAGCGGAGGAGGTTGTCTGAAAGCTGAAATTGAATACCAAACAACATCCAATTTCATACAAGCTCTCATGGCTTAAGAAGGGCAATGAGGTAACAGTTTCGAAACGATGCTTGGTAAAATTTTCTATTGGCTCTAAGTATAAAGATAAAGTGTGGTGTGATATTGTCGCTATGGATGCTTGTCATATTTTATTGGGTAGACCTTGGCAGTTTGATAAAAGTGTTTTGTATGATGGGCATAAAAATACTTATAGTTTCGTGTGGGATGCTACTCGAATTGTACTCATGCCTAGTAAGGGGGTTGCACCTAAACCACCAGTTGGGGAGGGCTCAAATCTCTTATCTATGAGTAAATTTGTGGGTGAGATGGAAGAATCTGGGATGGTATTCGTACTGGTGGGGAAGGATGAACAGATTGGCAATGACATTCCAGATTGTGCAACCTCTGGTTGAAGAGTACCAAGATGTGTTTCCTAGTGACCTACCGAGAGGGTTACCACCTTTAAGGGATATACAACACCAGATTGACTTGGTACCAGGCTCAAACCTTCCTAATCGACCACACTACCGTATGAGCCCAAAAGAACACGAGGAGCTTCGACTCCAGGTAGAGGAACTTTTGTCCAAGGGCCACATTCGGGAGAGTCTTAGTCCATGCGCAGTACCTGCACTGCTCACACCAAAAAAAGATGGTAGTTGGCGCATGTGTGTCGACAGTAGAGCCATAAATAAGATAACAGTCAAATATCGTTTTCCTATTCCTCGGTTGGATGACCTGTTAGATCAGTTGTGTGGAGCCAAGGTGTTCAATAAACTTGATCTTAAGAGTGGTTACCACCAGATTCGGATTCACTTGGGAGATGAGTGGAAAACAGCCTTCAAGACTCACGAGGGGCTATATGAATGGTTGGTGGTGCCTTTTGGTCTTTCTAATGCACCAAGTACTTTTATGAGGGTCATGAACCAAGTGTTGCGTCCTTTCATGGGTCAATTTGTGGTCGTTTATTTTGATGATATACTGATCTATAGTGCTAATTCAGACTTACATGTTCAACATCTTCGAGAAGTTTTTTCCTTTTTACGCAGGGAAAAACTGTTTTCAGCAGCCAACAAGTGTGCGTTCATGACAGATAGGGTATTGTTCCTTGAGTACGTGGTTTCCAAGGATGGAATTTCAATGGATGAGTAAAAGGTTGAAGCAGTAAAACAATGACCAACGCCTTCTAATCTGCATGAAGTAAGGAGCTTTCATGGGTTAGCATCATTCTATCGACGATTCATTTCTCACTTCAGCACCATTATGGCACCCATCACAGATTGTATGAAGGCTGGGAAATTCTCATGGTCTGAGACAGCAGAAGCAACTTTTTGCTTGATCAAGGATAAGTTAATTTCATCACCTATCCTTATTTTGCCTGATTTTTCTCAACCTTTCGAGTTACATTGTGATGCCTCCAAAGTGGGTATTGGAGCAATCTTAAGTCAGCGTGGCAAACTGGTTGCCTTTTTCAGTGAAAAATTAAATGGAGCAAAATTGAATTACAACACCTATGATGTGGAGTTTTATGCAGTGGTCCAAGCATTGTAGCATAGGCCCCATTATCTGATACACAGCAAGTTTGTCTTGTATTCTGATCATGACTTATTAAAACATATTAATAGTCAAGATAAACTCTCATTTTGACATGGCAAGTAGGCCACATATTTGCAGGAATTTACGTTTGTCCTTAAACACAAGGCTGGCGTACAAAATCGAGTAGCTGATGCTCTTAGTCGTCAGACTTCTTTACTCACCACTTGCGCACCAAGGCACTAGGTTTTGATTCTTTTCGTGAGTTATTGGCTATTGACCCATATTTTGCAACTGGGGTGGATGATGTAGCAGCAGGCAATCGTTCTGACTTTATGGTACATGAAAGTTTTCTCTTCAAAGGGAACCAGTTGTGTGTGCCTAACTCTAGCCTCAGGTTGAAGACTATTCAGGAGCTGCATGGTGAGGGACATGTTGGGAGAGATAAGACGTATCAGCTTGTTTCGAGTTCTTACTTCTGGCCGACCATGTGCAGAGAGGTGTATAAATTTGTGAATGGTTGTCGTATTTGTCATGTTTCTAAAGGCAAAGCGACTAATGCAGGGTTGTATATGCCTTTGCCTGTTCCGAGTCAACCATGGGCTGATGTCATCATGGATTTCATGTTAGGACTTCCTCGTACCCAACGCGGAATGGATGTTGTTTTTGTGGTCGTTGATCGTTTCTCCAAGATGGCACACTTTATTGTTTGCAAGAAGACGACGGATGCAGTGAATGTGGCCCAATTGTATTTTCGGGAGGTTTATCGTCTTCATGGACTTCCTATGTCTATTGTGTCGAACAGAGACACACGATTTCTTAGTCATTTTTTGAGAAGCTTATGGAAACTTGCCAGTACCAAGCTTGATTTCAGTAGTGCTTATCATCCGCAGACAGATGGGCAAACAGAAATTGTTAATCGCTCATTAGGTGATATTTTGCGTAGTTTTGTTGGGGCTTATTTGAAGACGTGGGACCAGAAACTCTTTCAAGTTGAATTTTCTTTCAATCGTGGTGTCAACAGAAGCACGGGGTTTAGTCCATTTTGTGTGGTTTATTGCTTTTAATCCAAGGTCACCTCTAGATTTAGCACCTGCGCCAGATCTGAATCGTGTCCATGGTAAAGCTGAGAATTTTATTGAACAACTTCAGCACATTCATGAAGATACTCAGAAGAATCTATTGGAGTCTGTTGCTAAGTAAAAGGTTGCAGTTGATAAGAAGCGACGACTTGTGGACTTCGAGGTTGGGGACTTTGTGTGGGCTGTCTTAACTAAAGACAGATTTTCAGTTGGAGAGTATAACAAGCTTGCTGCACAAAATATTAGCCCGTTGGAGATTCTCGAGAAGATAAATTATAATGCATACCGGTTGAAGCTACCAAGTCACATTCGCGTGTCTGATGTGTTTAATGTGAAGTACCTTATTCCATACCATGGTGATAATTCTGATAATGATACTTTGAATTCGAGGACGAATTCTCTTGACCCAGGGGAGAATGATGCAGTGCAACAAGGTGCAATTGATTATTTGATACGGTATGATCAAATGAAGTCCACACGAAAGGGAAAAACGGGATAAATAGCGATGGAGTTAGAACTGCACGAAAATTGCATGTTTGAATGGAATCGACGAGATCTTATTAAGCCAAATTCCATAGTTTAAGCCTCGAGAATGGCATTTTTGCTATTTCAGGGACTTTAATGTTTTAGTAGTTTTAGCGAGTCTTTCAGTTCCGTTTCTTTTTAGAATGTCTTTATTAATAATTATAAGGTTCTTAGAAATGTTTCGGTCAAAATAGGAATTTTACTATTTTTGGAAAGTTTTTTATTTCGGGTAAGTTTGGGTCTTTTCGTCTATAAATTGGTGATTGTAATAGAGAGACGATAACTTTTGATTAATAAGAATTCGAATTAGTTATAGAGAGTTTCCTCTTGCTTCGTTCATTCCCTATTGTTCTTGGTATTCTTCTTTTGGAGAATCAACAAGTTAGTGGATGCCCTTAATTCCTGGTATTTTCTTCTAGAAAATCAATTGTCTCAGCATCAAATCAAGTAATTAGCCGGATTCATCCCTAAAGCATTCCCTGCATCAGCATCAAATCAATATATTATTGTCTCAAAAGTTTCAAATATGTGGACCAAGAGGGACCTTTTGTCAAATTGGGATGTTTTCTAGGTTTTTCAGGTGGGGGTGGGAGACTTGAATCTTTGAATGATTGTACACATCTATATGGGTTTGTTTTAGTGTTTTTTTTTTTCATCTTCACCCACTTACCCCGTATGACCATATAGTGAAATGTAGAGAGGTTTAAACAATCTTGATCAATGAGTCAATAGTTTGTTGAATTTGGCACATGATTTTCATTTTATGGTCGGTGTCTAAATATTGTGAGCTGATCAAAGGAACATAACATCATCCAATGATGATTTGTCGGAAGATGACCAGTGAAACACCATTGTGTTTTGTTGTATAGACATAATTCTATGGACGTAAATTAAGATATTTCGAAAGATCTCGAATGATTTATGCTTAAGGTAGTACCCTTTGTTATGCTCGAAAAAGATGGGAAATACTTGTAGAATTTTTCTGATCTATACCTCCTACTTAATATCACTCAAAATTATTTTTAAACACTTAAAATAAGCACTAAAAACCTCCAAAAACATGCCAATTACTTATAAAAAAAAATTGCATAAAGTGTTTTTCTAAACTTATAACTCCTAATATTGAACAGAAGCTATGCATCACCGAGGCGATCAATATGCACAAAAAAGGTTAAGAATTCAACTTGATGAAAAATGCACTTACATACATTGTAATATCGACCAAAACATAATAGTTGATATTATATGTGACTGGTGTGGCATGTAAAGTTCCAATCAAGTAGGTTAGATAATCTAATATGAGCAGAAAAACATTTATTCTTCATCAATAAAATGGAATTCTAACAAATCTTTCTTTAGTAGGTTGGTATGAAGAGAAGTATGATTGAGCATAAATATGGATATGGATGATGGCATTTGAACCTATCCATTCTGCACCCCCTGACCCATTCACCATCAACAACTCGAATCAATCCCTGGAATCACCCATTTCTGACACAATCTTCCTTCGACTTCGACTAGCCACCTTTCATAAACAACATCTAGCGATTAACAATTATCCCATCAATGCTCGGCTACACCAGGCTCGACACATCCCCTTAGAGCTTACCCCGGATATGGTCATGGTTACTTATGATGCTTGCTTTTTTCCTTCCTCCCAGAGAGGTGCAGTTGGAGTCTTGGCTGCTGATGCTAGAGGCAGGGTCATTGCGAGGATTGCATTTCCTATCTCTGGACGAGTAGTTGACAGTACAATGGCGGAATGTTTTGTCGCAGAGGCTGCCATTTTACTTATCTAAACACGATGATGGGATACAAGTTTCCTACTAGGTTACTCAGGTTCCCTGACCTCTTTGCTGCTTTCCAGAGATCAGACAAGTCAGACCATGGAGTGCTGGCTGTGGTGACCTCTCCTTAATAATATTAAGCATTTACTCTCTTTACATAATAACTGGTCTATAACTTTATTCCCCGAGACTTCAACTACGAAGCGCATGACCTGACTTCGATTGCAGGACATGAATTATGTAATCTTTATTCAAGATAATCGTTAGGTCTTCAATCTTGATGACTAAAATCCAAGTATTGGATCACATTAATTTTGAACCTCATTTGGTGATTAGAAGAGGGGGGGACACCTTTGCATCAAATCAATACCTTATTGTCAAAGTTTCAATAGGTGAAGCAAGAGGGACCTTTTGTCAAAGTGGGAAGTCTTCTAGGTTTTTTTGGGTGGGGGTTGGAGACTTGAATATTTTAATGATTGAATGTGGGTAAATGTAGAGAGGTTGTTTTAGTATTTTTATTTTTACCTACACCCACTTGTCCCATATGACCATATGGGGAAATGTAGAGAGGTTTAAACAATCAATATCAATGCATCATGGCTAGCAGGAGTGGATCTAAGGTTGCAGACAAAGGGGTAAAGAATACACAACTATTTGACTATACAACAAAAGTCTTTGGTTTAAAATGACCTGAAGTCAATAGTCAAGATTATATATAAAGAGGGGTAATATAAAAAATATAAGTAACTTAGTGAGTTTTTTCAAAAAAATAAGGAGGGCAATAGACCCCCTTAGTCTACACATAGATCCGCCCCTGATGGCTAGCCAAAGGTGCGTGAGATTGGTTGAATTTGGCACATGAGTTTCATTTTGTGGCCGGTGCCTAAATGTTGTTAGCTGAAAGGAACATAGCATCATCCAATGATGTTTTGTCGAAAGATGACCAGTGAAACACCATGGTGTTTTGTTGAATAGATATAATTCTATCGACGTAAATTAAGATATTTGGAATGATTTATGCTAAAGGTAGTAACATTTGTTATGCTAAAAATAGATAGGAAATACTTGTAGAATTTTTCTGAACTATACCTCCAACCGAATATCACTCAAAATTATTCTAAAACACTTAAAATAAGCTCTAAAACCTCCTAAAACATACCAATTACTTATAAACAAAATTGCATAAAATATTTTCTAAACCTATATCTCCTAATATTGAAGAGAAACTATATTCTTGCATCACCCAGGCTATTAATATGCACAAAAAAGTCAAGAATTCAACATGATGAAAAATGCACTTACATACATAGTAATGTCAACCAAAACATAATAGTTTTTTTTTTTTTTTTTTAGTTGATATTATATGTGATTGGTGTGGCATGGTGTCCCATTTTATACATAATATGAAAATTGAGTTTAATGTCCCATTTTATAAGTTATTATTGAATTTAGGAATTTCAAATGATTTATAGCTATGATCATGGTGTAAAAAACGACTACATTAGATTGCTGCTTTGATACTCTCACATCTTCGTCATTTTAAGGAAAAATAAAATGTAATAGGTTAGTTTAAGAAGAAAAAAAATTGCTCAGTATTGTAGGAATTACTCGACAAAGGTATAATTTCAGATTATCTCCTTGAATTTTAGATCATGAGAAAATTATGTGAGATTGGTAGAGAAAAATATGATGACAATATCATAGTAGTTATGTTGGGATCGGCCATGAGGGTTCACCACCCCTCATGAGGCACCAAACTATTAAAAAAAAAAAACATTGTTTTTTTTGTTAAATTTTTTTTTCCAGCACATGCTTTGTGTTTATTACATGACTCTTGTCTCACGAGACGATGAGAAATTTTTAAACTTTACGAAGTGGAGAGGATTCACCGTGTCGTCAATGTATGGTTATCGATCTTCAATTGATTTTTGCTCTTACTCTCCTATTTGTCTTGATAACATTAAGAAAAAATAATAATAATATAAGACTTCAAATAAATTATGTCAGGAATACGAGGTCAATATAAAAAAATATCCAAAAAAAAACAAAACAAGGAATACAAATAATAGCCTTAAACAATATAAAAATCTTCCAAAGCAAAAATACAAGGGACACAAATAATAGCCTTATACAATCTTCTAGACAAGGTTCTACAACAACGGCAGTTTACACCTTCATCCACACGAGTGTCTGGCCTGTTGTCATGATCAAGGGTCTGTGTGGAGGTCTGATCCGTTGTCAAGCTAGTGATTTCTCTAGCAACATTGGGAAAAGACCATTGAACTTTGTCTTCCAAAGGTTGGACTCGCTCTACAAACTTCAACATACGTCTTACCCTTTCTTCATATTCTTCGACACTGCTCTCACTAACTTCCCGGAATATGGCTTTTGCGAGTTGAATGAGAAAAATGTGCAACATATCAATGAATAGTTGCTCCAAATAAGCATATAGCTCTTCAGTTGATCCGTAGAGTCGATTCTTGATGAGGAAATCCACGAAGGTCTTAACTTCATAACGTATATAATCAGGTGATATCGCTTCTTCTGATACCTTTATGATCTCCAGCGCACGAGCCAAGTTGGGTTGATCCCGACTTGTTCCCGTCACAACTTGGGGGGAAGCAGGGCTGATGAAGAACTTTCTCCACAAATATTTTGCAAACGTGCCTTTCTTTCGGCTATCCACTTCTAAGGAATTCACTCTAGTGTCCACAAAATGAATGATATCGAATACTTCCCGTAAGCTTTCGACTAGCAGGTTTCCCCCATTAAGAGTAGACGATGTAAGAACTGAAGCAATTCTTGCAAGGAAGACCAAGTAGAGACATGATACTTTAAAAGACTCTCCATATACACGAAATTGATTGTTGAGTTCTCCGAGAGATGGAGGAGTTCTTGAAAGGAGTTGCATTAGATGACTTGGAGATTCACTTCCATTTATACTCTTCCAGCGTTTCATTTCTTCCACACATTTCTCTTTCATCGAGGCGCTCATCCCGATGTGATGTTCATGAAGGAGATCTTCGTATTCTTCAGTTTGCTCGGCCTCGGATACCAGACAGCAAGCAAAACTGAATGTGCAGTAGAATGCCGCTTTAGGTAAGAAGATAATTACTTCTATAAGAAACAGCATGACAGTTAATGAATCCTCAAGGATTTGAATCAAATTAAATGCAACATCAGCTCTCAACAAAGGAATAGTTTCTCTTAACCGAATTTCGGTTTCATCAGATATGAATCCAGCCTTAAATTGCCGCTTCATGTCTGTAAAAGTGACAAGCAATCTAATTGCGGTGGCTGAAGTTCCCAATAGGATGACAAGAATCTGTGTCGCAATTATAATCCTCATTGACCATCCATAATCTGAAAGCCCACTACCGAACCTCAACTTATAGGCAACGAAGGATCTAAGGGTAACTTCAATTGTGATAATTAAGACGCTGCTGCTAATGAAACATAATACATATTTGAAGTTGAGAGTTGACCATGATACAAACTGAGGATTGGAGTTACAACCATGCAAGTAACACGCTTCCAGTCGTCGTAGCAAGCTCCCTTTACCCATTGTAAAGATTTGTTTGTTACGGTCAAATAAGGTATCCTTGTCAGAATTTTTACTCGAAGAGCATAGCCCCAAATAATAGAGCAAGACCAGCATAAAGAACATAATTATGGCATGCTCTGGAATGAAGGAGAAAATCACACCTGTGGACATTTGTATACAAATATTAATAACAACGGTGATCACCAAGATACTTAATGCCACCATGTTGTTTGTGCTGTCGGAGGCTCCAACTGAAGGAAAAAAGAAACACATGGAAATACATAGGATGGCAGTGCCAGTGAACTTAGACACTTGGTCCTGTGCACTAGGCATTGAGGTCGTAAGATCCACCGGGATTTTTGAAGATACACAGAGAAGAATCAAGGTGACTGAATTGAGTGAAAAATACCGACATGGAAACCACAACTTCCTATGACGAATTCCAGAAATGATATCAAACAAGATCAAAACAAAACATACCATGGTAGCTCCAGCAATGTACAAGCCAATTATTGGCATTGGATCAGAATAATGGTTTTGGCTGGATGTTACATTTTGATCACACAAGGGATTTGTAGAGTGTTGGATGGAGTGAGTACCTCACAATTGAACTCTTACCTCGTTATAAAGCTCGTTTGGGTTCATTGAGTAATGATGACTGTATTTTCTGCTTTTGCTTTTGGAATCTAAAATATCTAAAGAATATTTGAACTTTTATGCTGTATAAGATTCAGTTACGCATCATATAATCAACTGAGTATCCTTATATTTCCTGTAAAACATTATAATTTTTTTTTTTTAAAATCACACAAAGTTGAGCTTCATAATTTGAAATGGGTTGTCAGAGATGCCATCAAGCCCCTTAGAGTTGAAATAGGCAGTATAATCCTTCATTAAAATATCTCTATATAGAATGGGGGGGTTTTCTTCTGATAACAACTCCTTAATAGGGCCATAGACTTTTGTATATATGTCCGAACTCGTACTGTAAAAGCAAGCTATAGATATTCTTGGTCCTCTAGAACTTGCAAGCATTCTATGCTCAACACTTTTAAACTTGTCGTTACACATAAGCTGCAATAAAGTATCACAAGACTTTAATTTTTGCAAGACGGCATTATTGATACTTGCACGAGACAAAAGTTGTGTTAAGATTGCATACCACTTGGAGGTTGCCAATGTCGTCTTGGAAAAGAATAGTGAAGAAAGAGTGGTCGACGTGCTTAGTAGCATCCAATGTTAATTCTGGTTCTGGACATGATGGGTAATAGTGTGCCCTCACTGTAAATCCTTTAGTACAATCCATGGATTTTAAGTGATTCGGTTCCAGTCCAAGACCCTCAGCTAGAAACTCAAACATGGTATCACCTAACTCCATAACGTGATTTGTGTACTCAATTGTTATGGCTCTGCATGCCACTGGCAGTTCTTGAGGATCAATTGGATCAGGTGCTGACATGGCTATATTTAAGGTGTCTCTCCAACTAGCAGCCTTTGTGATGAAATGTTAGACACAAAGGAAATGATTTGTGTGTATTGTGTTGTCCTTTCTCATTCACAATCTCCTGTTTATATACAAACTAATTCAGAGAATATTGTGAGAATATTCACAATATAATCTGCTAATTTCCTTAAAACTATTATACAATATTGACTCTATAAGCAACCTTCCTAATACAAATATTCCCAATCAATCAGGATATTCGCAATATATTCTCAATACCCCTCCTCAAGTTGGTGCATGGAGATCCCGTATGCCCAACTTGCGAAGTAGAAACTCATATTGTCGTTTGCCCAACGCTTTTGTGAAAATGTCAGCGAGTTGCGCATTGGACCGGACATAGGTGGGATTGATATTTCCGGCAACAATCTCATCACGGACAAAGTGACAATCCACTTCAATGTGTTTTGTCCGTTCATGAAATACGGGATTTTGAGATATATGAAGAGCCGCCTGACTATCACAATGAAGAGACATAGAACGTGTGTGGGACATCCCGAGGCTAGCTAAAATAGCTTTTAGCCATTTCAACTCACATGTAGTCATAGCCATAGACCGGTATTCTGCCTCTGCGGAGGAACGAGATACTGTATGTTGCTTCTTTGTCTTCCAAGATACTGGCGAGTTCCCAAGAAACACTAACCACCCAGTGAGGGATCGCCTAGTCAATGGGCATCCGGCCCAGTCAGCGTCACACCACCCATGTAACTGCATGTCACACTTACTACTCAAATGTATACCTTGACCCGGATTACCTTTTAAGTACCGGACCACCCGCAAAGCAGCTTCCCAGTGGTCTGCCCGAGGACGTTGCATAAATTGAGATAAAACATGAACACTATAAGATAATTCTGGTTGAGTAAAACACAAATAAATTAGCCGCCCCACCAAGCGACGATAAGGCTCGGGATCAGCGAGCTCTTGACTCGTAGACAAGGCGAGTCGATGATTCTGTTCCAGTGGCACAGCCGCGGGCCTTGCTCCTAGCAATCCGGCCTCAGAAATGATGTCAAGCGCGTATTTGCGTTGACAAAGTACAAACCCATCTGGTCCGCGTGCCACTTCTACCCCTAAGAAATACTTTAAAGGACCCAGATTTTTCATGTAGAAACAAGCACTGAGGTAACCCTTGAATTTCTGTATATCAACCGGATTACGCCCAGAGATGATAAGGTCGTCGACATAAACAAGAACACTGAGCTGAACCGCACCTCTCTGTAGAGTAAACAAAGAATAATCTGAATAAGATTGCTGAAAACCATAATTCTTTAAAGCAGTTGACAGTTTAGCGAACCAGCACCGGGGTGCCTGCTTCAGCCCATATAATGATTTCCTAAGCTTGCACACCTTCCCGAAAGTCCCCACCTGAAAACCGGGTGGTAATTTCATGTATACCTCCTTCGTAAGGTCACCATGGAGAAATGCATTATGAACATCCATCTGATGGACTTCCCAATTCATGGCAGCCGCAACGGCAAGAAAGACCCTCACTGTAACCATCTTAGCTACTGGAGCAAATGTCTCTGTATAATCAATTCCTTCAATTTGATGATTCCCAAGAATAACCAGTCGAGCCTTCAATCGCTCAATGGTACCATCAGAATTATACTTGATCTTGTATACCCACTTGCATCCTAGAGCTTTCTTTCCTGGTGGCAATTCTGTTACAACCCAGGTTTCATTAATCTCAAGTGCCTCAATTTCTCGTCGCATGGCATCCCTCCAGCGGCTGTCTTTCACGGCCTCAGAATAGCACACAGGTTCCCGATTTGCTGTCAAGGCTGCAAGAAAATGTCTATGTCGCATAGAAAAATTATCACAATTCACATAATGTGCTATAGGATAGGGTGTACCTGAGGAATGTCGTGGTACGGGTGAAGGTGGTACGGATGGACTCATTTTCCGAATGGTATGAGTAACATAATCACGGAGTCGTACCGAGGCTTGCCTTCTGCGTTGACCCCTGCCCAACACATCTTCCTGACTTGCGTCCGGGTTGTCCTCTTGGTTTGCACAAACCGGCTGCCCAGCAGCCTCATCCGGCTGTACAACCGCCTCAACACCAGCATTTGCCCCATCCTCTGCACACGCCGACTGCCCAGCAGCCCCATCCGGCTGAACAAACTCCTCGGCACATGCCGACTGCCCAGCAGCCCCGTCCGGCTGTACAAACTCCTCGACACCCCCCCTCAAAACAGGCGTAGATGTTTCCTCAAACTCCTCGTGAACAGCCTCGATATTAGGTAGACCATCGTGGTCTAAATTAAAATTATCTACAAAAGGAAAAACTCCTTCCGAGAATACAACATTACGAGAAACAAAGAAATCTCGTTTCTCCAAGTCATACAAACGCCACCCCTTTTTTCCATAAGGATACCCAACAAAGACGCACCTTCGACTTCTACTGGCAAACTTATCCCCCGTCTGTACATGCGCATAACACAAGGACCCCAAAATGCGCAAGTGATCGTAAATGGGTGTGCTGCCATACAAGACACTATAAGGTGTTTTTCCATTCAAGACCAAGGAGGGAGTCTTATTTATCAAGTATCCAGCCGTCAACACACATTCTCCCCAAAATTCAATAGGAAGAGAGCCTTGAAAACGCAGCGCCCGAGCTACGTTCAAAATATGTTGGTGTTTCCGTTCAACCCGCCCATTTTGTTGAGGTGTTCCCACACAGGTCGTTTGAAAAACAATCCCATGATCAAGAAAATATTGTCGCAGGCAAGTGAATTCAGTGCCGTTATCACTCCTCAAAATTTTTACCTCTTTATCAAATTGTCTCTTAACCATAGAGAAAAACATTTGAAGAGTATGGGAGACCTCTTTCTTATCAACAAGTAAATAAATCCATACAACACGGGAAAAATCATCAACAATGGTCAAAAAATAAGAAGCACCACAAGAAGAAATTGTTCGATAAGGTCCCCATAAATCAGTGTGAATAAGTTCAAAAATAGTCGAAGCTTTATGTTCACTAACAGGAAACTTATCTCTACTTTGCTTTGCCCTCTGGCAGACGTCACAGTTTTTATTCAAGCGATTTTTCTTTTCACTAAAACTGACGTCGGGAACTAACTTTGTTATCTGTAGAGATGGATGACCCAGTCGCTGGTGCCATAGATCAAGAGACACCACACTATTGGCCTTTATTGCGTGAACCTGTGGCAGCCCCCGGAAGTAATAGAGTCCATCGCGTCGTTCACCCGCACCAATCAGCATCCTCGAAGTGCGGTCCTGTATAACACATAGATCATTAGTGAATTGGACAAAACAGTTATAATGATCAGTCAATTGCGACACAGAAATTAAATTGCAAGTTAGCCCTGGCACATAAAGAACATTTTGCAAACAGAAATTTCTATCAAGAAGGATCGTCCCCTCTTTAGTGGCGATAGCGCTACTCCCATCTGGCAATCCCACGGGACATTGAGCAATCTCCCTTAAGTCACGGAGATCCCCGATCGTGCCAGTCATGTGATTCGAAGCTCCCGTGTCAATAATCCAAGGCTTACCAATCATCTTATCGGTCGTTGCGGATTTTGACCCGCCCAGCATTTGGAGAAGTGTCTGCCACTGGGTGGTATTCAGCCCGGGCAGTGGAGATGCATTTGTCTCAGTCACTCCTGCCCCAGAAGAACTTGTCTGAGCAGCGTTGGCACCGCCAGCCATGAGCGGTGTTCAAAGAGGAATCTCAAATCGCTGGAGAAAGAATCAAAGCTGTACTCACGACAGCCAGAGAAGATAAACTCTCCCTTTTTTTTTTAAAATTTTTTTTTATTTAATATATTCCTTTTTTTTTTTTATATATATTCCCCCTTTTTTTTTTTTTTTTTTCCTCTTCTTTTCGTTTCTTTTCTTTTCTTTTCTTTCTTTTACTTATTCATTACAGAGAAACCAAAAAAAAAAAAAAAAAACAGAGAAACATAAACAGAGACAGAGAAATGAGAGGGAGATCTCGCTGATCTCTTCTCGCTGGTTTCTTCTCTTCTGCTGCTTCTTCGACAGAGGAAGGAGTCTGTGGATCTCGCTGGTCTCTTCCTCTCGGTACGATGGCGACGGTTCCTGGAGCTTGGATTTGGGAGATCGTGAAGCAGAGACAGAGGATCGATTAGGATCAATCAGTTCAGTTCAGCAAGGTTCACCGTTCAGGTTCGATTAGGATCGATCAGGTTCCTGGAGCTTCGATCAGGATCGATTAGAGGTTCGATCAGATCTGAATCAGTTCAGATCTGAATCGCACAGGTTCGTCGATCAGGCCAGAGGTTCTTCTTCTTCGTTCCTTCGTATTCAAAGAAACCATTTTCATTCAAAGAGGTTTCGATCAGGTACCTGTTCTCCCTTTATGATACTCGTATGATAGGCTCTGATACCATGATGAAATGTTAGACACAAAGGAAATGATTTGTGTGTATTGTGTTGTCCTTTCTCATTCACAATCTCCTGTTTATATACAAACTAATTCAGAGAATATTGTGAGAATATTCACAATATAATCTGCTAATTTCCTTAAAACTATTATACAATATTGACTCTATAAGCAACCTTCCTAATACAAATATTCCCAATCAATCAGGATATTCGCAATATATTCTCAATACTTTGACACAAACAAATCAAAATTGCGATTGAACCTCACCTTTCTCTTACTATCGCGAGTGTAGTATTGTTTCTTGATGTCCAAACTTTGCTAATTAAACCTACACACTCCTTTGATCATCTCTTCCATCACATTTAAAGGGACGTACTCCATGATTTATCACTTGAAAGAAACCCCATGTCAATGATGCTTCAAGAATCTCCTTCACAATCTCTCTATGGTGTCTATTTACATCTCCCAAGCTTTGCAGGTCTATAGTAGGAATCTCCCAATTGACCTTCTTGGATGATAACAATTCAGAAAGCTCTTCTGGTTGAAGGATGAATATAGGAGGAACTTTAAATACTCCGGTGTCTACCAACCCTTTGACCCCCTCCTTTATGTCATCAAAAGCCTCAAGTTCTTTCATTCGATTGTTAGCTTAATCAAATATCAGCAACTAAAGTTTGAGATAATGTCAAAGTGGTCTATTGTAAAACTCGACACCAAGGGGGGGCTTGAAGTACACAACCATTAGAATGAATTCAATCTCATAGTCATAATCAACTCAGTAGTAGCCAAAACATAATGAAATTTATAATATTATGCCACAATAAATATTCAACTGGAGAAAAAAATTATAATAATAATAAAAAAAAAGATAGGCCTCGACTGCCAAAACATGTTTATATGCTACAATATTAACAAGGAAATCAATTTTCGTAGCAATAATTTTGTTGGTAAAAGATAGATTTCTTGTAGTGTGGATATAACTTTATTGTTTAATACTAAAGTTTAATTATTTATAGCAATTTATGTACGGTTATTGTAAACACATTTTAACTGTGATCTTTATTTGATGTTTGATATAATGACTTGTGTGTGCTATTGTGAAGTCTATAGCCTGAAACTTTACTATTTTTGAAATGTGCTGAAAATTTTATATTGTTAGATGTGTAAGGTGACTATGAAACCTCAGTGAGGACCCCTAAAATTTATTTGAGGTTATTATAAAACTATTGACAAATTATGGTAACAATTTTGCTAAATATTATTGATGAATGTTATTATTGAAATTTAATTATTATTGATGAGTGTTGTTATTGGAAAAAAAAAAAAAAAAAACTGATCGCATTGTAGATCCTTTGTGGAAGGGTAAATACTGTAACATATCTGATCATTTGAAACTTGAATTTGATTGTTATGCAAATTGACTTGCTAAGATGCATTTGAGATATTGTTGATTTTTATGCTCTTTTCCACAACTTCGAAAAAAAGAATGCGAACAGAAAAAAGTACATTGAAAAGAAGAAGAATGATTTTAGTATACATACTTGCTTGTATACTTAGTATATGATTTATTATGCAGACTTGTTTGCATACTAGGTACACTGTTTCATGTGAGTTCCAATCTTCTCCACCCATTGTGTCCGACTTATCTCCCAAAACATTTTATACATTTTGTTGTGCGCTAGTACATCCAAAACTTCATATTACCATATACCGAAATTGTTTTTCCCATTGATATTTTTTACATCAAATTTACTGACTGTAGCGATAATCCTTTTCAAACTGGAACTTGAACTTGGGCTCTGTCACGTTCTTCAACACTTAGATACTCAACTACCAATTCACACACCTATAAACAAACTAAAGGAAATATCTTCAGCTCTAATACCAATTTATTGAGCCTCGCGAAAGCATAATAGATACGGAACATAATTGATAGTTACAATAGAAAGTGATAAATCTAAAGTACAATAAAGGTAATGTAAAGTAAATGAAAATAGAATAAAATGCATACAACACAAGTGATTTAACGTGGTTCGGTAAGTTTGTATACTTCCACGAGAAAAGAGAATAACTTCACTAGTAAGATCAAAGAATAAAAATGCATAGTCTCCTTACGACGTCAATGACATTAAACTCACACTTGTCTAGATGATGCCAAAGATATACGTGAGGTGCATATATCACACACACACTCTCTTTGTTTCTTTTCTTCTCTCTTATCTCTTAGATACACAAAAACCTAACTCAAATAAATTGATTGAAGATGGAGAAATTCCATCTTCTTTTATAACCATTGAGTAGCGGTGATCGATGACAATGGAGTGTGGCGATGATGGAAAATTTCATCATCATCATCTTCTTCTTATTTTCTCATCCTTTTTCCCTTCTTACTTCATTCTTCTTTGACTCTAACTTTCCAAGCCACTGAGTAGCGCTGATCGATGGCAGTGGAGTGTGGCGGTGATGGAGAATTTCATCTTCATCTTCTTTTATCATCCTTTTTCCCTTCTTACTTCATTCTTCTTTGACTCTAGCTTTCCAAGATTTATGTTGCTTCAACAACAAGCTACTTCAACAATGTCGGCGGAAGATTCACTGCCATCGACCGATTTCTCACAGCTTCAAATTGAGGCGCTGGGGAGGCTTCTTCAAGCTTCCACATACTGCTACAATCAGCTCGTCAAATCGAGGTATATACTTGTCACGCCCCGATTTTTGAAGAAAACAAAAATCCCAAAATTCACGTAGGATTATCCGTTTTTTCCCAAAATTCGGGACATGAATTGTCATTCACTAAAAGTAACAGTTGGCATCTACGAGAAATAATCAAATGCACAATTTACCAAACTATAGGGAAATAAAACAACTGATCTAAAAAAATCCATCAAAAGGAAAGAAAATATATTAAGTCTCGTAGAACCAACTCTAATAAGTTCAACTAATCACGAATGTATCTCTCCCAATAAATAATAAATCATAACTCCAAGTTCTATTACAAAAGATTAAATTGTCACCTACAAACAAAATGACCTAAACTCTCGAACAACGTGCAACTCCCAGCAATGCTCGTCACGTACGAACCGAACTGCTCTAAGCTCGTCCAAAATTACTAAATCCTAAAAATAAGCTAGTAGGCTACATTCCCAAAGGAATGTACCCAAGAAGCCAAAGCCCACTTGGGTCAGCAATTAAGCTGGTGTGAAGTTCTTTGTTCCCAAAAATCAATAAAAGAAATAGCATGGCATGACAGAAAAATATAATACGATAAAATAGCAAAAACAAACAAGTAGTTCATCCACGAGGCAATTATGTCGTCTTAATAAGTAAATATGTATTTATTTGTACTTACTCTGTAGATGTTGACTATGACAAGTCTGATCTGCAGAAATATTAGTGGACTTGTCATCCTGCATGAAAAAGGTTACAAACAATATAGATGTAATTTATTAATCAAAACAGTTATCTTCGTTCATAATTTGACTTAAACATATTATTCATTTTTAACGGATTGATCAGTTAGACGATACCACATTCGCACCACCTCCGTGCCAAACATACATGCCCGTATGTCTCTCTCATATAAAGGAGGACTTCTCCGTCATCCATGCCCGAGTGGGGACACATCACATACAGACATGCATCACCGAATACTCCTAACTATATGAGTACCAAAAGCCACTCTTGGGCTATCAATGCGCATAAAGTCACGTTACATTTTTTACGAAAAAATATCAAGGCCTATCTTAGGCATAAAATTCACCTCATTTCCGCAAGACTAAGCCGAAGGTTATTTTAGTTTCTCTATAAGAAATAGGCGCCCCACCTCCGCAAGACGACCCACAGGTTATAAGTGATTCCAGGTGATTAAATTTTCAAGAATCAGAGTTTATCAATATCATTTATTTCTGATATTTCAGTTTTTCCTTCCCAATGACCTTTTGTCATTCATAAGTAAATCTACTATTCTTTTAGGGCACACCACATACTTACAATCATCAATCATATGGACATATCAACAAGATATAGAATACATTCATGTTTTCCACCATCCTTGTAATTCTAAGGAAAACACCCTTACATGGCAACTACTTCATTATCAATATCCATAAAACAACTTACATGACCACTATAACATTAAAATGAGTATCCATAAAGCATAAAGCAACTTGCATGACATGGGTATCCATAAAGCATAAAGACAACTTGCATGATATGGGTATTCATAAAGCACAAATCAATTTATGAGCCAATGACTATTGTAGCATTAAAATAAGTATCCCCTCTTTCATTAAAATAAGTCATTTCCTTTTAGCATTAAACTAAGTTTGACCAAAAAGGTTGGTACGGACAGCTTGAGGTTGGTCACAAACCGAATTGCAATTTAGTAAAAAAAAATACTCCAGAATGTGTTAATATAACATCAAATCAAATAAAACCTAAAATCATCATTGTATATGGGACATCATTGTATAAAACCTAAAAATACTAGAACTTTTGTTTTGCCTTCCTATTCACATCATGTGTCCCATCCCCTTTATAAAATCGATGACATCATCTACCCAACCTAAACCCCTTTTTAGATTTAACCTAAATCACAAAATCAATAACAAATTATATTCAAAGATTTTGTAATAATTTTTTTTATAATACAGAGGAGGATGAACTAATAGAACTTTTTATAAAAAGAATGAAGTAAAGAATTCACCTTTTACTTTTCTCTTCCTTTCCCTTTTTCTTTCTTCCTTTGTTCATTTTCTTCTTCTCCCCCTCCCCTTTTTCTACAAACTTTTCTATGCGGCTGGGAAGAACCAATCTCTATTTAACCAACCAAAAATCAGAACCCTAAAAGGTTAGGGTTTGCACAAAATTATAGTGACACCCTCTTATTTATTTATTTAGTTATTCTATGACTCAACTTCAAATTAAGGCCCAAAAATTATAATGTGTTATAATTAGGGTCGTCACAATTCTTCTCTGTTTTTCAATTTGTTCTGCTCTTTTTTTCAACAGTTTTGACATTTGTGATGCATCGTGCTCTCACCGGTTCATACTTTTTTATTTTTCAAAATGTTATGCAATAAAATGACGCTTCACCCAATGAAAAATATCACATCACCAAATGTCAAAATGAATGTAGTCTTTTTGAAGAGTCATTATAGATGTCATTATATATTTTATTATTATATGAAAAATTATCTTTTCAAGCATTTATCCTCAATCTATATTGTTGGAAAAATGAATTCCACATAATGAAAAATTAAGTACTTCAAAATGAACTATATTAATGCTTGTTTGACTTAATTTCACTTGTCTGGGTGGTGTAGTCGGTTATCACGCTAGTCTCACACACTAGAGGTCCCCAGTTCGAACCTGGGCTCAGACATTTTTTAAGCAAATTTTTTTATTTATCTTGCATACATGCAATAGATTACAAAAAAAATATAAAGTCTTCTCACTTCAAACATGTTTCAGGATGACAGGCAACCCATGGTTTGGTCTAAGGGAGAGCATAATAACAGGTGAATGACAATAACTTGGTGAGAGTGTGAAAGAAAACCTAGTAAGTATAAGAGCTAAGGCAACCTTATACTCCATCATGCTCAAGTTCCTTCCAACACACATTCTCCCCCCAAACCCAAATGGCAAAAACCCCATCTTGTGATTGCACCCTCCATGTATGTCTTCCTTGAACCGCTCCGGTTTGAACTCGTTCACGTCATCTCCCCATAATGTTGGGTCATGGTGCATGCCTACAACGTCGATCCATATGTTAGTTCCGTTGGGTATGGTTACATCTCCAACCCGAATGTCTCCTCTTGCTTGTCGTTGGACATTGGGTGCTGCAGAGTATAGGCGTAGCACTTCATTCATCACCCAGCCCATCTACAGTCATGTTCAATACTAATGTTAGATCATATTTGAAATCGTGTTAGATCATATTTGAAATCATTGCAATTGATTGATGAATACGGGACAAGCAGATATTAAAAAATAATGATAAAATTTACCTTTTTCAGTTTAGCAAGCATGTTGGAATCCAAAGGACCATCTCCCATGACTTCTTGGATCTCTTCCCTCAACTGGTTTTGCCACTCTGGGTGCAAACCAAGCAAAAATATGGTCCATGTAAGTGCCAAAGCTGTGGTTTCATGACCAGCAAAGAAGAATGTCTTGCACTCATCTACAAGTTCACTAGTACTAAGCTTCTTCCCATTTCTCCCAGCAACAAGCAAAAGCCCTAGCAAATCTTTTTGCTGTTCATCATCTCTGACAGTAGCTTGTCGATAAGTTATGATGGATGAAAGTAAACTATCAATCTCCTTTCCTAGTCTTCTTGATTCCAAGGTCTTCTTGATGGACAAAAAATCGCCATGAGGGACCCCAACAAAGCGGTTTGTTCGAAACAGTGTGACTTGCATGGCTCTTAATTTGTCAAACACTTCTCTTCCATGATCATGGTTGATGCCAAAACTTGTCCTGGCTATTATCTCTGCTGCCAAGCCAATGAGCTCCTCTTCAATGTTAAGTTCAGGTTTTCTGGAGGCTATTAGCCCACTCCATTTGTCCAGCATGGTAGTGGTAGAGTCCACCATTAAGGTTACCATAGCCTATAAATTAAACACAATTTCATGGGTGAGATAAACTATTAAACAAAAACAAAAGATCAAAAGCATTAGATATGAAGTATGAAATATGATCAATGTGGAATTATAAGTGGGGGAAATTTGCATTACAGGTTTGAAATTGGTGTATAATCTAGGAATCGAAATTTTATACTATATCTTGGTAAAAAAGAGTAATGTTTTACTACACCAAATTGGCATTTTTGTAACAACTCTCAAAACAATATCACTTTTGAGATGTTACAATCCATCAAACAATTTCAAGTCAAAATTAAATTTAGTAAAAAAAAAATGAAAAACAGTAACACAAAAAAAATGATACAATAAGTTAGATCACCATGAATAGTATCACTTTTATACCCATACTCTTCATGGTGATACAATTATTGTATCATTTTGTTTGTAAAAATGTGTAAAATTGTTAGGTGGATTGTTACACTTCAAAAGTGATACTGTTTTGGGGGTTGTTACAAAAATGCCAATTTAGTGTAGTGTATAAGTCCCTTAGGTATATACCTTCAAGTTAGCTGGAGAGAATGCTGGAGTGATGACACTGCGATGGCGTACCCAGTCGTCTCCTTCAACCATAACAAGGCCATTCCCAAACATCGGTTTCCTATCGTGTTTAAACACATTGGGCTTTCCCCAGGACTTTCCCAGGACTCCTGCAGCCATCTCTTTCAGAAACTCTGGTTCTCCTATGTACAAAAATGGCTCCGTCCCAAGCCAGTATATAAACACTTTCCCTGCAAAACATCCGAACATTCACCAAAGTCAAAAGGAAGTTCATGTTTCATCTAAGCCAAAACAACTCATGGTTTGGAACTAGAATCCCACTCATTTTCCAAAACATCTGACTTGTAGCTTTCAATATTACAGGCCAACTAGAATCACACACCCATCGAATTTTATGGGAATGCTTTCATTGTTATATAGGCCAAACTAGCTGATACAATTAATCCATTGCACGTTATATTTATGTTCATGAGGACACACAAAAAGCCGATGTGCTTTGTGCAAATGAGGATGGATGTATAATGTGATTAGTATTATATTGAGCTATGAACTGCTTACCATAAGATCTAGTCCACCGAGCAAAGTAAGGAAAAACAGTAGAATGAATGTCATGAGAGATGTTCAAGGATTCAGATGAAGAAGTTATGTCCATGTTCTCCTTCCTCCTCATATCATTTAAGTTCCCTAGAGGGAAACTTGGACATGGACCAGTAAATCCATTGTTCTGAAGCTTTCTATAAGCTTTCATGGGTGAAACCCAACATGAATAGATTACCCTCCATAGAAACAACAACAGAGAGATTGCCAAAGCAATTAAAAAAGTCTGAGAGAACTCAACAAAGTAGCCCATATCTCTCTCTCTCTCTATCTTTGTATGTGAATGAAACTATGAAAGTTGAAACTCAAACTGCATGTTTTTTGGAATGAAAAATGGGGTATTTATAGATGAAAGATGAGAATCTAAGAATGTTGGATTTTGACTGTAGTGGTCAAGAATTGAAAGAGAGGAGGGAGGCTTTAATAAAAAAAACGTAGAACAGATTTCTTGTTGTTGACCACTCATTTTGTACTTGTTTTTTAAACTATTATTATTGTGCGCTGATTCTAAATGGCGACTCTCAAGGGGATGAGTGGTAACACCCCCTCCCTTGCCCCTTTCCTTTGCCGCCTAGAAGGGCTCTTGTGTGCTAATTCTAAATGACGAGGAAACAGGTGAGGGAGGGGGTGAGACCGCTCATCTCCCTTGAGATGCACGCTTTTGCTAATCTTAAGGGAAATGAGTGGTAACACCCTCTCCCTTGCCCCTTTCCTCGCCGCCTAGAAGGGTTCATCATTGTGTGTTTTTTCAATATGTACTTTGTATAAAATGACCAAAATATAAATCCACCATTCATACTTAACAAAAAAAATCTAGAGAGCCAGGTCCGCACAGTCCTCTCTCTCTCTCTCTTATTTTATGTTGGTAAACATAATTTTATGTATATGTTCTAATTTGATCCATATATATATATATATAGTCCTCCATAAATAACGGGGAATTTCCATGACACCGAAAGTAAGGGACTTTAAAAAGTAAAAACAGAAACTAAACTTATTTGATGTTGAGGGTGTGTTTGTTTTCATAGAAAAGAAACTTTTTTCTCGAGGAAAAACAATAATGTCCAAGTTTTTGTTAACCTAGAGATTCCACACATGTGCTATTGTTTCCACGCGGACTATGTGAGAAAACTCTTCCTAGCAAAACATACAAGTAAAAATTTCATATGCTATTGTTTCCACGCGGCTTAGGTGAGAAAACTTTTCCTACCAACAAAAAAAAAAAACTTTTTGGAAAGCTTTAAATTTTTTTTTGTGGATTCCATAGTCATTGAACACCTCTGACAGATTTCGAACCTTAGATTTATGATGTCATTCCTACAAATTTACCCCAACCGAGCTAGTACTCCATTGGCAAAAATAAAAAACATAATACTTTGTTTTAAGAAATTTGCTTCATTCATCGTTTCTTTGACCAACTTTTCATGATGATCTATATTTTCTTATTAAACCACAATTTAAAATGTGAGAACAAAATTATAGTATTTGGAAAGTATAAATAAATAATTTTAAATAAACTTAATTATCTCTGAGCATGATGCTGATGGAGCCCATGGTCAATTATTATCTTCTCTAAAAACAAAAGCTATAAGAAATTGACAACCACTACCTCGTACCATCATATATTTTTTCTCATTAACACCATTGATTTTTATTTTATTTTTTAACTTTCTCACACCACTTATATAAACAGAAATCATCTATTTTTCTCCTCACCATTCAAATCAACAAGGCAATGATTCATCCCTCTCCCATTCGAAATCTCCTCTTCTAAATCTCTCATCACAATCAAATCTTTTGCAAATCTTCTCTATTTTCCTCGAAAACTCTCAAACTCCCCTTAAAGTTGAAACTCTTAAACCCGCATTGCCCACTGCAAACAGAAAATTTTTTTCTTTCTGTTTTACGTAACTTTAATAAAATGAACATAACTTGCTCATTTCAAAACATTTTCAAGTGATTCAAATTGTATTTATTAGATAACTGAGAGTATAACAAATTTTGTGTTTTGACAAACTTCATAATCGGTCTCGATCGAGCACATAAGTTGGTCAAAAGTCAGGAAAACTATCCCGTTTTCATTTTCAGACAGATTTATGTGACTTTAGTAAAATGACCATAACTTGCTCATTTCAAAACATTTTCAAGTGATTCAAATTGTGTTTATTAGATAACTCATAGTACTACAATTTTTCATGTTTTTTATAAGCTTGGGAATCGAACTCAATTGAGGGTTCCAATTAGTCAAAAGTTACCCTGGTTTTCATTTTTCGTTTTGAGTTTGAGTTTATCTGTTATGCATATTTATCGAGTTTAGGTTCAAGGGTTTCGACTTTGAAGGGATTTTGAGAGTTTTTGAGGGAGAATGAGTAGATTTGCATGAGATTTGAGTGTGGGGAGAGATTTCGAATGGGAGAGAGAGAGAGAAACCATTGTAGATTTGAATGGTGAGGGGAAAAAAATGAAGATTTTTGTTTATATAGGTGGTGTGAGAAAGTTAAAAAAAAAATTCAATGATGATGTGAGAGAGAGAAAATGGTAATGCGAGGTATGCGTTGCCAAAAACAAAAGCTATAAGAAAATAAAGAACCCAAAGAGAAACAATTTTTTATAGTTATTTTATTCACTAATGAAATAGAGATGCTAATTTATAAACCTACATTTCTTGCAAATAAAGATGAAATACCTCAAATCCTCCTTACATTTAAATAAATTAATACGACATTTAAATATATTGGAAATTGACAATAAAGCTATGTCTCGTAATTTCCCTATATGTTGGAATGGGACATCTAGTGCACGCGAGTCGTAACCATCCAAGATTTTCATAATTCATATAAAATACAAAACCCTATTCCAGTGACAAGGAATAATAATCCCAACTCACTATACTCTTAGAATAATAACACCATATCATACAAAATGGATATTGACTCATATTCAAATAATAAATTATCAGAAAATTTAGGCAGCCTGGGTTTTGTTGCTTGGGGCGAAATTTACATTTTTGCTCCCCCACAGCAACCAGGCCAGTTAGAATTGCTCATGAATTATTGTTAAATATACATTGAAATAAAACTTTGCTAAAATCCCTTGCCAAAATTACCATCCCAAAATTACCATCCAACGGGTTTGGTGGAATGGATTTTTCAATAATTATAGGTAGCCATGGAACATAACCATTTTTTGGTTAGGTTTGAGGCTTTTTACACTTCTACCCCTTCTATAAATGGTGTTTGTGGTTGTGTTTTAAAGAAAATGAATAAAAGTGAAAAAAACACAAACCTGACAAAAGACGATATTGTGTTTTTTGACTGCCTAGACTTATCGATAGATTTTTAGTCTCAATTCTTACCTTATTACCCCAGCATAGCTAATACAATTAAAAAAGAAATAGGTGTGTTTTTTTTTCTTAGATGAGTCTCAATCAAGGTGGTGGAGAAACCCAAAGAAATAAAGAAAGAAACATTGAAGATGGTTAAAGGTAGAAGTTGGAAGAGAATTTATTGTTGCTTTTATGTTTTGTTAGTGTGGAAGGTAAAATTCCCCCCAAGAAATATAAATTCCTTAAACACCTGGAGGCTGAAGTGGAAGGCTGACCATGTTCAGACTTTTTTTTTCTTCTTCTTCTTCTCTCTTTTATTTTCTGATCTCATTCCAAACGTGGTGAACATTTATATATAAACAAACACTTTCTTTCGTTTTCAGTTCAATCCACTGTTCTCCTTCACGCGCGTTGGCTAGCCAAGATGATGTACAAACCCAGGATAATTTCCTTATTGTTTGCCTAAATTGTTGACAATCAATTACTTGTCAAAATTTCAGTAATCAACATGAAAAATGTGGAAAAAATGAGGTTGGCTGATCGATGTTCATATTGGTTAAGGAAGTAGTACGTACCAGTCACAAATTTTGTGATTTTTGATTGTGTAACGAGATTACTGTGTCCACAAATACGTATCCTCTATTGCTAAACCCTCCATGTAAAAAAGAAAAAGAAAGCAATGGTTTTCTTCATTTTTCGCAAACTTAAAACGTGAAGTTAGCTGGATGCATGAAAGAATTTATGTAACATCATCATTTTTGTTGAAGAACACTATCAGTTTTATACTTTCTGAAGGACACCGTCATCTTTCTGAAAGATATTACTACTACTTGTTGAAGAATATCACCAATATTAAAAAAAAAAAAAAAAAAACCTTAACTCCTCTTCTCCATCAATTATCACCGGCCCCCTCTCCTCCTCCCCCCTTCAACTTCTTCTTCTTCTTCTTCAATCACCACCTTCACCTCTCCTCCTCTTCTCCTCCCCTTCGTCACCGCCGCCACCCCCCTCACCACCTCGAAGGAAAAAAATAAACAGGAAGGAAAAAAAAAACTTAGGGTGTGTTTAGACTAAAGGAAATCTTTGTTGCATCCTCACTGCACCATGGGCTAAGTTTTCCATGATGATGTCTTTAGACTAAAATAAAGTTTGACATTTAACCATCTACATTAATCTATCTGATTTTCAATATGATTAACTTATAATTTGAATGCAATTAGTGGGGTTCATACCATTATGATCCGAGTTGACAGTCGTAACTACCGAGTACTAACTTGCAATTTGAATAGGAACAAGATATGTTGTATCACATACAACATGGAAAGGAAAATACAAATAATTTAGGGTGTGTTTGGTTGCATGGAATTCAATATCATGGGAATTTATGTTTATAGGACTTTCATTCTCATCATTGACATAAAATATTTCAAATTAGCCTAAAATAGTGGATGCGGAGTGATACTTTAAATTAGCCTAAAATGTAGGAGTTCCCTCATGAATTTTCATGACATAGGATTTTATGCAATCAAACACACCCTAAATTATTTGTATTTTTCCTTTCCATGTTGTGTGTGATACAACATATCTTGTTCCTATTCAAATTGCAAGTTAGTACTTGGTAGTTACAACTGTCAACTCAGATCATAATAGTATGAACCCCACTTTGACCATAACTTTAGGTTGTGATGTTCTGGCGTCACCTTCTTTATTGTCAAACTTTATTTTAGTCTAAAGACATCATTATGGAAAACTTAGCCCGTGGTGCAGTGAGGATGCAACAAAGATGTCCCTCTTAGCAACTTTTGTTGGACGTATGTTTTGCTCTCAAACTTAATATATTATGTTATATGCTTTACCGAAAAAACAAAAAAATAAAGAGGTCCCTCCATTTCCAATTAAAATTGAGATGTTTAGCACTTTAGTTTGTCCACATTGATTTCAAGTATTACTTAGAAATCTATGCTCAAGTTCATACTTAACTGACTCACTATCACTTACTAAAATGAGTGATTAGTTTTTTTTTTTTTTAGTTCTTGTTATTTTTTAAATGATCGAGGTTAGGGAATCAGGATGATGTGGCATTGTCAGAGGAGGATTTTTACAACATCAAGATACACATAAACTTTTTGATGATTTCATTATTCTTTTGAGATCACGCCACGTCACCCTAATTGCAAAAATTTGATTTCCTAACATTTTTTGTTTTTTAGATACATTAAAGGTTTTTTTTTCCTTTTTTGGGTGCCATCACAATAGCCTGAAACACATGCATATACTTATCACTTTAATAGGGCATAGCATCAACAAAATCTAACAAATGAGTGATATTTGAGAAGAAAACGATACGATGAAATTTTGGATAGGTCGGCACCAAATGGTTGACTACAATTAAACAAAGTCGCGACTGATGAGGAGAGAATTTCCGTAAATATGTCCCATGGGTCATCGACCTTTTTTTGCCGGAAAAAGGAAATTTGATGTTGAAAAAATTGTTTTCTCAACTTGATGATCTGAAATGGTTATACAAATTGCCAACAGAAATTCTAGCCGGCAAACCCAGGCCGCCTGGAAAGAGCCTTTTTACATCTTTTGCCCCTCTCTCTTTAAACACAACATATCAGTTCATATTCATACTACTGACTGGGTTCATTTACTTTATATAGTGAGAAATAATAAGTGTCTTGAACACGTATTTCAAAAATAATTTTTTTTAGATATAATACCACTTCAAGGAAACTTTTTAATAAATAAACACACAAGTGTTTTTCTTAATTATGTTACAATCTTCCTGGAACACATGCATAATTGAAAATGTTTAAGTGATTCAGAGTTTGACATGCTTATATAATACAAAGCAGTGATCTTCGAAAGAAAATCAATGACAATTTTGATAGGTCGTCCATAGTTTAAGTCAACTAGGTTCACCATCGATGAACATAAATAATGGACATGAATGGCCCATGGTCCATCACTTGAATATCAAGTATAATCATTTAGTCATATTAAATAAAAAAATATTTATAAAAAATTATTGTCTCCAAAAAATGAGTGGTGATTCAATCAGGTTAATTTAACGACCACTCGATGAAGGCATAACTTTCAACTGTTGGATTAAATAGATTTAAACGAAGTTGATAAACCAAAAAAATGAAAAGATTTGATCTCCTTGAAGGATAATCTATGCCGATATCCTTTTGGATCTCTTCAACTGACCATCAAAACTATAATTTCGTTTAAAAAAATCTTCAATTTTTAATGTTCCCAACTTTAGTAGTTGATAGCATGTTTGCATTCTCTTCAAATCATATCCAAAATCTACGTACAAATCCTAAATTCAAAGATCTCCAAGAAAACTTTAAGATTCAACGATCAAAGGCTTTTCACAAAATCTATTAAAATGAGGTAAAAACCAAATCTACTATTATTAATTAGAATTGTTTGTTGAAGAAATAAACATTGGAAGGCCATTTGCTTTTTTTGATAAACAGAAGGAAGAAGAAGCGGGAATGCAATTTGGCTAAACACCTTAAACCAAGAAGTTGTTGTCAGTCTAGGAAACTAAATCTTTTCATATTTTTATATGATTATCAACTTCATCTAGATCTATTTAATCCGACGATTGGGAGGTGTGCCCTCACCAAACATTCGGGAGGTTAACCTCATTTTGAATCACCACTCCAAATAAATTGATCATCTCAATTTGGTAGTAAGACTTTACATGTCTATTTAAACTTGGGAAATGAACTTTTTTTTTTTTTAAGTAAGACTTATGTGTCTCTTTGAAATTGGGAAATTGATTTTATTTTTTTATTTTTTTATTTTTATAGTAAGACTTATGTGCTTTGAGCTTGGGAAATTGACTCTTTTTTTTTTTAATTTTATAAAACCTGTATGCATATATTAATAGGATCGAATACAATACTGCAGCGTAACTACTTTTAGCGAGTTTATGAGCCTCAATATTGAGGCCTCTACTAAAAATTTACAAAACCAACATTTGTAACAATTTACAAGTATAATAATATTGCTAATAATTAAGGGGCCTCCATACCCATTCAACCTAACTTAGACCTATTCTACCTGTTTCATTCAAGATTGAATTTAAGAGTGTTTGAATCACCAAGCAAAAAACCATTTTCCCAATGTTGCACCCGAATAAAAAGAAATGCAGCCTCAACTGCAAAACATTATGTCATAGTGTTATTTAGCACTCTCTCTGTACTTATGATTGGTCGATGAAGACTCGATGGTATTTGCAACGACGTGACACATTTTGACGGTTGTTTGGTCATTAGAGGTATTGTATTTATAGATTTATTAAATATTTGACTTGCATCGTTTTAAACTATATTTTCCCACAAGTCCGACTATATGGATATATATGCCCTTATTCGCATGTTCACCCATTCAACATTAGGAGCTACGCGGAACTTTGTTAGGGAGTAGCATGTGGCCCTGAGAACGTGATTGATTTTCTCACATCCAAGAAAAAGCTATTGCTAATAGTCAATGTTGATCACTATTCTGACCTTGAGGATGTTTGGGTTTTTATTCAGGTTAAAGGATTTCCCCGATGCACACTATGACTTATGTTTTTGCGTCATACGATCGGTCTTTCGTGGTGATATATATGTCCTAAAGGCTGTATTCCGCTTGAGAATGTACACCCCCAGAGTGGTAGAGGTGTGCGTATAAAAGCATATCAGGGTGAGAGGTGTTCAACATGGTGGTTAAGGTACGATTGTGGAAAAATATATGATAGGCTCATATTGCATTTTAATGTTTAAGTTAATCTAATTGGTTTCTAATGAAGGCAGTTATATTGCTCTTATTAGTAAATTTTTTATTTAACATAAATTTTATTGGTTTGTTTAGTGTATTATTTATTGTAAATTTTACTTGTCCATGTGTTGTATGATTGAATCTAGAAATGAACTATTGTGACATTGGCATAAATTGAACGAAGTATGTTCACCAAAACGGAAAACTAAGCCATTGCATTAGGCTTGTTTAGCGTAATGTGATGAGTTATTCCCGACGAGTTTGGCTTACAATACAACGTCATGTGTTTCTTTTCCAGTATTTTAAAACATGTTAGTTTATGAATATTTATATAGGAAATTCTAAAGAGTGATCAACATAGATTGACGAGTAGCCTGATGACACTATTGTAATACCTTATAATTTGTTTCTTTGCAATTTTACATACTTGGTCAATAATATTGATCATGGTCGCATGATACTTGGTGTATGATTGAAATAATCTTAGTATCATGACCCTTAAAGATATGGTGTGGTTATTGGAGAACTTAGAAATCATGTTTATAAGACCATTTATCATATCGGATCTCACATATCATTTGTTAATTTCACTCAGGCTTGTCTGTGACTTATATTACTTAGTATATCTCATGACATCTTATATATATTGTTAGAAACTGAAGTAAGTTTATGAAAAGATCTATTTCATTTCATGATGAAAGATGTACATTCTGTAATGCTTATATAGACAACTCAAATGATGTTTAGCTGTCAAAACAAATGCTCTAACAATAACAACCTGACTAACCAACTGTCTAACAACATGACTAACTATCTCTGACCATACTGTCTAACAACCTATCTATTAGCCATTGTTTTGCTAATGACTAATTATATTTAACATCCCCCCTCAAACGAAGGGTAGATACATCAATTACACTGAGTTTGTTACGTAGCAATAGGAACCCGGGTTTGCCAAGAGCCTTAGTGAAAACATCAGCAACTTGACTAGAGGCTGAAATATGATGAACCTGAATGAGCTTGCGAGCCACCTTCTCACGCACAAAGTAAATGTCAATCTCAATATGTTTGGTCCTAGAATGAAGAATAGGGTTGGCACTAAGCAGAACAGTACTCTTGTTGTCACACCAGATAGTAGGAATGGAACAACCAATTTGTAGTTCATGAAAGAGGGATTGCAACCAAGTGAGCTCAGCTGTCACTGAAGCAAGACTCCTATACTCAGCTTCAGTACTACTTCTGGAGACAATACTCTGCTTCTTAGATGACCAAGAAACAAGGTTAGCACCTAAATACACACAATAGCCAGATGTAGACCTTCGGTCATTAGGGTCAGAAGCCCAATCAGCATCGCAATAACCAGTTAGCTGAAAAAAAGGAGTAGGAACAATGTGTAGTCCAAAAGTGGGTGTAGCCTTGAGATACCGTAAGATTCTTTTCACTACTCTCCAATGTGATTCAAGTGGATTCTGCAGGAATTGACAAACACGATTGACAGAGTATGCTATTTCAGGCCGAGTAATTGTAACATACTGCAATGCACCAACAATGCTACGATACAATTGAACATATTGGACTAGATCACTACCCGTAGCAAACAATTTTTCACCCCCACTCATAGGAGTGGATAAACCATTAGCATTCTGCATCTTAGCATGACACAAGAGAACAGAGATGTATTTAGACTGAGATAGAAACATGCCATTAGTAGTATGCTGAACTTGAATCCCAAGAAAGAAATGAATAGAACCCAAATCCTTTAAAGAGAATCTAGCATTGAGTTGATGAATGATCTGAGAAACAGCCTGGGAATCAGCACCAGTGATGAGAATGTCATCGACATACACTAGAAGAAAGATAGGAGATGGAGAATGTCAAATAAAAAGAGAAGAATCAGATTTGGTGGGAACAAAACCAAGCAGAAAAAGTGTATGTCTGAGTTTATCAAACCAAGCCCGAGGAGCCTGCTTTAGACCATATAAAGCCTTATGAAGCTTGCAAACAGCCTTGGGTCGTGAAACATCAATAAACCCAGGAGGTTGCATCATGTAGACTTCTTCTGAGAAATCTCCATTCAAGAAAGCATTGTTGACGTCTAGCTGAGATACATACCATCCATATGTGACTGCCACTGTGAGTAAAACACGAATTGTAGTAGGTTTAACAACCGGACTAAAGGTCTCCGCATAATCAAAGCCAGCAACTTGTTGAAACCCTCTAGCCACTAAACGGGCTTTATATCTGTGCACTGTGCCATCAGAATTTTGTTTAACTTTGAATAGCCAACGACAACCAACAATAGAACGATCCAGAGGAAGATCTACCAGTGACCATGTATGATTTCTCAGTAAAGCCATATACTCATCCTCCATTGCAGAGAGCCAATGAGGCGTCTCCAAAGCCTCCTGCAGACTAGAAGGTGTGGTTGAAGCTAGATAAACCTTGGGCTTGTAAATACCAGCCTTGGACCGAGTGACCATAGGATGACCAGGAGCAACACTAGGAATAGGCAGAGGAGCCTCACTATCAGCAGTCAGAGGAGCAGGACTAGGAACAGGACTATCACTAGAATGGGTCATATGAATAGGACTAATGTCAGGAACATGACTAGTAGCATGAACAGGACTAGTGACAGACATAGGACTAGGAGCAGGATGATAAGACGGGACCACTAAGCTAAAGGAAGGAGTATTACCATAAATGGATGGCCTAGTGTTAGTAAGATTAATAGGAAAAGGAATAACTGCAAGGGAAGGATCATGAACAATAGGTGGTGAGTGAGAAGAGAGAGTATGCCATTTTGTATAAGGCAAAGAAGTTTCATGGATTTGCAGTATTAGTGTCAAACCTATTATAACATTTGAATGCAAGATGTCCAATTTTGCCACAGATTTGACACTGAGGACGATTTGATCCAGATCCAGACGGCCTATATCCTCTTCCAGAACCAGATCTTGAACTTCTTGGGTTGAATGGAGATCTGGACTGTGGCCTCCAACCTTGTGAGTTCGACACAAATGATCTAGGGGAAGGTTTATAGGATGTATGTGCTACATTAACTGAACTCAAGACCCTGGATTCCTGAGCAAGCAAGAGAGCCTCAACCTCTGCCACACTATAATCATCAGATCTGAAGCTACAAAAGTATCATATATCTGAGGTAATCCATCAAAAATAGCATTGATATGATCTTTTGAAGACAATTGATGCCCTACAGATGCTAACTGATCAATAATGAATTTAAGCTTCAACAGGTAGTCATTGATGGACAAACCTCCTTTCTTGAGATTTTGTAATTGAGTTCTGAACTGAGAAACCTTGGCAACAGTTTGAGAGTTGAAGAAAGTCTCAAGAATCTTCCAAATGTGTGCAGAAGTAGAACAACCTACTAACCTGGTAAGTAAAGATTCAGTCATGGAAGAAAGAAGCCATGAGAACAGAAGTTGATCTTGCTGTTCCCAGTTGAGATATTCAGGATTAACTCTGTTGTTTGTTTGATCTTCCATGGAGAGAAATCTTGACCGAGGTGAGGTGTTCTCAATAAACTTCTGAAGTTTGTGACCTTTAATCGTTGCTAACACTTGTTGTTTCCACAACAAGTAATTGTGCTCATTCAATTTTACAGACAATGAATGAGTGAACATCACTGGTTTTGACTATGTCATGGCAGAGTTCATGAGTGATGTAGCATTGGATAATAAATCTGCCATTGATACTTCTTGAAAACTGAAAATGAAGAAGAAGAAACTAGAAAACGAAGAGTTACACTATGTGCTCTTATACCATGTTAGAAACTGAAGTAAGTTTATGAAAAGATCTATTTCATTTCATGATGAAAGATGTACATTCTGTAATGCTTATATAGATAACTCAAATGATGTTTAGCTGTCAAAACAAATGCTCTAACAATAACAACCTGACTAACCAACTGTCTAACAACATGACTAACTATCTCTGACCAACCAACTGTCTAACAACCTATCTATTAGCCGTTGCTTTGCTAATGACTAATTATACTTAACATATATGATATTATTTTTGTTTTTATTTGGTCAGCTTATTACCAGCATTAGCTGATCTACAATTAATTATTTTATGTGGCATGTGAGTATACTCTTAATGGAGTGCAGATCGCGAAGTTTTTGCAGCAGGTGGAAGCTGATATATGTGGTTGTTCAAAAATAAATAAGCTTCTGTGTTAGTTTCCTCTTATTAGATTGTTCGGATCTACTTATGTTATTTCATTTGGCAATGATTGTTCATACGTATAACTCTTGGCATGAGTATGTTTTTCCATCTCAACCTCCAGGTAGAACAAGTCAACCCTAGTAATGCACCTAAAATATGAGGAGGATACGAAGGGAGGAGGTGAGGTGAAAGTGGTGGTGGACGGTTGCCAGGGAAGAAGAAGATGATGAAGATTTATTTTTGAATCCAGGAACTCAAGTTGATTTGTAAAACTTTAATTTACATTTTGATTTAATATAGCCCTTAATCGTGTATCGAGATGTGTTATTATCTCTAATAATGTATTGACACAAAATTTAACATAAGTATGCTCCTCATGTGATGGGTATTTTGATCATAAAATAAATATGTGACCCTAACATGAATACTTCACAATTTTGCGGGTGCTTGTGTGGCAAAGCTTCTATATTTGTATAATACCAATATGGTTGCAAAAGCATTAGCTTTACTTTATGGAGTTCAAGATGCAGTAAAACACAATTACAAAATACTAATCATTCAAACTGATTCACAGTCACTGCTGAAAGTGCTCACTTCTTACAGGAGAATGGAAGTTCAATGCAAGAATTGGTTCTTGATCAAATCCCAGGTGACACCGATCATATCAACAATATGGACTCTTATGTTAGGTCGCTAGCTGGGGGCACTTTCACACAACCCAATAATTTGTTCTGTGCCTAATCCAGAGCTTCATCATTTCCTTCTTCATAGCAAAAATATTTATCCGCACCATAAAAACAAAAATGAGTGTAAGGTGTTTAGTCACTTTTCATTCCATTTTTCTCATACCTTATCCACTATAAACTATCATAAAATAATACCGTGGATAGTACTTAGTTGAATAAGTATAAGCTATATTCGTGGAAATAATAATATTAGTTGAACATAATTATAAAATCAGAAATTCTAGTTGGCCTGGTATTGGCGCCTGGTGGGTTTTGTTACATCTTTTACCTCTCCTTTGTTGTGGTTGTGTTTAAAGAGAGAGGGACAAAATATGTAAAAAGGCCCCTCCAGGTGCCAATACCAGGCCGGCAGGCCAAGCCGACTAGAAGGGCTCTTATAAAATATATTGCTATATTGTGAAAATAATAATATTGTTGATTAATGCAAATGTGTAGTAGTATGCGAGGTTTATACCTAACTTATGTGGCTACTAATAGTTTGCAAGTCACCGCAGTCATTTGCTTTCCAACCAACAATTTTCATAATTAGTATTGGAAACCAAACTCCACAATTCTCGTCTCTAAAAGGGTTGCTAAATCATGGATAAAGTTTTTAGATGGCCATTTTCTCCCGGTACCATAATTTTATAAAGTAAGTTTATATCCAATTTCAATACCAACCAGGTGAGACAAAGTTGTTAAATCTTTACAAAACATAATTGAAATTTCATGGATTATCATATTTGATGAAATTTGGATCTACATCCTTAGTTGGAAAATGACTATAGGGTTATATTTGATCAAATACCAAACTTTTTGCCGTAAGAACTGAGAAAGTCTAGCCAACATTGTTTGGTAGTATTTTTTCACTTCTTTTTTTTGGTGTTTTTACACTTTTTACCTATTCTATTTAAAACACAACCACAAACACTATCTATAGAAATGATAGAAGTGTATAAAAATCCAAAAAATGCCAAGAAAAAACTAACAAAGAAGGTTGGCTAGAATTGTTGCTTGAATAAGATATTAGCAAATATAGAGATTGATAAACATGCTCTGCTAGTCCTTATTATGCTCTCGCAAAGGTAATACATCTGTCAAATCACACAATGCGTCAAGTTAACCTCAACGACTTAATATTTGCGTTCAGATTACCACATGTACATATAATATGAGGCATACGAGGCTCAACACAATCATGTATGTCGCAATATAGCTCTTTAACCCGCAGAGCCAGACCCGCGCCAGCCGCCAGGCCAACCCAATACCATCCATCATCCTAGAAAAAAAATGAAGTCAGGTCAGGCCAGGCCAGGCCCAATACCATTCATCATCTTAGAGATGCTCATAGTGTCCCAATCGAACACAATCACACGGAGCCAAAACCCCTGTCGTCTTCCTAGCTCTAAGGGCTGGCCCTCTAGATTTTTTCAAAAAAAAAAAATTGTCTAGAGAGTCAAGCCCACGCCAAGCTAGCCCAATACCATCCATCATCCTAAAGATTGGCCCATTTTCAGCATCTCTAGGATGATGGATGGTATGGGACTGGCCTGACCCTCTAGATTTTTCAAAAAAAAAAAAATACCTGGTCACATGTGGACGACGACATGAAATCGCCTACGACAATTATTTTGGATGCCTCTTTACTTGGATGATGTCTATTAACCCTGATTCTAGAGAGTGACCGCTCGCATCTCAAGGATGATGGGCGGTGTTGGGGTGCCCTCGCTCGCTAGCAAAGCTCGTCTATTAAACCATTGGGTGCCTAAATCAATAGTCTTGTCACCATCAGTACAAGGCCTCACCAACCCTGTGATTCCAAAACGGCCAAACCATTGGTATCCAAAAGGAATCAATCCATGGAGGACTCTAAATCTGTTCATACCTCAAAACCCCCAATCCCAAGACCCCCTAAAACAACCAATCTACAAGACCCTTCTCACACTCAGACTCAAAATCCTCCTTCTTCTTCTTCAGTTCCTCTCCCTCCTACCCAGAACAACAAGAGAAAGTTTGACAATGTTGGCATCCAATACTGCAAGATCCGCGCCCTTGTTAGAGACCTTCGTCCCCATTTCCTCGAGGTATCAAATTCATAGTGAATTGCTTACGATATTGATTTCCTTGATGGGTTTTCTTTTATTTTGTATAAAAATGTGTTCTTGTTGAATGTTTGCTTGGTTAGGGTTTAGATAAATCTCTGCCATGTATTCTTTGGGTTAAAGAATAACTTTTTCTTCATGGTTTTTGAGATTTATATTTTTGTATTTGGAACTGTAATGGGTGGTCTTGAGATCATTAGATGCATGGATTGCATTCTTCTCAAGTTTGTCATGATTAATAGAGTAGTAATTATGGGGGTATTTTCTTGATTAATAGATTAAACTGTCCAAAGCGCTGAGTGTTCTTGTTTCAAAAATTTTGAGTGCATGTTGTAGGCATAGTTTGAAACCCTATCTCAAACGGAAATTTGAGGGTGGATTATTGAGCCGTAGACTCGCAAACAAAATCAGCACCAGCATCTCCAAGTCATAGTTACCAATAAAAAAATCTCCATGCATAGTTGTAAACCAACCTTAGAAGTTTAATCCTTATAAAATATTACACGGTAAACTACAAGAAGTTATTGAGCTTAAAAACTACTCTCAATTAATTACAAAGTAAGCGAATACCTTTAAAATTAAAATGTCTGGAAAGCCAATAACATAGAGTAACCAAAATGCCAATCACCAAGGGATTGGAAAGTTGGTCATTGCTTTCATACCAAATATCCCACCCCACCCCCAAGCATTGATTTTCAATTTCGAAACACCATCACAATATACCTTGAGAATACCCAACACAAAAAAGCACGGAGAAAATGGTTCTTTTGCCCTGATGACTCTCCACCATTGATATTTTAGCTCCTTGCCATGTCTGTAGAATCACGTTCGGCAGAGTGCTACATTCACTGTTCTAATCAACAATCCACCCTTTTCATTGGGAGTGGGCCACTGGCCACATTCTTCTGAACAAGTACCATGGTACCTGTACTACCCTTCTAATCATTGCAAAAAATCTCCTTAACAAAGCTTTCGATCATGGGTCCGTTTCTTGTGACTTGCATTTCAAGGGAAGAGAGCGAGGCTTTGCATTGTTGAAATGGGAGAGTTTTTGGATATATCATTTTTGTTGGACGATGTTGTGTTATCGGCTGTTTCAGACAAATGGGTGTGGAAGTTGGATAGGATCCAAAGCTTTTCAGTCAACCCCATGTTTTTCTAATTTTGCGGGAGGAGCGCCCTTCCTGGTGGGTGTGATCCATAACTTTTGGTCAAAAGTCATGGAGAAAAGACATCCGGCCTAGAGTCATTTCATTTGATTGACCAACTATGTGCTAAGGTTTTCCCTTCTTGTGGCATGTAAATCGACATTTATTATTATTTATTTTATTTAAATTTATTTGTGGGGAATGTATGTGGTGTTACAAATATCTCCCTTCATTGTCCTTAGATCAGAGAGATATGGCATTTGTCTGTTTGTATGCTGTGATGTGGGTCATCCACAGATCAATGAAAGCCTTTGCGGTTGTTGGCACTTTCATTATCACCTCACACCCATCGGGAAGCATCCTTGGAAGATCATCCCTTATGCCATTTGTTGGGCAATATAAAAAGAAAGGAACAACTGTTGGTCAAGAACAAGAGCATAAATGTTAGTTGTTTGATTTTGGAGGTTGTGGGCATTGGTTTCTTTGAGGCCGAGGAGATTTACTTTGATTCATTGTGTTAAATTGGTCCTTCCTTGTTAGGCAGTATAGAATGGGTCCTAGTATTTTCTCCCTTGATTAATATTAAACTTTAAAAGAAAAAATATGAGATCACACTTTTGAATTCCATTGTCACCAAGCTGGAGACATGGGCTAGAGGGAGCAAAACATTGTTAGCAAGGTGAAATTGTAGGAAACAAAACTAATAAATGGGCCTTAGGGGGGATCTTAGCATTGCTGCATTGGTGACCCATATTAATCAGATGGGATACAAAAAGGAGGATGTAAGAATAAACGGTTAGGTCTAGACTTGAAAAGCAATCTGACTGGGATTCTGTATACTGAAACATGTCCATATTCATTTATAAGTCACACCCTGTAGTAAAAGTGACCCTTTGTAAAAAAAAAAAAGCGATTTAGGTTTTTTATTTTATTATTATTTTTTTAATATATATTTTTTACATTTGAGGTTTTTCAAATTTCTAAAGACTTCAAAGTCCGTACAAGACTTTTTTTCATAGTTTAGAAGTGTACTACATTGCTAATTTGTTACAAAGTGGACTAGCATAGTATAAACTCTATTAGATTGTTAGTTAGTGATCATTCATTAAATGTTGAATTGTTTACTCATTGATTAATAGTCACTTTAGGTCGTTAAATTGATTGATGATTATAAATGAATTTATAACCGAAATGCAAATTATATAGGGGAATTGAAGAATGAAAAACCTTAAATCCACAAGGTAATAGGAAGAAGAAATAGAGAATCCTTGAATCCATAATGTACTAGGGAGAAGATAAGACAAAAGGGAAAGAAGAACAAACAAAGCTTGAATACACAAGCACAAAGATAGAGTAAGAGATTAAGAACTTGAATCCACAAGTCAAATAGAGAAGATAAATATAATTTGAATTTCATTAATCGATACTCTTCTCAATTACAAAAATAATGCTCTCTTTATAGAAGAAGAGAAGCTGATTTCCGAATATAACTCAACCTAGAAATAGAAATACTTGCACAATTGCGCTTATAAGTTATAATTCACAATCCTACTAAATCTATAAAATAAAAATATTTGCTCAAATCCTATTTTTCTTAGAAGATAAAGTTGCATCATCATCATCAAGAATTACATGAAAATTGCAAAGTTAACGGTAACATGACAGCTAGATAAAGTTACATAACATACATAACATTACAGCTAGATTTTGTTGCTTGGAGATAAAGGAAAAATGCATATTTTTGCATTTTATAGATATTTTAGTCTATATCAACTTGATAAGCATATCTAGATAAGCATATTATCTATTGTTGGTTTTTTAAAATAGGGTTATTTTTGCATCATGAAGATATTAAATTAGATACGAATATAGTAACCCCTTCGTAATGGTTGTAAAATAAAGGGTTTTCTTCGAATCCTTTAGTTTCAAAGAAATTAGTTTGTAGTACAATAACAACAATAGATAATATGCCATGAAAGAGAAAGCACCAGAACAAACAATATTCGTAAGATAATCGTTGTTATATTAGATATTGTTGAATTTTAACTATATATATATATATGCTTAGAAGTAACCAATTCATAACACCATTGTTATGGATTGGTTACTTAATAGTCATGTTTGAATTTTTGTTTGTTAGTAGTATGCAACTATATAATATTTATAAAAATGTTATGGTTCTGCCTCAACTTCGCTGCAACTCCTTCGCAACTCTCGCAACGGAGACCTGACTCTCGCTCAGACAACATAGGAGCTATCTAAAAAATGGGGCCACCTAAGAGGGAAAACTTAATATAGAACCAATCCAATAAAGTAAAAGACAATGGAATCACCAATCTTAAAATTTTTAAAGAACTGAACCGAAATAAATTATTTATTTATATTCTTTTTCTAGAGTGATCATGCAATACTCTCGAGTTAAAATAAAATCAAAGAAAATTTTGCCTACAACTCGTTAAGGGTTTTTTTTAAATGTCCAACAAATACACTACCATATTTTTTCAACTTTCAACCCACTTCACTTTACAAACTACTCATCACCTTTCAAGGCTGTTCAGTCTATTTTGTTGTGGTTTCAAGTGGTCTCTGGCTTGGGAATCAAGTTCGGTACTGTATCCAACTGGAGAAGTCCAAGTGTCCAACAGAGTTGGTAGACCTTCTCAATTGCAATGAAGGTAAATTGCTCACAACAAACTTAGACCTTCCTTTCGGTGCCAAATCCAACATTAGTAAAATGTAGGAGCCAATTATTGACAGCTGAGTCATCTGGGAAACTAAATACATCTCTAAGGCAGGCTGACCTTCATCTAGAGTACCATCAGTAGCATTTCAGTCCTCATGATGTCCACATACACCATGCCCATTTCTATTCAGAATTACATCAAAAGTTTGCAGAAAATTCTTTTGAGTATCTACGAGTGGTGAGTCAAAGAGTTTTTCAGCTGGTCAAATGGAAGGATCTGCAAACCCAAGCTGATGGTTGGACTTAGCATTAGAAGAATGAAGCATTTCAATGAAGCTTTACTTTCCAAGTGGTTGTGGATATTTGGGATTCAACTGGAAGCTCTTTGGAGGGTTATTATACAAGAGAAATATGGGATGGATCATCTTGGTTGGTACACCAAAACTCCCACAGCTCCTTATGGTTGTGCTGGGTTGAGGGCATTTATGAATTTAAAACCCCAATTTCAATGGAACATATCTTTCAGAGTTGGTGATGGTTCTAGAGTTCCATTTTGGGAGCAATTTCAGCAAATCAGGATTTCTCTAAAACAAATCAGCTGTTATTGGCAATTGCTTTCAGGGTTTGTCTAATGGTACCCCAAACTAGAACCTTGATTTCAGTAGAGGCTTAAGAGATGCTAAGATGCCTCACTTAGTCAATTTAATTGACAGTTTAAACAAGTGGTTCTCTGTGTGGATCTAGATGAATGGGTTTGGAGCGACAAAGATGGGGAATTCGCAGTGGAGAGTTCTAATTACAAATCCATGCTCTGGCTGCTGCAAGCCATACCTGCTTCCCGTCTCCTGGAGCTAACTTATTTATTTGGACTATTGGACATGGCAGGATCCTAATAGCAGACAACCTGTAAGAAAAGGGTCTCACCATTCCAAATAATGCAGTTTATATGAAGTGGACCCAGAATCTTTGGTGCACATTTTCTTTTCCTGCTCTTTCTCAAGCAATTGTTCTAGCCCCTAATATCTTGTCCTTCCTTCAATAGTTTAATTCTTGGCAGAGAAAGACTCCCCCACTACAGGTGTTTGGCTTTGGAACAAACTCACATGGCTAACATGTTCTAGGAAAGAGTTGGAGGCAATCATCAATGATATCAAATCCTGTCTCTGGCACTGGGGTTACACTTAGGATGTTCTAAAGGGATCTTATTCCATCTATATATCTTAGATTTGTCGAGCATTTTCAATCTTTAATTGCTCCATTTGTAAGAGTCTCTTTGCTTTTCTGTTTGAATGTCCAGTGACCTGCTCAGTCTGGACCCTTTACCTCTGGACCCTTTCTCTTTTAGAGCATCAGTATATTTGCTTGGTGTCTGTTGGGGAAAGAAAAAACATAAAATGACCTTGCAAAATACTTTTGTATAATGTAGACTATTTAGATACCATAGTTAAAATAATGAGCTAATATGGCCTGCTCTTATAAATGGCCTAATTTCTTAACTTGGGTTAACCACCAAACTAAAAGGACAATTTCAACCTTTATAATCTCATAAATCTATAATATAGATCTCGATGCATAACCCAATCATTGATGCCTTCTACTTCAATTGGGATGCACCGCCACACATCCTCTTCTCATGTCTTTTTCCTTCATTTTTTCCCTCAATAATTTCGATGCTCATAACTCAGGATCGATTGTTGGAGCACAAGATTCGATATGTAACAAATTTTCAAGCAGGAAGTGAGAAGCTGAGTTTGAAATGAAACTTCAGGCAGTCAAGTAGTAGTTGTGAATTTGATCGTGTTGGGTTAAAATGACATGCCAATATGAGGCTCAAGGATTGGTGGGTGGGTTTGTGATATGAGAACAATGTCAGTTGGTGGAATGTGGAATGATTTGATGATATGTATCTAATTTTGCAGAGATGTGAGTGGGTTTGTTGGGATGGGAACATTGGTTTTGTTGGCTAAGTATTGGCTAACAAATGAGAATATTGATTTAAGGTTCCCTTCTTTGTTGTACGTTAACTTTTTCAATATCATTTTATCTTTTGCAAGTTCAAGTAATGGTGAAATCTACGTTATTCTGATCTTGAAGGTGGGTTGAAAAGCTTGTGATTGGTTTAGTTTATCCTTTGTAAGAAAATAATCAATTCAAGATGAGTTTTAATGATGAATAATCCAAGCATTTCGTAAGTATATTAGAAATGTTGTTGACATTCATATTAAAAACCTGAGATGGTTATACAACGGCTTAATGGCTTATGAATTGAGATTTGTGTTGTTTTATGGGATTGTCAAGGTTATGATTGCCCTTTTTAGTTTGTTGGTTAACCCAAGTTAAGAAATTAGGCCTTAATGGTCGAATAATTATAAAAGTAGGCCATATTAGCCATTATTCTAACCAGTAACCACTGTACCAAAATGGTCTACTTTGTACAAAAGTAGGCCTTCAAAATCATTTTCTGAAGAAAAACCCCTTCCTAATCAATATAAAACATCACTTCTTAAATTAGGGAATACTCCAAATGTGGAAAGTTAATTGACTTTGCCGGTAAATCTTGTATCTTAAAAACAAACATTTATGCAATTATAATCACAAAAATTAATGATAATATTTCCCCCTCTCCCATCACCACAATATCCTGGCTCCATTGTTGCCCATTGTGCCTTAACACACAGATCCCATTAGGTAGGTTGGAAGAGGCTTTCCACAACCAAAGAAGGTTGATGCATAGAGATTAAAACCTACATTTGATGAATTCATGAATAGGACACATGTGGGTAAGTGAGGGTACTTGAGATGTTATGTGGTGTTTGGATGGAATGGGGACTTCAGCTGGGAAGATAAATAGAATTGTTTAAAGGCTTTACTCTTATAATCTTATATAATCAATCCCAGGTCTAAAACATTGTCATTATATTTCTCCCATTTTCTTACGTGAATTTAGCTTATATCCAGGCTGCCCCGTTGTATATGTATCACTCAACATGTTTCAAAACTGATGATACCAGGAGGAAACTGTAATTGTGTCACTTTTGTTAGTGTAATACTATTTATTTCTTTGAGAGCGCAACCCTTAAATATGAATGTCAATGTTTATTCACATCTAGACCCGTTACACTGCAAATATTTGGTGAAGTTAGTCCCTATGGTGCTGTCGCAGCCCTCCATTGAATTATTTGTTTGGCTCTTCATCTAGGCTATGCTCTGCGAATCTCTAGAATGTTTTTATTTATTTATTCTCTCTCTCTCGCTCTCTTCTGCCAAAAGCTCTGGTATGTCTTTGCTTGATTTGCAACTGGAAAAGGTTCATGCACCTATTTCTGACTTGGTTTTATGATAACTGATAGCAGGTTCGACTTTTCTATTTTGTTCAAATAGGCACTATTCAAATTAAATTCTAGTAGACTTGTTGTAGCTTATATTCTTATGTTTAATTTTGTTGCATCTATTTGACACATGGGAAGAGCCTGAAAAATGTTTTCTTTTGAAGGTTCTGAAGACTCCTGACTTTCGAAATAGTAAAGCAGCTCATGAAATTCGAAAACGTAAGACCTCAAGAAGCCTTGCTTTTTTTGATTATTACTAAGATGATATATTATGGTTGTAAGTATTTACTTCTTTAATCAACATGCTTACCTCATATTTGCTTCTCTAATCTATATGCTTTACTTGATAAAATCTATGGCTTTATTTAATTCGTGGAGGTCCATGTGCATTGAGTTTTCCTTGCAAACAATATGTTTGTGTTGTGGTTGGTTTGATGTGAAGAAATAAGGGAAACGATCTTTTACTTCTTTGATTGAAGTAGGGAAACATGAAATTAGTTATTCCCTTATTCATAGTTTCATCCTGCACCTTCTCTATGTGACAACACTACTGACATGAATGCCGGTGTCCCACATGGATACAAGGTGCTGGACACAAAACACAACACGCAGACATTCCTTTTCATAGTAATATTGTGTGTTTCAGCCATAAGTTTATTTATTATTAACCATATTCTTTCACTTATAGATCAATATTGGTAATATAATATGTACTACTACTAACTTCTCGTGAAAAAGTTGATGATCTAAGCATGATGGGTCCAACAAGTGTCCGGGTGTTGGAATGTCCAAATACGTGTCTGACACATAAATTTTTTGAAAATAATTTTTTTGCTTAGCACTTTCTTATTGCTTATCATCAATTTAGCACCAAACTCTATAGTTTTTTTTTTTTCAGATGTTTGGGAACTGTAATATTTCTTTTATATATGAAGATTGATAGGTAAAACCTCAACAGTCTTTTCCAACACTAATCAAACCATTTCTTAATTTACTTGCAAGCCTCTCAGACTACTTTCTTGATTTCAAACATGGCCTAAAATTTCTGATGGAAGAGATAATTAACAACTGTATATGTTTATCTGGTTTCATAAATATATGTTATAAACAAGTACGGTTTAACCAAAGTAATCCAAACTTCAGTATCATATGAGAAGCCAAATTAGTCATCTGCTGCTAGTCTGCTACCTAATAATTCCCATAGAGACTCATTTTTTTGCGCATGTGTATGTACAATAGAGTATTTCTATACTACACCTATATATGCATCAATGGGGCACCCAAATTTTCTCTTAACCTTATTCGGTAACGTAGATCATAATCAGAATCCTTTTCATCAACCTATTAAGAAAGTATGCCTACATGGAGAAGTCAACATTACATGAAATAATCCACCCAAAATAAGCTTGCTTGGAAATGAGGGAGATGCTAACTATACCACTTGCATATAATTTGATGTGATCACTATAAAAGGAGCATTTTTATTCATTCGCATAAGTTGACTACATTTAACTCGAAATGTTTTATAGCCATCTGGCCATGCTACATATTGCACCAATCTTTCTGCTTCTCCAATCCCTAGTCTCAAATTCAGTATTTCACTGTTTATGATGGGTGTTATAAATCCCCTTCTAATGATGGAAATATTCTATAGGATACCAACCAAACCCTTGCTCATTTTAGTTCTAATCATAAAGATGATTCTGTCCAGTATTTACAATCCTGGTTTTGGCATTTATATAATCAAATCACCACAAAAACTTTAATCCACCAAAATGCGTGAAACTTATTCTCTAACCAATTATGTAGTAATGAATCTAAACCAACTAATACACTGAGTTTGAATGATAATTCTATTGAGACATGCTTAAAAAAACCTTCAACAAACTAATTTTTTTACTAAAATATTAAAATCCGAATTTATGATTTATATAAATGATTTTTTCACACAAAATAAAAGCAACAAAATGAGATTTTCTATATCTTTTCCTTCAGCGGCCTACACTTTAATAAAGTTTAAGTGACATTAGGTTACACACATACAGGCAAGGATTGTGATTTCATTTTTTGAGTTAATTTCGGTATTTTGATTTTAAGAAATATTTTGGTATATAAAGAAAAAATGTAAAAATTTCGAGGATGCATGAAATATATATAACGAATTTCGAAGGTATGTGACATATGTGAAAAAATAAGATATAATTAAATAAACATATTAAACATATTAAATGAATCCTAAATACCAAGAGATGAAACAAACATTAAATCAATATATAATTATAAAATCAGGGAGTGGTTTCAATAATTAATATATAAGTAGAAGAAATGATAATTAGAACATCAGGGGTGGTATCAAAAAAAAAAAAAATAGAAAAAAAACCTTAAAATTTATGAAAAATCCCGAAAATTTTGGAGAAAAACCATTGAAAAAATGTAATTTTTAGTAGCTTGTTTTTGTATTTTTACGAAAAAAACTAAATTTTTGAAAAATTTCTCAAAAAAATGTAATTATTTCTTTTGCCCCTTTTCTTTTCGTAATTTAAAAAAAAAGAAATTTTTGCCGAGATTTCTCAAAATGTCATTCCTTGCATACAGGTACATGTGTCGGACTTGGACGCAGGTATTGGACACAACAAATTTTAAAAGAAAAGATTTGGGGACACAGGGTTGTGTTCATTTATATTTTTCATACAAATAATAAATACTGATGATATATAGAATCTATTCCTGCAATATGTTATAGAAATTGCAGCAATGATGAATAACAACAAATTACTAAGCTATAAACTTAGAGTTTTATTGTGAAAGACGAAGTGCCAAACAAATATCTATGCTGTGTCGGACACGGACTCGTTCAACCATGGTTTGAAAAAACAGTGTGGCTATGATTTGAGGCTCATCTCATGCGAATGCTTAATGGACTAGTACTTACGCCTCGTAGGACAATTGATTCACTATCAGTTTGTCCAAACATCCTGATTATGAATTTTTAAAGCTTGCGTTGAACACAGGTACGCAACTCTTTTATAAGTGTCCACGCAACCCAGCTTAAATGTCATTGATTCTAAATTCTGACGTTTTCATCTCAATACTTCTCCAACTACAGTTTTCGTTTCATTCTTTTGTACTGTAGTAGCAATCTAATTATCAAGATGGAGCTGTTAGAATCGTAAAATTAAGAGTACATGATCATAAATTTAGGAGTATAGCGGCACTATTCGGCATATATGGATCCAATTGTTGAAGCTTACATTTTTGATAGTCAAAAGTTCTTTCTTGACATAAACATACATAAACTTAGGAGTATAGTGGCACTATTCGGCATATATGGATCCAATTGTTGAAGCTTACATTTTTTATAGTCAAAAGTTCTTTCTTGACATAAACATACATCGTCCTCAGTTTAAATAATTTTAACAAATTTCAATGTTTATTTTCTGGATCATCATTGAGATGTTATAGAGTTATAATCCATTTTGTTGAGTTACCCAATTGTATAAAATGGTGCAGCTGCTTTCTGGTATCAAACAGCCCTTACTGCGTTAACGGTTGAAAACTTTCCAAGATTTCTATAATTTTAACTCTTAAGATATTCTAACTCGAATTGAATCTTTACATACACATTACCTCTAGTTAATCGGCTCGTGTGATTCCCCTACAAGTTTTTGATTTTTCACAATTAGGAATTATTCGCAGTAGATTAAATTAAACTGGTACCCCCCGATTCTCCATTAATAATTTGTTTGATGAGCTCATGCGAGAGGACTATTGCCTTTATGGCCCTTTCTCTGTTAAAAGTCGACTGATGTTGCTAATTAGCTGACCACCTCCTTGAGCCTGGTTTTTGGCAATCACCTTGTACATTGCAACAGGCTATAGTTTATGGTAGTCATTGTTCAGATTTCAGAAACTCTGTTAGCCTAATAAAACATACCATCTCTCCTAGTTATACAGTCTGATGCATTGTCAAATGTTTGTTTGATGAGGGATGAGGGTTAATGCTAACTGACAATGATTTCTTTTTGATTTGTGTATAAAATTCCAACCTGCAGAAATGAAGCTTGTGATAGATGCTTACAAACTGATGATAATAGAATCAGCCAATACAGAGAAAAGCAAGAACCCATCTGAAGGTCAGACATTACTGGCTGACAGCAACGACAAAGCTGAAAGCAAGGGCAAAGAAAACCCTCTGCAAGAGCACCATGAGGAAAAGCAAGGGAAGCCGCATCCTTCTGACCATTTGCCCGAGAAATCACCAGAGATTACCATTCGTAATGAGATTTCTGAAGATGAGGTTGCAGGGATGCACGTTGTGGGAGGATCGAACTTTGGTTGGAATTTCATTATGTTTCCAGGCAGAAAACCATTCTATTATGGCGTAACAAAAGAGTCATGGCGAGCTAAGCAGGCAACAAAGTAAGATGTTTTTCTGGGTTTCTGTCCATGTTGTACTTATGTCTGATCTGTCCATAGCCAGCCTGAATTTGGTAACCAAACATGCTTAAAATTTTGAAATCAACTTGAAAAACTGACAAAAGGTGCATGGATGAACATTTCAACGGATGCATTCTATTACATTTGAAATTCCATTTCCCATGTAGTCTCTGTGATTCTGCACAATGCTGTTAGGATTGTTAAGCACATTTTGCAGTAATGTGAGGGAATGAGCAAAGTTGTCTCAAGTGTAAGATGTCGTGGTGACTAATACCAAATTGTCGTTTATATGGTAAATATTCAATACATTTGGTACTGCTTCTGCTGTTTTAATCACATTTCAGAATGTCCATTGAACTAGGTATGTGTAGATTGGTACTGAAAGGAGAGATGCTTTAGATGAATATGCCTCTTGGGAAACCAGGTAAACTGTGCAGAGTGCAGTGAATGATTAATTTACCAATAAAAAAGTAGTGGGACATCAATGTTTTATAGTCATGTCTGTAAAAGTTCATTCTGAAAATAGAGGGGTTTGTCATGTACACATATGTAACTGTTTTTCAGCGATAAATCTGGTGGTCGTCTGCCTCACCCCAGCTCGCTTTGCAAAAGATTAAAAGGCATCCTCTGAAAGTAGTATCGTTAAATTGTAAATTTAATATTGCTGACATGGATGTTTACGATTCCTTTCAGAGGTAGCGAATGAATAAATACTGCATTACCATTCTGTTTTAATCTCTAAACCTCATCATGTGTTGCAGAGTGTACTCAAGTTGGGTCTGACCAAGGCAAACTTAGCCTTGCAGACAAATACATCTATCATTTACATTGATGTTCCCCAAAAGAGATGGATATACATCATAGAGTATTGCTTGCAGTTTAATCCAAGAATTTTTTTCTTCCTCTAATATTTGTTGCTATTTCTTATGCTACGTGGTCGACATTTCAATCGTTCTGTGTCGATGGTGTGGCTCTTATTGAGTCCTTGAAAACATTCTTACTTGGCTTGGTTTTGTCCTCATGGTTTGGAGAGAAGAATCTACGATACTTCTTGAACATTGACAAAAATGTGAATGGTGAAGGGGTCCATTGGAGTTGGAATTGTATTGATTGATAGCATCTGCTGGTTTTTGTGGTCCTAATTGTTGATTTTTTCTCAACCTCTAGAGTCATTTCTTCTCAAGTTCTAGACCTTTTAGCCTGTCATGATCATCAGCTCCATCTGTAATCCCCCGAAACATTGGTGGTCAATGTGTGCATCGTTGTTCTTGGAGAAAAATTGGTGTAAAATATGTTTTCTTGTGTACAATACCATGCATTCTCATCACAATCACCGCGAGGATCAAATACCATAGTTTGAATTCCTAAGTACTTTGTGTGTCGTATTTTGGGTGGTGTGCGCCTCACTAAATAGTCTTAAACATATACAAATATTAATGAGTTTTTGTCTTAAAAATATCTTAAAATCTAGAGAACCAGGCCCGATACCGTCCATCATCCTAGAGATGTTGGCTCTCTAGAAAAGCTCTAGACAAATGAGTAAAGTATTAGTATTAGTGAATAAATGAGTTGTCTATAGACAAATAGATGTTGAATATGAGTTTAATCCAATAAATTGATTGCTCAAGTAAAGTATTAGTGACTTGTGACTCAAATGTACTTATGTTCAACTTTTGCACAAAAAGATGAGACTAAAAGGTGGATAAGAGACCTAATTTTACATATAAAAGAAATACTGTACAAACTTGTAAAATGTTTGAAGACAAAATTTTTAGAGAGCCAGGTCCATAGTGTCAGGGGCTATGTGTGTTTGCGTTCGATTGGTGGATTATGATGATCTCTAGGATAATAGGGAACACAGAAGCTTCTTGGCACAAGCATAACTGCCTAGATGGAGTGATTTCTAGATGATTGAAATATTAAGGGAAAGTGACATTTTTGAACAATAATTTAAATAATCTTGAGGCTCAAAATTATGCCAATCTATGACTTTTAGAGAGAAATAAAGAACAAGTCTAAAGAGAGAAAAATAAACTTGATTGGAGGAGCAATAATAGAGTATGGCTATATCTAAACACTAGTAAAAATTTTATTTAATTTTTTAACCACTAAATGGTTTCAATGTTTTGTAACAGGAATCAAATCAACTTACATATTAAAAATTTAAAAACTCAGCTTGTCTTTCAAAAATAAATAAATAAATACAGAAGAAGAGGATGATCCTGAGTAGAGTAAAAATAAGAATGAAAGATAAAATTCTCTAGTATTGAATTTCATTTTTGAGTGAGACCAGAGAGTAAGATTTTACAACTACGATGATGCATATTTTTTACAATTTCGAGATATACAAATATTTTAGGGGCTCCATCATTTTTTCAAGATCAGCGTAGTCATGTACAATTTAAATGTTTTCTTTACCAATAAAAAAAAAAAAAAAAAAATCTGCACGTCTACATCTACTCTTCACCATGAAAGGACTCATCAGTCACTGGCACAGCAGGTTGATTGAATTCAATGTCTTAAAGTTGGATTTCTCTTCTTTTCTTATAAACCATTCGAAAGAGAGAAAAATCTATCCAACCACTGTTCATTCCTACCCTTTAGAATCTAAGCTGTCCCCACCCTCTCTTTCCTTAGCCGTGTTCAACGCCTCTGCTTTCGATCCATCCCCAAACGCTTGGATTTCGTCTAGGTTCGTCTTTTTCTTTCGTTCTGTTTCATCAAGACCCCCTTTTTTTTGTGTTTATTTAATAAAAGATTTCATATTGGACAAGTTTATTGTAAGCTTTTGGTGTCTGGGGTTGCTAGTTTTTGTGTGGTGATTGAGGGTTTTGGAGGTGGTTTTCTAATTTGGGTTTTTTTCTGTGTTTATGAGGTAGGTGTTGTTGGATTGTGTTATAAATAGTTTTGTGGGTTTGGGTGTTTGATATTTCAGGTTTTTGGATTGGTGGTGGTGATGGATTGTTGTTAGATTTTGTGTTTGTGAATGGGTTGTTGATGGTTTGATTTGATTTTTTGTAGAAATAAAGTTAGGGTTTTGTTTGTGGTGATATTAGAATTTGGAGAAAATAATGGGTTTTTTTTTTATGGGAATTCCAATTCGCAAGTTCTAGAAAGACGTATTGAAGTGTGAATTGCTTGAAATTGGAGTTTGGTTAGTTTTTGGTTCAATTTGGTGAATTTGGACGAGGAGTTGAATTTAATTGATAGAGGGTACCTTAGGTTCAAGAGTTTGATAAAAGATGGTGGATTCAATAGCCACAACTTCGCTTCTTGGTCATCGACCTCTATGTCGCCCTTCATGTTACCAGGATGGATCGAACAGACGTAGGGCACCTGATGTTTATCGGTTCCTGGTGAAAGAATTTAGTGGCCAGAAGCTGATTTGTACAAATTCGAAATCATCTTCATGGAGGATTGGAAGAAGGGGAGTTGATCATTATGCTTATCATCCCATTAAGGCTTTAGCAATGGAGCTTACGAAAGAGGCAAGTTCGTATAGAGAGAAAGGAGACACCAGCGTATATCATAAACCAGGAATGTGGCCACCTCCAAACAAAGCTGATAACCCTTCACTTCACAATCCATTGCTTCGTCAGGAGAGGATGGGTTGTGGTTGGTTGGGTGCCATATTTGAATGGGAAGGAGTGATTATAGAAGATAATACCGATCTTGAGAAGCAAGCATGGCTAACATTATCTCAAGAAGAAGGAAAATCACCACCTCCGGCTTTTGTCCTTAGAAGAATAGAAGGCATGAAGAATGAACAAGCGATATCTGAGGTTCTATGTTGGTCAAGAGATTCATCACAGCTCAGAAGATTGGCTTCAAGAAAGGAGGAGATATACCAAGGTTTACAAGGTGGGATTTACAGGATAAGGTCAGGTTCAAGGGAATTCGTGAATGTTTTAATGAATTACAAAATCCCAATGGCCTTAGTTTCCACCCGCCCAAGGGATGTCCTCGAGAGAGCTATAAGGAGTATCGAATTTGAAGGGTTCTTCAATGTAATTGTGGCAGCAGAGGACGTCTATAGAGGCAAGCCAGATCCTGAAATGTTTGTCTTTGCTGCACAAACTCTTAAATTTATACCTGAACGTTGCATTGTATTTGGGAACTCTAATTCGACTGTGGAGGCTGCTCATGATGCTCAGATGAAATGTGTGGCAGTTGCTAGCAAGCACCCTATATATGAGCTGGGAGCTGCAGACTTGGTGGTCAAGTGTCTGAATGAGCTCTCAGTGATCGACCTTAAGAATCTTGCTGACACTGAAATGAATGAATTCGGGTATGAACCAGAGCTCATGGAAGAAGATGAAGAAGACGAACCATTACCACCCACATCTGTGGGAGTTGACGACACATTCTGGTAAACCCTTCCAACTGTACAGGTCCATTGCGTTACATCTAATTCTTATGGTTTAGGCTTTTAGTTCTGTATATTGGCTTTGATGTACACATAAAACGAAAACATTGAAAAAAAAAAAAATGTAATGGTTGATCTGCATTGGATCACCAATTATAAGTATGATGTATATATTTATGTTCTGTTGAACGTCTTATTATGTGGTTGGTGTTCTTGTTTTGATTGCATGGAAGTTCCATGTGGTTCTACTCATGCATATGTAGTAGTTTGAAATGTTTCTTCAGAGTGGACAATTCTTTATTCCTTGTTTTTCAGTAGGACTCCTTAACGTTCAGCTCTTATAGGCATGATTAGCCCCTTTATACTCTTGTTTCCATGCTAAAATGTCAAGCACTTGGCAGTTTGAGGGTTTGCCTTCAAGGGTGTGACTAGGGGTGGGCACGGTCCGGATCGGCTCCAAATTTGGAGGAACCTAACTCGAACCGTTTAAAATTAACGAATCCGGTCCGGTCCGGATCCCCTCATTGTGAACATTAGAACCGAACCTAACTCGAACCGTTTGGAACGATTCGGTTCCTACGGTTCCAAACGGTTCCAAATCTAAGTTGAGTGAAGATGATTCGTGGAAATAAGAGATTCGTGGAATTTAAGCAAGAAGAACTAGAAGTACTAACTTGATCAGCATCAGTGAGCCATTCATCCAAGACATCATCCACATCATAAGCAGCATGCTTCAGCTTTGTTAGCCAATTTGCGATTGGCTTCTCCCTTATTTGTCTCCTTTCTGCATCTGCAAGAACGTCTCGGATTGTAGATAGTGTCTCCGAAAGCTTGCTCAGGTCGTCTCTGACACCGTAAATCAAACTGAACTCCCTTAGGATCAGGGAGTTAAGGTTCTCAATGACTAACCCAACAACTGCATCCACCATACTTGTTTTTCTTTCCAATGGAGTGATCAATAAAACAGGTACGTCTGTGAAGAAAGGAAGATTAGTTGGTTTTTGTATGGAAATGCAATTTTTCCAATTCTCTTGATAACCTTTGCAAAGTCAGTCAACTACTAGTGGAAAAAATATCTTTGCATTTATTCCATTATTAGAAAAGCGTGTGAACAAAAAGTCAGTGAATGAGTCATACCTTAAGATAAAGATGAAGATGAAGATGATGGTGGGTTCGTTTGATTTCAATTCCACGAATTAGGTGATGATGAAATTGAGTCAAGACTTTTCATCCCCTAATTTGCTTGCTATATCATCTTCACTGAACTATGCTACTCTTGCACTCATAATAGAATGTCTAACATGTGTTTATTCATTTAGTTTGCTATCCCCTCAACACCAATCACTACCAAATGCTTGATGTTTTGTAGTGCTAATGAGCCACCTCAACGAGTTCAGGAACGAGCAGGCCGTTCTCTGGAGCTTGTTCGAGGACTCTGCAAGGCTCGACTTTTCTGGCTGCTCTCTCTTCTTTCGCTCTTCGAATCAGAACTTTCATAGGGGTTGGATATGGCTTTCGATCGGATGGAGATAGGGTTAGGGTTAGGGTTAGGGTTAGGCTTTCGATCTCCCGTGGTGGTCTGGGGGGTTAGGGTTCTGTAAAGGGAAATAGGGTTTAGTGGTCGAATGGAGAGTTTGTGGAGAAGAGTTGGTTCCGGAATTAGCCTTCTTTGCATTCTTGTTTCGTCTTCCCTCCTCACTCTCCTCTCTTACGGTGAAAATGAACAAGAACTTGAAGGTTGAAGCACAGGAGTTATAGAACATGGTATAATCAGGCAACACTGGGGTGCATATTGTAAATGTGTTTTGAAACGGGTCCAACCCGGACCATTTCTTTTTATATAATAGGAACCGGGGCCGGACCGTTTTCTAACGGATCCGGACCGTATTTAAAAATACAAAATTAAAATCCGGACCGTTTAGAACAAAACGGTTCGGTTCGATTTGAACCCGCGGATCCTCGACCCGTTTTCCCACCCCTAGGTGTGACATGCTAACATATTGGAAGGGTAGATTCTGAAGGGAGATCATGGTTAGGATGTAATTACATAAAGCATACTGTCATTTGCCCATCGGTGCCTTCTTCATATTTTTCTGATTTGAATAAAGGATGGTCATTAAGTAGATTTGCGCCTTACCTAATTGGCAATTGCATTATTTTCATGTTGTGATAGAATTAAAACTACAACTAAACAAGAATTGAAATAAATCTGAAAAACAAGTAAACGAAATAAATATTATGTTATTCAATCAACTGCCTAACAATAAACAATCTACGCCCTGTTTATAATTGTCATAATTTCTTTGGCTAGCAAACAAACTTAACCCTAATTGGAAGTTAATGCCCTAATTATTATAGGCTGTTACTAAATAGGTTCAATTACAATATTACTAAAGTAACCTGTGTATATCATTATGTCTTTTCTTGCTTTCCCGATCCGACAGGCCCTAACATTCTCATTTTGATTCATAATGTACCTTTTTTTAAAAATAAACCTCCAGTGGGGAGGGGCACTTATGGAATGTCAGACCTTTATTACTTATCAAAAGATTAATTTACAATCAAGACGGGGGTACATTACGACTTTACCCGTGCTAACACCAAACAAAAAATTTGTCAAAAGGCCTTATGCCCACTAATTAATACAACTTGAAATAAATGGTCCATGAGCTTAAAATAAACTATTAGCAAACACATTGGCATAAAAAGAACCAAAGAAAAAGAAGAGAGTGGATATCTCCAAAACATAGTGCGCAGGTTTTATGTGCAACCTCGCAATACACCGCGCCAAAACAAACCTTGGCAGACCAAGTAATCCTTCCAGAATGCAGGCAGCAGGCACCACGCCAGAGAACCTGCTCCTGCAGGTCCTGCAGGCAGAGACCTCGCCCTGCAGCATCCGTCGACCGCAATGTGCACGGCCTGCCCAACCGCAACCGAAGGGGGGCTTAAGAATGAATTCGAGGATACTCATCTCGTCCATGAAAACAATTTTTATACCTAAGGGGGCTTAAGAAACAAAATGTTCGTCAGGTTGTTGGTATTGTCACGAGAGAATTTTACATTATAACGAGAGATTATTTGAACTGTAGACTATTGCACCACACTGGACAATTAGAATGTTGTTTTCTTCTCATGGAAAAGCTACACACAGTTAGACGTATCCTAAGTCTGCAAGTCTGGTTTTTATTCCCTCTGTTGGGGATAATGAGATACTAGAATGAAAAACTGCAACAACATATTAGCAGCTTCTGCAAACCAATTGGTACGAGTAAAATCAGTTCCTGCTATAGTCACTAGCAGAAGTGAATTGCCTTTACTGTTTGGTACGATTCAGCTAATGTGCTGATTTGCACTTTTCGCTCCTTGGCCTCAGGTTTCTGCACCTTAATGAGATGAGATATTAACTTGCTTGACTGATATTGCAGCGATAGCTTTCTAAGATCTGACAATAAGAGTTTGTTTCGATATCTATTAGATGGTGTGTGGAATTGGAACTGCAGAATTCGATTTGATGGAATTTCATCAAATGTTGATGGACTTTGGTTTTATGGCAAATTGGCAATATCCACTTTGGTAACATTTTAATTATGAAAAAAATTAATAAAATCCTCACAGCCTAATTTTAATGTTTGCAGATTGTAAGGTTTAGAAGAAAATCAATCAAAAGCACATAACATCTGTTTATGGTGTTTTGGTTACAAATTACAGTGTTATCACTTCAGGACAATATACAATAAGCACGTATAATGCACATGAACATACCCTCGACTTCTCAATTATCCTTAAGAATGAACTACTTTCCTAGACTAATTACTACACCAGGCTTTATGGTATGTTTAAGTGCATTTTCCAGCTTTTCCACCAAAACCTAATCGCCACTCACTTTTTACCCAAACAAAACTCCATTACATTCTTCAAAAAATCAAAACTTCTAGCACTAACGTCCACTTCTTTCATTGCATTTGTGACAATGGGTGTTGGGATTTGGGGATGGGGTTCAAGACAGAAGGAGAAAGAAGAGAGAAGAAAAGAGGGAGGGGGTGCAATTTAGGGTTTTAGGGTTCAAAAAATTTAACTCCATTGAAAAAAAACTCAAGGTAAAGGTAAAATGATGCAAAAATTAGTCCTTAACGGTCAATGACGTGGACTTAACAGTACCGTAAAAACTGAATGTTAGATTCAATTAGTTTTCAAAAATAAAAGTCAAATTCTAAATAAGCTCGTGGGTTTAGTAGAACGAAAATTCTAGGGATCGAGGGAGGGAACGAGCGAAATGGGCGAGGGATTCGAGATGAGTGACATAACGCATCTCAAAGCTGATGTGCTCATCTCGATGCGGACGCCCCTTTCCCTCGACCCCTAGCAAAGCTCTTAGTAGAAAGGTCATCATCCTACTAGGCTATATGTGCCCAAAATTAAATGGGGTATTGCCAACCATTGCCCATTACCCAAGTACTAAGCCCAAACCTAACCTACGTGGGCTTTCCCCAATCAAGCTTGTAACCCGATAAGGTATTGATTTAATAGTTTAGGATTGGTTGCAAAATAAAAACGGTGATACAGAAATGTAATACAGGCATGAACTTGAAATACAATCAAACTTTCGGGTGCCAACGGAAGAAGGTCCGAAGTGGGGGAGGGTATAAAATGTGCTGGATTTGAATTAGAATTTACTTTTGATCGGCTCGAAGATTTTTAGACAGATTCAATGAGAATTTTAACAAAATCGAGATCAATATCTGATAAGCATTATGCCCTAGTTAGAATTTCATCTATGGTGGTTTTGGTAATATGTTGGGATTCCAATTGCCATCACGATCAGACAAACATATGAAGATTCAAGACTGGCTTTAGAAAGAATATATAATAATATTGAAGCCTCAAAGGAATTCAGGAACCTTCACCAAATCTTGAATCTAATGTTCATAAGATTTAATAACTAAATCAAGATTTAATCACTAAATCACTTGATGCGTCTAAATCTGTCACTGTTGACTTTGACCTGCAAAAAGAGCAGCGGTGAATCAGAGACCACCATTACGACGGCCAAAGACATTCCGATGGTAAAGTCAAGTTCTTGAACAATGATAGAGTTAAGACTCATAAGATTAGGGTTACATGTGTACATTTCTCATCTGTTTTGTTTACTTTATACATGAGAGTGTTTTATTCCATCATTGTACCTTTGAATGTGTAACGGAGGGAAGAGATATCACTTAAGATCTTTCCTCATCAGAATCTATCAATATGGGGTTCTTCACCCATTTATGGTCAATCCTCTTTGGTATTTGGCTCTCGTTATGACTCAATGCCTAATTGAACCACGAGCAGTCTTACTGGACCTTGGGCATGCTATAGTCTAAAGGTCTGTATTCGAGCCTTATTGTCTTGGCTAAACTCCGAGATTCTTATTGCATTGGGCTCACATAATCTAGGTTTGGGCGCCTGACTTATGAGCTGAATAGAAATTAACTTGGACCTGACTTAGATCTGGTTTGTCTGGGTCTTCTCCCATTAGGGTTGATCTGTGCCATGTGTTTGGCTGTGATTGGATGACTGTTTTGATGTCTCATCATCACTATGCACTTAGTGACCACAAAACACATCCGCTTGAGTCTGTAATCACATCACATAAACAAAGGAAAATGTCAATCTCCATTTGTGGTAATCTATTCTATATAACTCACGCTCCCCTTAGGAACAGTAAAAAAATATGTATTCGTCCTTATATTCGTTCTCCAAAATGCCCTTTCAACTTTATGACATTAATAAGAAAATTAAAAAGGTATGGAAAATGGGTGTTTATGTCAAGGTAAAGTCAAGACACGTGTACAACTCCCACTCCTACTATTTCTCTAACTCTGCTCATCATTTATATGATCGAGTTTGACCCTTATTAGTCAAGGTATTGCTATTTTTCTATCTTTTATGTGTTGTTTCTTTTCAGGGTAGATGTGTAAAATTGGTGGATCTTTCTCACCAGTGTGTGAAGGTATGTGGTCCACATTGTTAATTTTTACCCATTCTTAATTCATTGGAGTAAGTAATTAGTTTTTTTATTTTTTTTATTTATAAGATTTCAGATATATTAAAATTAAATAGAAATACAAGAATCCCCAGCTATGGCAGCCAGGTGGTGAGCCTCACTGTTAAGGACCTAAGGTTACATGGAATATAGTTACAAAACCAAAAGGGGAGAAAAGATAGTAAACTCTTAATATTACATATGACCGACTTCCACATCCAGTGGATATTAGAGTCTACAACCACTACCCTAGAATGCAAAATGGAATGAAGAGCTCCAGAGTCTCCTAGCAAAAGTCCTATTTGCCACTATCTGGTCTGGACCAAAAGAAGAGTCGCCTTCGCAGCCAAACATTCAGCCATCGTACTGTTATAGATCCTCCTTTGAATCTTCTGTGCTATCCTAGCAAGAACTCTGCCCTGAGTGTCAACTGCACAAAGTCCAAAAGTGCCCTGAGAAGAAGAAGGAAAGAAACTGGCGTCATAAGTCAAAATAACAAAGTCCCAATCCGTCTCCAGGGAAAAAGGGTGCAAGTTCCTAGACACGACATTGAGGTGGTGATCTTCAATGGCCCGAAATTGTTGGTGAAGGACAGAGAGTCGCGAAGCTTGGGTATTGGTGATGGAAGTGTCGGCTAGCTAGCGGTGACCTCGAGGATTAACGGTGACACGGTATCAAGGGCTTAGTGTAGGGAGACTATATCTAGGGTGACTAGCTGAGGCGTAGCAAACCATTGTTTCAGCCAACGCGCCCAAGTGCGTCGTGTCGAGGTAAAAAGTTGGGAAGTCGAAAATTTTGCTTTCCTAAAGATGATATCATTCCGGTGAGTCCATATGGAGAGGATGACCACTGTAAACTGAGATAACATCTCATCCTTGGAAGTTGGGCGAGCTGTCACCGAATCCCAAACAAAGACGAGAAAAGAAATGGGGGATTTGGTACCAGCATTGGCGTGACTCCAGATGATCGAAATAGGAGTGAGAAGCTAGAATCTACTAATGACTGGGCAAATAAAGAGAAATGCAGGACATCCTCTGTATGACTTCCGCAGAAAGTGCAACAATCATCGATAGACATGTGAGTCCGGGTGAGATTTGTTAGAGTAGGCAAGATGTTCTGAAATAATTTTCGGAAGAGAATAAGGGTGTTGGCCGGTGCCTTGATCCGCCAAATACCCCGAGCAATCTTTCTTGTCTAAGAGAGCCAAAGGGTGGAAAAGAGGAGGATGTCGGAGCCAAATCTCGAAGAACCAAGGATTTAGTGACACTTTTAACTGAAAAACACCTCTTTTGTCGAAGGTCCAGGTAAGCGTATCCAGGTCATCTGAGGGTCTTATAATGATGTCCAGTATATCCTTGGCAACAAGTCCAAAAAAAGTTGATTCAACTAAGGTCGTATTCCAAGAAACGCGATTACCCGAGCAGGGGAGCCATAGATCCGAAATCTTGGTAAGATGGGTAGATGTGAGATTAGGGAGATCATCAGCCAAAGAGAATCCTAGTTTAACCCATCAATCATGTCACAATTTAATATTGTTCCCAGATCTGATTTGTCATAGGAGATGATGTTTGATGGCATGAAAAGCTGTGAGACAACCATGCCATACAAAAGATGCAGAGGGCGGAGGCTTGCACATCAGAAAAAAGTTGTTTTCGACAATAAATGGTCGTAAGCTGGGTTGTTAAGGGGGTGAGAAGGTCTAGCAAAAAGCTGCCAAACATTCTTGGCCATCAAGGCGAGATTTTTGTTTCTCGCAGAAGGAATGTTCAACCCTCCAAGGTGATGAGGTAAACATATCCGTTGCCATGTGCACAAATGACGAGCATGACAATCAGTGGAGTCGTGCCACCAAAAGTCCCTAGCAAGCTTATAAATGGTGTCCGTGATAGCCTTGGGGAGGAGAAAGGTTTGCATGGTGTAAGCCGGAATGGAGTGAATGACCGACTTGATAAGAATTGTCCTCTGAGCTTGGGACAAAACCTTAGCCCACCAGATAGATAATTTGGTGTTAATTTTGTTGGTCAAGAATTGAAAATCCAAGGATTTCTTGTTAGAGATGAGGAGTGTGCCCAGATATTTGTCCTTAGGGTTATAGAACTGGGACCCTAGGATTCGATTAATCATACAGCCATGGAGCTGGTGAACATTTGAGCTGAAGAAACTTGAGGAGTTGTCCAAATTGACCGCTTGACCCAAGGTGGTGCAATATGATGATAAAATATCCTTAACTGCATGGGCTTCTGCTAGGGAAGCTCAGCAAAATAGTATCAAATCATCAGCATAAAGAAAATGGTTGATTGAAGGGGAATGACTCCTAAGCTTGATTCCTTTGATTTTATTATCATATTTCGCTTGGGTTAAGCGGGAGAGGGCTTCAGTTACAAGAATGAACAAGTAAGGAGAGAAGGGATCACCTTGTTGCAGCCCTCTTGAGGGAAGGAGAGGCTGGAGAGGAGAGCCGTTCAGGAGGACCTGGAGGGATGTCGTAGAGATACATTGATTAATCATGGTAATCTAGTTTTCTGTGAATCCTAGGGCCCGGAAAATTTCGAAGAGAAATGACCATTCCACTTGGTCATATGTCTTTGCCATATCAATTTTAATGGTCATCCATCCTTACTTTTTCCTTTTGCATTGTTTCATTTGAAAAAAAGATTCATGTGCCAGGTTGACATTATCGGAGATAGTCCGGCCTTTGAGAAAGACCCCCTGGTTTGGAGAGATGATAGACTCCAAAAAAGGTTTAAGTTTATTGGCAAGAATCTTGGAAATAATTTTGTAGACAACATTACAAAGCCCAATAGGTCTGAATTTGTTTGGGGAAACTGGGTTCTTAACCTTCAGGATCAAAGTAATGAATGTTTCTTTAAGTTTGGGATCAAGGGTGTGTGTAGTAAAAAAAATTACTACAACTTCAATGACATCATTTTTGACAATATCCCAGTAATGTTGGAAAAATAAGGCATGGAAGTTGTCCGGTCCTGGGGCTTTGTGACTACCCATCCCAAACAAAACTTGTTTGATTTCCTCATCGAAAGGGATGGCAAGGAGGGTTTCATTATCCGCCGTTGTGATGATGGGATGGAAGAAATCCAGGATATTAGGTTGAGTATCCGGTTTACTAGACTAAAAAATATGAGAGAAATATACATTTAGTACTGAGCCCATGGACGAAGCAGTGGAATGCCAATTACTGTTGTTGTCCTTAAGTCTCAGTATGGTATTTCTCTTTCGGCGGAGGAGGGTGGAAAAATTAAAAAAAATTGAGTATTTCGATTTCCATCTTTGAGCCAGGAGTTGCCCGATTTGTTCCTCCAAAAGAGTTCCTCCCGAAAGTAGAGTTTCGAAAGACGGTCTTCTAGGGTAGCTATGGCCGAGGCATTAAGAGTGGAGGGTAAAACTGTTTGCAGTTTATCTAAAGCTTCGCAACATTTCCTTAATGTTGCCCTCAATGTTTCGAAAGACTATTTTATTCCATCATGTGAGTGCATAACTGAGTTTTTTGGTTTTAAGATAAAAATTTTGGGAAGGGGATGGGTGACATCTAGAAAGCCATTATGAATCTATAAGGTGATGACAACGAGGATCCCTAACCCACATATGAAAGAAGCGAAAAGGCTTTCTTTCGGCATTGATATTGGTGACAAGGGTTAAGCAAACTGTTCTGTGATATGAAGTAGGAGTATAAATAGTCCTAGCTATAGCCAAAGGGAAGAGTGTCATCCAATCAATGGAAGCTAAAATGCGGTCAAGTTTGGCCTCCACTCCATGACCATATTTTCTTTTATTGTTCCACGTGAAGGGTGACCCGTGTAAAAGGAGATCAATCAAATTATGTGAGTTGAAGAAGTTCCTCAGGTGATGTACTGTTGAATACATCACTTGACGTCCACTTAGCTTGTCTCGTTGGTCCAAGATGACATTGAGATCACCCATAATAATAGTTGGACATTGGGTGAGTGCATATAACTGGGACAGTGATTGCCATAAAGTGGTGCGAAGAGAGGGATTTGGCTCTCCGTAAACAAAAATAATACTCCAACTGTCCAGAACAAAATAGTGATCAATAGAACAATAAATATAATATTTACAAGAAGAAATTATTGAAATAGAAATACCTTTTCTCCAAAAAAGCGCTAAACCGCCAGAAAAACCCAGATGCCGGAACTGTGCATCCATGTCTATAACCAAACCTTCGACGCATACGATTCATCCTGGAGCAGGTTGCCTTAATTTCATAAATAAACAAAATATCTACATTGGACTTGTGGGAGAGGGTCCTCGGGGATCTGAATGCTTGGGGCGACCCTATGCCCCTTGCATTCCAACAAATGATCATGTCAACCGTTGCAACCTTACAACGACAGTTTCCATTGCCATTGCCTTTGAAGCCGGGGGCGGGCTAGTGGAGGACTGACTAGAAAAGTCTGCATTTCCAGCATTGGGGAAGAGCTCAGTGGGGTGTAGCTATCCCGTAGTATTCCTAGGTGTGGGGTCCCTTTGAAGCTGAGATTGAGGAGTAATTTCCACAGAGTTCTGAAACTGAGTGTGCTCGGATGCTGATTGAGATGGTGTCTCCAAATATTCAATAGGCACCTCAGCCATTTGTTTCTTAGTTAGAATCGCTACCTTCTCATCTTCCTATGCAATTTTAAATTTTTGTTTGCCCTGGGGAGCACTAACTGAAGTGTGCTTACAATGAGTGGAGCTGATGGCCTGAATTGAGAAGGATGATTGTCCTGTGGTGGTGTGAGGAGAATGCAATTGTCTATCCTAGCGCCTTGCCATCATTTTGGCTATTGTTCTCCTTCTAGCTTATTTCCAAAATTCAGCAAGAAGAATGAATGACTCACTAATAGAACCTTCCTAATTGGCAGGGTTATATTGAGCAATCTAGAAAACACCCTGATCCTGAGTGTTTGGAACCCCTAATTGTGACGTAATTGGCATTCTAGCAGTTCGCATGAGTTCAAGAGTAGGTGGTTTTGCCAGAAAGGAGTTGATCATTGTGTAGATAGACAGTGGCTGAGGTCCAAAAATTTGGTCCATGACTGAGAAAACAATGTTGAGATAAAAGCCAGTTTGATGTGGAAACCCATATGTGAAAGAATTCTCCACCCCTTGATTTTTTTCAAATAAGGTCACAGGAGCAGCAAGTGCAGTTGATGTTGGAAGCGAGTCCCTGTGATTTGATCGCATGTGTAAAGGGGCGGCAATGGTAGTCGGCTAGGGAAGAGGAGTAGGGAGTTTATTGTTACTACCATACCCACTTGTTGTGTGATGTGCAGAGAGGGGAGTCTGAAATGGAGTCGAACAGGAAGATTGTAAATTGTTGCTGATCTTGTCTTTAGGGAGAGTAACACGTGTGGCAACTAGACGTTCCATCTAAAAAACATGAGTGTAAGTATAGGTTTTTCCATGTGTCATGAGCAAAGTCTCTGTCTGCTGAGTTGAGAGAGAAGCCGAAGACAACATGGTCCGATTGGCTGCTGTCGCTGGCAATAAAAGCTCTTGTAGTTCCCCTGTGAGTGTAGATGATGCTGCAATAGAAGACAGTGGGTGACTTGTCGACACTGACTTTTGTGGGATAGTGACATTGTGATTGGTGGAAAGGGAGAGTGGCAGTGGTGAAATGGGGGGGGAATGGGGTGTGAGTATCTTGAGTATTGAATGCATGTGGGGTAGGATGTGATTGGTCAGTAGAAGAATTAAGTGGAGAGGCAGTAGTTGTGGGGATAGGGGTTATTGCTATATTTGTGGTGGGGGTTGGTGAATTTAAGGTGGTAGTAATTGGTTGGGGTTTTGCAGCTATGGTAGAGTTATTGTTATCAGTGGTAGGTGGAGGGATGTCTCGCAGGGGTTCAGAAAGTGGAAAGAGTTGGGCCTGGCTCCATTCCATGACCTGTGTAGATGCATTATCAACTGCATTTCTGGATCCTGATCAACTCGACCCGAGTCCTGAACGGTTAACATGGGTGTATCAAGGTTCCGACTTCGAGGGTCTTGGGAAGGATCATCTACATGATTTGATAACCGATGTGTCTCGGGATCCACTTCATCTGATCTGACAGTGGCTGAAGGACCTTCCCCAAAAGGCAGGGTCGAGGTTGCACTGTTGGTGAGCTTTGAACTTGTATGAAACTCAAGCAGTCTAGTGTTGTCCTGCTCCATTCTGGTACATCTTATACGAGAGTCAATTGTGAAGGGGAGCACTTGTTGCAAAGCAATCGGATTGATTCTATGATTAGTCACAGAACTTGAAGCTTGGGTGTAATCAGGACAAACATCACCAGCAACATGGCCAAGCATACCACAACAAAACAAAAAACTAGGCATGTTTTCTTAAACAAAATGAACATTTTCATCATGTTGGGCAGTGCTTTAGAAGTATCCAATAACGCCTTGAATCTGATGAAAGGAATGTTCAAATCTTCCAACGCTCGAGTATCAGCCGCTAGGAACTGTCCCAAGCAATTTGCAAGGACAATAACATTTTGTAGGGAGAGTTTTCTAGGCAGAAATTCATGTATACGTATCCAACATGGGATCGTATCAAAGTTGACTTCCCAATACCTGGGGGACCATTCTTTAACTGATACTAGCTTCCCCATAAGCGTCCAGGGACCCACCAACAGGACTTTACATTTGTCATTCTCATCAATGAATTCCACCATGAAATACTGACTGGAATCATGTGAATGTCCATCTAGCAGTTCCACTTGAAAAGGCCAAGCAGTGGACCATTGTGGTTTCATTCTTGTGGCAAAGTGGTCCTCTTTAATAAACTGAAAGTTATAATATTTAGCCACTATAAGTAACTTGGTGGCTTCCTCATCCTCATTTTGAGTAAAGGACGGTTAAGGAATAATGAGCTTGTTGGCAAAACGTTGACCAAGTTGGTGGAAAATGAGATCTTGAGAAGTGGGTGAAGCTGGTTGTGCGCATGAGATGGTTCGGAAGGGGACAATCGAAGTGGAAGCCATTCGCATGGTGGAGACTGGTTGTGCTTGGGTGGAGAAGGTGGCAAGATGTTGTTGTGAGGATGAGTGTTCAGTTAGCCGTGAAGAGCGACAAGGTAATTGATGTAGAGTGGGTGAGGGAATGGGAAAAGTCTGTTGGGTAGGCGTAGTAGTGGGCAAAACAGGGGGTGTAGTTGAGTCCATGATTGGATGGGGGAGAAATCACTGTGGTGAGAAGGGTGATGTAGTGGAAAATGAGGAGATGGGTGATAATATAGAAGTAGGGCTGATAGGGTTAGGAGTGGGTTGAGTTTTCACTATGGTATCTTCATGGTTTAATATTGGGATGAGTGACAAGGGTGGTAGGTTGAGATTAATATCTGGGCGAATTAATGGTGGAAAAGAGTGGCGGTTCACGAAGGACTCCATGAGAAGGTGGCGTTGTAAGATCTGAAATGGCTTCAAAGGTCAATGTAATGATTTTCTGTGAGTAAATTTGAAAGACAAAATGGGAGGGATGGTTTAATAGATTGTGTGGACTTTGTGATGAGGGAGAAGAAGATGGTGCGGGTGGTCTCATTTATTACAAGAAAAAGTTTTGATGTGAACCCCTTGTTAATTGCAAGTGGTGCAAAATCAAGACAATTGATGGGAGGAGTAGAAACTGATGGGATACAGGGTGATAATTGGAAGAGTGTGGTTGATAGAAAGTAGTGAAACTGAAGAAAGTGGCAACCTGCTCTCAGAAGGCGGTGTGTCAAAGACCTGTAAGGAAGATGCAAAGAAAACAATGAGAAAATGGGCTTAAAAGGGTTTGCACTTACCTTGGAAAGAGGTCCAGGAGAAGGGATAAAATATGATATGGAGAAGAGCATTCAGAGTGGGAGGAGATACTGCTGTAAAAGAGAGCGAAAGGAAGAAGATGAGAGAAAGCAAACAACCGATGTTCAGGTAGAAGTAGCAAAACAATAGTAGAAAATGGGTTAGATTTCTTTGGAATCGAGAGCTCAGGCATACCCAATAGCTCGATGGCCATATTTAAGTTGGAAGGAGTAAGTAATTAGTCAAAATATTGAAAACTCAATATTTCTCAATAAATTACTTCGCATTATGACCTACACAACAATATAAAAACATCATAAATTTAGTTTATGCACCACATGGCAAAACTCCTGACAGGTTTCAATTGGTCACCAATCAAAATTTATCACCTAAATCTTCATCCAATCATCATATATGTCAAATTCTTTAATAAAAAAATCATAGTGAAATACAAATTTAAAAATGTTAATTTTTATTGAAAATGTTAATTTTATTGTTGAATTGTTGTAACAAAATAAACAAAAAAATACTGAATATTTGCACACGTAAAGCTTATGACACCCTAATTAATGAAATAAGAATAATATCCAACCCTACGATGTATAGGTGCACAAAATTAATTAAAACATCTAATTAAACCCCGAGCAACTAAACTATCACACTTTGAAATCATACTAATATCAAATCTTTGAAGACACTTTCCCTATATCCTCGAGATTCATTATGTAACGAGAACAAGTTAAAAGTATTTGGATATATACTCTGCATTGTTTTTATACATCAAATCAAAGTTTTCGCGGTCTTCAAAGTCTCAAACCTTCGCTCACAATTAGGATCATATCATATGATCTCCCAATTATTTTTCGCACTTATAACTAGTGCCCACCAATATTGAAAAAAATGACAATAGTGATGACACAAAACATTGAAAGAGACCAGATGAATCTCACCAAATAATTAAGTACATATTTAACTATAAAGTATTGTTGATTATTAAGCTATATAGTACCATATGATATGGACTCTCAATTATATTTCCAGATGGTAGGGCAACATCAAGTGAATAAAGATTACAAAACAACACAAAAACATCAGAAAAAGATTTGTACATGTAATTGATTATTCAAATAATATGTTCCAAGTTATGTGAGATGACTGGACAGCTTTTACTGTGAGTTGATACATTCTGGTCCATTCAAACTCCATGGCAATCCTGACTACACTTTTAACATGAACCACACAACACAAGTTAGTAGTCAAAATAAACTACTAAAAAGTGTAGGAATGGAATTTTGAATCGAACCCATTAACATGATTGTGAGTTGGGGCAATTATGGAATATCAGATCTTTATAATTCATAAAAAAGGATTTACAAATTAAATGAGAGTATGTTACGACGGTGAGCTGATGACTAGTTTACTACGCTCATTCAAGCAATTTTTTTAGAGGTTGATTCGCTAACCCATCTTTGTTTTAATCTATACGACTCATCGTGACTTGATACGTGATTTATATAGTGTAAAATCTAATGTCATTTTTATTAGTATTTATTGACAAGTCGTGTTCATGTTCATTATCCTCATAAAATTTTCAAAATAACAAAAACAAGATCTTGTCATTTTACATCAACTTTCAAGTTAGTTTGAGAGCACAAATATGTAACATCAATTAACCAAATGGGGAGGGACGAGTTTTGTTGGCACTCACATTTTGGACACCCTCACTAAGCTGCGTAAAAGGATTATTTCTATATTGTACTAAGAGGGAGTTTTTTTTTTTTTTTTTTTTTTTTTTTTAAGTTGCATATTTACATTCTAATGTTGTCGTTGGCATCTTATCTTCTTATCATTTAGCATCAGAGCATAATTTTTTTTTAAAAAAGATTGTAGATGATCTTAAAAAAGAGCAGTTTCAAAACCTTTTCTCATTGAAAAGCTTGAATAGGATAGCTGTCAAAATCCCCATGGAGATTTTTTTTCATTTTGGAGAATGAGATAATTGAAGTATAGTCACCTTTCAAAACATTCGAAAGAAAGGAGTCTTTTTGTAGTTAATTCCAAATGATATTATGGGAAATTTTTTATGTCAAAGTCCATTCGATTTAGACCGTGCATTTGTATTTGTTCGCCGTAGGATGGTCTTAAGATAACGTCGGATGCCTGAATTGATCATTTGATGAAATACACGCGCATGAAATCATTGTTAATGAAAAATTTTGAGTTAATTATGATGTTTGATACGCATCTGATTCAATTTATACAAAAAATTAACTAATCTTGATTCAGCAAATCGTACAAAAAAGAAAAAAAAAATCGGTCCAATCATGACGTGTGAGCACCTAGGTTTGTGGGCCTCACCACTTTGAAAAATAAAGTCATCAATAGTGAACCATAAAAAAAGCCCAGGCCCATGACAGACCCAGACCTTATTTATTTACCTCTCTCTCTTTCATTCGCTCGATCGTTCGGCAAAATTTCTACTTTTCTTTCTTTCTTTCTTTGCTCATTTGAAAACCCAAACAAAAAGGTAAATTATCTCTTCTCCAATTCAATGAATCTGAAACTTGATTTTTTTTTTTCTTCTGACGTTTATTGTTTGGTCTTCTTTAGTAGATAGTTCAATATCAAGTTGTGAATCATGATATTGTATTTGCTTAATTTCCTTTGAGGAATCTGTGGGTTAGTTTGTTTGATGGAATTGTGATCTGGGTTTGCTTAAAAGTTAGCATTTTGATTTTTTGTTACACTTACTTAGCTAGTTTGAGTGAATAAAAATGACATTGCTTTGTTCTTGACTGGTAACAGATTAGATTAATCAAGAGTTATTTAGAGCGAGGATTAACTTGTATTTTTATGTGAAATCTCACTTCATAAATTTCTACATAAAAAAAAGAAAAAAATAATATTGGTGTGTTAAATTTTTAGTTTTGTGGAAATTCCAAATCTTGAAATGTTTTATGTTCATAAAATTCTCCATATTTATTGTTGTTTAATACTGCATTGGAATGAATCTGTTTTTCCTTTTGGGTCTTTGAATTTACTTATGCGCGCGCGCGCGTACAGCTGAGACATCAAGTGGAAAATATGCTGCAGATAGAAATGCTTGGGTGTTATTGTTATTATCAAATGATTTGCTGTGTGTCCTGTGGTGAAAGTAGATAGGGGATTAATATTTCATCAGTTTGGAAAGGTTATTGCTACAAAATAAGTATTGCATGATAATATGTTGAAGTGGAGAGAAGTCATCTAATACATTATGTTTATGTGTATATTTTGCAGGGACGAGTGATGTCACTCATTTCCCAGGCGGGATCGTCTTGCTACATTAACTCGGATATAGTACGGTGTAAGACAGAGCAGAGTATGACTTCTACCATAACAAATACGGTGGACAATAGCCTCATTTGGAGGACTAAAGCATCCAAAACAAGGGACAATTCTGTTTGTAGTTCTTTGTTATCATTTAATTCCAAGAGAAGTCCATGGGGATCACATTTAGATGTTGTAGGGTGCCAACGTGGTCAGCGACTAGTTGTTGCTGCTAGTCCCCCCAGAGGGGATGCTGTAGTCGATCTGGAACCATTGACGAAAGAGGATTTGGTCCAATATCTGGCCTCAGGATGTAAGCCAAAAGAAAAATGGAGGTAAAAATTTCCCTTTTGTTGTTCAGTTTGAAAATAATTTTAATGAACAAATTGCTGCTCTCCTATCTGCTAATGCTATCCAGAACTTATTAGTCACAATCACACAATCAATTTTGTTCATTTTAGTTCCTCTATGGTAAATGTAGTATTGTCTTTTAGCGCATGTTTTCTTTGTCCAACCAATTTGTTCAGATGTTCTGGAAAACCGTTACATTGTGCGATTCTTGTATTGGCAGAATAGGTACTGAACACGAAAAATTTGGTTTTGAGTTTGGAAGTTTACGTCCTATGAAGTATGAGCAGATTTCGGACTTGCTTAATGGTCTTGCTGAGAGATTTGATTGGGATAAAATAATGGAAGGCAACCACATTATTGGACTCCAACAGGTAAGCTTAAACTGCTATGTTGTTCCTATTGAATTTATCCTCCTAACCTGCTCTCCCTTTTAGATCGCTATAGTTGACTTGATGTGAAATTATGAAAATCTAGGCAAAAGCAAAAATAGAATCGAACATGCCAGAGTAGAAGTAATCAAGTACAATCTTTATTAAATAACCGTTTTTCAACAAGGCCTATATGAAAAATAAATCCAAACATGTATATAATGGCCACTTTGACTTTTTAAGCAAAACATTAACTTTCTTAGGTTAAGCAACTAAAATTAACTACTTGGAAAATTAAATAAAACCATAAAGCAAAAGATATAGCATGTACTGACCTTACTTTTGTTTTACTACTCTCTTTATTCTTAGCGATCGAATAAATTTTGATCTAAATATAACTAATATGTGGTGTTACAATACATGAGCTTTTTATGATCATCAAGGACACTGTTACAGAATGAATCGTATATTTGTTCTTTAAGTCAGAGATAAAAACAGACATGAAAAAACAACTTTTTTGTCTTGCTGAAATTTGATGTAAAGTTATGACTTGTAGGGGAAGCAAAGCATATCATTGGAGCCTGGGGGTCAATTTGAGCTTAGTGGCGCGCCACTTGAAACGCTACATCAAACTTGTGCTGAAGTTAATTCACATCTTTATCAGGTAAGCTTCAGTGGTTAGCTTAAACATTTTTTTGTCACATTGAAATGTAGAGTATGCATTTCATATCCGAGTTCTTGTGCTGGAACATCTTCAATAGGATTGAGAGGGTCAAGGCTCACATTTCTTATTTCATATAGTTGACAACTTGACAAAAGCATTGCCAAAATAACCTTTCTTAGTAGGTGAGAGTTGGAATTAGTCAGAGTTCAACATTTGTATTAAGTGCCTTTGGAAGGAAATAGATTCTTTGATCCTTCTATGTATGCTCAATTCTGATGTTGTATGCTTGATCCAAAATTTAGAGTTGCAGATAATAATTAGGCTATACTCTTTTTGGATCATCAATGACGAGATATATTTCCTTATAATGTGTTACCCATGACATGTTGCTGTCTTAATTTGTTGACATAGAAGAGTGAGCAAACATTATTCGTTCTAGTGAGGACCTCATAATTACCTTACAAAGGAAACGAGCGGTGCCTGATGTGAGTTCGCAAAAGGCACTCTACCTTAGCTTATCATGACTACAAGAGTAAAATATAACCAAAGGATGTAAGATAATAAGATTAAAGATCTCTTGTCTGGTATTGTCAAAAGTTTGACATTTGAATTGCCAAAAAAGGTCAAAGGAGCAAGTGAGAAAGAAGATACACTAAACCAACAGAAAAATATAATTGATCGATTCCTGAGACCAGCTCCAAGCTATCAAAGGCTCCCTTGCACCGACACTTTGCCTCGCCAAATGGTTGTTTTTTGTTAAAAGCACTCTTTGCCTCAAAATGTCTAGGGTTGCGCCAGAGGGAATTTTTATGAAAAGATAACATAGAATAAAGAATAGGAAGAATAAGAAGTAAAGGAAAATCCCTAGACAAACAAATTAAATAAGTTGATTTGTTTTAGCTGGCCACAAATAACCAAGTTAGTTTTATGCTGGTTTTGAAAACAAGGATTAGTTTAAACAACATAGTGTATGGATACATAGAAGCATGTAAAGAAAAATACTGAAAACCGTTTCAGCTTCGCCAAGGTTCCCAAGGGGCTTACTAGCGCCTCACATTGCTTCGCACCCTAGACGACGCAGCTCGAGAGTTCTTGACTTTATATTTTAATACTCCCAAAATTGTAGGGATTTTTTATGTGGAGTACTATTATTTGATTAATAGATTAAATTTGAAGTTTAGTTGTTCACTTGTATAAGGATCACTGCCCATTATCTTCTCCCAATCAGCTCATTGGGTTTGATTTCTTTATAATAATAAAATTTTAAGAAAATATTCTGACTGCACTTATAATGTAAAATTGAGCTGGCCACGGGGTAATGTGCAAGAGCTGCTACCTTTTCCCCCTACATGACAGCTAAACTAGCTTGGGTCACTTGCAGTAAGAGGGGGAAAAATGTATAAAACCCAACAAAGGAAATGGGGACCTTCATTATTATTATTACTAGCCGACTATAATTATTTTTATTACTACTACGACCCCTAAGCCTGCACAAGGTTACTTTTTTTTGGTTATTCCTAAGAGTCTGCACGCCCTTACACTATTTGCTCGTGTTTGCTTCAAATAGTATGAATGATGGTTGATTAATAATTATCACATAAATAAATCCCCGAAGCACTATGGAACGAAACGACGGTATGCATTCTTTTTTTCCCTTCCTTTTTTGAGAGAGAGATATCGCTCTTGTGCATTTCCTTTCTTGATGTGCACACCTATTTTGTGAAGAATAACATACTTGAACATTTGAGTAAGGCATTACAAATTTTGTGACATAAACATTATATTTGAATTAATTTATTTTTTATGATTTGCGTGCAGACTTGTTAAGGGATTTCATAATTTTAAAGGTATGAGCAGTTTTCATAAAACCATCATCTGCTCGACGATCACTTGCAAATAAAGTTACACTCGAAAAATTTTAGTAATAAATATTATGAGAGAATTTTTTAGTGTGATTTATCATGTGCAGGGTATTTCAATGATAGTTGATTTCTCCTTTTTTGTTGCATTTTTTTTTTAATTATCTAAGAGCCCTAAAGTTGAAGATTTTAAAAATAAAAAAGATAGAGAGAAGGGGACATAGTAAAACCTTAAGCAAACAACTACAAAAAAAATTTGTGTAGTACAATCAAGGAATGTCATTTCTCAAAAAATGTCGAAATTTCTCGAAATATTTCTTATTTTCAATTTACTGAAATTTTTTCCGAAATCCAAAATATTAACCTTTGTTTAGTAATAAAGTTTTGTTATATAAGTGATTCTTATGCAATATATTATTTGTATGATATTACGAGTCTTATGACACTCTTTATGTAATATATAAGAGTTTAAAATGCTAAAATTATATTGATAACTTCAAAATTACAACCGATATTTTTACGTTTTTTTATACACAACGAAATATTTCTTAAAATCAATTTACCGAAATTACCTTGAAAAATAAAATCACAATCCTTGGCTTCATTTAATGTATTTTAATAGATTTATTTACTTGCATTTTATTTTTTTTCATATATTTCATATACCCTCAAAATTCATTATATACATTTCATGTATCCTTGAAAAATTTCCCCTTTTTTCTTTTCACACCGAAATATTTCTCAAAATATTTTTTAAAATCAGGAGATCGAAATTAACTCGAAAAACAAAATCACAATCCTTGAGTATAATACACAATTTTTTTAATTAGTTTACCAGAAGTCAAAACTTCTTTCAGTAAATGGGAGTGTGGCCTTCATGCCAACTGTATGCATATGAAATGACCTATATAATGCAACAGGATAAATGCGCTTTGTGCTAAAGTGGGGGGTAGTATGTCATTTTACATGTCACAGCAGCGATCGAGTTATCAATTTGTTTAGGGGTACTTTTGTCATTTCCCAAGCATGAAGTGAACATTTTGTATGCTATATAGTAAGATTTACTGAAATTCTAAGAGAAATAACAGCTGTTGTTTTGTCCAAGTAAGGTTGGATGAATGTTTGAACTTACATGTCAGGCTCCTTCTGTTCTAATGGCCTGAACGTCATAATGGTTATTGGTTAGTTGTAAATAAATGCCGTATATGTAAATTCACATTGAAATTGCATTTTCTTATTGCTGAATAGGGTGCTTTTTTTGTTATTTATTTATTATATTGTTTGTTTGTAGTTTTGCTTTCTTGGTGAACTCACTGACTTCTTGATGCTGCATTCTGAAAGGCCTTACCATTTTTTTCTTTGACTGGATGAAGTAATACTAGTATTAATGTGCAGGCTCATATCCTAATACTAGTATTCAATTTTAAACAGGTCAAAGCTGTTGCAGAGGACATGGGTATTGGGTTCTTAGGAATCGGTTTTCAGCCCAAATGGAGCATTAAAGATATACCTATAATGCCGAAGGTATTATCTTGTCCTGCATTCCTTTTATACATTTCATAAATATTTACTGTAATATATCACATGTTATTATGCATTGGAAAGTGTATGCACTCTCAAGTTTTAAATCGTAGTGAATGTTTATATGAGTTATCATTGAACAAGAAAAGGACAATTTATTATATTTGGCGAGCAGCTGTATATATCAGGATAATCCTCTGATCTGAGGGCAACACTCTTATTTGAACCTTGTTTTATGCTACCAAAATTTATTCCAAGTTTAAGAAAAACATCTGCTGTAAATCTTCATTTCAAAAACTTTTCTTTGGTCAGTTAGTTTATCAAGGTTTCTTTTTATCCCCAAGGGATGACATCGCTTTTGGAAATTTATCTACATGTATGTCAGTCATTTTGCAACCTTTATCTTTTCTTTTTTAAAATTCTTTTATATGTTATGTGTCATCACCAATGGACACTTTTTGTAGTTTCTAATGATGGAACCTTTTGCCTCAGGGGAGATATGAAATCATGAGAAATTACATGCCAAAAGTTGGCTCACTTGGGCTTGATATGATGTTCAGGACTTGTACTGTTCAGGTAAGACCAATTTTACATTTACTGTTCTGGTTGGTAAAGAAAGTAATACGATTGATGATGCATGCAGGCCTCAGAAACTTCTTTCACTTCGCTCTTGTGTCTTTTGTTTGTTGTACGTTGGTTAGCTTTTTATTTCTCTCTTTTAGTACCAAAAAAAAAGAAGAAAAATAGTGGACCCCTGCTTGCCTTGAGCTGTATATAAAAGAAAGAGGAAATTTCATCTACTGGTCATTGTTTCTGGCATCCAATTTTTGATAATTGCATAAAATTTTTCCAAAAAAAACATTTGTACTCAATGGATATTTCTGTATCATGTTAGACACTGACTTCCAAAAATCAGATTAATAACTGGAACAATTTCTGCCTTTCATAGGTTAATCTGGATTTCAGCTCTGAACTGGACATGATCAGGAAATTCCGCGCTGGTCTTGCTTTGCAACCTGTGAGAATCTTTGAGCCACTAGTTTGCTTATTAAAGATATTTCTGTTTCCTTGTTATCTGACACTGTTTGCATCTGAAATAGATTGCGACAGCACTTTTTGCAAATTCACCCTTTACTGAAGGCAAACCAAATGGTTATCTTAGCATGAGAAGGTTCTTCCATCTATTATAACCTAGAATGTGACGTTTGACTTTGTTCTCACTACTGAATCTTGTTATCTGTTTATCATCCTACTGCAGCCATATTTGGAGTGATACTGATAACAACCGCACAGGAATGCTTCCTTTTGTATTTGATGATTCGTTTGGGTAAGCTTCTTTCTACTACCATTATGCAGTAATTCATTATCTTTTAGGCCATGTGGTTAACATCGGGTTTGGGATGATTGGCTTCCTTAATAAATGGATTTTTGTGCTTTTTCTAATCGCAGGTTTGAACAATATGTGGACTATGCTCTTGACGTTCCTATGTATTTTGTCTATCGGAATAAGAAGTACATCGATTGCACTGGATTGTCCTTCCGTGTATACACCTATCTTTCAATGTCATTTTTATTTTGGTCTTCTAGCTTTGCCTTGTTTATCTCTTCTCCTTCAACATCGTGACTGTGATGTATTCAATATATGCTTTATATTTGCAGGACTTTTTGGAAGGAAAGCTTCCTTGCATTCCTGGTGAATTGCCAACATTAAATGATTGGGAGAACCACTTGACAACAATATTTCCAGAGGTTTACTTTATATTTATGATATGTTAATTTCTAGAGCTATGAATGCTGCGCTCATATTCAAGTGTGTACCTAGACAATTCATGTCGCCAATTTTTTACATTCAGGTCAGGTTGAAGAGATACTTGGAGATGAGGGGTGCTGATGGAGGACCTTGGAGAAGATTATGTGCACTGCCAGCATTTTGGGTATTACATATATAGCATAGTAAATTCATGGTGTGGTGTTTAGTCCAGTCATTTAGTTTTATCATTTAAGCTCCTTACGTATAACTCAATTTTTTCATCACATTTTGAACGCAGGTGGGTATATTATATGATGAGGTTTCCCTACAAAATGTGCTCGACATAACAGCTGACTGGACTGCAGAGGAAAGACAGATGTTGAGAAATAAGGTAATTTTTAACAGCTCATTGTGGATTTTTAATGTTCACAATACTATTGTTCTTCCATCTCTTTCCCCTGCTTCCGAATAAATAACGATTTTGTAACTTATTGCGCATGTTGATACAGTAATATGTAGAAAAAAATTAGAGTGCACTTTGGCAAACTTCCAAAAGATGTTAATCCGTTTTTGGTTTAAATAACAATTAGGTAAGACACATGATGGACGATTATAATATCTCTAAAAAGCTGTGGAGTGCCAGTGCTCTCCGGTTTTCTAATCTGCCTACAATCAACACATGCAAACATTTTTTTTATTTTTTATTTTTAATTTTCTTCAGAAGCAAAACGCAAGAGATATATTCACCGAAAAGAGAGGGAATCACAAATAAGTGAGAGGGAACCTTATGGAGCAGCAGGAAACACAAAACAGTAGACACCCAAGTAATTACAATCTTAGCATGAAGGATCCAAAGGATACTTTGCCTATCTGCTTGCAAGAGTTTCCCCATCTCTAAAACCATATGTAAAGCTGATTCTCAAATCTGATTTTTACCTAAAAGATCCAGGCATTTCTCTTGTTCCAGATGCACCAAACTATCGTGTGAGGGCCATGATGCCAAATCCGTCCCCTGATAAAGCTATGTTCTCTCCCCTCCAACTAATGAACCAGTCTTGTAAACTGTCTCTCTAGGCTTTACCACCCTGAGTTTGGCCATAAGCTTCCAAAATCTCGAGCGAGTCACAGTGGAGGAGCAGATAATAGATTATCTCATCCTCCTTATTGCACAAGAGACGAGCTTTAGTGACTTGATGCCCACCTATGTAAGCCAGGTTATCAGCGGTGAGAATGCATCGTGATGTATCACAGTCGACACGAAGAAACTCAGCCTGGGGGGATACGTGCCAAGCCAAACCAACTTGAGGTGAGGAGATCATTTATTCCTTTATCATCTCGAGGAGGTCAAGTTGTTCTTAGGTAACTGACACACGGGGCTTGCAATGGAATAAAAATCTCACTAACAGAGCAACCCACTGATTTACTTTCACAATAGTCTATCTTTCCATTCCATAATTTGCTGTTGTTTCAAAAGATGAAGGATTGTGTGGACAAAATCCATTTCCCACTCTTAGAGCATCTCCACCCAGGGGTGGAAAGCAAAAACAATAATAAAGTTTTTTCATCCCCAAAGTTTGCTTCTCCACCCACGCGCTCGCAGTGGTTGAGGGGGTAAAGTTTTATGGTGAGGGTCAATACTTTCTACCGCCATATAGAAGATCACTTTGAAGAAAATCAAGAGAAGCCGTTGGAAATGTTCTGTTTAAAAAGTTTGGGGGGGGGGGGGGGGGGGGAGACGTCTACCTTATCTCCCTCCACTCTGAATGGGCCGACATTTAGAGTGGAGGGAGATAAGGTTGAGAATTATATTTCAGCGAGTGGGAATATCTACGCTGTGTAACTTGTGTGAGCAAACAAATACATTTCCACCGGATTGGCGGAGATGTAATTTGGGACGAGAAGCCAAATATTTGCTTTTCAGCCCATGGATGGAGATACTCTTAAACGGCTCCTAAACCAAACAATTCCAAGCTGAGTTTGTGCATCACCTTCCCTAAAATTATTGCACCACTGCTAAGTGCAAACAAAACTTTTAGAGGCTGATTGCTACACTACTTGTCTTCCCAAAATGAAACCTCCTTCCCCTAAAAGACTTTGATACCGAATGAGGGTAAAGGTCAGGAGCACATCTCGAAATATACTTCCAGAAGCAGCGCAACCAAAAAGAATTTCATATTGTCTCATACGCTGTTTCCATCTTTGGTGCCAGTAATTTGTGTCCACAGAGCCTCTTCTTCCACAAACCGTTGCACCCACTTTGTGAGCAAAAGCAATGTTAACAGCTTGACAGAGCGAATACCCAGGCCACCTGATCCTTTTGAGTAGCACACCTTCTCACAACAAAGCAGATGCACCTTCCGAATTAATGAGGCAGATTCCTAGAGAAAATTCTTTATTACTTGTAAAATTCCTTATTACTTGTTCTAGTTCGGAAGCTACTGATGGGAATAAGAGAACATGTGCATTGGAATGGAGGCAGAGGGAGGACTTAATTAAGATGACCAGCTTTAAACAAGTAAAGCTTGCTAGTAATTATATTCACTAAAAAGAAGATGTGGGAATTTAACATTTAGCAAATTTATTCCCATGCCACCCTTTAAACTTGAGTAATCAGTCTGCTACCATTTATGTTTATAACCAATTTATTTCTGAACGAAAACAAAACATTGCCCTCCAAACACCAATTGGTGAAATCTGACACCACCCTCGATTTTAATAAAACACAAGGTTCTCAAATATTAACTGAGTTCACGTTGCCTGCTCACAGTGTTCTATTGTGGGTCTATTCAAGCCGAATCGAGAATCCACTTTGAATCTACTACATCTTTGTCTTTTAGCAGTTCCTCAGCTGCTATCTAGGAACAAGGATAAGGCGCTGCTTTCCATGGAGTGTTGTCACACAGCTGCCTGCTTAGAAGAGCCACTCTCTCTGTAGTGTTCTCCCACGTGATATGCCCGCCTGCTGGCCGGGCTGAATAAATGGAGTACTAAACAGATACTGCCACTTGGATCTAGAAAGGCCGAATGTTTTATATATTAAAAAAGGAGTTATGTTTCTCAAATTATATTAAATGGATTTCAAATTTTAGAACCTCAAATTACTGGGCTGATTTGTCTGGATTCTGAAATGGTCAAGACTTCTTTGCCTTCGATACAACCAACATTTTTTCATTTCTTATGTAATTGTTAGATAACCAGCATTGATTTTGATTCTATGGAAATAAATGACATAATTTGGCATATATTTTCTATGGATAGGTACCGGTAACTGGACTCAAGACACCCTTCCGCGATGGCCTGCTAAGACAAGTAGCCGAGGATGTTATAAGGCTGGCAAAGGTAATTCCAGGAGTGGGCTCTGTACTGTTCAGTTTATTGTGTTTGTTCTCAAGAAAAGTTACTTTCTCCAGACAAAATCTGTTTAATGGGGCAGTTACGCTGGATCAGTTTATTTTTTTCACGGGACACTAATTTTGTCTGGAGTAGCACTTGGGTATCGAGAGGCTGGCAGTGATTGTGAAGCTCTCAATCGCTGCCAACTTCTCATCTTCCTTTTTTGTCTCTTTATTAGCTTTTTTACTGAATAAACTTCTATTTGTTTTGCCTGATCCAAATTTTTTTTGTCCACAGGATGGTTTGGAAAGAAGAGGATACAAGGAAGCAAGTTTCTTAAATGCATTGACTGAGGTGGTTCGGACAGGTAACACTTATTTTCTTTTTCATTGCTTCTTTTAAGAGCATCCCACCATCTACAGTTCGTAGTCATTTTTTAAAGCAGGCCTAGCTCTAGTGAATCTACGTCTTGCCGCCTAAGCGGGCTAGGCGGCCACCTGGGCGGGTTTTGTATCTTGGTATTGAATTGGAAGTAATTTATATGCTATTATGCTTAACTTTTGAAAATGATAAATTATAATACAAAAAAAAAAGAACAATCGCCTAGGCCTCTGGGCGCTATTCCTCTGCTGCCTAACAATTTTTAGAAGACTGTTAATAAGTGGGTGGCATTCTTATTATGGTTGTGTTTTCTAATAATTTTAATCTAATGTTAAGCATTAAATGTATAATCTTCATTTGTAAACCTTAACTCTTGAAACCTCAGAATAAACTATAAACAAATGACTATAAATGTAAACCTCTTGAAACCCTCTGAATAAACTACAAACTTGTTGTTATTCTTCATTTGTTAACTTCAACTATGATTCCCTTTTCTTCAAATGTTCTCAAAAGTTTCTCTATGATGGCTATGGCTATGAATTGACGGTCCCAAATCCTTTTCCTTTTGAGCGAGAAAGATCTCTTTAGCCCGTTGCTTATCTAAGTAAAGAAGTTGCTGGTTGATGGATGAGTTCCTCTGCTGGTGACCCAAGCTTTCAGATACGGCCTTGAATAAAGAAAAAAGAGGTCCTATATAGATTTTAAAGAGGTCCTACATAGATTTTGGATCGTGTACACCCGGGTGTAGAGATTTGAACTACACACCCTAAGAAAAAAAACGTCATAATTGTATTTTAGGGGTTACTTTGCAAATCTATATAATACATGGGCAAGTTTGGAATTAAATTTCCTATGGTGTAAAAATTGAATTTGTACACCTGAGTATAGGTGATCTCATTTGATACATTTGATTATTGCTTTCACAAAGGTAAGGGAGCATCTATTGTTTGTGATGATGAAACCTCACTTTGCAATTTATGTTGTCCGAAACTCTGCTGCAGTGGTGTTGTGAAACTCTATTTTTTTCAATCCCCTGCCTCGCTTTAGAATTTTTTTTCAAAAGTTTTTGGCGCTTCCTGGCACTGCAATGCAATACGTTAGCTAGGGTGTGCCTCAGTTGAGGCGGTAAATACCATATTCAAATTTTAGTAATAATAACTTTATTTATTAATATAATATGATCTAATTAGTATTTACTATAATTACAACTATTGTAGCCCATCAAGGAATAAACCACCCTAAATTGACTATGAGGAACCCAAGTATGAACTTCGTTATTCTTGATCGATCCGCTGATCAGGTAATACACTATATTTTCTTCCTCGTCAGTAAGGTAATACACTATCTATTCTTCCTCCACCACTTCTTTCTTTTTCTAACTCAACTCTACCGAACTCTCCTCTCTTCTTCGATAATGATAAAGATGAGAATGGTGGTATTGACTCAAGGGCAAGGATTGTGATTTCGTTATTCAAGTTAACTTCGGTCACCTGATTTTAAGAAATATTTCAGTGTGTAAAGAAAAAACATAAAAATTTCGAGGATGCATGAAATATATATAATGAATTTTGAGAGTATATGATATATGTGAAAAAAATAAGATGCAAGTAAATATATCTATTAAACACATTAAATAAAACCTAAATACCAAGAAATGAAACAAACATGAAATCAATGTATAATTAGAAAATTGGAGGGTGGTTTCAAAAATCAATATATAAGTAGAAGAAATGATAATTAGAAAATTAGGGGTTGGTTTCAAAAATCTATAAATAATTAAAATAAATGATAATATGAAAAAATCTCGAAAATTTTCGAAAACACTCTTGAAAAAATGTAATTTTTGGTAGCTGATTTTTATATTTATTACGAAAAACAAAATTTTCAAAAACAAAACTCAAAATTTACGAAAAACCTCGAAATTTTTGAATAACCCTAAAAAAAATGTAACTTTTTCTTTTGCCCTATTTCTTTTTGTAATTTCAAAAAACGAAATTTCTGATGAATTTTCACGAAAGCATAATCCATGCTCAAGGGATGATGAGGATATATGAGTACAAACTTACGGTTAATAGATTTATAGGTTTAGTAGTTTACTAGATTTGGCCTCTTGTTTTAAGGCTTGATTTTGTATGAAATTTCTTATTTTTGTTATGGATTGAATTACATTTTATTTCACTTATTTGAATTATGACTTATGGTTTATTATTAGATTTTGTTTATCTTGAATTAAAGGAAAAAGTAATGACTCAAATTATAAAGAATTACATTTTATTTTGCCTCAACTTCGCCACGATTCCTTTGCGACTCCTGGGACTCCTGAAGCGGCTGTTAGCGCTTTGCCCCGCCCTGCCCCAAACAACCTAGTTTGAAATATCGTTGATAGTCAAAACTCTACTATGGCAGCTATACGTCTCCAAAATGTCTCTCTGTGTCATAATCAAACCTCCAAATCCAAAAAGGATTGTGTGAAGTAATGTCAGGGACTTGGCCGGTGGGGAAGATGACTGATTTGTGTGAAAGACACTTGAGGTATTGTTACACGCATAACTAAAAATAAATATTAATACATTAAAAAAAGAGAGAAAAAAATTAAAATGAGAAAGTCATCTGAGAATTGAAGGACACCAAGGTGCCTTAAAGATACCATAAACCTGCATAATAATTTACTAGAAGTGGTTGCCAGTATCATTCTGGTAAGGGCTACTTCCACGAGTGAAAATGAGGTGCAGGGTTGCCCGGCTGTACACCGCAAGTAGCTTTAAAGACACCCTGTGGTGAACCAAATGTAGACAGCGTCATCGCCCACAACTTACATTTCGAATGAATCCTATCTGCTCAAAACGGCAATAACAGAAGCCCATTTCGCTAAAATCAAAGAAGTCAATTTTGCAATCCGAACCTGGATTTTGAGTTCTCTGTCTATTATCGATGAACTTGCAAGGAGTGGCCATCCATTAGTTGGCAACCTTTCGCTGTGGCTGATTTGTCTTCTCTAGTTTCATTTATTAAAAACTTGAATGCTTACTGGTATTAGTAATTCACCAATTTATGGACTTCGTCCCTGTGCAGTGGGATGAAAGTTAAGATCCCACATGAAATTTTCAAGCATTTTCTTGTTCAAGATTATCCAGTTTAGGAGTTGGCAATGAATAACTTTTGATCATACTGATTTTTATAAGCTGTTCATGGTAGATGGCTTTCTACCACTCTAGATTGTGTTCTTTGATTCGTTTCAGTACAAAAACTGAGATTAATCTAAGATTGAAGCCAGCTAACTATTTTACACTGCTATTTGTTTGGTTGGGCCCTAATGGATATTTCTGTGCCATGGCAGGTGTTACTCCAGCAGAGAACCTTCTGGAGTTGTACCATGGGAAGTGGGGAGGAAGTGTGGATCCTGTTTTTGAGGAGCTGCTATACTGAGCACTGATGAATTGGCCATTGTTGTGTATTCTCTTGTAAATCTCCCTTCCTTTGATATTAGGGAGTAACCTCAGTTTCAGATTTTATTTATCAAAAATAAAGCATCATGTAGCCTAACCGCGAAGTCTCCTATGGAAACATTATTTACTACAAGTGGATTGTTCACTAGGGTCATGTATTTGTTCTTTACTAATGGCATTTTGTTTGTTTTTATTTCTGATTTTCCCTTTACTAATGGCAGTTTGTCTGATTGAGTCTACATAAATGATTCTTAAAAGATAAACATTGTGTGCGGTTTTTACTCCATGGCTACTCTCCTTGTGTCATTCGTTTAAACCTTTTTTTCCCCCTGTTTTGTACTTCAGCCGAAAGGGGAGTTTGTTTTGCCTCTTAGATATGTTTTGCAGAACGGATGAGTAACCTACATGCATCATAGAAGCTTACAAAGTTTAAGGAATGACAGTTTCCACACTTGTACATTTAAAAGCTATACTATGAGGAATCACTTCTAGCAGTGGATTTATATGTAGTAAAAGAAGCACAGCCAATAATGGTGAAGAGAATAAATTTGTTGAATGAACAAAGGCAGCTGCACTTGGAGAAGACAATCCATGGGATGCGATCATTCAACCTATCGAAACATGTACCCTGACAAACAAATGTAAAATATTTACTTGAACATGTTTTAATATAGACTTCGAATATATAGGTTTTTTTTTTTTTGCTTTTCCCTCTCTATATATAGGGGATATCTATGGAATGACCAGATTAACAAGACACAAACCTGCAAAGTTCACCAAGATTTTAGGCAGCTTGTTCATACTTCCTCTCTAATAGGAGCACCATGGTCTTCTCAAAACGTCTATGCTAACTCCCAACTCAACACAACGGTGTTTAGGGTTGGGCTTCCCATCCTGCGATCTTGATCCCGTCTAGGTCCTATTCTGTCTCGTCCCGAAAGTCCTTTTGGAATTGATCAAATCCATCCCGATCCTGTTCCGTTACGATTTAGAGATTTTCAATCCCGAATTTATTTATTTAATATTTATTATTATTAATTATAATCAAACTATTTTTCTAAAGGAAAGTTTAGATGTGTTAAAATTAATATAAAACATTTATTGTTTGAAAATTTAGGTACTCTTTGTTTAGGTAGAAACTTCAATTTGAATATTTTAGGTCAAATAGAACCCATGAAAAGAGAGTTACTATGTGTACCCGACTGTTTGACTCGATGCCCCCAACTTTATTTTTTTAGATTTATCTTTTAAAATTTGTGGTGTGCCCAACCACATTTTATTAATCCCAAAACAACTCTAATTAATTACCAAGAGAATAAGAATACTCATGTTGTTGATTGAAGGCTTTGTATGAAGGATTTCAATAATAATTTTTTGGATATAGAGTTTTTATGGGTTTTAAATACAATTTTTTGTTTTTTTTTAATATTTGCAATAATTTTTTTAATTGATGCACTCACTTAAATATTTATTTTTAATACATATTGATGGACACATTGTACCCTTCTGCCATTTAGATGGGATGCACTAAGAAAAGAGAATTTGTTTGCAATGTGGTTTTAGAAGAATTTTTAAGACGTATTTCTTATTTCTATTACATAACCTACTATAGTGTTTACTATTTATTGTTTAACTTGTGACGATGGTTAGTGTATATTTGATGTTTGTACGCAAATTTGAAAGTAATAAGTTGTGACTAAAGTTTAGTTTATCAAGTTGATGCAATTGAGCCAAATAGTCGGGTACACATAGTAACTTCCCATGAAAAATTTATATTTTTTTCACATTTTAGATTGGTATATAGGACAATTATTCTTATAGAAAATAAAGACAACTAATAGTGTGGGTTAGTTTTGTATTATGAGTTATGTAATTTGAGAACATCGTTCATAATTGTATCTTGTATAAATGATATTTCAGCTCTTGTAGAAATATGCAAGACAGGTCACTTGGCAAACTTAATTCCATTGTAAGCCATTACAAATTTTATATGACAATTAATATTGTTAAGATGAACGTTACATGTACATAAATTTGACTCAATTGGTGTGTGAGATGAAATTTTTTTTTTGTTATTTTTTATTAGTGGACTATTTACTAATCTTCTATATATCATTGGAACAGTTACTTTTAATAATAATGCTGAGCTGGTATAAGATGGGTCCATAGCTCAGTGATAAAGCATTTGACTGTTGATCAAGAAGTCACCGGTTTGACCCTTTATTTGTTTTTGACTAGATCCATTGTTTGAGGGCTTGTCTTATTAGCGAGGAAATGGCTGAGGAAACGGATGAGGGAGGGGGTGCAACCCACCATCTCCCTTGAGATGCGCGAAGGCACATATCTCGAGGGGGATGGAGGGTTGCACCCCACTCCCTCGCTCGTTTCCTCGCTGGTTTCCTCGCCAATTAGAATTTCCCTTTGAGGGCTTGTCTTATTAGCGAGGAAACGGGCGAGGGAGGGGGTGCAACCCTCCATTTCCCTTGAAATGTGTGCATCGGGGATGGAGGGTTGCACCCCCTCCCTCGCCCGTTTCCTCGCCAATTAGAATTCCTTTTGAGGGCTTGTCTTATTAATTTACTAAATATATCATGGGGAATTCTAATTGGCGAGGAAATGTGTTGAGGTATTTATAGTGGATTCGCTCAAATCAAGAGGGAAAGAATGAGGAAAAAAGTTTAGTAAATGAACATTATCAAATTGACTCATTAGTCTTGCAAAAACTATAGAAGTTTAACGGTCTTTGGACCAGTTCAGGGTTCACGCGCCATTGAAAGTTTAAACATCAATGAATACAACAATTTGTAGTCTAATTAAGGACTTAAACTTGTCATCATCATCATCATCAAAGACTGACTTTGTGAAAGAGTTCGTCCAAAGTGAGGTTTAGTTCCTACTACGGGAGGATCATTTGATAAAGAATGATGGTGGGTAGAGATTCAACTGCCCCCAAAAGGCCTCATCGTTTATTGATACACATTCAATCACTTATATTTTTCACTTCACTTGGCTCACTACTCGATGTGAGACTAAACTTCAATTCTCGTCAACATTCTAGCAGAGATGACTTAAAAATTATTTACTGAAAAAACTAACTACTGATGGAAAGATAAAAATATATGGCGTAAAGGTAATTTTGATTAATTTGGGGATTATCTAGCTGAGTTCTAACGTATGTAGGCCTAAATAATATTCATTCAACATTTGCTTAGCTACTAAATTGTCTTCAACTGAATGAGAATACAATTATGTCTTTATATGTGGGGGTAATCTTGTGGACATTCTTTGTATTACAAGTCTTATGTCTGAATCAGATTAGAAATTCAATCAGAACTAGTAGATCAAAGCAACCAAAACTATGAAACTGTCGTTCAAGCCACGCAGTATGAGTTTAAGAAAAATTAAAAAGAATAATAAATGGTACAACTGATTTGCACAAACTCGTTTCCATTGAAAGTGAAATTTTTGTGCCTTATATATAGCCTGACTTGCATACCTGTTTTTTATAGAGCATTTGCAGAGTAAATTATTGGATATAGGAAAGTATTAGAGATTACAAGAAGATGAGGAGCGTCTGTTCAAGTGCATTGTGTGTTCTACTAATTCTTCTTGTTGGTGCAGATTTCTTGAAGGTCCAAGGCCAGACTTGCAAACCAAGTGGCGCAATTAAGGGGATAAAACCGCCTCCTGGTCAATGCAACACTGAGAATGATTCGGATTGTTGTAAACAGGGAAAGCTATATAAAACATACAAATGTTCACCACCTGTGTCCAGCAACACAAAGGCGTACTTGACAATAAACAGCTTTCAGAAGGGTGGAGATGGTGGTGGTCCATCAGAATGCGACAACCAATACCATTCAGATGACACACCAGTGGTTGCACTCTCAACTGGATGGTATAAGGGAGGCAGTAGGTGCCTGAACAACATAGTTATCCATGGCAACGGTCGTAGTGTGGTGGCCAAGGTCGTTGATGAGTGTGACTCAACCATGGGATGCGATAGTGATCATGATTACCAGCCACCTTGTCCTGACAACATTGTTGATGCTTCCAAAGCCGTATGGGAGGCGTTGGGCGTGTCTCGTAGTGATTGGGGTGGATTGGACATTACATGGACTGATGCTTAGACTCAGGTGCACTTCTATATGTATTTGGATTAAGCTGCAAGCCTTACTAGTAGCAGCGAAGAGGAGATGATGTTTCTTTTACTTTTCCTTGTGTTGTTGTTGCTGTTAGCAATCTACTGTACATTTGTAGCAACTTCCTGTTTATGTTAATTTATCTATGCAATAGCTTGCTATCTAGTCCTTACCTTATTTTTCCTTATTGCAATACTCTGCGCTTCATTTATTTTTCCTTATTGCAATCTAAGATTTTCCTCTAAATAAAAAATGATTACTTGACGCAGAAATACTTTGAGAGAACTATAACTACACCAAATTGACATTTTTGTAACAACCCCCAAAACAGTATCACTTTTGAAGTGTAACAATTCACCTAACAATTTTACACATTTTTACAAACAAAATGATACAATAATTGTATCACCATGAAGAGTATGGTTATAAAAGTGATACTATTCATGGTGATCCAACTTATTGTATCATTTTTTTTGTGTTACTGTGTTTCATTTTTTTGACTAAATTTAGTTTTGACTTGAAATTGTTTGGTAAATTGCAATATCTCAAAAGTGATACTGTTTTGAGAGTTGTTACAAAAGTGCCAATTTGGTGTAGTGTATAAGAACAGATTTAAGATAATGATAATGAATCACATGTCTCAAAACAAGCAGAAGTAACAGGGGAAGGTTGCCATTCAACTGAGAAGTCAAACTTTTACAAACTGCATCAGTCCCACATTTTTTCAAGCAGGCTACCATGGTGTGAAGATTCATTGGCCTATAAATCTCAGTATTGTTTTGCAGGCAGATATAACATTGCAAACTTGAAACGGTTATTCAAATCCAATATAAACAAATCTTGTTTGCTAATTTTTTTGAAAACTAGCTTATGCTACGATCCACCAGCCATGCCCCCTACATTAACTATCCCTTTAGCAAAACCATGAGCAGAACTCCTCAGGATGGATTAGTTACTTTTACCTCCTACTTGAAATTGGGAAGCAAAAGTAATGAATTCCAAATTTAGAAACCGAAAAAAACTTCTTGTGCAAGACTAAGTAGACGAAATAAAACTAGGATCAGGAGGATTAATTTCGGAAACTTTCCATATTGATCTCAGATCATCATCCCTTCCTATAAATGGAATAGCAAAAACCCTTTTTGTTTCACTTACTTAATTCCCACTGTTTACAAACCAAGAAAACCCATTGTTGTTTATGATCAAGAAATTGCATTACAGTCTCGAGAACTCCTCAATCTCTTGTCTTCTTCTTTTCTGGTTTAGTTTTTGCATGCAATCAAGATTCACAATGAGTAGTACTACTGCTAGAATTACCAAGAAGAAGATGTCGTCACTGTGTTTTCAACAAGTTGGTCGTTCTCGTGTTAAAAGACATCAACAACAACAATGTTGTAATTGTCATCTTGAGAGGCTCACCAAGTTGTCTTTGTCATTGGGGTCGACGTCTGATGATCATCAACCATATTTCTGTAATCGGAAGAGGAAGGGTAAGTTGCAGCAGAAGAGCAATAAGTACTGCTCTTCATCGCCAGTTACAGTTTTGGGTTCAGGAAAGAGGGTTATAAGTACTGATACTGATATTACTGCTTCTGAAGATGAGGAAGTCAAGTTATTTGGTGTTTTGATTGGAAAGATTAATCGACTAAAGCAACAACAAGGATCCTCTTCCTCCTCATTATCCAATGTCCATGTTGGTTCCAGCAACAAGAGGAATAGGTCTCAAGAATCCGCATCTTGTTCAACAAGTGGTCATGTTGCTGGTGCTGATGGTTTACCTCCGAAAAAACAGAAACACATGGAGGATTATATTGATGTTGCACCACTAGCAGTTCAACCACCTGCTCCACAACAAATTAGAGAGGAGAATAATGTTGCTGCTGATCTGTTCCCTATCAAGAAGAAGCTAACATCAAGCGACGTTAATGGGCTTTCACGACTTTTGCTGCCGAGAAAAATGGTAAAATCTTGCATTAAACCCTTCTTGTCTAATGGTAAAATATTGCATTACACCATTTTGAACAGAAACAAAATGTGAGGAGTGAAGAAGGATTGAAGGTGTTGGTTAAGGACTTGGACACCGATTCTTTACACTATTTGACCTTCAAGAAGCTGATCCAAAGTTCGCATTGTTACGTTCTAATAAAAAATTGGAGCAAGATGTTTGTGAAAAGGAGGGAATTGCATGAAGATAGACACTATAGGAATGTTTTGGGATCCTGTCAACTGGTTTTGTTTTCAGTGTCCTGGAACGCGCACCCGCTCCTGCTCCTGCTCCTGTTTCTCATCTCTTCCTTTAATTGTTTATCAACACTGCACATACGCTGAATGCAACATTGTTGTTTCTGATGTAGTAACTTGATTGTGGTATGCCAACGGTGTTATGGCCTAGTGGTTAGGGTTTTGTGGGTTTGTTCTTCACGTCCTAGTTTCGAATCTCACCTGCGACATGGTTACTTTCTAATGGGTGTTGACATATAGGTCGCCCAGTTGATAGGTTATGGAATCCTTAAAAACCCAACTCGCCTTCCCAAAAAAAAAAAAAAAAAAAAACTTGATTGTGGTATGAATGAAATTGTTAATTTTATAGATCAGATTAGATTGTAATGCAATCCCTATCAAAAATCAGTTTTTTTAATGAAGTTGTAGACTATTACTCATATGATCCTGATCTCACTGTGATGATACATAAAAGGGTTAATCGCTACTTGCCCCCTATTATAAATAGCTAATTGATAAGTAAACCACTCATTATTCACTATTGCAGTTAGGGGTGGGTATCACATCCTGCGATCTCATTCCCGTCCAGATTTTTCTGGGTCTTAATGGGATTGAATAATTTCATCCTGATCCCGTCCCGTCCCGATCTAGAATGGGATGGGATGAAGATTTTCAATCCCGCCAATCTCGTCCCGTCTCGAACTAATTTTTCAATATTTATTATTTATTTTAGGATTGCAATATTTGAATGCCCATACAAATTCCCTGATGCATATAACATTTTAGCATCTAAAATTCTCAATGTCGTTAGGCTATCAACTCATATTTGAAGACCAATTTGTTTAATTGTATTTAACTATGGTACATTCGATTTCATTGAAAACTTTGGATACTCAACCTATAATACAATTTAATGAGTTCCTAGTATCATCTCATTTGCAAGGATAATATGCATGAAAATTAAACTCTGTGAGAGATTCCAATAACAGCTTCATGTGCTTATTATGGCATAGGTTACATTATGTTTAGTTGATTGCATTTTGGTTTATTATTTCATTTTCAGCATGGTTATGTGTGAACATGCAATTTGCTGAAGATCTATTTTAGTTATTGAAATTGCATGGTCAATTTGAAACATGCTGATCCCTTCACGTCCCGAACCCGTTTGAGATGGAACGAAGTCGGGATGGGGTTTATCTCATCCCGTCCCGTCCTGATCCCGTATGAACGAGATGGGATAGGGATGGGTCAATCTCGTCTCATCCCGTCCCGTGCCCACCCCTAATTGCAGTTATCCCTTAAACAGTGGTCAACGTTCATTGATCGTCAACTTTCAAGGTAGATTTTACCAAAATACCCCTTAGAAATTGAAGGCTCATATTTAATGTTTCGTATCTTGAACATCTCACCTCAAGGAGAATCCTAAGGACCAAATGAAATTGTAATCGTATCTCGAGAAAAATTAAATAGTTGATTTTGAATTTTGAATTTTAAACAGCTCGTCTCGAGGTAAATCTAACAGTACAAATTTTATCACAAACACTCTAGGTAAATTTAACGATCCAAATTTAATCATACACATCTCAAGGTAAATTTAACGGTTCAAATTTAATCATGTGTGTCTCGAGATACATCTACCTCAATTTCAGATCTCAAATTCATTATTGATTGTAGAAAGGTACGTTTTTAGATTGTACTTGTGTCATCTATCTTTGTCAGATTCAGATGAGAAACCATGTTCTTGTTAGAATGAACATTGATATTTGTTGATCAAGGAAGTTGAGAAATTATACCATCTTGCAAGTTACATCTAAAGTCCATTTAGAAAATTTATTCTCACCATATCTCTTTGTTTTTTTTTATTTTGTAAAACATGTAAAGGAAATAACACTTGGTAGCATATAATCGATCTGCCTCTCTTAATCTAAAACATCAACTAACTAAAGTCAGCTCACTTAATATGGTGCCATAGTAGGTGCCATAATTTTCGCCATGACCAATTTTCTGGGCATAGGTCCCGGTGCTACAATTCCAGAGCTACGAATCTCAGCCAGTCCTCGACCACCATTTTTCTTTTGAGCTTTGCACAAATTTGGAAGCAACACACCTTCTCCTGCTGCAAGGTTGGAGTAGAGATCTACGATGTTAGGACAACTTCCATAACACTGAGGTGAGCAGAGTTTTTGTGTGAATTCGGTCTCTGTAAGAGAATCTGTTGAAATCCCTACAGTATTGCGATTGAGCCCACATGCACTGATGCACTGATCGGTCTCAACTATATCCTTCAAATTATCGGTCTCAATCTCAGATGATCGGCATAGGTACACATCTGGTCTATTCATTTTCTCCAGCACACAACGGGTGCCTGATGATGATACTGCAAATGCACAACTGCCTTTCTTGAGATCCTTGCAACGAATGGCCCCTACACACACACACAAAACAAGTACATGATGTATCAATTGATTGAGTTAAAACAAGTTACCAATATTTTTTAGTCTTATCGAAAACACTTATAAGTGAAAATAGTTTACCTAGAGCACTGGGGACACAGAGAACAGATACAAGAGCTAATGTGGCCATCATGTTCATGAAGCTCAAATGAGAAGCCATTGCTATAACTTTGATAGAGTTAACAAGCTATTAAGGCTCTGAGAAAATGTTGTGAGAATTGTTTGGAATGTGTGGAGGTATTTATAGTGGATTCGCTCAAATCAAGAGGGAAAGAATGAGGAAAGTTTAGTATGAATGAACGTCATCAAATTGACTTAGATGACTTTACTGTGCATGAAATTCTTTGACACGCATAAGTATCGATAACTCTAATTACATTAACATGGTATATATATATGTTCATTATAAAATCTTACTCTTTGGCATAAGATATAAATTTTCAATGAAATTTGCGATGGGGAATGGCCAAACAATGGAGACTTTTTTACGGTCTTTGGACTATGTCCGTAGGGTCAAGTTCAGGTTCCACACGCCATTGAAAGTTTAAACATCAATGAAGAAATTGGTACAAATTTTAGTTTGTAATCTAATCATCATCAAGGACTGACTTTGTGAAAGACCTCATCGAAAGTGGGGTTTAGTCCCCCTACTAACAGAATGATCATTTGATAAAGAACGATGGTAGGTAGAGATGACTAAAAATCATTTACTGAAAAAACTAACTACTGATGGAAAGATAAAAAAAATTAAATGGCGTAAAGATAATTTCGAGTAAAGTTCTCACGTATGTACGCCTAAATAATGTTGATTAACATTTGCTTAGCTAATAATTTAATTGAATGAGAATACAATTAATTAGCCTTAGATCATGTCCACACAAGGTAGTATGTCAGCCTCAAAGTCCGTTCACATAGAGTTTTACATTGTTAATATTCAAAATCTGATAAGCCATCAACGCATAGCAGCCTACAATATTTTGCTTATGTACTTCAGGTTTTTTTCTTTTTTTTTTTTGTGTATACTTGTTAATTAATGACAAATTATTATAATAGTCAATATATTCGACATGGTCATAGAAAGAAATAAATACATGTATATAAAAAAAAAAATTTAATAAAAATGAAAAAAATTAGCGATGGGGAAGGAATGGCCAAACAATGGAGACTTTTTTACGGTCTTTGGACTATGTCCGTAGGGTCAAGTTTAGGTACAAATCACTACAATTTAATTTCTCCTGCTGCTCTCAGATCCTTCCTGTCATTCAAGAAGCATCTACATGAGAAAAAAAAAAAAAAAAAAATTAGTATATTTTTTTTTTGGAAAGCGAGCTGGGTTTTTATAGGATCCCATAATCTATCAACAAGGTGCGACCTACAGGTCAACATCATAAGAAAGTAATCATGCCGCCGGCGGGTCTCGAACCTAAGACGTGGGGATAAACTCACACAGCCCTAACCACTCGACTATAAAACCATTGGCAAAATAAATAAATAAGTATCATCTACTGCTCCGAGTTTCATCTCTATCACCCCTCCACTTTTCCATGGAGTAAAAGGGGGAGAAGATGTATCGAAAGTGCAATTATAATAAAAATAAATGTATTCATAATGCAAAAAACTGATAAATTTTTTTATGAAAAAATGGAGATTTGATTATGTGGTCTTCTCCAAAAGAATAAGCCATCCGTGACTTTGGTACCCTAAAAATATCAGCTTTTAATTCGGCCTTTGTAAAAACGAACGAGATTTTCGATTTAGCTATGATAACCTTTAATCGAATCAAATTATGTTTGATTTTTAACTAATCTAACCCTTATATCCAGTAAGTATTACCCTTTAATCCATCTACTTGTAGTTTGGGAGGTGGGTGGGGGCAATGGTGTTGATAAGTAGGTGGATTCGATTGAATCAAACTCATGCTCTATTTAAGTTGCTAGTTGGGTGGGTTGGTTCAAGGAGACGATGTGGGGTGGAAACGGTGGTGATCAAGGCTGGGTTGTGGTGGCATCCGGTCAATTTGGTGGTGGTAGTGGGTTATGGAATCCAACAAGATGCTAATCACATGCACATATATCACAAAATATATATAAGACGGCTAACCAAGGTCAACGTGTAGAATGTATTAAGAAATAACGTAGAACAAGAAAAAAATGTGAGAGTAGAAAGAAAATAGAGTTAAAGGGAACATTGGCTAACAATTCATGGGTAAATTTTAACAACACGGTCTTGAGTTGTTAGCAAGTTCCGACACAATTCCTTGATAATCACTTCACAGTTTTGCAAATAGTCTTCCACAGCTTGCACCGTAGTAGTTTTTTGACACAAGAGAAATCAATCAAGGAGTAGGAACCCCGGATATTTTTGTAGCTGAATGAACTGTTATATTATAACTGTATTCGGCCCAGGCTAACCACTTCATCCAATTTTCTGGTTGATCGCTTGTATAGCATCAAAGATATTGTTCCAATGTTATGTTTGATTGACCACATGTGTCTGCCCATAGATTTGCGGATGGTAGCTGAAATTCATGCTATGCAATGGACACGAACTAGTTCATCTATAAAGGCTTGAGCAATAGTAAGAGGTAGCCGATGATGGATGGCTCAATGGAACAAATTGAGCATACTGTGCAAGATGATCAACTACCACCATCATAACGATCTTTCCCCTAGAAGGTGGAAGGCTTTTATGAAGTCCATGGAAACATCAGACCATATTATCTGCTTCCAAAGGCTCATATGAACTTTCTGTAATACACTGCTAAACCAAGAAATCCTCCAAGAGCCTTAACAGTTGTCAGTTGTGTTCAAGCAATGACACACTGAATTTTTTTCTGGGTTCACAAGTAATTGATGCACAACCGCCATTCACCATCGGTTTTGTGCACCAATGGTGAAGAGAAAAGGCTTCGGCTTGGTCAGATTAGCTGCCAAGCGCGTGCGTGCACCTACGTCTATTATACATAGCAAGATATCAACTTAAACACCCGCTATCTTAGGCTTACCATCCGGGCCACGTAGCTGTTAGGGGCTTTTATCTTAAAATGCCTCGTAGTTATTAGGGAGTAGACCATCTCCTTATAAACCTTAGTGACTACTCATCCTTACTTGATGTAGGACTATTCAAGCCAACTTCAACCCAACAAATGGTATGGGCAAACACTAACATGTCTTTGGTTTTCTTAAAAAGGTATTTTATGGTCATGCGTTCCGGTTCTGTGGGGGGAAGCTTGCGGGTTCATCAAATATAGTGGCAAACTCTGCGAGGAGGTTGTCAATTTTGGCTTGGTGTAAAGGTGTTTGCATTTGGTAAATCACGAGGAAAATTTTGTAAAAGGAGACCCATACCTTCCAGACTTTGGAGTTGCTTATAATTTAGAATCTCTGACTCTGATCTTGTTAATCCTTGAAACTGAAATCTCTTCCTACCTTTATGAATGCCATTGTCAAGTTGCGATAATTAGTTTCAATAGCACCCAAAGTTTGTAATCATTGGATGCCAAAACCATGCTTGACATGGTACTAAAAGAACATAAAAATCAGTAGACACTTTGTAGTCATGAATTAACAAGGTGACATTCACACATGACCCAACAAAAGTGACACGTTCCTTATTGGCCACCATCACCTAGAATGATTTGTCCTGCACCACCAGTAAGCCAAACTTTGCAACCACAGCCTGGTCAATAAAGTTGATCAGTACTATCCCCCCATCAATAAGAGTGGTGAGGTCGTGATTTTGAAAGTTCTCAGGGACTCGAATGGTTTGTGGGTGGATTGCACCAGTTATGGCATGGTATTATATTTCAGGTATGGATTCATGGGTTAAGTTTGTATCTGGTTCCTCAATGAAATTGATTGTGTCATTTGGGAGCAGGTCTTCAATCATGAATATTTGGGAATTGTGACACTTGTGGTCATTGAAGTACTTCTCATCACAATAATATCACAGGCCGTGTGCATTCCTCTCCTTAGCAATTTGGCCAGTTATGCGCTTAAATGGCAGAGTTGTTGTGGCGAGTAGGGTGGTGGTGGGTTGTTTGGAGGTGTTTGGTAATGGAAGTGGACCTAGCAGCCTACCAGTGGTGGTTCGTGAAGGTGTAGTGGTACCGTTAAAAGGTTAAGAGTAACTTTTGTGGATGTTATTACGCTCCTCAATCAATCGAGCAACACCAATTGCTTTCAACAAGGTACAAGGTTTTTTAGTTTCCACATCTAAGTGCACTTCATCTTTCAACTCTGCTATAAAAACAACCAAGTAAACAATTCTCCAGTAAGCCATCAATCATTTGTGGGAGAAGTTCAAACTCTTGTCGATAAACATCAACACCAGTTGTTTGTTTGAGAGAGTGTGCAAGTTAGCTATTATAAGGTCCCCCAATGGTGTTATGGCCCAGTGGTTAGGACTGTGTGGGTTTGTCCCCTGCTTCCTAGCTTCGAATCCCACCTGCGGCATGGTTACTTTCTAATGAGTGTTGACCTATGGATCACATGGATCGCCCAGTTCAATAATTATGATTAACAATTACATCTTTTTGGTTCCGTTCCTTATGAATGGTTTACTTATAACTCCAGTCCATTTGATAGAAGCTTCTTATAACCTATGATGGGCACACAACCATTGCGATGGAGGATTTATCACTATCAGGACCAAGTTTTTTTTAGGAAAGCTTTAATTATAAGTAGCTTTAAATAATTTATAGCAAATACAGTGTTGCTCATTATGAGTCTAAGAAGACAATGTAAATTTAAATCCTAAAAAAATGATTAAACACAGCAACTGGGTGAATTCACATTTCAGACAAGTTACTGTATCCCACAAGAAAAATTGATTATTTTTTTTGTAAACTTGGTTTTGTTTTGTTTTGTTGAATATATATTAGATATTTGAGTCCATGATTTAGTAGACCATTTTATGGGTCAATAGGCTCTGTCCAGAATTAATTGATTGGATCTTAGTTAATTGGTCTATTGATATGTATTTCAGCCTAAAAGTTTTGCTCCCAATTTATCTATGTTAAGCTGGTATGGACCAATGGTTGGGTTCAGGAAATTCATTCAAATCCTTAGCATTTTATATATGGAGATTCGATTAATGTGTTTTGTTTATAATTTATGCACGAAGACACTCATAACTCTATGAAATGCTAAAGGTAAAATAAAAAACCTCACGAAAAAAGTAATACATTTCAGTGATCATTACAAATGTGTTCTATATCATGCTCATACCTTTCCGTCCTAAATCCGTTTGAGATGGGATGAGGCCGGGATGAAGTCTATCTCGTCTCAATCTTGTTTTGAAAATAAGGTAACGGGATCGTCCCGTGCTGACCCCTAGCCTATTTTTTGTGAAAATGATATGCATGATTAGGAGCGTCTTTAACTACTCTTCATGTTGACTCGAAGTAGGTGTACAATTGCTTTTGCATAAATTGAAGCATGACCTTTCTTATGGTTTGGGTTTCATATAGTAATAAATACAGGATATTAAATTATTAATTATTTTAATAATATAGATAAAACTCCCTTGTAAGTGGCTACAAGTGGATTGTCACTTACAATCTATCCATTAATTAATTGTTTAAATCAACAAGTGTCAACTTTGCAACTTATAACCTGAGATTTGAAGCAACATATGAGTAGATTTTGCTATCTTCTCAGAGACAATTAATGATGTAAGGTAGGATTTCATTTATTTTATTTAATAATAATTAATAGTTTTCCCTTAGAATAAGTAGAGATCTTCGATAGAATATAAGGTTAGGTTTAGTATAAACATGGCTTTATAGACCATTGCTTATAATTGGTTTTACTGAATGAAGATTGCAAAGTATTGTCACCAACAGATCCAAACCAACCAAGAGCATGTTCTTCGCCTCCACTGGAAGCCACACCTACATGTTCGCCGGAGCCACCTTTATCACCATCACACATTTGATTGCTGGTGTGTTGCGTCGTCGCTGCTAGTGGGTGAAACCATTGAGGCTTGTTTATTTCAAATTCAGATATGTGAAAAAGTGCTTGGAGAAGAAGATAGGGCAACTAAGTGCACCCTGTTAGGTGTTTGTGTACACCAACAAAATGAAACCTGGGTATTTTTAAAATAGGTGTTCAGATTTTCTAAAACCTCTGTGGCCTTGAATTTTCAGAATACTCCCCGAATTCTTAGTGTTGTAGATCAGTTTGGGACAACAAACAACTTATATACACCCTAGAATCAGTCAGAGCACCCCAACAATGAAAAAAAAATCATCCATATTATTGTATGTACATGTACTATTATTCTTTATCTTTATATCGGTATCAATATGGCCCAAGCCCAAATTCAGTCAAATACCCTGCGATGTCTTATTATAACCTTTTTTAACTATCGTACATCAGAAAACACCTATGTCGCCTCTTACCCCCAACTTAAACTCGTTTATCTTATACCACCCACTGTCATCTGCTAGTGATGTATACCTCACTTTTTTTTAGTGATCCTATACCACTAATTGTGCCTGACATAGAGAAAGTTTTGAGAGATTTTGACGCAATTCGTGATGCATGGAGAGAATAAGACAAAACAGGAGTGAAGGAGAGATTCCAGCAAATGAAAGAGCGAGAGAAATCAAGGACGAAGGATGGGTATCGGCGAATGAGAACACTATTCGACATGACAACTTCTTGATGTTGCGGGTTTAACTGGCCTAAACAAACAGGCTAATTTGACCCACTTGTAATAACCGCAAATGCACGGTGTCTAACTAGTAGACAACGACAAGTACGGGTCGTTCCCACAAGGAAGGTGAATTAAATTGAATTTAGTAATTTACCTAAACTAATTTGGAGAAAATGGGAGTTACAGTGTTTAAAAATCCGAGTTAAACAAAAGTAATAAAAATAACAATAAATAAAATAAAAGAGTTTGAGGGAAACCACAATTTGCAAAATATTTTTCAAGCTACTAAAATTATATTCAATTTTTCTTATTATTCCAATTTCAAATAAATGACTTTAGCAATGTATAAACTCCTAGCATTAATTGTCTTGTTAAGGCACAATTAATCACAAATTTAATTATTCAATTAAAACATACTTGATTTATAACATAATATTATTCTAACAACCTAAGATGCATGACATATTAGGTGAAAGTAAAATATTATAAATCGCAAATCAATTAATATTAATCATGGAATAATAAATAAAATGAAATTAATTCTAGAGTTTGAGACTTAATTCACTGTGGTGTTACAGAGCATTTAGCAGGGTGCAAACAGGAACAAGTCCAGTGTGCTCAGCAGATCCTAGTGGGTGCAAATAGTTCTGATCTTTGTCAGCCGAAGTGCTCTCAGTAAGGTCCACTGAGTGTCAGTAGCGTCAACTTGATTTAAGTCTTTGTGGTGGTACTGAGTTATAAGGTGGGGTGCAAATAGTACCCCAACCTTTCTTCCTCAATTCGAACAGAGAGAGAGGCGGGAAGACGCTGTGGGCGATCTGCTCCTGTCTGGTGGTGAGTAGAGACTGCGACAAGAGCTGATGTGGTCTTCCGGTGAAAGATGTTGGTGGTGGTTTTGCTTGGTTGGGATGGTGATGAGAATCACAAATTGTGAATAAGAGGTTTTGGTATTCTGTATTTTTTTTTTCTTTCCCTTCTCTTCTTTCCCTTTCTTATTCATTTCTATTGTATTTATAGAGAATTAAGAAAATGAACTTGGACAAGTTAAGGGGAGGGTTCAATGAGTGATTTAAGGCTTAAATCAAACTAGAATCTTGGATAATTAAGAGAATATGCTTTGAGTTTGATTGGGTTTGGCATTGGATTTGGGTTTACGGATTTGGTTTTGAGTTTAGGTTATGGGCTTAGGCTATTCTCACCTCCACTTCCTCTGAAATCACCGTCTGTGATTTATTCATTGCATTTTTCTTTGATTTCTTTGTTATTGCTCTGAATTCTACAAAACACAAAAATTTAATAATTAATTTAAAATAAAATAACACAATGATTAACAAAAATATAATAAGAGGTAAAAAATATTATAATTATGTGATTATCAAATATCCCCAAACTTATATTTTGCTAGTCCTCGAGCAAAACAAAGAAGAAAACAGAAAAGAAAATCCTAACTCACTTTCGCAGGCATCGTCGATTGCACTTACCTTTGAAAACGTGCAACAAGGCTTTGAAACCCTAGATTACCTCTAGGGGACGAGTTATAGTCTCGTGAGGGTTTCCAGAAAATGTTACCCACAAACATTACTGACTCAACAAAACTTGGTCAAACAGTGTTTATTTTAAAACTTCAAGATATGCAAGAAACCAACAGTGTCATTTTCGTGTATCAACAAATCTCCAAATAATTTAATATTCTCCAAAAGTTAGAAAAAATTCATAATCATCCTCAACTCAATGTGTGTGTGTGAAAAACACTATCAACATAACTTTTCATTTCAAAGTAAAATAATGACTAAATCTCCTATAGAAAGTTTGTTTTGACTTCAAACCTCTCATGTCACTCACAATAAAGCACTCAGAGATTTGGTATTTCACTCAGTTTATATGTGAGGAAAGAGTAAATAATGGAAAACAATCATCTCAAGTATAGTATTATGAAGAACTGACTTTTCAAGAATGGAATGAACATGATCTCATGGACAGAAATATCAATTACTTTTGGGAATGTTGAATCAAACATCATAGGTCTTGGTTATTAAATCTCCACATCTATGGAACCAACCTTTACCTAAGATCAACTAGGACTTTGTTGGGTTATAACGGGGCTTGGGTAATGGTTAATAAGGAATGTCAAAGGATTCTAACAAAAATTTCTAGGAATGTATACACCCATTCACGAACAATTAGGGCTGTCAAGAATAAACCAATGTTGCGCACCATCAATTTTTTCTTCATTCTCACATCTTTATCCTCATTGAGGAATCTTTTTTTTTTTCACATAGAGGATTTATGAAATATCTCATATTTTGCTATTTAATGCCCTTTTTACACCAAGTATATCCATCCATACACATTCTCAGAAAAGTTGGGTAAAGGTTAATGGGTTAACAAATAAAAGTTATTCTAAGGCTCAAAAGTCTACAAAAAGGTTAATGTTATGGGTAAGTTAAAATGCTAGTTAATGGTCTAAAGAAAGAAAAGGAAAAAAAATGCCTAGATCATTTCCTAAATTTGGGTCAGTATTATGACATCTCAATTGAATAAGCCAAGAAGTTCTAGTGTAATAATTCAATTTTGATGTCATTCCCAAAGCAATTGATCAGAAAAATGAGAATAATGAGATCATCAACGAGATAATACGGACTCAAGAAAAATCAAAGTTTATGTAAAACCCTCAAAAAAATAGAAAGGTTCAAAACTTTCAGGGTTAAGTCTTCACTATTATTCTAAGGTTTTCTAGTATATACTTCACTCATCAACTTCAAGTTATGCTAACATGGCTCATGGTGTAAAGATAATCGAGTTGAAAAATCTTATGAAATAGATCTAACTTAAGGATCATACTAAACTTTAAGTCTTTATCAATATACCAATATGTCAAGTTGGCTTGCATTTTCTTGAGCATAAAACATTTAAAATCCATTTTCATAATCGCAAAAGACTAAGTTTTCTTGACATAAAAGCACAATTTTTTATTTTTTATTTTTTTAAGAATAAGAAAAGAAAACACTACGAAAAATTCACCGACTCATGAACCCTACCCCCAAACCTAATCCAAACATTGTCCTCAATGTTTAACAAAATAATTCTTACAAATGAATGAAATAAGTACATGAGAGGAGGTTAAAACAATATTACCGCGGTGAAGATTTTACCAATTTCCACAAGTAATCCACCGATGAGAGCTCAGAGACAAAAGAATTGTGGATTAGTTAATAGAAATAGATAAAATACACACTCAACATGCACTCTTACAACAAAAGATGGGTTGTCTCCCAGTAGCGCTTGGTTTAACGTCATCAGCTCGACAAAACCCAAAAGATCCTCAATTCTGATACACAGGGTCCTCTAATAGAATCACATCAACCTCGACTTCCAATCGAGGTAACTCTAAGAATGGCTTAAGCCGTTGACCATTTACCTTAAATACATGGTCATCCTTAGGGTTAACGATCTCCACAGCTCCATGTGGGAACACGACTTTCACAATATAAGGTCCAGACCACCGAGATCTCAACTTTCTAGGAAAAAGTCGTAACCGAGAGTTGAACAACAAAATTTTTTGAGACGGCTCAAAGGACTTACGAATAATGGATTTATCATGAAATATCTTCGTTCGTTCTTTGTAGATTTTGGCATTGTGGTACGCATCATTTCGGATCTCTTCCAACTCATTAAGTTGAAGCTTACGATGCGATCCAGGCTTGCCATATCAAAATTGAACGTCTTGATGGCCCAATATGCACGATGTTCCAATTCCACAGGCAAATGACATGCTTTTCCAAAAACAAGCCTATATGGAGACATTCCAATCAGGGTCTTAAATGTTATTCTATAAGCCCAAAGAGCATCACTCAGACATTGAGACCAGTCTTTACGATCTGGTCTGACTGTCTTCTCTAGAATGTTTTTAATCTCCCGATTGAAAATCTCAACTTGCCCATTTGTTTGTGGATGATAGGGGTGTCAACTTTATGAGTGATGGAGTATTTTTTTATTAATAACTCGAACGGTCTATTGCAAAAATGAGAACCACCGTCACTTATAATGGCACGCGGAATACCAAAATGAGAAAAGATATTCTCTTTCAAGAATCTTACCACAACCCTGTGGTCATTCGTTTTACATGGTATCGCTTCTACCCATTTGGACACATAATCCACAACAACAAGGATGAAAAGATTGCCAAACGAAGGCGGGAATGGTCCCATGAAATCAATACCCCAAACATCAAAAATTTCAACCACAAGAATATTAGTAAGGGACATCATGTTGCGACGAGAAATGGAACCCATCCGTTGGCATCGATCACAAGTGGTGCAAAAGGCATGAGTATCTCGAAAAATGGTAGGCCAATAAAAACCACTCTGCAAAACTTTTGCAGCTGTCTTTCTAGAGCTAAAATGACCACCACAAGCTTGCTCACGACAAAATGAGATGATGCTGTGAAATTCACTGTCAGGAACACATCTCCTGATAACCTGATCAGGACAATACTTGAACAAGTATGGATCATCCCAGAAGAAATGTCTAACCTCAGCAAGAAATTTGGATTTATCTTGTTTAGACCACTTAAAAGAAGTTGACCTGTAACAAGATAGTTCATGATATCTGCATACCAAGGTAATTGGGAGAGAGCAAATAATTGCTCATCGGAAAATGGCTCATTCAATGGTAAATATTCGCTAGATGACTCTACCAAAAGTCTAGATAAATGGTCAGCTACAACGTTTTTTGAACATTTCTTGTCCCGAATTTCAATATCAAACTCTTGTAGCAATAGGACCCATCGAATTAAGCGAGGTTTGGCATCTTTTTTAGATAAAAGATACTTTAACGCCGCATGATCAGTAAAAATAATTACTTTGGATCCTATAAGGTAAGACCGAAATTTGTCTAGAGCAAAGACTATAGCTAATAACTCTTTCTTAGTGGTGGAGTAATTAAGCTGTGCGTCTTGTAGAGTTCTACTAGCGTAATAAATGACATGTGGCTTTTTGTCCAATCGTTGTCCTAGGACAACTCCGAGTGCAAAGTCGGAAGTATCACATATAAGCTCAAAGGGAAAGTTCCAATTAGGAGATTGGATGATTGGAGCTGAAGTCAATAATTGTTTAAGCTTCTCAAAAGTTTTCAAACAATCTTCATCAAAAACAAAAACCGCGTCTTTAGCAAGTAAATTGCATAAATGTCGAGCGATTTTGCTAAAGTCTTTGATGAATCTCCGATAAAATTTAGCATGGCCTAGAAAAGATCTAATTTCCTTAACCGTTTTTTGAGGCGGAAGACTCGAAATTAAATCAATTTTGACTTTGTCGACTTCAATTCCCTTGTGTGAAATTACATGTCCAAGAACAATGCCCTGTCGTACCATAAAATGACATTTCTCCCAATTTAAGACAAGATTTTTCTCCATACATCTATTTAACACTAAAGTTAAATGATGTAGACATTCATCAAATGAATCACCAAATACTGAGAAATCATCCATAAACACCTCGAGGAACCTCTCAACCATATCGGAAAAAACACTAAGCATGCACCGCTGAAAAGTAGCGGGTGCGTTACACAATCCAAAGGGCATTCTCCGATATGCGAAAGTACCAAAGGGACAAGTGAATGTGGTATTCTCTTGATCCTCGGGTGCAATGGGGATTTGGTTATAACCGGAATACCCATCAAGAAAACAATAGTAATCATGTCCGGCTAACCTTTCAAGCATCTGATCAATGAAAGGAAGAGGAAAATGATCCTTCCTTGTAACCAAGTTAAACTTACGGTAATCAATACATACTCGCCACCCCGTGGTCATGCGGGTTGATACTAATTCATTCTTGATTACCGTTACCCCTGACTTCTTTGGGACAACTTGAACAGGACTGACCTAAGGACTATCCGAAATTGGGTAGATTATACCAACATCCAACAATTTGAGTACTTCAGCTCAGACAACTTCCTTTAGATTAGGATTAAGTCTACGTTGCATTTCACGCGATACTTTGGCATTATCTTCGATATGAATGCGATGCATGCAAACGATTGGACTTATTCCTTTAATATTCGCGATAGTCCACCCAAGTGCTGTTTTATGTTCTTTTAAAACATCTAACAATTTTCATTCCTGTTCTTTAGTCAATGCAGATGAAATAATAACAGGTAAGGTATTGTCAACACCTAAAAATGCATACTTGAGGTTGTCAGGTAATACTTTTAGGTCGAGCTTGGGTGGTTTTTCAATGGAAGGGACTTGTTTTGACTCACTGAGTGGAAGAGGTTCCACCCTAGGCTTCCATTTATAACCGGTTTCCATTATAGGGGTAGAGTCAAGCAAAACATTGACTTTCCTGATGGAATCATTAATATCGAAGTCTAAATTAAAATGAGTCAAACAAGCCTCTAAAGGATCATTAAACTGAGGAAATGAATGTTCCGCCAAACTCTCAATCATGTTAACCTCAAAGGAATCCTCAGACTCGGGAGGTTGTTGACTTACATTGAATACGTTGAGTTCGACGGTCATGTTACCAAATGATAATTTCATGATTCCATTTCGGCAGTTAATGATAGTATTGGATGTGGCAAAAAATGGACGACCCAAAATAACTGGAATGTGACTAGAGGGATTGTGAACAGGTTGTGTGTCAAGGACTATGAAGTCCACAGAGAAATAAAATTTATCAACCTTAATGATCACATCCTCTATCACACCGCGGGGGACTCGGACAGATCTGTCTGCCAATTGCAGTGTCACTTGAGTTAGTTTCAACTCACCAAGACCCAATTGCACATATACTGAATATGTCAATAGATTAACACTTGCCCCTAAATCTAACAGTGCCTTCCCAATCATATGATCACCAATCACACATGAAATAGTCAGGCAACCAAGATCTCTGTACTTAGGTGGGGTTTTGTGTTGAAGGATGAAGCTGACTTGCTCAGTTAGGAAGGCTCTTTTGTGCACATTCAGTTTTCGCTTTTGTGTACACAAATCCTTCAAAAACTTGGCATAAGAGGGAACTTGCTTAATGGCCTCGAGTAATGGAATATTGATTTGAACTTGTTTAAAATTTTCCATTATATCGTTGGCATTTGTTCCTTTCTTCGCCGGAACTAACCGCGATGGAAATGATGTTCTAGGCATATAGGATGCCTTGGTGGGATCAGAGTCAAGATGATGATCATCTTGAGAAGATGAGGCTTTATCAGCCTCCTTCTCAGATGGAGGTGTGACTTGCTTTGGCGTGGATTGGGATTCAGGATCAATCAAATTAGGCATTCTAATTTGGTTGTCAACTTGTTTTCCACTCCTAAGGGTGATGATAGATTTGACATCTTCATTGCGTGGCTGAGATTTAGTGCCTATTTCGAATTGGCCCTTAGGATATTGAATGGGTTGACCAGGGAATCTTCCTGCTTCTCTTTCAGGAAAGGATTTTGCTATTTGACTCACAGTCATCTCAAGCTTTTGGATGGCTTAAGATTGTTGTTGAGAAGTAGCTCTTAGTTCGGTGATAGCCTGAGAGTTCTGTTCGAGCATGATTTCTGTTCTTTGCATAAATTGGTTTACTGTATCCTGTAAACTCTGAGTGTTAGAGGGAGGTACATCTTGATCGAATTGAGGCCTATTAGTAGGAATTGGAGCTTGAGGGATAACAACTGGGCCTCCTTGATGTTGACCATGGGCCCATGAGAGATTAGGGTGTTTGGCTAAACTTGGATTGTAAAAATTTGAGTGTGGATTATAACCAGATTGCCTAAAGGTATTGAATGCATTGACTTGCTCAGCAAAATAAGCAGGGTACTCATTTTTCAAGTGACAGTCTGATGTGGAATGACTAGAACTTGAACATGCAGCACAAACCTCGGATGGAACATTGGTTTGGACTGATGGCTGAGACTTTTCCAGATATGCATCAATCTTATGTGCCATTGTCATTACTTCATACAAACCACCCTTTCGCCTATCCGAGTCTTTTCTTGAATAATCCCATTGTTGAGAATTTTCAGAAATAGATTCAAAGAATTCCCAAATCTCATTAGCACTCATCTTCATAAGTGACCCACCACTAGTGGCGTCAATCATTCGACGGTTTTGAGGGGTTAACGCGTCTTGAAAGTATTGAACCAAGCGCCACTTTTCAAAGCCGTGATGGGGACACCTAGCAATGAGTTCATTGAATCTTTCCCAACATTCATAGAAATGTTTACCCTCTTTCTGTTGAAAATTAGATATATCTCTTCGGATGGCATTTGTTTTATGAATAGGAAAATATTTTGTCAAAAATTTTCCTGATAGGGCATCCCAAGTGTCAATGGTTCCAGTTTCTAAGGAGTTTAACCATGACTTCGCCCTATCTTTTAAAGAAAAGGGGAACAGCTAAGACGAACTAAATCATCAGAAAAATTGGAATATTTCAGAGTAGCACAAATGTCAAGAAACTCTTTGACATGAAGATAGGGATCCTATTTTTCTAGACCATAAAAGGAAGGCAAAAGGTGGATAATTGATGGTTTTAGCTCAAAGCTACTTGCGGTGGTCTCAGGAAAGACAATGCAAGATGGGGTGTTATTGGAACGTGGAGAGAAATAATCCTTAAATGCTCTTTTCCCAGCCATTTCAGTGGTCTCACTCGACAAGGAGAACGATTCTAGAAGGTCAATGGGGACTTCAGACAACTCAACAGGATCCTCTCGAATTAGTCTACCTCTCGAATCCCGTTCCCAAAGACGCATAAACAGGTCTACACCAAGTGAGGTTTGAAATGTTTACTAACCTTAAAAAAAAATCACGCACAGACTCAAACACAATCAGCAACCAATTGATGCACAAGAAAAAATGCCTCCCTAAGCAATCCGTGTTTTTGAGATTAATTATCTTTTTATCTTTGGGGGACAGATTATTTCTTATGTAATCTTTATATCAGAGCAATGGGTGCTACAAGATGATCCTAAGAGTGTATACTTTACACCACAAAGTTCAAAATCAGTAGGCTGGAGTTTTGTTTCACAGAAACCGGATTATCGCACAAGAGAAAGATGTCACAATGGTCCAATTAAGTACTTCCTTGTGCTACCGCTCTGTAATCCAATAGATGTGAGAACAATGTGATGTTAAATGTACACTTGAGGCTTGTGTTCCTAACCCAAAACTGTTAGTTACACCAATTCTTTTTGTGGATCGTGGCTTACTAATGACTCGGCGTACCGGGTAAATTACCCTTGTGGCAGTGGCCTCTCGGAGTTCATTGAATGATTAAACCCATCGTCACTTTTAGCTTTGGTCAACACAAAAATTATTGGATTCACCTTGGTCTTGGTTGTCCTATGAACACCGTACCTAAAAGATGGCTCTATCTAACTTGCTAACTGATTTTAATTATGTTTGGCTATTGGTTGCACACAGTTGAAGTGATGAGGTGGGGATATCAAGTCCCACCAGTTTCTATTTAGAACCTGGGTCTGCTTATTATGAATTACTAAAGTTTAGCATCCACAATTACAGAAAATAAACAACCAATCACACAATTTCAAACAATTACACAAAGCACCCGGGTCGTTATTACATTACGTGTGATAGAAGTACTTACAGTGTGCGTATTCCGTTCTGCACAAAAATTTAGCACAATTAAAAAAAATGTCCGACTTCTTTTTATCCGTTTCAATCAGCACACAAGCATATGCAATCAAATTACTGGTCTTGGTCTTAGAAGTCGGATTTCTAAATCATAAAAAAAATTTATTGAGTAGCAATTAAAATTGTTTCCCTATAATTTCTTTTGACTTGGAAAATTTTGGGTTTTTTTTGTAGGCGATTAAAAATGGAAAACAATAGAGTTTACAAAAATTATTACACCACACACTCGTAAAACGAGGTGAAAATAAAATTAAAACTCCCCTCACAAAAAAAAATTAAAATTAAAATTTGCTTGATGTTTGCAGGATCGTCCAATTTCCTCGAGAAGCGTGTATTCTGCAAAATCAAACAAATAACACAAAATGAGTGTAAAAAGAACTTAACAAAATAAAAATAAAATTTTATTTGTTTTTTTCTGAATTTTTTTTTAAATTAGTGAAAATAAATCTTAAATTCAATTACACCGCTACCCTCCCCAGCAACGGCGCCAAAAACTTGTTGCGAGTTTAACTGACCTAAACAAACAGGCTAATTTGACCCACTTGTAATAACTGCAAGTGCACGGTGTTTAACTAGTAGACAACGGCAAGTACGGGTCGATCCCACAAGGAAGGTGGATTAAATTGAATTTAGTAATTTACCTAAACTAATTTGGAGAAAATGGGGGTTACAGTGTTTAAAAATCTGAGTTAAACAAAAGTAATAAAAATAACAATAAATAAAATAAAAGAGTTGGAGGGAAACTACAATTTGCAAAATATTTTTCAAGCTCCTAAAATTATATTCAATTTTTCTTATTATTCCAATTTCAAATAAATGACTCTAGACCTGTATAAACTCCTAGCATTAATTGTCTTGTTATGGCACAATTAATCACAAGTTTAATTATTCAATTAAAACATACTTGATTTATAACATAATATTTTTCTAACAACCTAAGATGCATGACATATTAGGTGAAAGTAAAATATTATAAATCGCAAATCAATTAATATTAATCATAATAAATAAAATGAAATTAATTCTAGAGTTTGAGACTTAATTCACTGTGGTGTTACAAAGCATTCAGCAGGGTGCAAACAAGAACAAGTCCAGTGTGCTCAGCAGATCCCAGTGGGTGCAAATAGTTCTGATCTTTCTCAGCCGAGGTGCTCTCAGCAAGGTCCACTGGGTGCCAGTAGCGTCAACTTAATTTAAGTCTTTGTGGTGGTACTGAGTTATAAGGTGGGGTGCAAATAGTACCCCAACCTTTCTTCCTCAATTCGATCAGAGAGAGAGGCGGGAAGACGCTGTGGGCGATCTGCTCCTGTCTGGTGGTGAGCAGAGACTGCGACAAGAGCTGATGTGGTCTTCCGGTGAAAGATGTTGGTGGTGGTTTTGCTTGGTTGGGATGGTGATGAGAATCACAAATTGTGAATAAGAGGTTTTGGTATTCTGTATTTTTTTTTTCTTTCCTTTTCTTATTAATTTCTATTGTATTTATAGAGAATTAAGAAAATGAACTTGGACAAGTTAAGGGGAGGGTTCAATGAGTGATTTAAGGCTTAAATCAAACTAGAATCTTGGATAATTAAGATAATATGCTTTGGGTTTGGCATTGGGGTTGGGTTTACGGATTTGGTTTTGAGTTTAGGTTATGGGCTTAGGCTATTCTCACCTCCACTTCCTATGAAGTCACCGTCTGTGATTTATTCATTGCATTTTTCTTTGATTTCTTTGTTATTGTTCCGAATTCTATAAAACACAAAAATTTAATAATTAATTTAAAATAAAATAACACAATGATTAACAAAAATATAATAAGAGGTAAAAAAATGTTATAATTATGTGATTATCACTCGACCACTAGCTTCCAGAGCTAATGAAAAGTTATGTCAAAAAGCTCTTATGTAGACCGTTGATATTTGGACCATGTTCCTTAATTAGGCCAATTCCATTTTTCATAGAAAGTTGTTACTATGGCAGAGTTTGTTTTGTGGGCGATATTCAGCCTATTTTGACAAATGTTGGATGATTGATGTGGTTGTTTTAAGTCAAGCAAGTGTGGATCGTGACAAGGTTCGAGATCGACTATTGTACACGCATTTCACCTTATATTCTATAAGTGGATATTTGTGCCCATTTGACATCTTCAACTTCAAATACGAGGACAAACTTCTTCAACAAGTTTAAGGGGGTGACACAAATCCATAAAATCAGGGAAATTGAGTAATTGACCCAATGGTCCCAACTCCCAAACTTGCTTTGTGATGCCATTGCATACCTCATCTACAACCACACCCCACCATGGAGACCCTTAATAAATGAACTAGCAAGTCTGGCATTCCACCATTCATATCAACACTAAACAAACACCATATCCCATGTCCATCTCCATCCAAACTGCCTTTTAAAGCTGTAAACCCCCAAAGGACTCATTCAATAATTCAATCCCAACTAAGCAAGCAGACAATCCATCTTTTATCAATCCAACCAAAAAATCCATCAATTTATGTGCACGAAATTACTTATAATACCAATAGAACTCATTGTGTACATATATAAATACAGCCTTGCGTGCATGGATTTTTTCATCTATCGAACCCTACAACAAGAAAGACAAGCCCACGTGCTTAAGCCAATATGAAAAACAAATTATGCGCATTACACGTGCACATTCACTTTTGTTTATTACGCATGCTCTATAAAGTTAGGTACTTGTGTTTTCAATATCAAATATCAATGGATCCAAGTTTCTGATCCACCGCACGCCTATTTTTTTTTTTTTTTTTTTTATGAAAATTACTATATGGAGCACTTATTTACTATGAATCAAGAGATTTTTGTTTAGGATCAAAATATCTGTGGAATAATGACTAAAATCATTGTGAAAAAGACATTAGGTTTGATGATTGGATACTTATCCTTAATGTAATGTATGATTGTGAAAAGATGTTATGGGTAAAAGCATTTTCCAAGAGATTATAGTAATGATTTTGCTATTATAAAAGCAATACGAATTAAAATTGAAGTCAATTAATGTGGCTGCAAAATAAAAGTCTTTTTCAAAAATGGGAAATAGGGTTATTTTGGATTATTTACTTTTTAGCCCTCATTAGTTTTTGTGTATTTATCCTTGGGTGCTATTTGTTCTTGAAATTTCGTTAGATCTCATTTTGAGTATTGACTAGGGGTGGGCACGGGACGGGATGAGACGAGATGAACCCATCCCGTTCATTTGGGATTGAGATGAGACGGGACAAATCTCATCCCGACCTCGTCCCATCTCAAACGAGATGGGGACGGGACGGGATGAGCACATACTAAATAGTCATCCAATAAATAATAACAAAAAAGATTTTTATCTCAAATTATTCACACACCAATAATGTCAAATTTATATACATATAACTTACATCATAAATAATAATAATATATATTAAATAAATAAATATTAAACTTTTTTTTGGAAGGTAAATAAATATTAAATTTCATTTAAAATTAATGATTCAATTCATTTAGATTTCATATAGAATTTGATCTTACATTGATTTAATTTCAACACATCCTAAACTTTAATTTAGAACAGTATTTTGATTAAAATTAATAATGATGATTATTAAATAAATAAATTCAAGACAGGATAGGCGAGATTGAAAATCTTCATCCCGATCCCCATCCTCCATCCTCAAATCCTCTCCTTCATTACAGAGTTTCTCCGATCATAGATGGGGTATTGGTGGTTTAATGAGTTGGAGTGATGGAAGAAAAAGGGAAGTTTGAAGAAGAGTTTGGTTCAATTGCATGTAGTGGTGTGATGAGTTTGGTTGGGATTGGGGTAGATGGGTAGGGTGTTGGTTCAATTGCAATTAATGTGAGTTTTACAAATAACGAGGTATTTGTCGCATAGAAAAGAATAGTGGATGCAGTGGTGGCGGCAACGGAATGATGGGTGTGGTGTCTATGCAGAAAGAAAAAAAAGAACAAATGGAGTTTAGATGCTCGCCTTTTATGTTGATAGCTCACGTGTGTTGCACGTGATCTTTAATTAAGGGTATTTTTGACATTACAAAAATGAAACTGAGGGCGGGTTTTTGGGGTTAGCTCACCCTCGCGAGATCGTGACCCTTTGTCCCGGCCATTGTAGCACGTGTGTCGCCCAGGGCATAAGGGGCATGATGACTTGACGTCATCCTCACCTTCCTCCGACTTATCACCGACAGTCTGTTCAGGGTTCCAAACTCAACGGTGGCAACTAAACACAAGGGTTGCGCTCGTTGTAGGACTTAACCCAACACCTTACGGCATGAGCTGACGACAACCATGCACAACTTGTATCCACGTTCCCGAAGGCACCCCTCTCTTTCAAGAGGATTCACGACATGTCAAGCCCTGGTAAGGTTCTTCGCTTTGCATCGAATTAAACCACATGCTCCACCGCTTGTGTGGGCCCCCGTTAATTCCTTTGAGTTTCATTCTTGCGAACGTACTCCCCAGGCGGGATACTTAACGCGTTAGCTACAACACTGCACGGGTCAATACGCACAACGCCTAGTATAATCCATCGTTTACGACAAGGACTACTGGGGTATCTAATCCCATTCACTCCCCTAGCTTTCGTCTCTCAATGTCAGTGTCAGTCTAACAAAGTGCTTTCATCGTTGGTGCTCTTTCCAATTTTCCACTAGTCAAAGACATTAACTTATCAATCAATACTCAAAATGGAGGTCTAATGGAATTTTGAGAAAAAATGACACCCAAAGAGAAATACACAAAAACTAAAGTGGGATTTGATTATCAATGACAGCTATATTATATTCACATCTCTTTTAACCCTAACCCATTTTTATATGAATGAAACATAGGCAATCTACTTCTGAGTATAATTTTTCTGAAAGGTAATTATCCTAGTTTCTGAAATATATTTTAATATTCAATAATTCAATCCCAACTAAGCAAGTAGGCAATCCATCTTTTATCAATCCAACCAAAAAATCCATCAATTTATGTACACAAAAGTACCTATAATACCAATAGATCTCATTGTGTACATATATAAATACAGCCAGACGTGCATGGGTTTTTTTTATCTATCGAACCCTACAACAAGAAAGACAAGCCCGCGTGCTTAAGCCAACATGAAAAAAAAATTGCGCACATTACACGTGCACATTCACTTTTGTTTCTTAAGCGTGATCTATAAAGTTAGGTACTTGTGTTTTCAACATCAAATATATATCAATGGATCCAATTTTCTGACCTACCGCGCACCTATTTTTGATGAAAAATACTATATGGAGCACATAGGATCAAAATATCTGTGGAATAATAATTCATTGTGAAAATGACATTAGGTTTGATGGTTGGATACTTATCCTTAATGTAATGTATGACTGTGAAAAGATGTTATGGGTAAAAGCATTTTCCAAGAGATTATAGTAATGATTTTGCTATTATAAAAACAATACGAATTAAAATTGAAGTCAATTAATGTGGCTCCAAAATAAAAAGTCTTTTTCAAAGTTGGGAAATAGGGTTATTTTGGATTATTTACTTTTTAGCTCTCATTAGTTCTTGAAATTTCGTTGGACCCTCATTTTGAGTATTGACTGTTTATTCAATGTTTTTTTATCATCAACGGAAAACATTCCAATATTTGAAATGTCAAAAATACCCTCACGTGCAGCTCAAGTAAGCAATATCACACCCAAATTTGGCACGAGTGAGAAAGGAAACTTAGGTTTGGCATACATGTGTTAATGATCTGTAAAACCAATCTTTTCAATTGTTAAAAGACAAATCTCGAGAACTCTCATCCAATCCCTTTTCTTCTTTTTCCTCCTTATCCACCACCACTTACACCTCTACCTACACCAAGTCCACTGCCTTTTCCTTCTTCAAACTTGCAACACCATCTGCAAATCGCTCGAGACATCAAACTCCCAACCAGGAGCAATAGACTTGACTTCACACGCGTCAAGCCACCAAAGCCCCCTTTAAAAGCAAATGAAACCTTCATTGTTCTTCCTTTCAAAAATTGCTCTTCTCTGTAGAGAGGGCTCTGCAATAGTACCACCAAAGGTCGCTCATTTCTTCCTAAAGTTCAATCACATAGTCTCAAGCTCATCTAACCCAATTAACAACCACTCTTCACAGATTAAAAGATTGAACCTTTCACAAGCGTAAGAGACCACCCCATTTCTCCAAAACAATAACATTTCGTCGAATGAGTGTTTTGCACCACTCTTTTTTTTGAAACTCAACAAACCCATATTTTAAAACAAGAATCAAAAACACCCAAAACCGTGTTTGGGTTTTGTTGTAAACTTAGAGACCAAATCTGGGTCAAGTTCATTTTTTTTCAAGTTTTTTTTTTTTTTTGTTGATTTTGTTTGTAGGATTTGTGAGAGGTGGTGAAGATTATGATCCCAATCCTGTTGCATACGATGACAATGACGGCGAGGATGAGATCACCCAGGAGGATGCTTGGGCTGTCATCAATTCTTACTTTGAGGAAAAGGGTTTGGTTCGACATCAGCTCGATTCGCTAGACGAGTTTATTTAGAGCACCATGAGGAAATTGTAGATAATCTAAAATTAAAGAGTAGTTAAAAAGGCAGGAGTAAAAGTGTAAAAATTCCACTTAGGGCTGCAAACCCAAGCTCCCTAGAAGCACTCCATTACTATATATATATATATATATATATACAGTGTCAAATGTTCCTGATCAGTGTCAAATGTTTTTTTTTTTGGAAAGCGAATTGGATTTTTATAGGATCCCATAATTTATCAACAAAGTGCGACCTACAGGTCAACACCATAAGAAAGTAACCATGTTGCCGATGGATCTCGAACCTAGAAGATTGAAAATAAACCCACACAACCCTAACCACTCGACCATAACACCATTGGCAACAATGTCAAATGTTCTTCTTTGGATGATTATATATTTTTATTAGCATTAGTTTATACTTAATTGGAACCAAAAGTCTTCTCTTTGTCCAATTTCTCTCCATACTGTGGCTCAATTGGAAATGTTACTATGCATTCACCACTCTATATAGCAGCCCAATGATAAATTTACCAAGGAAAATACAATGAAGGTTTTTGAAGGGTCTTTTTTAGGCATGAACAGAATGGTTAAGAAATTTTGACATACCCAAAATTAAAATTAGGAACAACACCATGTTTTGTTTTCATGGGCATTAGCATGGAATGAGTTTTCGCGAAATTTCACCAAAGTTTTCGTTTTTTTAATTACGAAAAAAAAAGTGAAATATAAATTTACATTTTTTTTCGAGGTTTTTTCAAAAAAAAACACATAACTCAATGTTCAAATTTTCATTTTTTCGACATATTTCGAAGTTTTTGTTTTTTTTTTGTAAATTTTGATTTTTTTCTAATTATTTATTGATTTTTTGAAACAACTCCCATGATTTTTTAATTATATATTGATTTCATGTTTGTTTCATTTTTTGGTATTTATATTTCATTTAATGTATTTAATAGATTTATTTATTTTGCATTTTTCACATATTTCATATACTCTCGAATATATTTCATGTATCCTCGAAATTTTTACATTTTTTTCTCCACACACTGAAATATTTCTTAAAATCAGGAGAACGAAATTAACCCAAAAAACGAAATACAATCCATGGGCATTATTTTTTTTTATTAAAAACCAAAATGACCATACACGTTGTCAATGATGCGATGGGATCAAATTTTCATGCTGATTGAGCATCCGTCCATGCCCAATCCCCATGGACAAACCTTTGATATAGTCCTATCTATAAAATGAACTCATCTTTCTCGGTCCCTTTGAGCCCTCTTCTCTTTCCTTATTCTCCACTCGAGTCTAAAGGTCAATGGTTTTCATCTACCTGTGCTAACGATACCTCTAAAATAGTTTTTTTTTGCTATTTTAGAAAATTCATTGGAGATGCTCTAAATTAATATCTCAAGAAATTTTGGAGTCTATGCATCGAATGAATCAATATGATGGATTAGTGAAATGAGCAATCAAGAGACCGATAAAAAGAGGGAGGTGGCCAATGGCAATCAATCATTGTCGACATTAACTTGAATTGGAATTCATTGAGAGATATGAAAGAAGGTATACATATGGGATACTCAACTCATGTTAAAAGACAATGCCCTCATTTTTCGCTTACCCGTTTAGTATTTACTTATTGTTTCACATTGTGTAAATTTGATGTGTGGTGAATTTGCTTGTATTTGATAAAAGTAATATGTACAACTAAACTAAGAAAAGCTCTACTAAGCTTGTTGTATGGATGTTATATATGTATTTACGTTTCTTTCTATGAATTTTGTGTGGAAAAAAATAAAAATAAAAATAAACGCGGAGAGGTGAAGCATTGATTAGGAGAGTACTATGTGTTTTGTAAATAAAAATAAGGGATAAGAGACAATAATGGGTGGTAATTACGAACTAATTAATACACAAGTGGTTTGGTGGCATGGAGATTTAGTGTTGCTTCAATTGTAGTGTTGGTTTGAAGATGATGCTTTTAGTCAAGGAAATCAAATACAAAGTAACAGAGAATAGTAGATTTCATTTCATCCAATTTATATCTTATGCATCATTCAATGGTAGTTCTTGATATTTGATCTAAATAATACATTTCTTAATTTACATGGTACAATATTGTCCGCTTTAGTATTATCAATCTTATGACTTTAAAACATGTCGTATCAAGGCGATTCAACATCGCACATATATAAACACATTATTCTCTCACTAAGGCAATGTGACACTATAACATCTAAGCAGCCCCACAACCCACTCACACACAAAGCCCGCTCATACAAGACTATTACGTCCGATGTTTTCACACCTCAAAATACGAGGTTTGGGGGATTTAATAGAATTTTTTTTTTTTAAAAATTAGGGTTTGTTTGGTTACATGAAAAATTGAAATCATTTTCGTGGATTCAATTCCGAGGCTTTACCACCACCACCCCCCCCCCCCCCCCCCCCCCGAACTTGGATTCTCATGAATATTGGAAAAACAATTTTATGAAGTCTGGTAAATAAACAATGAAAATCTGCATAACAATGGAAACATATTCCATTTCCCCCAAAAAAATGGCTAACCAACCAGACTCTTAATATTTGTTTGATTGGGACATGGAAGAAATTGAGAAGCCAAAGATGTGGAGAAATTCTAGCTGGCCTGAGAAAATCAGCCTGGTTTCATTTTTGACCCCCCCTCTTTAAACACCTTTTTGGAGTGTGTGTTTAAAGAGTGGGGGCAAAAATGTATTTTCGCCCCTCCAAAGGGAAATCAGGCTGGTTTTCTAGGCCAGCTAAAATTTCTGAAAGATGTGATAGCTTAGTGATTGAGCAGTGAGGGATGATAGATGAAAAGGGTCCAGGGATAAAAAACAAATGAAAAAAAAAGTTGAGAAAGATGAGAAGGGTATTTTCCATTCGGGGAATTCTAATAGGCGAGGAAACGAGCGAGGGAGGGGGTGGAACCCTCCATCACCCTCGAAATGCGCGACTACCACATCTCGAGGGGGTGGAAATGGAGGGTTCCACCCCCTCCCTCGCCCATTAGACAAGCCCCATTCATTTGCAATGTGAAGGTCTGCGAGTCGTTCTAGCTGTCGAGGAAAGGAGCGAGGGGGATGAGTATTACCACTCATCTCCTTCGAGATTCACGCAGCTATGCATCTCGAGGGCAGAGGCAAGCATCTCGAGGGGGATGAGCGGTCACACTCACCCCTCGCCCGTTTCCTCGCCCATTGCCTCGCCCATTTAGAATTTTCCGAAGGTCTGCACATTAAAAGTTTGTGACTTTTTATTGGATGAATGAAATGACCTTTGAAATACAAAACATATTCATTCCAATACCACTTGTTTATTTTCTCAACTCGACAACACAACAGCCCTCAAAGCTCTCTCAACTCAACGGAACACAAAACACACCATTGATATTAGCTGTTGTGTTGAGTAAGAGAAGAGATAATTCAATGGCGGTGCAGAGAGGACTTGTTGAGTTAGTCTGAGCGTAAAAGCGTGTAGACTTATTTGGAGAATAAAAAGTTCAATAATTTCGTCTTCTCTCCTCTATATGTCTTCTCATCTTCTCCTATCCACTTATTTAATCTTTTAAAACCCCCCCAAATAGAATTTCTGAACATGTCGGTGGAAAATACTACCACTTCATTTGTTGTAGTAGTAGAAGAAGAATAAACTACATACAAATCGAATCAACAACAGAAAGAGAGAGACTTTTAGTTTCTCTCTCTCATTCATTCGATCTGCTTCTCAAGTCTCTGAAATTCCTTCTGGGGTCGATCTGATTGGGATTCGTTTTCTTGGGTTTGATTCAATCGAGGAGGAAAGGTGGAAGCTTTTTTGCTTTTTCGATCTGGGTTTCAAGATCTACTTCAAAGGGGTGTTTTGGATCTTGATTGAATCTAAAAGGAGGTCAAAAAGTTGGGTTTTTGAAGGCTTCAGTGGAGTTGTGTAAGTTGTTCTTCTTCAATCACTGGAAAGGGGAAGTTTCTCTTTATTAGGTATCTTTCTTTTGTCTTTGAATCTTGAAATTTGCTTTATTTACCATGTTTTGACTGTTTTTGACTTTAAATGCCCTGTTATGGAAGTGGAAGTTTTGGGGTTTTATTGGTATCTTGGTTTTAATTAGTAAGTTTTTTTTAGTTCACAAACATGGAATCTCTGAACTGCTTTTAAGGGGTTTGGTAGTGGGGGATGAACATTTGAGTTAAAAGATTGTATTTTGTTTGTTTTGGTTTATATTAGGTTTTTGGTGTTTTGAAGTTGAGCATTGATTGGAAGAATTGTTGAGTTCGTATAGAGAGAATTGACCAAGATGGTTGGGAAGCGCCGAATTAGGTTTATCGCTGTGAATTGGAATGGGCTTTAGTGGAAGACTCTGGTGGTTGTTGTGTTGATTTTGAAGTTTTGAGAATTGGTGGAGTTTGTCCCTTTTGATTCGGGTACTGGAATGGGGTGTGAGTGCTCTAAATTTGCGCATTGTTGCTGGGGTTCGCAGTTTAAGGGGTCAGTTCTTGAGGCGCCTGATAATGGTAAGTGATATGGGCTGTTTGCTTGAAATTTGTTTTATTTCAGTTTGGTGATGATAGGTGTGATTAGTTTAATTTGACTTGTTCAGAGCATGAGGAGGCAAATGAAGCTGATGACGTGCCCACGTTCAGGGAATACACTTTTGAGCAACTTAGAATTGCTACATCTGGTTTTGCTGTAGAGAACATTGTATCTGAACATGGAGAGAAAGCCCCAAATGTTGTCTATAAGGGAAAATTGGAGAATCAAAGGCGAATTGCTGTCAAGCGCTTCAATAGAGTGGCTTGGCCTGATGCACGCCAGTTCTTGGTATTCTTACTCACCTTTACAGTTTCGTCATCCCACTTGTTTGTGTTTTTTTTATTAAGTTGCCTTTAAAGTGTCAGTATCCGAGACATACATTTGATGTGCAGCGACTTAATGACATGGGTACTTGCAACTGAATTAACTCCAAAAACTTCTCGCGAGTGTACTTGCACCTCGAACATTGCATAATTGTGATCTTTGTTAAATTGTTCCTAATTGCATCGAAAAACTGAACAATTCATTTTTGCTGCTCCTTTTCACATCTTGGTTTGATAGCAGTGTCTTGCTTGGTTATGCTTTTATCACTCTATTTACAACCTTCTAAATTCAAGAAGCATGCGACTTATAAAACAATTTTACTTTCTTGGACCTTAATGCAATATGGTTTATATTTTGTCTCCACCTGGTTGGACATTGTATGAGTAGGCAAGGAGTGGCTTAATCTTGTTCGTGGCCATGATTTCCATTGTATCTGGTTTACTAGTTATCTTTTGCTTTTGCTTAGGTGGAGGAGACATTGATATACATGTTAATTTTTACAAAATTTAATATATTTCATGTTCAGTTATTAAATTTTTCATTTTCATAGATTGATTATAGTTTGACACTGCTCTAACTTCAGGAAGAAGCAAGAGCTGTTGGTCAACTCCGGAACCATAGATTGGCAAATTTACTTGGTTGTTGTTATGAAGCTGATGAGAGGATACTTGTGGCAGAATTTATGCCCAATGACACACTTGCAAAACACTTGTTTCATTGTAAGTTTCATTTAGCTTGTTTAGCAGTTTCATTGGCCTCTGTTACTTTACTATTTTGTTAGACTATTCCATGTTATATTGAATTATATATCGTAGTTCACGAATCTAAGAGAGTGGATACTCCCGTATATAGATGGTTTAACCTTATACATATAAAAGGCTGTCTAGTTGAAGCAATTACCATGCCATTTGTATGTATGTTGGGTCTGCCCTAAACTCTAATGCTCGAGTAAAGGGGAATAAGATTACTGATAGTTCACTTGCATTGAATTGGAACCAGCACCCTGGAACTTGACCATCCTTACTTGATGAGGATGTGAACAAATCATAAAATATGTTAAAGAGTATCCATTCTTGTGTTAGCTAGGAAGCTCAAACTAAGACACTGACATGACGCAGACTTGGACACGGCAACACAAGGAAGCTTAAAAAACGAGGACTCCGACACGGAAATAATAAAATAATAAATATGATTTTAATATAAAAAAAAATATAAATGCATGTAATACCTTAAGTAAATGAATAATTGTCGAGAATCATATCATGATAATGGTTTAATCCAAAATATTTTAATAATTTGCATTACTTAAAATTATAACTCATGTCATTAGTCGGATCTTATAATATTCACATTACGTTCAAATCTCCATCCTTCAAACTGCCCCATTACTAGTCATGTCCAAAAAATTGAAAGAAACATGCATGATGTAAATTGCCAAACATTTTCAACGACTCGAACCAACTCTCCTAATCAAACTTTAAAGAGTTGATCCTCATCTATTATGCCATCTTTCACCATCCGTGAATAACACCGCTTTTGTATTCGCTTTACAAAAGATTCACAACTTCAGGTATTCCTACACAACTACACCTAAACTTTCAATGCATCAGTCCTAGTATCCCTCTTTCAAAAGATTCGCAACTTCAAGTATCCTGACATTGAAGGTATTTTCGGAGTTTTCTTTGATAGAAAGGTGAATGTTGGATAATTTGAAATCTATAACAAAAGCTTGTAAATAAACAATGTCTAACTAGTGTTTAGTCAGGGTCTATCATAGTTAAACATTTCAGACTCGTTGACCAAGTGTCCCACGTGTTTAACAAGTGTCCAGGAAGTGTTTGGCTGATACGATACTTCGGGATTTTTGAAGTGTGAGGTTATTAGTTTGTTGAAAAAGGAATACCCCTCTTGCATACATGTAATGGGTTGATCATATCATGGCAAAAGCTAAACTGTCAGTGTGCTGGCTCAAGAAGAGGAATTTTGAGTGTGGAGTTGAAAATGCCTTAATTTTATTATTAGTTTTTAATGCACTTGCCCCATCAATACCAAGATGCCATAACTTTATAACCCCGATTTTAAGTTTGATTAAATTGCTGTTATGATGATCTTTCAACTGTCATCAATGTTACATATTTTCTTGTTAATAAAACAGAAAAAGTTTTAATCAAAACATCTAAAGTACAAAGTGGCAAAGTGCACATAATTCATTTGCTAAAGATGCATATAGAGGTTGCATGAGTTTTTTTTGTTCACATATCTGTAAGGTCATCATCATCATCAAAGCCCATTCCCGATATTTTCGGGGTCGGCTACATGGATTTTGGTTCTCCAAGCAATGCGGTATTTTCACATATCCTCGCCTAATCCAAGCTCAATGATATCTTCATTCACCGCCTTCATCCAAGTTTTCAACGGTCTTCCCCTCCGTCTACACCCTCCATTAACTTGCCAATCTAGGGGATTGCATCGCATTTGAACAGGATTGCTTGAATGACAGTGCTCTCTTGAAAAAAGTAAAAAGTCACTGTAACCTTGTAGCCATGTAATGTGTCTTATAAACTTTTTCTTTAGAACGAAACACACTGTTTAGAAATGTATGGCATGATGAAGGCATATAAGTTAAGGATAAAATCATATATATGGAGTAGCTTGTCAAAGACACAAGTACATAGGACGGAGACATCTTGAATGAAAATTTTATTTGCTCTTACCATCTTGTGGCTTAAGGAGGATCATTGTCTATTCATTCTCTACCTGACACTCAACAATATCATTTCAGTTATAAAGCTACATGACACAGACTATTAGTTCTTTAATGCACATTCTTAGCATGGGCCATAAGAAATTCAAAGTAAATCTTGTTCGCATTCAAAAGAACAAAAAGAACTATGAAGTCACAAGTCCTAAGTGTATGCTATGTTTTTCTTGCTTTCTTTTGAAATGCTTCTGAATCTGCAATTTTTCGACATAGGGGAAACACAACCAATGAAATGGGCAATGCGGTTAAGGGTGGTTCTACACCTTGCACAAGCTCTGGAGTACAATACAAGCAAAGGACGTGCCCTTTACCATGATCTAAATGCTTACAGAATTTTGTTTGATGAGGTATCTGTCATTAACTTATTTTCTATCTGTTCGAGCATTGATGTTTTTTCCTTTCGTTTACTTCATCTGGGTTATCCTGCTACAGGAGGGTAATGCTAGACTTTCATGCTTCGGTTTGATGAAGAATAGTAGGGATGGTAAAAGCTATAGCACAAATCTGGCATTTACCCCTCCAGAGTATTTGAGAACTGGTATGTACCATTTGTAAGAACAGTCTTCATTAAAAAGAATATTTTAGCAGGCATTCTTCTAGTTATTTGAATAATTAAAATATTACCGATTTGTTGTTAATAAATTTGGCCATATGGGATTTCAATCATGAATACCGATAATGTATGTGATGTAACTGGGTCGCAAGTTTTAATAGTAGCATGCAGTATATTGATGATACATAGATTTTCGACTAGCTGATATATTGGCGCCCCATATCACCACTCAAATTCCTATTTTTTGACCTTCGCTGCTTTTGTCAAGTCCTCAAGGATTTCTCTCATATTATTAAACTTCTGATTGGATTATGTCTTTTTATTTGATTCTAATGATCTGTAATAACACCCCCCCACCCCCACCCTCACACACACACTTCCCAAAAAAAAAATCTTGTCAAAGGAAATTACTGGAAATTTAATGAAACAAGAAACAAACCTAAAACTTAAACACTCTCAATGGAGTTTTCAATTCATCGATGAATGATGTTTAGGTCTTATTGATAACAATTCCCTGCTTGCTATACAAGCAAAAGAAAACCTAATTTCTTAATCAAGCCCTAATCCCCAAATTGCTAATTATGGGTTTACTGGCCTGACCTGACAGTTAAATAAATTTGTAGTCGCTATTGAACTTCCAATTTTGATAAGAATATCTTGTCAGATTCAGTTGAGTATGCTATGAGTTTATTAAATTGTTAACTCTAGTTGATGCGAGCAATTCAGACTTTTGTGATGGCTTTTATGTTTTAAGACGCGGTGCAAATTAAAATAAGTACTGTTGGAATTTTCAGTTTGAGATGTCAAGGAGATACTCAGAAATGACCGTCTTTTATTTACTTGTTAATAGCTAAGAAGCATATATTTTCTATTTAGGTTCAATTTCATTTCAAATGAGGATTGTTCAATCTAAACTGGTTATTTCTTCATCTTTGATGCGATTGTTTATTAATAAATAACTCACTCCTTATGTTTTCCTAATTCAGGTGCATGTTCGGTTGCATGTGTAGTTGTAGTCACGTTTTAGAATGACACCAATTATGATCCAGTGAATCTTGTCATATTCTCTATACCGTGCATTTACATGCAATTTGTATCATTCTTGTGTTTTCTGAACTTCACATTTTAAGTAACTGACTGATGTCTGATATTTTTCGTGTTTCTCTTAACTTATTGTAGGAAGAGTAACGGCTGAAAGTGTAATATACAGCTTTGGCACTCTTTTACTTGACCTTCTTAGTGGGAAACATATTCCTCCGAGTCATGTAAGTTTTTCTTTTCCTATGGGACACTTGTACCAAATTGAATATCCAATTAACGCAATTTTCCCATTCGTCAGAGATGGCGGTGGTGGAGCCAGAATCCCATCCAGTTAGTTCACATATAGTCCATGACTTCTTCAATGTATAATTTTATTTATAAAAAGTTGAAATTTACAAGTCATTCTGATGATTGATATAATAACTCTACACTACTTGGAGTAAAATAGTTTCTATATTCAATTATTAATATTTTTTGCTGTGTCAATGTTTTTGCACCTTTGCATAAGTTACTTTGGCTAAGACACTTGTTTGCTATAGCCTATTATTCTTGTTTTATTGTTTCATTTTTTCTCATTTTGACTGTGACTATATAGCTTCTTATGTTCTTCTTCATGGTCACGATTTCGTTGTATCTGGTTTATAGGTTGTCCTTTCCAAGAAAAATGTCCCCATCTAATCATAAGTTCCGTCTTTCCCCTTAGGTTGAGTGACTGGTACAATGGGTAATGCTACAACAGGTTACTATCTAGAAGACTAGGACTGATTGGAGAACAATTAACTTGATGGGAGCAAAGTAGGGCAAAATGCTATGATAAAACATGTGTCCACTTAAGCTGATTAGGTCATTTAAAAAAATTCAAAATTCAGGAGGACCAATTTCTTTCACGGACTCCCAGGGAATATGTAACTGTGCTACAGGACATGGAATGTTTCTATGAAATTCAATTTCTGAGAGATGCTCCTCTGGTCGTCAGATGCTAGGAGCCTTCTAAAAGGAATATATTCTGTACTCCAAATTGCTATTTTGGAGATTTTTTTTTGTGTCGTTGTAATAGCGAGGGAAAATAACAGACATGAGGATTTTCATGACTGAGACACTTCACAAATCACAAATTGTGAATCAGTGGCTTTGGAGACTGAATTCCAGATGATCTTGAAACTTGTATTAAGATGGAACCACGATAACTGTGTTAGTGGCTTTGGTTAAAAAACTTCATATCCTTTCAAACATAATCAGCTTTGAGGATTTGGTTCCTATTTGATGAGTTATGCCCGTGAAAACGTTGTGAAGTTCTGGTGTTCTACTCCATAACTGTAGTCTAGTGGTCAATCTTTCTTAGTTTGTTGGTAGTTAATATTATACTGATGTTGATGGCCCATGGGTGTCTACCTGGCACTTAAGGTTCCCTTAGGGTTATGGAAGGATTTGTCAGGTCTGATGATCCTTTTGTCAGACTCTTAGTCCACATAGTAAGGAAATTTCATTGACATATTATTTTTCAATTGTTTGTTTGTTTGCTTGTTTATTTATTAAAGTTATGAGTTTACATTTATTGCATCATGTATGATTATTATGTGTGTGGATTTTCATTTGATATCTGTCTCTTTCTTCTGCGTGTAATTCTTTGTTGTATGTTACGCAGGCTCTTGATCTTATTCGGGACAGGAATCTTCAAATGCTAACAGATTCCTGTCTGGAAGGTCAATTTTCAAACAATGATGGGACAGAGTTGGTTCGATTAGCTTCTCGTTGTTTACAATATGAGCCTAGAGAGCGGCCAAATCCAAAGTCATTGGTGGCTGCTTTAACTCCTCTGCAGAAGGAAACTGAGGTCAGTTGTCTCATGTAATAAAATATATTGTTCTTTCATGAAGCTTGGACTTAAGATGGAGACAGGATATTTCTTGTTTCAATTTTTCCTCTACATAGTCCTGTTTTGGTCGTAGTTTTCCTTGCCATGTCCCTGGTAACAGGACCTTGAGTTTGTTAGAACTTCAGGCAGATTTTTTTTTCTTCGAGACTAGGTAATTTTTATTGATAAAGGATAATATACTTCAAGATAAATCCAATTCCTCTTTAGAGGTGGTTATAATTTTGTTTCGATTTTGAGGAAACAAAGAGAGAAAAAGAGACAAAACGTTTGCCTTACTATGCTAGATAATTTCTACAACACATTTCTCTATGGTTAATGCAAACTCAATTCAGAAGCAGAAGGTTTATAACAAGAGGGGAGTCATCTATGTGATCCCTTGAATCCTTTCCTATTTACCGAAGATTTTGGTCTTACTTTTGGTTTTGATGTTTGGGATAGATCTCCTATGTGGTCATCACTTGCAATTCACAGGTGTTACCATATTTTTTGTTGATAATGATCTCACTCAAATAGAGAACTGAAAACACATTCATGCTCTTGAATATAGATTTTGCCAAAAGGTGTGGTTTTTGGTGTGGCATATGGCCTTTGGTTAAGAAGCGGCTAGTGTTATGAGGTGCAATGAAGTCAAGGCTTGGTACATGGAAGTCCAAATAAAGGGGGTAGGCTTACATGGTATCAGTTCTTTTAACCTGTCCACTTACTATGTACCCCAGTCATTTCCTGCTGGAAAGTTGCAACAAGGATATAATCTATAAGGAGACCTTAGAGTGGTTCCAAATAGGATGGAAGTTTTATTTTTCTTATGCACATCCCTCGAATGTGTGGTCCAGTTCTTTGTCAGAGCATTTTAATATTCGAATATACTTCCTCAAATGGATTTAACATACAGTTAGATAAGAATATAAATATAAAGTGAGATTATGGATGCCATTAAACATTGTCTGTCTCAGAGTTTTGGGATTTTAGTTGATGGAAATTTTGCTTGAAAACTTCGTCTTAAAATTAGAATGGCTGTCAGAGATGAGGAGGTTGAAGAAGTGTGTATTTAATTGAATACTACCAATACTCTTGGTCTAACAATAAAGAAGACATGGTTTTGGAAGTGGACAAAGGATGGTCTTTTTTGGTGCCATCATTTAATCCACACATGATGAATAACCTACTTTTACCTATGTTGCTGTTCTAACCTGTAAAGCCACAAAAAGTTCTCATAACGTCTAGATTGCAGTTTTAAATAGTTTTAAACTTTAAAAGCTATTTTGATGAAGGATTTCTATTGCAGGTTCCTTCTTACAGCTTAATGGGTATACCATATGGTGCTACGTTTTCACCTTTGTCCCCTCTGGCAGAAGCTTGCTCAAGAATGGATTTAACTGCCATACATGAGATCTTGGATAATATTGGGTATAAAGATGATGAGGGAACAGCCAATGAGGTGTGTTTTGATCTTCTATTAATTCGTCTGTTATTGATCTGTGCCATATCTTTATATGTATAGCTGATGGACATCAATTCTAACTACATCCAACTGCCTAAAACTTGGTCAAAACATCTTCTTGAGTTACAAGAAACTGATTCAGAGACACATGCACATAACATAGATAAATAACTAATATAATAAAATGAAATTGAGTCTTTATAAGGCCAAGGAATCAGATCAAAGTACAATCTTGTGATGTTTGTTTTTATCTCAAATTTTCTTTAATTTGAGTTGATTATGGTAATGATTGTAATTTGATTTGTTATTTTATGATATTAATATATGGATTAGTGAGAGAATGTATTCACTATTCAGTATTTGTTTCAATTTCCTTTATGTTTTCGTGGACCGTGGTAATATTGAGATAGTTTGGTTTGTTGCAGATGTTTGTGGTTTTTTATTTTTTATTTTTTTTATTTTATTATTATTATTATTTTTTATAATAACATACGTTTGCGTTTTGATTTCTGCGGTTCCTTTTCCAGCCTTCTTTTGTCGGCTTTTCTATTAGTGCACTGAATTAATTTTGTTAGTGATGTTGTGATGCTCGTGCATTTGTTTCAGCAAAATATAGTTAAGCACCATTCTTTGTTCTGTTCATTCCTTGATTTCCTCGTCTTTTCTCTGTAGCTATCATTCCAAATGTGGACCAACCAAATGCAGGAAACGCTCAACTCTAAGAAGAAGGGTGATGTTGCATTCCGACACAAAGATTTCAATGCTGCAATTGAGTGTTACACTCTGGTAACTTGATTTATGAATATTTCTTAAGTGCTGAAACCACCATCCCAAGCAATTTTTAAGTAGCATGCAACTTACGTCCTAAATGATTATATATTGCAGTTCATTGATGCGGGCACAATGGTTTCGCCCACTGTTTATGCACGTCGTTGCCTGTCGTATCTCATGAATGACATGGCACAAGAAGCTCTTAGTGATGCAGTACAAGCTCAAGTCATATCACCAGTTTGGCCAACTGCTTCGTACTTGCAAGCAGTTGCACTTTCCATGCTTGGAATGGAAAGTGAAGCACAAGCAGCACTCAAAGAGGGCTCAGGTCTCGAAACCAAAAAGAACTCTTCAAGCACATAATCATACTAAACAGTGACAACATGATTCAGTTATCCTGGCATTCCCCAAGTGACTGCATTGCGTTCTCTTCCTTTTGAGTAATGTGGTCGTGATCTTTTTTAGACCTTTTTCTTATACCAGTAACTGGACAGTGGGGGTAATTGGTTCAGTTTTTGAGGTGGTGACTTTCTCATTATTATTTGTGTCGAGGAACAGTAGAGACTGAACTCCCCACAATATGTAAAATTGTTCGATGCCTGTCTCAACCAAATAACAGATGAAATTGGAGGATAAGAAAGCAAAGAAGTGGAGAATGTGGTTGAAGGGGAACGAGAGACATTGTTGTCAAGTCTGTATTTTTGTACAGCTAGTTCTTGCGTAGGCTGCTGAGCTAGGACCAGGTGTTTGTATTGTCATGTAACTCAAGCTTGTGTTTTAGTCTTATTGAGCATTCAGGTGTTGGGATGTGCTTTAATTATTCAAGGGAGGCAAAGATGTTCAATATTTTCATCTTGATTCTACGCATTCAAATGCCTTTTGTCATAATCGAAGAACAACCCATTAATCAATTGTCAGGTCACCCGTCTGAGATTCCAAATTATAAACTTTCAAACATATTTGCATACAACATTATAAATTTATTATGTGATGTTTCAACATATTATCTATATTCACATCCATCCTTGTTAGGTTTCATGGAAAATTATATATTCACGTCCATCCTTGGTAGTGTCGTGTCTATGATTTTGTGATTCAAACATATATAAGGATCTCAAATTGTTTGTGTGATTTTGATCATCTCATATTGTGTGTTTTCTTAATCAAAATCACAAGTCTTTTATTGAGCAAATACTTCAAAGCATGCTTCTAAAATATATGTTTTATATACTTCTACAGAAAAACCATCAAGTCGTTGTAGTATAGTGGTAAGTATTCCCGCCTGTCACGCGGGTGACCCGGGTTCGATCCCCGGCAACGGCGTATTTGTTTTTTTATTTATTTTTTGTAAATCACTAAATCTCACTCAATCCCAAATGGGCAAAAATGTAAATTATAGAAGGCATCTTTTATTCTCGTAACTCGTTTCTTTCATTCAATCTTGATTTCATTGATACTTGCTAGAAAATTGACCCCTTTCTCTCAATCACCATTTCCTGGGCAGGTTAAGGTAAGTTTCCAAGTTCCCATCTTGTTTTAAAGCTTTCATTTTTTTTTTTTTGTATGAATTGAAACAAGTTTGAAGAACTGGGGCCTGCATTTCAGTTTGTTTATTGTGTGAATCTACTACAAGTTCTGAACCCAACCCATCTATCAGTTGGGTTTTGGAAGAGTCCTCATCATAAAGTTTGAAACTTTCAATTGGGTTTGAGAGAAATCAATTAGTTTGGAATAGAAGAAAAAAAATCGTATCTTGTTTTACTGTATGGAATCACTCAAAGAAGTTATTTATGTTTGAAATTTAAGTTTTTCTATGTTGAAATGTGATGTACTGAAACCATTTTTTTCGTTATAATTGATCAACTTTTGTGATTGTGATTGTGATTGTGATTGTGTTTGTGTTTGTGTTTGTGTTTGTGTTTGTGTTTGTGTTTGCGTGTTAAGGATTGAAATGAGATAGTTATCATAATATTCACTTGTTTGTTGGCATTAATAGAACTTCACTTAATCTATTTTTCATGCTTTTGAAAGTTCTATAAACCCTTGTTTTGAAAGGGTTCGAAATTGGGTTTGAGATTTGTAACATTAATGATAGACTTGAGTTTGAAGTCTTTTTATATTCCTATTTGATGGTTGTTTATCGAGTTAAAAGGTATGACTTTGAGCTTATCTGAATCTGATTTTTACTAGTTTTTCTTGAATTGTTCTTGATATATACTATTGCACCATTTTTAGGTCAATTCTATTAGAAGATTGGTTTTGCATCAGAGACACATAAGGGTTCATACATATTAAGAGTATTGATTTTATCCATAATTTTGTTTGTCTTGGATCACCCTGAAACAATTCGTTGTCTTGCACTTTTTTTGTAGGTCAATTTTGTTAGAAGATTGGTTTTGCATCAGAGTCAAACAAGGATCAATACGTGTTAAGAGTATTATCGATCAATTCTGTTTGCTTTTGATCACCCTAAAAAAACTGGCTCACCACTTAATGAAACCTTATGTCTTATATCGGAGATGCACCCAAGTGATAGAAACTAGTTGAGGCCCTACTTCTTGGTCACTACCATAATTTCTAAAGCATTGCACAAGAGTTTAGATCTACTAGAAGAAATTCAGGAGTCTCTCAAATTTCACATTTTTTGTTGGTGGAATTCCCTTTCATTTTTCTAGAATGTACCTTCAAACATTGTCCTCGGCAAATTTGAACCCCAATTCTAACAGCTATTCCTCTTTCAGCAATTTCTTCGTTCCTTTCATTCAAAGAGACCCATATGTGCATCTAGTTCCCACTTCAGATTTCAAAAGGGGGTTTTGCAGTGTTGCCAAAAGGGTATCCAGATCTCCCACTATGTTGAGAAACCATGGAAGCTTGGTTGGCATCATATGTGCATCCTCTGGAGAAAAAGACGATGGGTTTTATATGAGGAGGTGTGTGGAGATCGCAAGGAAGGCGATTGGATGCACAAGCCCTAATCCCATGGTGGGATGTGTGATTGTGAAGGATGGAAAGATTGTAGGTGAAGGGTTTCATCCAAAAGCTGGTCAGCCTCATGCTGAGGTAACAATTACATGCATTCTCTTTCAATTTATATATTAGTTAGCTTTGCGCAAGGTGTGTTTGGATCAACATTTTGTGCTCAAAACTGCAAAAAAGAAAGAGTTATTTTTTCGAACTATCAAAGTGATCTAACAGCTTCAAAATCAAAGCATTTCATTTTTCAATGTTTGATTTTGTTGTATATGGGTTCATATATCTAGATTCTAAAAAGTTTTTTTCATTGTTTCTTGATATCCTCTAAAGTCCATTATGGCACAATTTCGTGAAGTTATAAATACAAATGGTAACATCTGCAGATAATGGTGTTATAGTTTACTTTAGAATTTATTGAAAATGCATCGACATCTAAGGCAGAAGTTGAAAACTGCAGGTCTTTGCTTTGAGGGAAGCTGGGGATTTCGCAGAAAATGCAACAGCATATGTGAGCTTAGAGCCATGTAACCACTATGGTAGGACTCCACCGTGCACGGAAGCATTAATCCGAGCCAAAGTGAAACGGGTGATTGTAGGTATGGTGGATCCAAATCCAATTGTTGCTTCTAAGGGGGTTGAGAAACTCAGATCCGAGGGAATCGAGGTAACGGTGGGCGTGGAGGAAGAATTGTGTAAAAAGCTTAATGAGGCATACATCCATCGAATGCTTACTAGGAAACCCTTTGTTACACTCAGGTACATTATCCATGTGATTTGCAACTACTTGTTCTCTTCACATAAGCCTTCAATAGTTATGCAAGTATTGGTGTTTACTTGAAAATCTTGACTAGCAAGCACAATATCACATACCACGTAGAAAAGAGTTCCACTTCCTATCTTGCAAAAAAAGGGTGGATCCAAGTGGTATGTATGCAAGATCAATGTTACTTTGGGTGAGAAAGTATGTTATAATGAATTGTTGTTGATACATATTTCGGGATATTCTATTGCAGCATCCGGGTTATATAGGCTATAAGATACATAAACAAGACTAGAGAATCTTTATATCCTACTTTCTAGTTTTTGTTGAATTCAAGTATTCGAAACTCAAGTCTAGTCAGACCTAATACGGGTGGTTCCTGTAATAGTTACAAGCCTCACCTGCAATCAATCTTCTAAATCCCCTTCCACTTATCTATTAAAATTGCAGATACTCACTGTCAGTGAATGGGCGGCTTTCAAACCTGCTTGGAGAAGGAGCCAAGGAGTCTGGTGGGTACTACTCACAATTGCTACAGGAATATGATGGAATTATAATATCTAGTGCTTCACTGACGGAGAATTTTACTTTTCCTACATCACAAGAACCACAAGCCAAACAACCATTGCAGATTATAATCTCGGGGCCGTCAAGTGCTCCTGTACGCCTTCCTCCTCTCACAACAGAAGCAGCTTCTCAGGTGATAATCTTCACAGAAGAAAACGCAGTGGTGGACCCTGAGATAGCTCAACAAGGAATTGAAACGGTGATGTTTGATAAGCTACATTTGGATACAATTTTGGATTATTGTGGGAAGCGTGGAATGTGCAGCATTCTACTGGATATACAGGGAAACTATGTTGATCTCGAAGACCTGCTAGATGAGGGTATTCAACAGGGCTTGTTTCAGAAGGTTGTAATGGAAGTACTACCATTCTGGGATAATGGTGCGGAGACTGACATCGGACTATCAAAGATATTGGAGGAGAAAGTAATTCGACTGAAGCAGTTAATTCCAACGACATTGAAAAAGTCTATTGTTGTAGATGGTTACTTTTGAAGTAGTTGGCTTTTCTGGTCTTTGAGGGTTCTACAAATTTTCCATGCAAGGGAAAATGTACAACAGTGAGGAATTCTGTATGATCATTCGTTGAAGTTATACCTCAACTCAACATCACTTTGTTCCTATAACTAGGCTCTTTATATGTGAATTTCATCAGGATTATACAAGTAATAATCTACAACAATGTATTTTCGATAGGGATTGCAATACAATCTAATCTCATCTATAAAATTAACAATTTCATTCATATCACAATCAAGTTACTACATCAGAAACAGCAAGGTTGCATTTAGCTTATGTGCACTGTTGATAAACAATTAAAGGAAGAGATGAGAAACTCGAGCAGGAGCAGGAGCAGGAGCGGGTGCGCGTTCCAGAACACTGAACACAAAACCAGAGTTGACAGGATCCCAACACATGCCAATTGTGTCATCTTCATGCAATTCCCTCCTTTTCACAAATATCTTGCTCCAATTTTTTATTAGAACGTAACATCGCGAACTTTGGATCAGCTTCTTGAAGGTCAAATAGTGTAAAGAATCGGTGTCCAAGTCCTTAACCAACAACTTCAATCCTTCTTCACTCCTCGCATCTTGTTTCTGTTCATTAGACAAGAAAGGTTTAATGCAATATTTTACCATTTTTCTCGGTTGTAAAAGTCGTGAAAGCCCATTAACGTCGCTTGATTTTTTTTATTTTTTTTTGGAAAACGAGCTGAGTTTTATGGACCCTAAAACCTTTATACAAATGAAACAAAAATAAAAAAAGAAACAAACTCTCACAAGAAAGAGAATTCTAGTGAGAGTGAACATGGTTACTAGGCCTATAGAAATCTTCAACTAGCATCGGCCAAAGAAGAAACCTCTTGTTTTTTATCCCTGTCTCCTTTGTTAAGGAGGAAATGATTCAACCTTTGTATTTTTTATTTGTTTTCTTAGTCCTAGAGGATCTTCGAGGGCAGAGACTAAAATCTTTAGTGCAAGATTTTGAAAACAAATCGTTTGCAACATCTTCACTAGAAGGATCTTGCTCATGTTCCTCGTTACTACTCTGCTCATCTGTTGTGGTGTTTTCTTTGTCCTGAGTCGGTGTGTGTTCACTTGTCTCGACATTAGCACTATGCTCAAACATTGGGTTGATAAGAATCAATGGTTGTGGACTCGGCGTTATGGCATCACTCTGGTCATCATTTATGTTATGCTCTGCCACATTGGTAGCCTCTATACTGGTCACATTCCCTGCTTTTCCTGTGATAGGCCCTGGACTCCCCTCTAAACTGGGTGGAGTCTTCGACTTGAATGTATGTCTACCCTTGGCGATTGTCCAACTATCGGAGTTTTGTCGTTCTAGTGGTTGGGTCCTACCCGTAGCTTGCCATACCATATGGCCTGGAGTATTAATTTCTTTGCTCTTTGAACACTGCTGTTTTGTATGGCCAAAAACTGCACAAGAACTGCATTTAACAGGAATCCATGCATACTAACTTCAACTATTTTTTTCTTATCTCCATTGATAACCACAGGGATGTCTTTGGGTAATTGGTAATTGATGTTAACTTCTTCTTGATAGGGAACAGATCAGCCGCAACATCGATATAATCCTCCATGTGTTTCTGTTTTTTCGGAGGTAAACAATCAGCACCAGCAACATGACCACTTGTTGAACAAGATGCGGATTCTTGAGACCTATTCCTCTTGTTGCTGGAACCAACATGGACATTGGATAATGAGGAGGAAGAGGATCCTTGTTGTTGCTTTAGTCGATTAATCTTTCCAATCAAAACACCAAATAGCTTGACTTCCTCATCTTCAGAAGCAGTAATATCAGTATCAGTACTTATAACCCTCTTTCCTGAACCCAAAACTGTAACTGGTGATGAAGAGCAGTACTTATTGCTCTTCTGCTGCAACTTACCCTTCCTCTTCCGATTACAGAAATATGGTTGATGATCATCAGACGTCGACCCCAATGACAAAGACAACTTGGTGAGCCTCTCAAGATGACAATTACAACATTGTTGTTGTTGATGTCTTTTAACACGAGAACGACCAACTTGTTGAAAACACAGTGACGACATCTTCTTCTTGGTAATTCTAGCAGTAGTACTACTCATTGTGAATCTTGATTGCATGCAAAAACTAAACCAGAAAAGAAGAAGACAAGAGATTGAGGAGTTCTCGAGACTGTAATGCAATTTCTTGATCATAAACAACAATGGGTTTTCTTGGTTTGTAAACAGTGGGAATTAAGTAAGTGAAACAAAAAGGGTTTTTGCTATTCCATTTATAGGAAGGGATGATGATCTGAGATCAATATGGAAAGTTTCCGAAATTAATCCTCCTGATCCTAGTTTTATTTCGTCTACTTAGTCTTGCACAAGAAGTTTTTTTCGGTTTCTAAATTTGGAATTCATTACTTTTGCTTCCCAATTTCAAGTAGGAGGTAAAAGTAACTAATCCATCCTAAGGAGTTCTACTCATGGTTTTGCTGAAGGGATAGTTAATGTAGGGGGCATGGCTGGTGGATCGTAGCATAAGCTAGTTTTCAAAAAATTTAGCAAACAAGATTTGTTTGTATTGGATTTGAATAACCGTTTCAAGTTTGCAATGTTATATCTGCCTGCAAAACAATACTGAGATTTCTAGGCCAATGAATTTTCACACCATGGTAGCCTGCTTGAAAAAATGTGGGACTGATACAGTTTGTAAAAGTTTGACTTCTCAGTTGAATGGCAACCTTCCCCTGTTACTTCTGCTTGTTTTGAGACATGTGATTCATTATCATTATCTTAAATTTGTTCTTATAGCTCTCTCAAAGTATTTCTGTGCCAAGTAATCATTTTCGATTTAGAGGAAAATCTTAGATTGCAATAAGGAAAAATAAATGAAGCGCAGAGTATTGCAATAAGGAAAAATAAGGTAAGGACTAGATAGCAAGCTATTGCATAGATAAATTAACATAAACAGGAAGTTGCTACAAATGTACAGTAGATTGCTAATAGCAACAACAACACAAGGAAAAGTACAAGAAACATCAGCTCCTCTTCGCTGCTACTAGCAAGGCTTGCAACTTAATCCAAATACATATAGAAGTGCACCTGAGTCTAAGCATCAGTCCATGTAATGTCCAATCCACCCCAATCACTACGAGACACGCCCAACGCCTCCCATACAGCTTTGGAAGCATCAACAATGTTGTCAGGACAAGGTGGCTGGTAATCATGATCACTATCGCATCCCATGGTTGAGTCACACTCATCAACAACCTTGGCCACCACACTACGACCGTTCCCATGGATAACTATGTTGTTCAAGCACCTACTGCCTCCCTTATACCATCCAGTTGAGAGTGCAACCACTGGTGTGTCATCTGAATGGTATTGGTTGTCGCATTCTGATGGACCACCACCATCTCCACCCTTCTGAAAGCTGTTTATTGTCAAGTACGCCTTTGTGTTGCTGGACACAGGTGGTGAACATTTGTATGTTTTATATAGCTTTCCTTGTTTACAACAATCCGAATCATTCTCAGTGTTGCATTGACCAGGAGGCGGTTTTATCCCCTTAATTGCGCCACTTGGTTTGCAAGTCTGGCCTTGGACCTTCCAGAAATCTGCACCAACAAGAAGAATTAGTAGAACACACAATGCACTTGAACAGACGCTCCTCATCTTCTTGTAATCTCTAATACTTTCCTATATCCAATAATTTACTCTGCAAATGCTCAATAAAAAACAGGTATGCAAGTCAGGCTATATATAAGGCACAAAAATTTCACTTTCAATCGAAACGAGTTTGTGCAAATCAGTTGTACCATTTATTATTCTTTTTATTTTTTCTTAAGCCCATACTGCGTGGCTTGAACGACAGTTTCGTAGTTTTGGTTGCTTTGATGCATTAGTTCTGATTGAATTTCTAATCTGATTCAGACATATGACTTGTAATACAAAGAATGTCCACAAGATTACCCCCACATATAAAGACATAATTGTATTCTCATTCAGTTGAAGACAATTTAGTAGCTAAGCAAATGTTGAATTAATACTATTTAGGCCTACATACGTTAGAACTCAGCTAGATAATCCCAAATTATTCAAAATTACCTCTACGCCGTATATTTTTATCTTTCCAATCAGTAGTTAGTTTTTTCAGTAAATAATTTTTAAGTCATCTCTGTTAGAATGTTGGCGAGAATTGAAATTTAGTCTCACATCGAGTAGTAAGCCAAGTGAAATAAATAATATAAGTGATTAAATGTGTGCCAATAAGCGATGAGGCTTTTGAGGGCATTTGAATCTCTACCCACCATCATTCTTTATCAAATGATCCTCCCGTAGTAGGAACTAAACCTCACTTTGGACGAGGTCTTTCACAAAGTCAGTCTTTGATGATGATGATGACAAGTTGAAGTCCTTAATTAGACTACAAACTGTTGTATTCATTGATGTTTAAACTTTCAATGGCGCGTGAACCCTGAACTGGGCCCCTATGGACCTGCTCCAAAGACCGTTAAACCGAGTGAATGTGATCTCATTGCAGCCAGCATAAAGACCCAAAAAGTCTCCAGTGTTTGGCCACCCCTGATCGCAATTTTGAGCAAACAAGATTTGCTTATATTCGATTCTAATTACTGTTTGAAGTTTGCGATATTATATCTGCCTGTAAAACAATACTGAGATTTAGTCAAGATTCTTTAGATCAAAACATCCCAAAGAAAAACCTCCAACTGACTCGGGATCATTATCATAGCTTCTTGTATCTCTCGTTGAGTATGTTCAGAACTTTGAATGTAATTTGGTTATTGACGGTCTGAATGCAAACAACAACTGCATTTCTTTTCGTCTGTCCTTGTTGTATGACTCTCTGTTATGGTTGGAAAGTGAAGTGTGAATAAATTTTCTCCAGAATGAGGAAACTCAGTTGAAATATGCTTAAACTTGAGATGGACCTATTTTTCTGAGATAATCATATTAAACTCAGTTGAAATGGAGTTGTATTGTTTAAACTTACCCAGGAAAAACATTGGCTAAGTATATCTATTTGCCAAGAATCAATCACAAACGCATATATGATGGAATGGTCATTGAGTTATATCGTGGGACAAAAGTCGTATTTTCATTAAACAAATTCCACTGTAAGCATCAAAACCTGCAAACTTTAATCAACAAAAACATTACAAAACTACTCCCAAATCGCTCTCTCCATATCTATGTATGTATAAACATCCCGAATTAGTTAGAAAGACCAATAGGTTGGAGTCAGAAATGGAAGCCATGGCTTCTCCATCACATTGTTTTGATCCATAGTTATCGTTGAGCTGGTTTTGATTTGCCAGCTGAACTTGAAACATAGCAGCAGCAGAGTGTTACCGAACTGAATAAATCAGGAAAACTAAGATAATATATACTTCTGCGAATTAACAAATCAATGCAAAGACAATCTAACATCATATATTTTTAATATTTATTTCGATTTCATGGATTTATTTCGATTTCATGGATACACATTTGGGAGTGCACTAGATATTGACATGAATGTATAAAACTTGCAGGGCAGTATTTTAGAAAACTAATTTGTGTCACTGAAACATGTCCATCTCAGTGTGAACAAAGTACTAAAATTGAAAATATTTCGAAGGGTAGATCCAAAATATTGCTTGCTCAAATGTCATCTCATCCTTACAAAGGTGCTAAAGTTGTTGGAGGTGATTGAGAAACCTAAGAAAAACTTTCTTGATTTCGAAAGTCAAAAAGCAAACGAAGTCGATATGTGTTCACATTGTTTTTCTGTTTCCTTACCATCTAAACTTGGTATCAACCTGTATTCAAAAAGAAAAAAAAAATACATTACTAAAGAATCTTGACTAAATGCTTTTCTTTCCTTACATAGAACCACCTTCGCAAGCTTAACACTCTCAAGGGCCCTAAACCACCATAACAGCTTTACTAATCATTACTGTTACTCTCACAAAACAGAGCTTTCTCTAAACTATTTCCCAACCTTACTTTAAGAGCATTTCTCTTCATAATCTTTGAACTCTTCATAATCTTCCCTAATTCCAATTCAATCAACTTCTTCAAATCATCACAGTGCAATTTCATCAAACAGGTGGTGAACTTAAAATCAATGAAAATAACAACAACAAATGAGATAGAAGAAAGCAATACCATTAAGAACCTCAAGATCAAGGGTATCAACATCGAACCCAGCATCGAAATAGTGATCGAAAACATGTCCAGGTGCATCAACATGAGTCCCAGTATGTGTGGGCATCTTCATCTTAGAAAAATTAGCTTCAGGTAAGCCACAAAAACTGACTCAACCCCTCAGTGGAAGCCCAAGAGGGCATATTGGCGGTGTATTGATGACTAATATCGAAGATCCTTCCACCCCCATAAACCTCCCTTCTTTTCGGCACGACATTGTTCGGTCTTTTCTTCTCTATCGAGTTTGGGGAGAGGGAGAGCTTCATCTTCTTTTCTCTTCTGATTTCTTCCCTGTGGAGATGGGTTTGGGGAGATGTCTTCCCTTGTCTGTGTTCTCTCTTTGCTTTTTGGTCCCTCCCTCCCTCTTAAATTTCACCAACGAAATTCAAACAAATTTTCCGCTTTTTTTTTTTTTATTTTTTTTTTTAAACAAAGGTCGGGCACGTGCGAGGCACCCTCCCTCGCCAGTTTCCTCGACATCTAGAATCACCCGTAAGATATTATACCATGTTAATGTAATTAAAGTCATTGACTTGGCATTCACCAATACTTATGCGACTCAAACAATTTCATGCACCTTAGGGTGTGTTTAGTTGCATGAAATCCTATGCCATAGGAATTCATGAGGAGACTCCTATATTTTAGGCTAATTTGAGATATCACTCACATCCACCATTTGATTTTGTGATCAATGATGAAAATAGAAGTCACATGATCATGGGAATTACATGCCTTGGGGGACCAAACAGTGAGATTTTCATGCTTATGGGACTTTTATTTCCACCATTGATCACAAAATCAAATGATAGATATAGAGTGATACATCAATTTAGCCTAAAATATAGGGATCCCCTAATGAATTTTCATGGCATAGAATTCCATGCAACCAAACACACCCTAAAAGTCATATAAGGCAATTTCCTTCGAGGAGACCTCTTTATTTCTTTTATAGCTTTTGCAAGACTAATGAATCAAATTGATAATGTTCATTTACTAAACTTTCCTCATTCTTTCCCTCTTGATTTGAATGAATCCACTATAAATACCTCCAAACAAATTCTCACAATATTTTCTCAGAGCCTTAATAGCTTGTTAGCTCTATCAAAGTGCTGGCAATGGCTTCTCATTTGAGCTTCACCAACATGGCCACATTAGCTCTTGTATTTTTTTTTTTTTAAGAACATCCATTTTATTCATATAAAAATCCACGCCCGAAGGCTACATGACTGACCCAATAGGGTTAACTAAAAAGCCGAAACAAAGCCTCACAAAAGATAGGATGCACCAATACAAGCCTAGACAAAATCAGTCTTTGTACCTTTTGGTTTCTGTCCTAGTTCTATTGGATTTTCGGGGACAAATGCTGATATCTTTGGTGTGGCGCCTCTTATTCATCTTTCCGTCTGACATAGCCCCTAAAGCCAAATCACTGTTCGCTACCTGTGGATCAAGCTCAGGTTCTGAGTTGACGTCATCACTATCCTCACTAGAACTTTCGAGTGTACTGAGGTCAAAATTCGGTGGTCGAAGTAACCTATTTTCTCTGAACAAAGATATAGCCTGATTCAAATTGTCTCCGACTCTTTTATAATCCGGGGAAGTTTTGATAGCATATTTGTCAAAATGTCTCTTTAACCTGAGCAGAGACTGCAAATCATCATCCGAGAATTCCTGCACTTGCTGACCCTGTATAGCATCCCCTAGCTCTGTGCTAGTAGCACCGATAAATGGGTTGCAGGGCGCTGGCTGAGGCGAAGCCTCGACCCCTGTCTTGGTACAGGGCGTATGCTGGGGCGAGGCCACTTCCACTGCCTTGGTGTGGGGCGCTGGCTGAGGCGAGACTCTGTTATCTGGTGTGGTGCATGGCGCGGCAATGGCGCAGGCCACGTCCACAGCCTTGGTGCATGGCGCTGGCTTGGGCGAGACCATGGCCTCTGGCTTGAGGCAGATCGCTGGCTGAGGAGAAATCACGGCCCCTCTTGAAGGGTAGAGCACTGGCTGCTGCGACTCTGAAACAGTCTGCCCAATCTGAGTTTCACATGTGAAATCATTCGTCACAGTTGGCGACGCTGCACTTTGAATAGAAGGATTGTTCTTTGTTTCCGGATTTATCTCATCTTCGTGTAGGGGTAACTTTTGTTGTTGTCCAAGAACATTATCAATTTCTGAAGTTGTATACCCCGCCTCTAGTAGGCATTCCTCCGTAGACTCATGCTAGACCCCGGTTTTAGCATGCTCTAATTTGTGACCCGCTATTTGTAATTTCGCTGGAGGACCTTCATCTTCCTCAATATTCTCCATCAATGCCTCAAATGTGTTGGACAAACCCACCATTACCGGATCAATGGCCACCTGCTTTCTATCCCCGGCTCCCTCCGAAATCTCCTCGCCTTTGCTATTTTTTGTTCCACTCACACCCACTTCCGAGTTCGAAGAATTTCCTTTTCTGATCACTGGAACATATTGTTGCCTGGTATTGTTACTTTCGGTCTTTGATTTGGCTACATTCTCAACATTACCTAGTTCCGAAACCCGGCCACCGCCCTTAATGCCTAGCTTCTTGCGACAAACACTTTCCTGATGCCCGAGCAAGGAACAAAAGTCACAATATTTGAAACCTGGGTACTCAATCTTCTGCCAGAAACCTCTATTATTGGCCCTATCAATCCATACTCTGTTTGGTAATTTGTCCGCCAAAGTCATCTCAACACACACGCGGGCAAAGCCCGGGCGCGATAAACATCTAGTATGGTCATCCATTCTCAAAAAAACACCAAAAGAATTGACAATTGCTTTTAAAATAGGGGGATGAAAAAGATGTAAAGGTAAGTTAGGCAACTCTACCCACAGTGGCACCGATATCGGATCCTCCTTCAGACTAAAGCCATCATGCCAATGAAATGCTTTGAAACGAACGCCACGAATCAAAAAGGAATCCCGCGACAAAACTTTCTTTGCTTCCTCCTCCGATTGAAGACGAACTAACACATGCCGTTGATTGAGTAAGCCGAGCGAAAAATCTCCCAGAATTCCCCAAGTTCTGTGAATCGAATCTCGGATGTCTTCCAATGTTGGGCGGTAACTAGAGAATTTTAAAACGATCACATGTTTTTCCATAAACGCCTCCCCACGGAACTCATCTGTTGCCGTAATGCCAATTGCGGGAGCTCCCTCTTTACGGAATCTAGTGCCTTCAATCGGAGTCTCCACAACGTCAGCCACCAAATTTTTTCCCAAGATTTGTGCGAAAGAGGGCTTTGCCGCTCCTTCTATAGTTCCCCCATTACCAGATCTCCCCAACATGGGGGGAGGGATGGTGGCAGGAGGCGCCGACATCACCTCACGTACGGTGCCAGGGTAAAAAAATGCTCGTAACAGTAGGATCGTATCAGTGCCGGTTTCTGAACCGTATCGGCCTGTGACGAAGAATCACGCCGGCCGAAACGCAAGCCTCCGTTCTTTGTAGCGGCCAAACAGTAGCGGGGCGCAGCCTAATCGACTGGAAAACCAAGTTTTCGGCCCGTTTCGGCGGCTGCTGGGCGATGTGTCGGCCAGTTTCGGCGTGTCGGAGGCCTTGTTTCGCCGGCTAGGAGTGGCTGAGCCGCCTAGGGTTTGTGCTGAATCTTCTCTAACCTCCACAAATCGATGGCAGGGATGTGTTCCCACAGAAGAGGAACGGTAAAGATTAGATTTCGGCCAAAAGACCGAAATACCCTCAGTTTTTCTAAATCGCCTCTCTCTGTAACATTATCACATTAGCTCTTGTATTTGTTCTCTGTGTCCCCAGTGCTCTAGGTAAACTATTTTCACTTATAAGTGTCAATAAGACTGAAAAATATTGGTAACTCGTTTGATACAATTAATTGATACATCATATACTTATTTTGTGTGTGTACAGGGGCCATTCGTTGCAAGGATTTCAGGAAAGGCAGTTATAGCTAAAATTCGTGATTATTAGAATTTTACCAAAATTAGCAAAACCCCAATAATCATGCTAAAACAAAATACGTAATAAAAAAAATAAATTGCCAAGAATCTAACCTAAATCGAGTTCAAAATCACTTCCTAAACTATAATTGAAATATTACTATAAAAGGAAAAAAAAAAAACTATTAAATTTAACAAGCAGTCTATTCCTAAAAGAAAATAATGCCTAATCCTAAAAGGAAACTAAAAATTCTTAATTAAATTGAAAGATTACTCAAAGTTATTTAGTAAATAACTTTGAACCCTAGAAACCCTCTTGCATCACAAGTATACATTAAAAAAAAAAAAACTGAAGTACATAAACTAAATAATGTAGCTTACTTTGGCATAAGAAATGAATTTTCAATGAAATTTGAGATGGGGAATGGCCAAACAATGGAGACTTTTTGATGGTCTTTGGACCATGTCCGTAGGGTCAAGTTCAGGTTCCTCGCGCCATTGAAAGTTTAAACATCGATGAAGAAATTAGTACACATTTTAGATTGTAATCTAATTTAGGACTTAAACAGTTAAATCTCATCATCATCAAGGACGGACTTTGTGAAAGACCTCATTGAAAGTGGGGTTTAGTCCCTACTGTTACTAACAGAATGATCATTTGATAAAGAACGATGGTAGATAGAGATGACTAAAAATCATTTACTGAAAAAACTAACTACGTACTGATGGAAAGATAAAAAAAATTAAATGGCGTAAAGATAATTTCGAGTAATTAGGGAATTATCTAGCTGAGTTCTCACGTATGTAGGCCTAAATAATGTTAATCCAACATTTGCTTAGCTACTAATTTAATTGAATGAGAATACAATTAATCAGTCTCAAAGCATGCCCACACAAGATAGCATGTCAGCTTCAAAGCCCGTAACATCCACACAGAATGTTAATGTAATTAGAGTCATCGATACTTATGCGTGTCAAAGAATTTCATGCACAATAAAGTCATCTAAGGCAATTACTTCCAAGGAGACCTATTTATTTCTTTTATAGTTTTTGCAAGACTAATGAGTCAATTTGATGACGTTCATTCATACTAAACTTTCCTCATTCTTTCCCTCTTGATTTGAGCGAATCCACTATAAATACCTCCACACATTCCAAACAATTCTCACAACATTTTCTCAGAGCCTTAATAGCTTGTTAACTCTATCAAAGTTATAGCAATGGCTTCTCATTTGAGGTTCGTGAACATGATGGCCACATTAGCTCTTGTATCTGTTCTCTGTGTCCCCAGTGCTCTAGGTAAACTATTTTCACTTATAAGTGTTTTCGATAAGACTAAAAAATATTGGTAACTTGTTTTAACTCAATCAATTGATACATCATGTACTTGTTTTGTGTGTGTGTGTGTAGGGGCCATTCGTTGCAAGGATCTCAAGAAAGGCAGTTGTGCATTTGCAGTATCATCATCAGGCACCCGTTGTGTGCTGGAGAAAATGAATAGACCAGATGTGTACCTATGCCGATCATCTGAGATTGAGACCAATAATTTGAAGGATATAGTTGAGACCGATCAGTGCATCAGTGCATGTGGGCTCAATCGCAATACTGTAGGGATTTCAACAGATTCTCTTACAGAGACCAAATTCACACAAAAACTCTGCTCACCTCAGTGTTATGGAAGTTGTCCTAACATCGTAGATCTCTACTCCAACCTTGCAGCAGGAGAAGGTGTGTTGCTTCCAAATTTGTGCAAAGCTCAAAAGAAAAATGATCGTCGAGGACTGGCTGAGATTCGTAGCTCTGGAATTGTAGCACCGGGACCTATGCCCAGAAAATTGGTCATGGCACCAATTATGGCACCTGCTATGGCACCGTATTAAGTTGATGTTTTAGATTAAGAGAGGCAGATCAATTATATGCTACCTATGTGTTATGTATAATATTTCCTTTATATGTTTTACAAAAAAAAAACAAAGAGATATGGTGAGAATAAATTTTCTAAATGGACTTTAGATGTAATTTGCAAGATATATGGTATAATTTCTCAACTTCTTTGATCAACAAATATCAATGTTCATTCTAACAAGAACATGGTTTCTCATCTGAATCTAACAAAGATAGATGACACAAGTACAATCTAAAAACGTACCTTTCTACAATCAATAATGAATTTGAGATCTGGAAGTTGCAGCAAATACTAAATCGCCTTACATTAGAATCTATGCCAGTGGCAACTATCTCAAAGAAATGTTGTAATCTTATTTCTGAAATGAATATTTTGTCTTACAACTACCTTCTACCGAATTGTGGAAGAAATGCTATAGCTCTGAAATATAAAGTCCAGGCTGGGAGTTTACATCTTTGGGGCAATGATACTTCTGCATCAATTGTAGGTAGCTCTACACCATTTGTCTAAATCCATATTTCTGCTGCAACCCCCATATCGCTCTTTTCATATATACCCTCACGGTTGGGGTGCCTCGAGTGTGAAAAATTAGAATCCATAAAGATGCCGCAAGCTGGGTTTGAACCCATGACCTAGTGGTACCATCTGCCAAGCTCTAATCGTTGAGCTGTCATACCATTGGCTTCATCATCATCTTTGCTAATGTCGTCTGCCAATCTTGATTCCTCCATCTTGGGTTAGTTGGGGTTTGCTTCTTCTTTGATGGTGTTGTTTGTTGTTTTGATTTGATTGGAAGTTTGGTGGGTTTGATTGATTGATGAACTGGTTTAGGTTTAGGGCTTAAAGGATTAACCTTTCGGGAAAACTTCACGAGCTGGTGAACTCCAGGCAAATAAGGGTTTTGTTTCGCCTTTCTAAAGACCTTGACCTTTATTTCTAGAGCTAAAAGATTTATAATTGTGCAACTTTAAGAATTGTTAGATTGATTTGATAAATTGTGTTTCCTTGTAATTTGCAAGACGAGATATATTCAATCATGTGAGAAAAGTTGAATAAAAGTCAATTTTCTATGACCAATGTAAATGAACTCTTGCAAGCTCTCAATTAGCAAGGATTACTTAAAAACTAGAAGATGGAGAACAAAGTGGATTATTTTCAAAGGATTAGATCTGATTTTGGTCAATGTAAACTTTAAGTGGGACACGAAGAGAACATATGTCTGTTGAGTTCTAGCTGTTGCTTCAATATCTTTGAAATGAGAAAACAAAATTCAATCGCTCTCTCCATATTATATCACTAGTTTCATGGAACGACATTAGGATTGAATGGTATTTGTCCTCAATCAGGCATATTTGATTTCTCTATGAAAATAACTGGATCATTCACCTAAGAGACAAACCAATTTGCAAGTTCACTGATGACTATCACATGCTTGTCTTGAGGTTTATGTATGATAGAATGGTGAAAAGTAGCACTTGAAATATCGATAACTTAGTACATAGGGCTCAAAAGCTAATTGACAAGTACTGCGAAATGAAGAATCAATTCAGGATATTTGGGTCCAGTGATGGCTTCATCACGGTACAACAAAATGACAATGGAAGGAAACTTTACGTATATTCGACGCCACAGTAGCCACTTTTTAAAAATAAAATAAAATTATATACATGTATTTATTTCTTTCTATGACCATGTCGAATATATTGACTATTATAATAATTTGTCATTAATTAACAAGTTGACGCCGGGCAGAATAACGATTATTTTGCAGGCTAATAGAAACAGATAATTGACAGGGAGGAACACAAGAAAATAACCCAAAACACGGAGAAATAGCTCTAATGTTTAATCAAATTACTCAAAATCAAAGGGTCTCTTTAAAATCAGCCCATAAGCCGGGCTTTATAGCTAAAACTCGTGATTATTATAATTTTATCAAAATTAGAAAAACCCCAATAATTATGCTAAAACAAAATAAGTAATTAAAGAAATAAAATGCCAAGAATCTGACCCAAATCGGGTTCAAAATCACTTCTTAAACTATAATTGAAATATTACTATAAAGGGAAAAAAAACTACTAAAATTAACAAGCAATCTATTCCTAAAAGAAAATAATGTTTAATCCTAAAAGGAAACTAAAATATTCCTAATTAAATTAAAAGATTACTCAAAGTAAATAACTTTGAGAGCAAATTAGGAACCCTAGAAACCCTCCTACATCAGTCACCCCGAGTTGGAAAACACTCGTCCTCGAGTTCACAACAGTGTCATTGGAATCCTCTAGCGGCAGTCCAGGAGGAAGATCCTCTGGTATCAGGTCAGAAAACTCTGTTAGTTGCTGCACCTCTGCTGGGAAATCTGAATTCACAACTACATGGGCTAGAAAATCATGGTGGATGACGTCACAACACTGGTGTAGGTGGAATTCATCTCTGCACGGACACGAATCCCAAAAAAAATGCTAGTGGACTGTGGTGGCTTTGAATAAGTCACGGGGTGCAAATATCCAAACTGTTTTGAAAAACAATTTTATCCTGCCAGAAAAATCGATCCTCCCTGCCTCTTCATCCCCGCGAGCTTCCTCTTCCTGGTTTTTCGCTCCTCGCGCTCGTCTTCTTCCTCCGACCGACTCCGGTGAACCTACAAGTGAGAGAGAGAAAGACGAAAGGGAGAACCAAAAGAAGGAGAGAAACAGGAGCGGTGCTTCCTGTTGTTGCTGCTCTAGTTTGCTCCGGTTGTGCGAGTTGTTTGTTTGGCCGGTGGGACGGTGGTTGAGATAGAGGGAAACAGGAAAGAAGACGAGGTGGTGGAGAGAAGAACAGGGGCAACGGAGCTCTGTCGCGAAGTGGAACAGGGTGGTGGCGGCTCTGTCTCGAGGTGAAATAGGGGCGGTGGCCGAGAGAGAGGGAAACAGGAAGGAGGAGGTGGTGGCTTCTGATGGTGGTGCTCGGCGGTGTAGATGTTGGACGGGGGCGAGGTGAAGAGAGATACAAAAACAGGGAAAGAAGAGATAAATAGGGGGTTGTGGGTTCCACTAGTTGATACTCGTAGCAGAATCCAGGATTAGCGATGTGGAAGATCGCCTCTTCCCTATCAAATTCTTCGTGCACTTCACTGTCTTCAATAACAACTCCAACATCCCCATTCTGCAAACCATCTGCATCAACAATATCCAATTCTTTATCAGTGTCATACACAGGCTCTCCAAACTTTTCAGTTTCGTCTACCACGTCTTCCTCAAGCTCCTCATTGTCATACACAGGCTCTCCAAGATCATCATCATCATACACATGCTCTTCATGCTCCCATAATCAAGCATAATTGTGATACGGATTTTCGAAACTGGAATCAGAATCGTGATCTTCCATTTCACGATTACCGAAATCTTGCGCCGTTAGAAGCCGAGTTAACTCTGCAACTTGCCTTTGTAAATCCTCAATCATTATATTCTTAACGTTACGATCACGGTGAAGGGCTTCATCGTTCGGAACATGCCCGCGACGACCACGACCACCAGCCATAGAAACTAATGAAATCTCACCCCAAGAAGATGTTGAAGCTCTGATACCAACTGACGTCGGGCAGAATAGCGATTATTCTGCAGGCTAATAGCAACAGATAATTGACAGGGAATAACGCAAGAGGATAGCCCAAAACACAGAGAAATAGCTCTAATGTTTAATCAAATTACTCAAAATCAAAAGGTCTATTTAAAATCAGCCCACAAGTCGGGCTTTATAGCTAAAATTCGTGATTATTAGAATTTTACCAAAATTAGCAAAAACCCAATAATCATGCTAAAACAAAATACGTAATAAAATAAATAAATTGTCAATAATCTAACCCAAATCGGGGTTCAGAATCACTTCCTAAACTATAATTGAAATATTACTATAAAGGAAAAAAAAAAAAAAAAACCTACTAAATTTAACAAGTAGTCTATTCTTAAAAGAAAATAATGCCTAATCCTAAAAGAAAACTAAAAGATTCATAATTAAATTGAAAGATTACTTAAAGTTATTTAGTAAATAACTTTAAACTCTAGAAACTCAAATTAAGAACTCTAGGAACCTAAATTAGGAACCCTAGAAACTCTCCTGCATCACAAGTATACAATTAAAAAAAAAAACTGAATTACATAAACTAAATAATGTAGCTTAAGAGGCTGCTATGCGGTGATGGCTTATCAGATTTTGAATAATAACCATGTAACACTCTACGGGTTTTGAAGCTGACATGCTACCTTGTGTGGGCATGCTTTGAGACTGATTAATTGTATTCTCATTCAATTAGGCCTACATACGTGAGAACTCAGCTAGATAATCCCCTAATTACTCGAAATTATCTTTACGCCATTTAATTTTTTTTATCTTTCCATCAGTAGTTAGTTTTTTCAGTAAATGATTTTTATTCATCTCTATCTACCATCGTTTTTTATCAAATGATCATTCTGTTAGTAGCAGTAGGGACTAAACCCCACTTTCAAAATGAGGTCTTTCACAAAGTCCGTCCTTGATGATGATGAGATTTAACTGTTTAAGTCCTAAATTAGATTACAATCTAAAATGTGTACTAATTTCTTCATCGATGTTTAAACTTTCAATGGCGCGAGGAACCTGAACTTGACCCTACGGACATGGTCCAAAGACCATCAAAAAGTCTCCATTGTTTGGCCATTCCCCATCTCAAATTTCATTGAAAATTCATTTCTTATGCCGAAGAGTAAGATTTTATAATGAACGTATACCATGTTAATGTAATTAGAGTCGTCGATACTTATGCGTGTCAAAGAATTTCATCCACAATAAAGTCATCTAAGCCAATTACTTCCAAGGAGACCTATTTATTTCTTTTATAGTTTTTGCAAGACTAATGAGTCAATTTGATGATCTTCATTCATACTAAAATTTCCTCATTCTTTCCCTCTTGATTTGAGCGAATCCACTATAAATACCTCCACACATTCCAAACAATTCTCACAACATTTTCTCAGAGCCTTAATAGCTTGAACTCTATCAAAGTTATAGCAATGGCTTCTCATTTGAGCTTCATGAACATGATGGCCACATTAGCTCTTGTATCTGTTCTCTGTGTCCCCAGTGCTCTAGGTAAACTATTTTCACTTATAAGTGTTTTCGATAAGACTAAAAAATATTGGTAACTTGTTTTAACTCAATCAATTGATACATCATGTACTTGTTTTGTGTGTGTGTGTGTAGGGGCCATTCGTTGCAAGGATCTCAAGAAAGGCAGTTGTGCATTTGCAGTATCATCATCAGGCACCCGTTGTGTGCTGGAGAAAATGAATAGACCAGATGTGTACCTATGCCGATCATCTGAGATTGAGACCAATAATTTGAAGGATATAGTTGAGACCGATCAGTGCATCAGTGCATGTGGGCTCAATCGCAATACTGTAGGGATTTCAACAGATTCTCTTACAGAGACCAAATTCACACAAAAACTCTGCTCACCTCAGTGTTATGGAAGTTGTCCTAACATCGTAGATCTCTACTCCAACCTTGCCGCAGGAGAAGGTGTGTTACTTCCAAATTTGTGCAAAGCTCAAAAGAAAAATGGTCGTCGAGGACTGGCTGAGATTCGTAGCTCTGGAATTGTAGCACCGGGACCTATGTCCAGAAAATTGGTCATGGCACCAATTATGGCACCTGCTATGGCACCGTATTAAGTTGATGTTTTAGATTAAGAGAGGCAGATCAATTATATGCTACCTAAATGTTATGTATAATATTTCCTTTATATGTTTTACAAAAAAAAAAACAAAGAGATATGGTGAGAATAAATTTTCTAAATGGACTTTAGATGTAATTTGCAAGATATATGGTATAATTTCTCAACTTCTTTGATCAACAAATATCAATGTTCATTCTAACAAGAACATGGTTTCTCATCTGAATCTAACAAAGATAGATGACACAAGTACAAACTAAAAACGCACCTTTCTACAATCAATAGTGAATTTGAGATCTGGAAGTTGCGGCAAATACTAAATCGCCTTACATTAGAATCTATGCCAGTGGCAACTATCTCAAAGAAATGTTGTAATCTTATTTCTGAAATGAATATTTTGTCTTACAACTACCTTCTACCGAATTGTGGAAGAAATGCTATAGCTCTGAAATATAAAGTCCAGGCTGGGAGTTTACATCAATTGTAGGTAGCTCTACACCATTTGTCTAAATCCATATTTCTGCTGCAACCCCCATATCGCTCTTTTCATATATACCCTCACGGTTGGGGTGCCTCGAGTGTGAAAAATTAGAAGACCCCATTTCCCATTCTGTCTCCTCTTCTTTTCTACAGTAAGCATCTTCGTCTGTTTCTAAATTCTTGTTTACATGTAAATGTCCATCTGTTGTTCTCTTGCTCAGCTGCACCATGAGCTTCTGAAGGATGCAATACAAGAATAGAAACAACGAAAGCTTCACAACTGGGTATCAAGTTCAATATGTATTTGAACATGGCGAGGGTAGAATTTCCGGAAGTGTGATACTCCATTAATGAGAGCCAAATTTGGATGCTGCTTCAAATCTATGACCGTCCGATCGGTGACAAGTTTGGTTGAGTCAATTTCCTTGTTTCTTTGTCAGCAACTGCTTTCATCAAGAATTTGACTTCATCATCAAGTAGCATTTTTAGTGAACTGCATGGCAAACTCTGCTTCGTCTCCTCTTGTGCAATTGCAGTGGAAGCTTCAGAACCATGCAACATTGCAACACAAATTGAAAAAGCCTGTAATTTGGATAACCGGGCATGAAAATCAACCGTATACTGCCCCTCCCCAGTAAACGTTATTGTCAATGCAGGTAGTTTCTCTTTCGTTCCCTGTTCACAAACCAGAAAAAAATCAACTTGTGAGGCTCTGTAGGTATAAAAGAAATGAAAACCTTGTTAACTTATTTATTACTTTTATATATTCTAATTTCAAGAACACAAGCTTGACTCCATCTTGAAATGCAAAAGGCACGAACTAGGCACTGTTGAGCTAATTATCTAGCATCTAGCATTATTAGCAGGATTAATCTTCATTAAGAAAATCCCCCAAAAAAGCATACATAAAAAGTTAAAGAATATGAAAATGATAAGTTCACTAATGTAACCAAATAATTTCTATACCAAAAGTTCAGAAATTACGGTATTTCATAATGACATGCTGCTTTGATAATATGTGATCGGAATTACTGCAAGAAAAGCATAGAAGTGGAGGAGTTCAAATATGACATGAATGGGCACATAAAAATAAGGGATAAAGCCAGAATTCTCACTAAATGCATCTGGACCGTTTTTTAGGAGTATCTCTCCTGGGGAAAAAGGCTCAAGCCAGGGATACACTTGGGGCTCTTGTACTTGACCTCTGAGACATAGATGCCTTTGACGTTATTAGACGATAATAATGAACTGGCAATTAATTTTAGGCATGCCATTCTAGCTAGGACATCTTAGAAGAAAAAGGGAAATCTTTGATTAAATCTTAAAATTGGAGATGGTACATATAGTGATTGGATGATAACGAAAAATATGAAATCCTGGAACCTTTTTACCTAGAACCCTGAAACCCTATCACCTCCCTAATAAGGCCTTAGGGACTATTGTAATGAGTAAAGTTCCCCTGAATGTCCAAGGTACCTTAGATACTAATTTTAGATATACCAGCACCTTCCACACTGCACAACATAAATTCAGCTAGACATTGTAAAAAAAATGTATGCATGTTACTTGAATCAGATTGGACTAATACCTGAAAAAACAGTTCTATCTCTCGTTGATTCTTTGTGAATGGCTGATCTACCATATCTTGGACACCTAGATCATCAATAACCATAAAAGGGCAGGCCATGTCCCAGCCACCACAATCACATCGTCCACCAGATCTCCATCGATCAAGTAACCGGGAAGGAGCACCATCTTCTGTCTTACTCGGCAACCCATGGGTTCCAGTTGGAGTTACTACTTTCACACAGCTTCCAGTTTTAGGACCATCATCACTTTTCTTATCAATCGCAGAGAACTCAAACAAGTTAAGATGTTCGTTACTGCCAAGCTTATCTCCTCGTTTCTCTTTCAAACTTTCTCTTTTCTCAAATGGAACTTGAATTGCGATTGCTGCAATTTCAAGGTTTGGATGCAAATCAACCTGAGCCCAGGGGTACTGTGATGAAGCATCAGAATCATCATTGTCAGAAGCATCCTCCGTGTGAAGGTTGTGATTTAACCCATCAGACAACTCATTTGTGTCAAAAGCACTCCCGGCGACCAAGTTCTCACCAGTAGTATGATTGATAGGTTTCGTAGAGTAAACGGACTCGTAAAAACTATCTTTGTTAGCTAAGGCCCTTCTTGCATGCATGATATCGTATAAAACAAACTCTGTCACCATAGAATTATCAAATTCTCCAGTATGTCTCATCTCTGATAGAAAGAAACATGAAACTTGCATCTGCCCAACCATAGAAGACTCTTTGCGCCTTTCTCTCATCCCCCATCCGTTACTATTGCTGCTTCTTCTGTCGTTCATTGAGTGAAAGGTATAGACCCAATTGAAAGCATTATTTGCTCTCCATGTCTCGGAGGAAAGAACATATTCCGGGTCATTTAGTGAGAACTCAAAATACGGAACCCCGTGTTTAAGTTCCATTGTAAGATGTCCGCGCAGATGAACAGGTGATGAAGGTACAACTGAACCTTGTAGTTCTTTCTTCACAGACCGAGCAGGGAGTTCTGTCTTAGGAGCTGTATTTGAGAAATCACTCAGTAAAGATTTACGAAGTGTCTTGCTCCTCTTTATGCCTTGCGACCCAGTTGTTGTGCCACAACCCACATCAGGTCTAGAGACTGGCAAACCTCGTAAAGACTTTGATTTCATTATTGGCTCAAACATTCTTCTGAATGGGCTGAAGCGAGTTTTTCCATTGTCTGTGCTATGATCACTTTCTTGTCCATACGACGAATAACAGAGTCCCACCTTTTCTGACGAGGATTTGTGCAATGTGCGAAACACGTCCATTTTAGGGATGTCATTACCATCATTTGGACGACCAGTGGTTCGATCACGTCTAAAATTTAATTGTTCTCTTGAGCCTTGTTCCAGTTTCTTGACGGGACATTGTTTTTCATCCTCTGAATCCATAGGAATAGTGAAGCAACTATGAGAAAGTGTGTTTGTAGCATCAACACAAGCTGGAGTAGAGGGAAAACGGAAGGACAAATCTGTCAAATCTATGTGATCTGCATCTGTAAAAGTCTTGTTAACAGATGACTGCTTCAAGTCTGCATCCAAAGACAACATTGACAAGTTATTCTGATCCAAAAGTGTGCTGGCCTTGTCTGGTCGAGATGAAGAGTCATAAATCCTGAAGGACAAAGAGGTGTCGCTACTTGGAGACCATTCTATCTTACTCCTTATCTCAGGGGGCCCCATTCTCTTCATCTGATTTACTTCTTTTAAGCTTTCATACATAGAATCCCTCCTTGGTGCTTCATAATTTGATATCCCAGAAGGTGCATAAGCCATGTTCTTATAGGATGAACTTCGCGATTTACTACAGCTAATTTCTGAGAAGTCGTCATCTACATTCCTGATGAGATAGCCCTTGGAAGTGGGATTTCCTTTCTCAATCCTCTCTTCATTTCTTGAAGCACAACAATGTGAAGTGCGACCAACTTTAGGGCTCCGAACTACTTTGCAATAATTATCAAATTCTAATTCTACATCTAGACTCATTGAAAGATGAATAAAACTGCAAGAATTAGAGATAAACTAATCAGGATTTGCACAAACAGAAATTTAGCATTCTATAAATACAATTAAAGGAAATGTGTGAACACAAATCACTCAATTCAAGATTATTCACTAATGTTATCTGAAAAATAAAGGATGGTATGCTTGTGAAATTAGAATCTATTGACAACCCAAATAGCCGGATAAAGAAGATATGATGATGATGCATCTGCAAACGAGCTTAAGGTTACGAGTTATTTTAAAAAATTGTTTTACAAATAAAACAAACGGTAAAGACAATGTTTCTAAGAATAAACTTTCCCATTACTTAAAACCCAGACAAAAATCCAAGATTTTAAATGCATAATGGGAAGAGTAGTAGTAGTAGAAGTTTGGCATTAAACCAATTAAATGGGTTTATAATCTACCAAAAGAAGGTCGAATATTTGCTATCAGAGTCTTCATATTCTTGAAATCTCATAGCAATACACAGTGTTCTATCTCCACAAATTAATAGTTCTATAATGGATGGGTGCCTAACTGATAATCGTCATTGTTCTTCAAATCACTACCTAGTTTCTATATGGCTTTCCTAATTTGACTCAACAATTACTCCAATCTATCAAACTATGCTTGTAGTACAGCCCCATTTTACTCATATACTAAAATTAACATACAGAAATTGATGGATATAAGATGCATATATTCTTATTTTTAGAAGTATAATAGAATCACACAAAAAATCAAGAGAAGGAACTACAACAGATCTGACAGTTGAACTACTACAAGTGTACTAAAGAACACAAAAGAAAAGGAAAATGATGCTTGATTTCAGCTATAATTTCTACCAAAAACAGGAACCAAATTCAATGTCCTAATTTAGACAGTTAACTTGCTCAGATTGGACAAGAAAAGAAGAGTCTTCACCCACAAAGTAGAGCTTACTAAAGTTGGAAGTAAATTATCACAAATCTTACATAGTAGTGACTAAAGCATCAAACCCTACTAACAACATAAGCACTCAACTAAAAACCCAAATGCAACATCACAAAACAAGTTCCAAAATGGGAATCAAAGATCTTGATTAGTAAAGAAGATGCTAAACCCCCAAATCCATAAAATACTATCTGAACAGTTCACACTCATAAGCACCTCAAAAAGATTGAAACTTGAACTAGTAAAACACCATTTCTACTTCATTACAAGACAGAAACCCAAAAAAATGCACATTCAAAGACAACCCAAAACTTTGCAAACCAAAATGAACACTCAAATAGTCTCAAAATCAAAACTCTTTTCTTCGTAGTGAAACAAAACAAGAAAAAACCCACCTTCAAAATCCACTCATTTGAACCCCAGTAAGCTCCAACAACCCAAAAAGAGAGTGAAAACAGTTGATAGCAAGCAAGCTAAGAACACCCAGAGAGACAAAAAAAAAAAAAAAAAGGATGTCGAGAGAGAAAAAGAAGCATGCCTGAACGTGAGAGTGCGTTGTGGGGTCTCACATGTGCTAGGGCACGTGCAAATTTAGGTAATGGGACATGAACAATTTTAAATTAGATTTTTCAGATTTTAAAAAAATTATGTGTGGGGAATATCAAGGTTTTGACCAACATTAATATTTTCTAGTTTGTTTTATCTTATCTAAATCAAATCCACCATTGTAATTGTTGTTAATCTCCAAATCCTAAATTTTGATGCATCTAGGACCTTTTATTCATCGAGACGATCTTTTAGGGTGCAATGACATTAGACTTGTCTTAAGATACACATTTTAGATGTAATGACTGTCTGCCCTAACCCCTAAACCCTAATTTTTTAGTCTCATTTTGACATTTATTCACACTTGAAAAAAAGAAAAAAGAAACAAAGTGAAAAAACCGCACCATCATCCATTCAAATAGAGGCGTTGATGAGCTATTGCTGATCAAAGTTGCTAGGGTTGAACAAAAAAACCGAATAAACCAATTAAAATCAAATCGATTGATTCGGTTTGGAAAACTTTGAAATCAATATGGTCGATTAGATTCTTAAGTGATTTTAACCGACAAAATCGAACCGATATACATATTATATTCGGTCGGTTCGATTTTAGTAACACTTTAGGTGGTTGGTTCGGTTTACATAAATTTAAAATCGATATGGTCGGTTTAGTTTCAATTGAAAAAAATTTGTAACCGATAATAATTGGTTCGATCTTTAACCCTAAAAGATGCACTTACACTTTTAAAATGATTGTTAAAAATTTATTAACAAGAATAAAAAAAAAATTATATGAACTAATATAGGTAATATTTTAGTCAAAAGTGCTTTCACTACATTCATCAGCAACTTTAATAGTTGAATAATAGAATGAAGCATAAACTAATTTTGGAAAGTGTAAATTTAGAGTTTGCTTATTGTAGGGGAAGCCAAAAGATTACTCACATGAAAATTTTCTTATAATATAAATTTGAGCACTACTACAGTGCCTGGTGGTATGCCTGGTGCCATCAGGCACCGTCTATCTGTTGCAAGATATGTAATAATGCACATCTCAAGGCAGATGGACGGTGCCTGGTGGCCAACATCAGGCACCCTAGATTTTTCCTATAAATTTTCAAGTTTCTTCATGGTTATTATATTTTGACATATTTGATAAAAATGCATGCCAAATATTTCATGTACATTATATTTTCATTATTGCATCTTAATGATACGTTTCGAGCTGCTCACTTTCATTCTCAATAATGTTCTTGTTTCACAATTTTGAGATATCGTAAAATGTACCACATCTCGAAGATTCAATTTTTTCCAAGTAGACTTAGCTACAATGTACTACGTACATCCCCAAGGTTCAATTTTATCCATCTACTAGGACGACAACTATTAATGTTGTTGTTTAAGGCGGTAGCTCAATTTCAAAGTCATTTTTCCGACACTACGAATCATCTTCATGAAACCCTCTTAACATTTCGGCTTCCAATCCCAATCACGTTTATTTTTCACAGTTTTGAGAGTATGGTACAATGTACTATCTTCCCAATGTTCAATTTTATCGAGCAGGGTACAATTTACTCCATCCCTTAAGGTTGAAATTTGTCCATCTAGTTGGATTGTTGTTTAAGGCTAAGCTCAATCTATTTAATTTTTTTTCAAAATGATCCATCTCTAAAAATTAGCTGGATCTGTTTGATTTTCTATCATCAAGCATTTTGAAAGTTAAAAAGTGTGCAATGAGGTATTTGAGTAGTAGCCTTATTTTTTAAGGAAATCGAAGTAACTATGTGATCTTCAATTAGTAGTTCATTGCTTTTTTCATTATAGACTTTTTATAATGGTTATAGACTTCTGATAATGTCGCTAAAATGTCATGTTTGTTTATACTATAGGACTTGCTTCATATTCTCCGACGCCAACCACATCGCTGAATGGCACCCAGAACATTGCTAGTCTTCCGGTTTCACATTCTTGTAAAACACATCACCATGATAGGGTTATTCATGGTTTAGTTTCAACACATCCAGACATTATTCAATTACTTGGTCTTAATGAGTTGCATTGAACTGTATTGAATTACATGGTTAATCAGTAACCATGTATTCAGTTACATGATTATGGGGTTTTAATGGTTATGATTAGTCATCTTGACGTAGGTTTTTGCCAGCATTCAAACTTTCAATTTGAAATGAAATTACACAACCAACTGAATTATTGCAACTACTGTTGAAGCATTCATCCATGACACCCTTGTGTCAGTCGAGGAGATATACGCGCTTTAAGAAACCTACAGTGCTGTCAGCGAAGAAGCATGAGCAAGCTGCCTAACATTCTTGGTGAATTTGCTGAACATATGTTTATATGTTTCTATGGTTGGAATGATAGCATCCAAGGATTGTCTTTGCCAACTTTTTTCTTCATTGAACAAATTTACCCTCTCCACCATTCTTGCGCTCCTGTTAGTACATATAAAATCCACTGCTACAAGTGATTCCTCACAGCATCACATGTTCCACACCTCAAACCCTTCTGTCACACATCTAGGTACGATCCTTCGTCCAGTGGCCATGAGGTCATAACTGCATTTTCTCCAATGCTTCCAAGTCTCATAAGTCAATGCCTGTAAAAGTACGAAGCTATTAATTAGCATGGCCTAGTAATTGTAAAGAAAGCTCAACGTCATCATGGAAATCATGGTTTGGATCTATTTAGAGCAAAGGAAAGTGATGCTCAAATCAGGTTTCATACTTCCATTAGAAAGTATAGTTGCATCGGTTTTGAACTATTTCAATGGTAATCACCAAGTAAGATAGACAATCAGAGCATTTGAAACTATCAAAGGTAACAGAGTGTAATTGTTGAAATCATCAAACCAGTAAAACCATCAAACAAGTAGAGTGAAATTAATGTAAGAATACTGTGTCAATACTATGAATGGTAAATGCAGAAACAAGATTTAAGCAGTTTATGTAATGCAAATAAAACAATAAAAACACTTACCAGCGACACAGAAGAGACGACAATACAAAGGGGTGAATCATTGGTTGTGGCCCTAACGAGTAATCACATCACAATAAGTCCCCAGACAAATGACAGTGTAGCACCTTTAAAGATAGTTTTACTTGAAAGTCTTTTTGAAATATCCTCTCTTAGACATTCCCCTCATTTGACTCAGCCCTGCATTTTGCTCCATAATGCAACTGAAGTTAACCTAGAACTTGAGTTCTAACCAGATTATTTTCTTGTTCAGAATTGTGAACAGGAAATCACTTCATGCTCTAATGTCGGTATAATCGCACCTTGAAGCACTACCGTCAGGAAGTTGAAAATGCCTTCAAACTAGACTCCCAGATTCAGCTTGTCATCCTCACAACAGCCAAATGAAACCAAGGTGTTAATGAAATAACCACTTCGCTGTACATCCAACTTGTCATCCTTGCAGCACCCAGTTCCGAAATGTGAAACCCAAATCTTAATGAAAAAAATATTTAATCAACTCGGAAGCTTCTTCTCCCTTCTGTAAACTGAAGGAGGGCAAGTAACTTATTCTATGAAAAATTTATTTAATCAACTCGAAAGCTTCCTACTATGAATTATCAAAATCCATAACTCTCAAATTGTCTTACCCTTGTCCTCACACAACCAACTTCTCTTCACTTAGTGCAGGCACTACTACATCTTTCCTCATTACACTGTTGTAATTCTCTCCCACCTGTGCCCCAGCATGAGCAAAGAGCTCCACTGCAGCAGGCAACTTTCCATAGTACCTCTTCAACTCATGCAAGAGTAGGATACCGCCATGGGATTCCCGAGCATGCCACACATACACCGGAGGAAGCAAATCATCAACAGTAGCTTCCTGCCATGCATGCTGGCCATCCCTCATTTGGTGCTTGAAAGCTTGGCAATTTCTTACCCTATGCCCCTTGGGGCCTACCTGGACCTCAGGACAATATCCACATGTTTGGACAGGATATTTCTGCATTAGTTTTAAGGCTCCAAACCGTATTTTTTCCCATGCTTTCATGCCTTGTACAGCAACTCCTACAGAAGCTCCAAACTATTAGCAAACAGTCATGGAAATGATTGAAAATTTGTTCTAATAGCTATGACACAAAGTTCAACATGGTTTCAGTTACTTCAGATCAAGGATGCATGGACACGGACACGCGCGTCGTGTTGGATAGGGACACGACACACCGACTCAACAATTTTCGAAAAACTAGGACTCGAGGACACGTCGACAAGTCATACTATTTTTTAATAAATCATATAAATATAATAATAATCCAATAAAGTGCCTTCCTAGAGTGTATTGAAGAAGATGAACTTTGTTGCAAGAAAAAACAAAATAGAGAAAAAGTATAGTAGAAAAAAAGTAGAGGAGAGAAAAAGCAAATGAGAGAAGAAGCATAGAATACCTATATGTTTTAGTGGCTTTTGCCCTATTTATTTTAAATCGCATTTGAAAGTCATTCACTTTAGATGGATCAACAACCATTAAATTAGGTGATTATTTGCAAACATCTAAAAGTAAAAAATAAAACAAAGTTGATTTTCGAGTATTAATTGTGTCTTGACCAAGTTCCGGGTGTATTGGAGGTGTGTCCGACACGTTGACCACATTGACTGTGTGTCTGACACCTGCTGACACATTGACCAAGTGTCTGACGCGTGTCAAACGAGTGTCGAGCGAGTATCGTATCGAATACGTGTCAGACACGGATACGACAAGTTTTTCAAAGAGTCTGTGCTTCATTGCTTCAGATCCACCAACCAAAAAAAAAAATATCATTTGTGAACATTGCAGCATTATATATTATTTTATTTAATTCAAACATCTACACGGACACAATAATTTAAAAAATAGTTGATTAATCCAACACCAAAAATATTCAGTCATGCATATTAGAATTTTCTCTCACTGTCAAGACTATCAAAGGAACAAGGAAAAAAGAGAGAGAGAGAGAGTTCTCACTAAAGCCACAAAGCTCAGGTTTCTAAAACCAAGTAATCTGAAAACCCAAACTGTCATTTCCAGCACCAGATTCACTGAACAAGCTGATGAACCGACAAAGGGAGTTTTTCTTGGGTACTGTAACTTAGACACTCACAAACAGAACTGTGATCAGTGAAGATGATGTGAGCTACTCTATTTTCTCTTCAAAGCATCTAGCCCCAGCCTTAGAGCAACATTGGGCAGTGCTACTGCTACCACAGTAGAATCTCTACCTTTAACAAAAGGGATCCACCGCAACAATGCCTCATCTCGCCAAGGCTTTATTGTGGACCTTGGCACCTCAACCCTGGCGACATACCGCTCAGAGATGAGGAAACTCAAACTCCAATATCAAAGACTGACTATTACTACCTGAAGGAGCTCAATGCATATCAAGAAGGTTTCAAGGTTGATTATTAATAATAAGTGACTCTTGTTTCTCATTTGTGGTTAACTCTAAAGTTGCTTGCATTGTTTTTTAGTTTTTGTTGTTTGGCCTTAGGTCCCAACCTAGTTGGACTTCAGGGTCTTTTTTGTTGGTTTTTTGGTGTGTTTTTCAGTCATTTGTAGTATGCCGAGGGCTCAGGTATGTCCTCAATCTCGACCTTTTCTTTGATTCTTTAATAATATGATGGAGCCCCTTCGCCCCAGCTTATCTAGCAATAATAGATAAATAAATAAATAAATAAATAAATAAATAAGAGGGAAATTTGATCAACGAAACAGACCTTGGATGTCATCAAATGGAAAAACTGGAAATTGATTACGCCTTCCTGGTTTCTCATTCTTCTCCCAGAATCCAAATTCATTTATGTCCCTGCCTGGTGAATTACCTTTGGGAAACCTCCGCTCAAAATCCTTCATTCTCCCAGCAATGCTATAAACAGGGACGTCCCTTCGTCTTGTTGGGTATTCTGGAATATCAACACCAGCTTGAACACACAATTCAATGAGGGCTGGAATACGGTCAACCTCGAGGCGCTCCTCGTGTGATACAGCTCTCCCTACCCTGTCATACAGATGAAATGATTCTACAAGGGGAAGAACCTGTTCCACGCTTGCTCTTTCCCAGCTATGCTCTTTGTTAGATGGGCTTTCAGGTACATTGCATGTCCTTATTTTATTAGGTATTGAACCCACATGAACTTCTCCACATAACCTGCAAAAAGTGAGTTAACTATAGAACAAAAGGCTAATCCTCCCAAAGAGAAATTGTTGAACGCTATTTGCTGTCTCTTACCTACATATACAGACAAGGATGCTCTCCATGACCTTTGAAACACAAGCGATAAGTTCATTTCTTGCATCATATACTTTGTGAGCGAGTGGGATTAAATCATTGACCAACAATCCATTTTCAGGGGCACATAAAGCAAGCTCGTGCACCTCTTGCCTCCTTCTCCTTTCTGACCTTGCTCTGCGCTTGAGTTCAGTGACACCCACAACCAATGGTTTTCGTTCTGATTTGGAAAGCCTTCTGGGAAGCTCTGACTTGTATGATTCCTCAGGCAAAGAAGTTGAGAAGAGGGCTTGCGAGCCCCAAACACTACTTAAACCTGTCAAATTTATGGAGTTTTGTACCTTCACCCTGTTGCCATTTATAAAATTTTGAGATCGTCTCACAAACATTTTCCCTCTTGTTGCTAATCCAATCAATCTGAAAGAAGTTCAGAGTATTAGAGAAGTATGTCAGTAGGCGAACATTAACGAGATGCTTGGATATAGATTTGACTGTTAGGGGCACAACAATGGGTTTTAAGCAATCTTGTTTTGAGCAGTGAAATAAGATAATCAGAACATGAAGAATGTGAATTTTTCGCAATTATTCAAATTTGTATGAATCATGTCTGCATTGCTAGGACACAACAACATAAATAATCAATTGTGTCTCACATATAAGAATTGAAAGAGATGGACTTGGTATTTTTTTGGTAATGAATTGACAGCAAACACAAAGCCACTTAGAGAAGAAGTGTTTATAACTTCATATTCTTTTGTAAATCTTATGAGTTGTTGAGCACAAAGATGAAGGTAAAACTTTGGAGAGAAATACGCAGAGTAAATGTGGTTATTTGTAATTTTCAAACCATGAAATGAGTGTCTATCCATATTACGACATTTCAACATCATATATACATATTGAATTGGATTAGAATTAGTTCCTGTTAGAAAAGTGTTATAGCATAATAGCATATGTTCATTTTGTGTCTTATATACATATTGATGCTTTTAACATCATATAAATAAAAGCATAAAAATACTTCCCTTTGTTGGAATATCATCATGACTCTTATGTACTAGTCTTTTCTGTTCAGATATTTGAATACCCAAACCCTACCACTCTCCTTATGTTCTCTTAGACATTTTATCAAACACAGAGAGGGGTGGGTGGTGCAGATGCAAGGGATAACTCCCCCTCCATTGTTTTCAATATATTGTAAACTTGGGAACACAACCTTTAATGGGTATCTCTGATTTATAGTCACTCTACAGTTTTCTACTCATAACCAATGTTTATAACAAAATCACTATATAAACAGAACTAATAATGGAAATACGAGAGAGAGTACCAGTTACAGTAGCACCTTCGGAGAAGAGATGTGAAGAGACCCTTTTGTTGATATAGGGAAGAAGAGAAGCAAATAGGAGGAGCTGAAGTGATATAGCTTCGCCAGTCGTCCTTTATGGTAGAAGAGAAGAGAGACGAACAATGGAGAAGGGACCGCGAGCTAATGGCTTTATTATACACTTTGAAAACAAACTGTCCAAATATGCATATTTCAACACTCACTCTCTTTCTTTTGGTTTTTTTTTTCATTTTTTCAAATCAAGTGTTTTCTTTTTAGAATTTGCAAAAACTTATTATTATTATTATTATTATTATTATTATTATTATTATTGTGAAAAGTGTAGCACAACCATACACTTTTCACATAGTGTGTACCTGTGTCGTTGGCACGGATACAGTGGCATGCCAATTGGGTCGTGTTTTCGACACTTCCCAAATAGGTGACTAGATTATCAAATATGAAAATAAATTATGAATTACCATTTAAAAAAATCAAACATTTTATCACGTGGTTTACAAAATATACCTGAACATAATATATATTAAGACCCTCTGCTATTTATTTGTAAATTAAAAAAAAAACTCTTAATTTGATAAATATTGGTCATGTCACGCATGCTAAAATATGATTTTATTGACTTAATTGGAGAGTGCATGCTCTTCACATGCCAATAATAATTTGTAAGGTTTTATTAGACATCATCAGAAGACATCAGGGATGCTTGGATCGATCATTTCGCCGCATGTAAAAGTTATCATTAACATGGAAAAAGAAGGGGTGCCATATCTTAGAGTCAAGTCATAAGCTTAGCTTTGGTTGATGTATGTAGGAGCTGTGTATTGCTTTGTTTCTTGTTGATTGCTTACAATGGTCTTAGTAGCTTCGAGCAATTGAGTGAATGTAAGGGTAAGACCATATGTCCCTCCTAATTGGGTTTTTATTTTTATTTTTATTTATTTATTTTTTTTGGTGAAGTAATAAAGGGTATGGGATACCATGCCATTTGGTGAGTGGAGATGGCAGAATAAGGAGAAACAAAGGAGATGGAATTGTTGAATTTGTATAGGGGCAATTTGGGAAGGAAAAATTCAACATGACATTATAAGGCAGCCGCTTCACTATTCCCGGGGCAAATTTTTGTTAGAGAATAGATTATTATTATATTTATTATTACTAGTGTATCAGTCGTGCCTATCATATACTTTCCATAGTGTGTATCTGTGTTGTTGGCACGGGTACATTGGCATGCCTTTAGCATGCTACCCTGATCTTTGGGTCGTGCCTACGATACTCTTCAAATAGGTTACTAAATTATCAAATATAAAAACAAATTATGGTTACACTAATATATCTTTTTATTTAATCAAGATAGTGGTTGACAACATATAATAATTTTTTTTTTAAAAGTTATAGGAAGTTATGGAATAATTGCATATATATATATATATATGGAACCTGTGTTGTATTAAAATCATGAGTGTTATAATGATAATGCTTAAATGTTGATTCAAATTTAAATTGGGTTACCAAAAAAAACACCCTATTATAAAGCAACTTCAAAACCTGTTTTGAGACACTGGGTATTATTCCTTTTTGCCCCATCAACTCATAAAAAAATGCAAGTAACGATGAAATTTTGCATAGAATTGAAATGCATTTTCTTTTTCTGCAGATGGCATTGTTTTGTATGTCTAATTTGATCAAGATAGAAAGTGAAGAGTAAATAGAAAGTAAAATAAGAGATGAAAAATTGTATGCAAACATATCTTGGGAGGGAGTGAGAGGCATCAAGAAGAGTATTCTTTTTTTCTTTGTAGCAACCCCCAATCTGCACACGAAGAAGAGAAAAGAAATCATTTTGTGTGGGACCCATTGTTGAGGTTTGTGTTTGACTTGACATGGACGCTTGATAATACGACATACCATCAATAGAATCAGGAGAATGCTTGTAATTCTGAAAGAATATAATGTAAGGCATGATTACAGAGAAGCTGATAGACTTGCAAATAGACTTGCAAGTTTAAACCCAGGCTCGGTCTATGTGGAAGTTACGCCGAGCTCATTTGCTCAAGACTTAGAAAGATATTGTTCATGATGATAAATCAGGGAAAACCTATATATGAATGTAACTTTTAGTTATTTTTTCAGATTTGGAGACCCTAAATAACCCTCGCTCACTTTTCAAAAAAAGAAAAAAAAAATTAAAAAAAAATATATATATATATACTGCAAATTGAGGAGGGGCAAATTGGGTCGAAGAAGAACTTGTGGGTTGTGAGAAATGCAAATATTTCTCGAAACAAGCTGATCTCCATGCAGGACACCTTGGTAATAAAAAATCACCGGCCACTAAGGACACCTTTTCACCCTTGTCAGAATGTGCATCTAACAATTCAAAACTCGAGTCACTCTTTTTCTAAGATTGGGCAGAAATTCTAACTGTTGAGGAAACCAGCGAGGGAGGGGGTGGGAACCCTCCATCCCCCTCGGGATGGGTGCCTTCATCCCCTTTTACGCATCCCGAGGGGGATGGAGGGTTCCCACCCCCTCCCTCGCTGGTTTCCTCGCCAGTTAGACAAGCTCAAGATTGGGTGACTTCAACAACAATGTAGTTCAGTCTCTCTCTTCTCCAGCTGCATAATGTCAAAACTTTTGTAACTAACGATGAAAAAAAGGGGCATTTTTTAAAAATGAAAATGCGACATGACATTCGAAGCAGCTGTTTTATTGCAGTTTTCGCTAGAGAATAGATTATATTATTATTATTATTATTATTTATTGTTATGTTTGTGGACTCCAGGATTCCAGATGTGTAAATTAGGGGTGCGCACAAGATTGGATGGATATCAACCCCACTAAGGAGACGAAGGGGGGGGGGGGGGGGGGGGGTGCAGTTGCCCCCCTCAACTTTCAAAAAATAGTTTTCAGTATTAGTATTTCTAAAAAAAAAATTTAACATATAACGCAAATGATTTTTTACTAATTGATTATTTGACTTCTTTTTTTCTTTTCTTTTTTTTCCGAGGGGGTAGTTGCCTTTGTGGCCTAGTGATTGATTAACCTTTTTTTTTTTTTTTTTTTTTTTTTTTTTTTTCTTTTTCTATTTACGAAGGGGGCAGTTGCCTTTATGGCCTAGTGATTGATTATTTAACTTTTTTACTAATTGAATTGTGTTTGATTACCTTGAAGCGCTAGATTTTTTGGGTATATTTAAACTTTTTTTTTTAACCCTCCATGTCGCTGGCCGGGTTCGAACCCGTGAGGTGTGATTCCATCCACCACACCTCTACCAACTCAGTTGGTATACCTTTGGCACAAAAAATATATTTGAAATAATATCTAAAATAATAACTATAAAACTCAATTAAAATATATATCATTAGTCATCTCATACAAAATTTGAGGGTTATATTGGCTAGTAAAACCCATTTTCCCTATAAAATTGTATTATGATCTTATTACGTTCGCACATTTCATATTGTTTTAGTTTAAAGTTACATACTTATCTTAATTATATTATAGTTTAATTATGTATTCTAGTTATTACGCTCGTTTGTCTTTGCTACGATTGTCGATGAAGTGACCTTATGGCTTAAGATAGGATTGTAGGGTTCAATTGGATATATACAATGCACTTGTTCATATTTATTTTTGTTGTTGTACTTATTAGATGAATGCACAATACTAAATTACAATTAATATTATCTGATTTTTATGCCTATTTGTAGATGTTATTTGGAATTTGTTATTAAATTATCAATCTAGTGCAGGAAATTTTTTTGGCTCTGCATTGAATAATTATTACTATTATCGATGAATAACCTTATGTCATTTCACCCCCTCTAAACTACATTTCTGGTCCGCCACTGCTTATCCATATCCCATCATGTTCATTGTGGACCGAGATGGGATAGACCTCTCCCATCCCAAACATGTTCGAGACGAGGACAAGATGAGCATGCATTAAATTGAAAAATGGATCTCAACCATCCTGCTGCAGAAATCTCATAGAACTTTCCATGTACATGTTGGAATATTAAACCCACTATAATTATCCATGGGCCTAAAATTGCCCATGTGCTTAACCACAGTAGTACCGTGTGAATTTACGGTGTAGTTGTACGATTAGTACCCACCGATATAGTTATAGTTCCACGACTCCGCTCTCACTTCCGTTTGATATATGATTGAATTCACATTCTCTACAAATTCGAACTTTTAGAGATTTGACAATTTATCAGTACATTTCTATTGTAAAACTTACATTGTTATAATATCAAACCTACAAGTAAGGTGTACTATATATTGCTTTGTAATATGACAAAATCAATGTTTACTCAATTAAACTAGCTAGCTCGATCCATATGTTTTCAGTTAGCAAACAAGACATAGTATACATGGGATTAGCTCTTTTAACTTTACCGTCTTGCTATACATACATATTTCAACTCTGGAGTATTACTATAAACAACTTTTGCATAATGTCGTTTAACATAGTCTAATATTTGCAGCAGATTCATTGCAGCAAATAAAAACCAGCAAACCAGCAGATTAATTCATTGAAGAAGAGAAAGCACACTACTATGTACACATGAGAAAAACCATGTTCAAACACGATAGTGCATCAAAGCCTGAGAAGACAAACTGGGTGATGCAGCAGTACCACCTAGGAGCGAGAAAGATGGAGAGTTACTAGTTTCAAAGGTCTTCTATCAAACTCAACCTAGGCAATCTGGTTCGGGTGTCAAAGACTTGCTTCCTATCAATCCAAAAGGACTAACCAGCCGTGATAGTCTCAACAACCCTGGCCTTGAATACTATAACACTTCGATTATCACCTACGATCAAGGTGGTCACACTAGAGGAAATCCCAGTCACCTCATGCCCAATTTCATTGTCCATCACAGTGATGGATCTTCATTTTTGCCTGGACAATGTTGCATAAAGGAAAACAGTTGAGGAAGTAGAAAGCCAAATAGCAATTGACATTCTCATTGTGTTTTTAATGATTCGAATGTGTCAATTGATATAGTTATTATGGCAAAGGTAATTAGTAGAATACAAGAATATTTGAATATGTTAATTAATATAGTTACGAGCTCTACATGAATGTTTTTTTTTTTATTTGAACAATACTAGTGATTTAAAAGTAACATACTAACCTAATTATGGGACATGATACGATGGGCGAGATTGAAAATCTCCATCCCACTTTAAATCGAGACGGGACGGAATCATAATGAATTTGATCAATCCCAAATGGACCCGAAAAAATCGGGGAAGGAAGGGACGAGACCAAGATGAGATGCCCACCCCTAGTGCAAACGCACTTCTTGAACAAATATGAAAAGAGTAGGAGGCTTTATGATGTCTGCATACCTTATACTATTAACATGACTAACCATCTTTTGCAGTTTTATTTCTCTGTAAACAACTTTGCATGAAAGTGATTGATCATCATGTGGTTTCAATGATGAGAAAAAACACAAAAAAGACTACTCATTCAGTCATTAAGCTTACTTGTGATGAATCCCATGGCATGAAGGTGGGGTTTTTTGTATGATTTTTTGAGCCATAAGAACCTCATGACAATCATGCCAATTACAACACAAGCTAGTGTTCTCTTGCATATATATTCAACATTGTCCTCAATGGTTTTCGAAACGAAATACTACTTATTTTAAGGCGATAGAGTTGGATATGGATGGGAGATGGGTTGATCATTTTGTAATCAAGAAGGACCTAACACAGAGTGATGTGAGTAGTAGTCGACTGATATTGTCAAAGTTACTGGTTGAAGTGCACATTGAACCATTGATGAGTGTTAATCAAAAGCAAGCAATTCAGGGAGATGGACTGAGTGTGGTGGTTAAGGATCTCGATACTGATTCTCCTTACCATTTGATCTTCAAGATGAATGCTAATAGTAACAATCGCTACATGTTCATGGGTAGCTGGAATAGGGACTTTGTGAAGAGGAGGGAATTACAGAAAGGAGACGAGATTGGATTGTACTGGGACCGTTATAACTCTTGTTTTAATTTCAGAGTCCTTCAACGCGCTGAACAAGACCAAGCTCACAGTGATCTTGAAGATTGATTTGGTATTTGGTGTTTTCTGCTTGATGTTTTGTTTGTCACTTTGTTGGTATGATTGAAAATAATCTGATAAACTAAAAATTGGGATAAAAAGAACCTCCATGCTTATAGCACTTCATTGATGAAATCACTTATTCAATTTTTTCACTAGTTAATGTTAGAATCACGTACATATCAGTCTGAGTTTCTACTGCAAAATACCAAATATATCTAACCAAAACAGATTTGTTCAAAGTATCAAAAAATAAGCTAAGAGGACTCAAATTGCAACCCTGTCAAAAAGGAAAAACAGAATAAATCATAAGGAGCAATGGCACCTTCATCTTGATCATCACGAGTGCATTGCTTAAGGACACTAAAGTGAGATGAGAATTGTTTTCATCACAAATCTTCCGCAATACAAGTCTTGAAAGATGATTAACATCACTTTCCTCAAGTGTCTTCTGCATAGTAAACTGCACATTCTTCATATATGTCCTCTAGTTGGGGGGAGGAGGGGGTTCAACAACTACATCCATATCTCCATCCTTTCCTTGTGGTGGTGGAACACTAGCATTCATGTACTTACCTTCCTCTTGCATTTTCCTTTTACGACTCATTGCTGAAGAAATGTAGTCATGTTTTCTTCTACTAGTTGAGAGATATTATTTACCATAACATGATTCGAATCAACTTGAACTAATCCATTCACCTCAGATAGTTCAGCATGATCAGATATTTCCTTCTTGCACCCAATACAAGCACCAAATATCCGTGTGTTCCCTTCAGGGATGCAACAAATATATTTTCCAAATAGCTTGATGGACTCGCTCTTCTTACTTTTCTTACATATGCATGACTCGTAGTGGTCGTCGTCCTCATCATCAGACCACAATGACAGTTTTGTCAACTTGTTTGCACAAGTAAGACAATTCGAGTTCTGCTGCACTCATTGTTGCAGCATCAATGGAAGAAGAAGTGCCCTTGATCAATACACAGAAGAATGACTAGCAATACAAAGTGGTATTCAAAGCAGGGTTATGAAAACTACCAAGTAGAACTACTGTAATATATAGTATGAATTAATACAGAGACAAAGGATTTTGTTCCTAATTTGTTTTGTAATCTAAGAAACCCAGGAGTGTTACGATAGTATAGGGTGCAGTAGGGGTTTCACAGGTTGAAATTTGAAACTGGGTGTGCCAAAGGTGTCTGAAGGGGCCTTTTTCGACTGTATTCTTTAGGCAGACTGTTTTTTAGCAGATGGAGAGGCCTCGAAAAGTTTAAGCCAATATCAACATGTCAAAATACTTTTCTTATACACACCGATGAAATCACCTATTTTACTTGGGAACATATTCTCACCTTCTTCACATCTGGAAATATTTTAACTCAAGGGATAGACATTCAGGGATCAGCAAACAATGTTGTACTTCTGCTGTAGACCTATCGGGTATCACAGAACTGCCCTCTCAGATCACTAACAAAATTCTATGATAGTTTTTTCCTGACGACTTCACAACCTATAATAAGTGAAATCGTAAAAAAGAATTTTATATGAACATTCTGATCTGTATATATTATTAAAGCTGAGCAACCAAACTAGATTAGCATAGTCCAGTAAAAGCATTTACAGAAGTTGGGTGTGTGTATGAAGTAGTTTGGTGCTCCACTGAAACGTTCAGAGATCCATAAAATGATTCTCCATTATAAGATACGACAAGTGCTACAGCAGTCTACACCAGGTTTCTTTTGCAAATCGTCTTGTATGATCTCCAAGTCTGTAATAATTTCTTCAAATGACGGTCTAGACTCTGGATTCTTGTGCCAACATTTTCGAAGAAGCCTGAATGAAGAGAATATCTCAAAGGTAAGGACTTTGTGCTTATCATACCAAGAATGCTTACTTTATCTGAAGTAGTGTGACTGTGGCAATGAATGAAAATTGATGGGTTTAAGCTACATACAATTTGATTTCTTCTGGGCAAAGATATGAGGACAGAGAGGGCCGGGAGTCTTCATAGGCTCGTCTGTCCGCTACCTCTTCTGGAGATTCTGCCCTGTTTGAAGGTCTCCCTTGGAACATCTGCACAACAAGCATCACAATCCATGTGATATAAGCAAATATCCAAACCTACACTGACCAGGCAGACATATAAGCTATTACATATAAGGAATTAACAAGTTCTAAGAAATACTACTAATTTTTAATAGCATATATTGTGCTATTACATATAAGGAATTAACAAGTTCTAAGTTACCATCTTATGGATAAGTTGCGTTTTTCTTTCTTCTCTTGCATCAACTCTATAATATACCATCTTTACTGAAACAAAATCGTTTTTTCTCTTAAAAAGATGTAGGTCCTATCTAACCAAAAGAAGTGCTCCTCTATCCATCTTCCACAAGAGTTTCACAAAGATATAAGTTGACAAAAGTTGTATTTGATTATTATGCAAGAAATCTCAATGCTTTACTTTCTCAATTATAACAGAATCACGAAGCAATAATAAAACTGAAAACTTCAAAAGAATTGCTCACCTCATGTACTATTAAAGCAAAGGAGAAAACATCCACACTCTTTCCATATGCTTCACGACGATAAACCTCTGGTGCCATGTAGCGATCTGCCAGATGAGAAACATATAAAGGCATCTCCAAGTTCTTATCAACTCTTACTATGAAAAACAAAATGAAGAAAGAGAGATAGATATCTCACATGAACCCGTTCCTCCAGTCATTTTGTAACCATATGAGTCTTTCTCTTGAGCAATCTTGCTCAGTCCAAAATCTGTAACCTTGAGATGCCCCGATTCATCTAGCAGGACATTACTGTAAAAGGTGTCAAAAGAAATGAGCAACATACTATGCATACTCCAAGGGACATTAATAGTGTTTTACGTTATAATACCTTGGTGTCAAGTCTCTGTGTATAATGGCGTGTGGCTTATGCTGGTGCAGATAATTCATGCCTCTGCAGTTTTTTTATATGATGAGTTCATAGTTGCAGATATTTTTACAAGTTGGTAGAAGCCATGAAACTCGTAATGGACACGTGAAAAAACAAATATAACAAGTAAAAATCATGATTCAATCATTCAAGCTTGCTTAACTTCTTATGTGAAAGCGAACCCGACTGCTACAGTTGATGTCACAATCAAATATTACTAAACCATTGACACTAGACAAAGCATGTAACTGAAGCAATCCAGTAAGTGATTGTGTTTTTTAATTGCCGCATTCTTGACAGCATTCAAGATACAAATACTTGCAATAGTCAGCCAAAAATAAATACATATAGATATCAAGTCATTTTTTGTCTATTGGATACAAAAGATCCATTATATGTCGTGATTTTAACTAACAAATCCAAATCATACTCATATTAACTGATGGAATCCACTTTAAGGATGACACTAGGTGCTAACGTCAAGTCTTCTGGACTTGATAAAGCTTTGAAAATTGTCCTTTATGGTAAGAGGAATAAACCCAAATGAAAATTTTATTTGTCTGTAGTAATTGCATCACTATATACAATACTAATTTGGTATATGTCATTAGGTATATGACACGATTAAAGTAACTAGCAGCCTATGTGCGTTAATTGACTGGTTGCATCGGGATTATATTTGAAAAGCATACAATGTGATGATCAAAAGGTGATTAAATTAGATCAGAAGAGGCATTTCAGATAAAATGAAACAACAGATTGAATATAATTTATAAAATGCAGCCAATTAATGCAAATCCATTCATAAAAATTATGTTTAACTCGGCGTAGATTATTTGATTACATACTAATAGATGAAACATAAATAGAAATGAAATTAACAAACAGAATACAAGCTTACAAGTTTTGCAATCACTGAGAGGAAAAAAAGAAGAATAACGACAAGGGTATTATTCAAAACAAAAGGCTTTGGTAAGATCCCAGGTTCATAAGATTAGAGGGATTCATGATTATCTACCATCCAAATTAAACATATGTTAATATAAAGAGAAACAAACAAGAACATTTGTATGCTTCAGGGAAAATAAATAAGTGTTTACGTTACACAAATAGTACAGATTAGTTTGGTCCATCACTTGCAAGTCATGGTTGTCTCTAGGTATACATAATGTGTAGTTAGCAATATGTCACCTTGCAATATCTAAAGCATAAGCGACAGCTGTTGGTGGATCAAACCGGCCTTTCTTCTTTAGAATATCATACAAACTTCCCTAGCATTCAGCAGAATACAAAGATCAGAACATTCAATTCTAAAAGCCTTTAGATTTGGTGTGTGTGTGTGTGTCTGTGGGTCAGTGGGGGGAAGCAATGCTATTGCTAACCACTTTTGGATGGAAACTCACATTGCGAAGATACTCTGTTAAAAAGATTAAGCGATCACATCGCTTTAGAACACCAAGAAACTGTACTATATTCGGGTGTCGTAACCTTTGCCAGAGTGCCAATTCCTTTATAAAAGTAGTCCTGCAGGTCAAAAATTTCCAAAAACTAGGATGATGCTTCTATAAGACAGTACATAAAAATAACCATTTGAGATTGACAACTTTTGAAGCAATAGTAGTCATGCAGGAAACGAACTTTGTAGATAAACGCATAGCAGCATAAAACTTAAATTGAATCTATTAGACAACATAATAGCACAATGCAAATGAGAGACCACACCTGACCCTATGACTTGATGCTATTGAAGAACGAATCGTCTTGACTGCAATTTCTGTACCTCTCCACTTCACCAAATAAACTTCACCGAATGCTCCCTACCATATTTTACAATATAACTTAAACAAGAATCTCTAGCAAACGAATCATGACGACATTCACTGTCAAACAGTCATCTAAGAGGTTTTCTATAAGAAATATAAAAATAAAAACTGCATTCAAGAAATTTAAAAGAGGTATTTACTTCTCCAATAAGAATGGCACCATCCATTTCCACCTCTTCATGATCAATTTCATAGCATGGATTTTGAGAATCCAATTCTGCCTATTCCAAGACAAAGAAACTCCATTAATCCATGATAATAATTGTAATTCTACAATGGTTAATAAAATTGGTTGCTTCCATATAAAACCTGGAGTACAATTATAAAGGTAATATCCAAGTAAAATCAGATAGTGAAAATACCGTGTCTATTCCACCACGCGCTTCCAGGATCTTGCATATCTCTTCATGTCCAGAACTGCGAGCATCTGATAGTGGCTGCAATTCAGAGCAAAATCACTACGTCTATTATGAAGTTATAACTATTCAGTTAATCAAGATTCCACAGAATTTATGTTATTCTTGTAGTAGATTTGTAGGCGCGTCATGAAGTAGAGAAACCGTAACAATAACAGAAGAAAACCATAAAAGTACAAAACAAACATGGAACTTGATAAAGCTCTACCTACATCCCAAGACAACATACGCAGTAAACATCCGATATACCCCCATGTCAACCCCAAACAAAAAATAAATGGCTACATTCAGCAGGTATCATTGACCATAAGTTAGTGTCCAAACAATATAGACATGATATTTTCCCTTATTTTTAAAAATAGACCAAGAACTGCCAGTCGCATCCATCATTAACCACAACTTGCCTACACCGTCACCAGATCTAGCTATCACCATTGCTTGTCATGGAGAAGTGTGGTTCCAGTGTATAAAAGTGCAGAAGTTCATAGTCATCAGATCTAACATGTTTTACATTTTCTAACTAATCCACAAGAACCGAAAAGCCATCAAATAGAGAAAATTCTAGTACATACATCTACTAGCAATGTCCGATATCATTAAAGTATTGAAACTTTTAGATCTATATAACCATTCTTTGTTCTACAGATGTTTGTTTGTTTCCTTCCAATTTCTTATGTGATTCATTTCTTTTTCTGGAACAATAATTAACTTACTAGTAACAAGGTAATACATATGTTTGATCAAGAAGACACCATTCTAACTTATATAGGTTCAAAGTAGAGTAAACTAAAGAAAGTAGTGGAGAACTTACAGTGCGACCCCAGCGATCAACTGAGTTCACATCAGCTCCCTTGTCAATAAGCAAGTCAACAATCTCAGTACAACCTTCGCAGGATGCCAAATGAAGTGCAGTCCTCTTATCATAATCAGCTAAGTTTGGTGATACACCTTTCTCTATCTCCTGCATTACCCCATCCTTATAACCCTTACTTGAACAGTAGAGAAGCCGATAAGGGCCATCCAAGTCTACCATCTGTTGCTGGCTTCTTTGCTGCTCATATAGTACATGCATAATCGAGTTATTAAGTCAAGAAGACGTGTCTGAATTACATCGTAAACAAAAAATTTCATCGCATTTGCACTACATATCTATAGCTTTTTACACTGAAAAACTTCAATAAAAATCCACAAACAAGTAACTTTCACAAGAAACTGCTTCTAAAAATGGTCCCAAAAACATAACTTCATCACAAAACAGCCTTATGGATCATCATCATAAACTACTAACTTAAAAATTTGTACATAACTAAACTAACTATAGTAAATAAGTACAATTACAAAAGGGAAAAAAAAAAAAAGGTTACCTTTGATGGTGGTGATTTGCATTCCTCCATCTATTCTAAAGCGGGACGAAGCAAATTAAACTAAGGCATCGAAGGCAGCTATAACGAAGCGAAAGTTCAAAGAAGAGACCAAACATTGTACAGGTTGTAACAAATGAGGGAGTAAAATCCAAAGATGTCTTCTTCGAAGAATTTCGGAGTTTTCGGAGACTGTGTTTGTTACTTAGAGATATACAAGACATGAAAGGCTTTGAAATTTTCACCTGAAATGAAAAAACTAGTGTTAGAATTTTTGGTTTTTGGGGTAGTTTTATTATTTTTTTGTTTTACAAGCTGTAGGGATTTGAAGATAACCTCTTTATTCTTCCCGCTTGTTTTTGGGTGTTTCTTATCTTACTTAAATAATGAAAATTTCTTGAGATTAGGTACTAAAAATAGACACCACAAAAGAAATGAGAAGTTTGTTTTGTTATCATTTGAACAAAAAAAATTGAACGAAGATGGTAAAATTTCTTAATGACTAAAATTTTGAGCCTATTTTAAGATTAGACATAGGGCCATTATAAAATTATTGATAATATATGATGATCATATGATAGCAACAACTCCAATTAGGATAATGTCCACATAAATGTTCAACATCGGTTGCCTCAAGGTTCATTGTTTTACCCTTCAAGGTGAATGAATATATTGTAACTTAGCCGACAGGGTTTGAACCCTGGAGTTGTGATACCATCCGCCACAAACCTACCAACTGAACTAGTAATCCATTGGCAGATTCTATAGATTTTAAATCTAACCTATTAGCACATGCAAACGTTATTTATTTATTTATCGAAAAACAAAAGGTTTGGTAAAGAAAGACACTAATTTCAGCCACTTGAACAAATCGTTTTATGAAAGAACACAATTACTCTCGCAAATCACTTTGTAAAACCACATTATTTATCAAGGTGATTTTTTTTGTTTTGCCCCTTACAATTTTATTTATTTTTTCAATGATTTCAAGAGTTGTTGAAGATCAAGTTCCACTTCTTTTTCTCCATCATTATCTCATGCCTATTTATTTTTTTAGTGACTCTTGGGAATCAGGTTTTGCAACTAGGTTCTGCAACCAAAATGAGGTAGCATCATCAAATAAGGTTTTTTCAATCTTGTAATACACATAAACACTTTAGGAATTTCATCATTCTTTCAAGATCACGCCACATCACACTCGTTGCAAAAACCTGATTTCCTAGAATTTTCATTATTTTTTCACTACTTTTCCATGAATTTTCTTTCCTTAAACAAAACAAACATATCATAATATAGTCTTAAAATTCTTCATTTGATGATGGCTAAGAACCTTCTCCCTGTAAGTTCTTATTTCCCATGCAGACCTAATAAACATCATTGATAAAGTAAATATTGATGCAAAGGAACTTCGATCCTCATTGAATGGCCTAATTTGGTTATACATGGAACATGAAAAAATAGCTCAGCCAGTGCCTTGTGTTGCTCTGGTTTATTTGGCTGACAATTTCCTGATAATTTCCATGTCCAATAATACAAGCGAAATAACAAAGAACATAATTAGCAAAAGGTTGAGTTGCGGCTAACGCCTTCTGCTCCTTTCATTGTGTTTGATAGAACAAACACTATTTTCTTTTTCCATAATATGAGTCTGTCACTAGAAACACCACTACATCAGGCTACAGCGGCTTTTCTTTTTTTGCATTTGTTCTTGTATCATCTCCAAGTCTGTAATAATTTCTTCAAATGATGGCCTACACCCTGCATTTGCATGCCAACATTGCCGAAGAAGCCTGAATGAAAAGAATATAGCATGATAAGATTTTCATTGCAACTATCGATACAATAGTTTTTCATAAGAGGCAACTATTACTAAGTCATACTGAATCTAATTGTAGATTTTGGTCATGATCTGCCTGAACTCAAAGGAAGAATGATTGCCATGCACATGTAATTGATGTATTATATAGACTCCGGATCTTTTTAGGAGTTATCATCATCAATGATTTCGCACCCTAAATAACATAGATCCTATTTTTTCTATTCAGTTTAATTTAGAATCGCATCTGTAATCAAATAAGACTTACAGATGCAAGATTGCAATTGCTTGATTTTGTCTAAAGTTGACTAAGGAGAGAATTGATGGAGATATATGATACATACCGTTTGACTTCTTCTGGATACAAACATGATGACAGAGAGGGCCGAGAATCTTCGTAAGCTCGTCTGCGTGCAACCTCTTCCGGTGCTTCTGCCCTATTTGAAGGCCTCCCTTGGAACATCTGGCACAACAGGCAGCACCATCCATGTGAGCCAACACAATGATGAAATGTATTGGGCAGTATTGCAAATGCACAATTTTTGAAGACTTCTTAAAGATATTACTCATGCTTCCAGGCCATGTGAATGACAATGGAGAATTTTAATTTATAAGCACTTGAGGCTTAGTTTATTTTATTTTAATTTGTTTGTTGGGGGGGTGGGGGTGGGGAATGGAGAGCAATATGAAAGTGTGATGACAAAGGGGACAACTTCCAAGTTCTGTGAGTTCCTCGTGGGAGAGTTAAGCATTGAATGGAGACAACTGATAGAAGCATTGAATGATGGAGGAAGCCATGAGAGAAGACATCAAACCAGCAGCTATCATCATGCAATCATATGCATCGTTGTGGTGGTTCTATAATGGGAAGATGGTGTAAGAAGAGGTTAAGATGAGCAAGGATGAAGCTGGTATACGCGCTAGGTTTAGTAGGTCGCATGAAGAAGATACAATTATGGGCCAATGCGACACATAGGAGGAGTGGGAGAAACTGGTTCTGTTGTTGATGACATGGGGAAAAGGGGGCAGAAGGGTATGATGATTGCTCATATAAGGTTCCTAAGTGGAAAGGCAAAGGATTATCAGAAGATACGGATGTCTCAATCTTTTTCAGTTATACAGACAATACGGGATTGCAGTTCAAGTGCAGGAAAGGTAAACAATTGATCCTTGATAGTTATTATAAAGACTAAAGACTAGAGAGAAGAAGGCAGCACTCAAAGGATAAAGAAAAGTGGTAAGGGCCTTGAATGGAATTTAAATCCTATCTGTAAAAAGTAAATGAATAAATAAACAAACCGGTTTTCACCTCATGTACTATTACAGCAAATGAAAAGACATCAACACTCTTTCCATATGCTTCTCGACGATAAACCTCAGGCGCCATGTAGCGATCTGCCAAATGAGAAACATCAAAAACAGATTTCTAAGCCTTCATGAGCTCCTACCATAGCAAAAAATTGAAAGAGATGGGAGCATCTCACATGAACCCGTTCCTCCAGACATTTTGTAAACAAGCGAATCTTTCCTCTGGTCAATCTTGCTTAGTCCAAAATCTGTAATCTTGAGGTGTCCAGCGTCATCCTGTAGGACATTTCTGTACAAGGTGTTGAAAAATAAGAAAACTGATGAACACACAAAATGGATTCCCTAAAGGACTACAGCACAGTATTGGCACTTCCGTACCTTGGTGTCAAATTCCTGTGCATAATAGGGTGTGGCTTATGCTGGTGCAGATAATTTATGCCTCTGCAGAAATTTTTTTAATGATAGGTAGGTTCACAAGTTCAGATAATTTTATCAGACTTCACCAGAAACAGCTGAAGAAACTCAAATACCGCAAGAGAATTAAATGGGAATATAGCATTTAGATAAAGAAAAAAGAGTATTCAACTCTTTACAAATACAAGCTTAAGAAAATAACTTGCAGCAAACATTAAACACAACAAAAATTAACTTTTTTTAATTATACGGTAAAACAAGAGATTATTATAGAAGTAGAAAAGTATGGTACAGGTGAGTGAGACATTCACAGTACCAGACCAAGGTTATCAACAAGTTTTAAAAATAAAACCCCAAAATTGCCTAAACCAAGAGATCATCTCAGCTCAAACTCAGCCCAGACAAACATGGAGGATGAGAAAGGAATGGCCGTCTTCACAAAGACTCTTGAGTCAAAAGGAACACATAATTACCAGATTTACTACTTTCCTCAAAAATACAAGCATGACTTTCCCTCCAAATGATGCGCTTAATGGTACGCGGAATCACCCAAATAAAGTGAGATTGTCCCTTTTCAATGTGGACAATCATTCATGAACCCACACACAAATTCAAGCTTCAACTACTTCTCTCATGTAACTTTGGAATGATGATTCTTAAATATTGTCGAAGTTGGGATCTTGTTCAGATATTTGCAGATGCATTTGAAACTTTATGGATCATTCATTTTCAGTGCAAAAGGACTTAAAAGTGGCATTTCAAGGTTGCATTTTATTGGTTATAGTGCTAACACTCTAGGATGAGTTTTATTCAAGTTGGGAAGAATAGATGGACACAAGCCATGAGATGTAAATCTAACACGAGTGGGCCCCACATAGTAGTAATTTGATTTAGTTCCTCATGTTAGGCAGTTTAGAATACTTTAGAAATGTCCCTTTGACAGAGTGTTTCTAGTTATGACAAAACTTTGAGCCAATAAGCTATCTTCCTTATTAGCTTGCATAACAATTCAGGAAACTAAAAATTACGCTACTGAAGAGCGTGCATTTGCCCTAAAGCATGAAAAATGCAGACAAGTTATGCCTCAAGTCCCAACGTGCAAGCCTCGATGTAAGTCCTATAGGTTTAGATATATTTTTCTACTAAATTGCAGGCATTTAATAACGATAAGACTAATTTGCCAGTGATAGATATCCATACATTGAGCTAGTGAGACATGCGATGATGCAAGATGTTATAGCAAAACTCGAGGCCAAGTTTTTCACTTGGGAACAAACATGATGGACCACATACGTGCATAATGAAACCCTGTGGCTTTGATTATTTATTTTTAAGTTACCTTAATTACTCTGAAATTGTAATAGGATACTTGAGCATTGTTTTGGATCCCCAAATTTATAAGTTTTGGAAGGGTCTCCGTTCTTTTAGATCATGTTTTCTTATAAATATACAAGAAAACTACATTTTATTATTGGTTATTTTATGTTTTGAGAATTAAGCTTTGAAGATTTTCATCTTCCTTTGATGAATAAGTTATCCATTTGTAATCAATCTTGCTTCGGCCATACTTGAACAATTTGGAGCATACTAATGCACCAATTCCAAAATCAATGGATAAAAACAAATATAACTGAAAAAACCAATTAATTAAAAACTATATGTTATTAAGGGAAACACATGATACAAAAAAGAAAGCATTAGCGATAAATTGATGTATCAGGTGGGCTCATAGTTTTCATCAATAAAATAAATTAGTGTTAACATATAGAATACCGTTTGTCTAATGCGGTGGTCAAATCTTCAGTATAAAAGGAGCCCTTGAAAAAAATAACTTTAGGTTCCAACAATTCATACGGAAAGATATTATTTGTATATAATTAAAGATGGATAACCCTATGAAAGTACTTGTTACCTTGCAATATCTAAAGCATAAGCCATAGCTGTTGCTGGTGCTAATTGGCCTTTCTTGTTTAGAATATCATACAAACTTCCCTAGCATTCAGAAAAATACAGCGATCAGAACAGTTAATTCTAAAACCTAACAACTTGTCTGTATAGAAACTCACATTGCGAAGATACTCCGTTAAAAACATCAAGCGATCAGAATGCTTTAGAACACCAAGAAACTGTACTATATTTGGGTGGCGCAAACTTTGCCACAGGGCCAATTCATTCATAAAAGTAGTCCTGTAGGTAAGGAAAACAAAAAAAGATAAACACAAACAAATAGAAAGTTATAAAATCTACATGTATAAAAACAGCCCGTGAAAAAAATTGTGTTGTGGAACCCAATATTGAGATGCGGGCAAGGCACATAGGATTGACAACATATGAGGGAGGAGGCGCAAGACGATGCGTTCACCTCGGTAATGCGAGGCGTACTTGGTTTTTTTTTTTTTGGACATAATAAAGTTGCATAACAAATGAAAAATAATGCACACTACATAAGCGTTGAGGAACTTGCAAACATCCGCTAAATCACTTATAAAAAAGGCAGAAAATAACTTTGATAACTTTATTAGAAAACAAGGAATAGATAATTTCATATCATAAATGAGAGATCTCACCTGACCCTGTGAATTGATGCTATGCAAGAAGGAATAGTCTTTGCAGCAACTTCTGTACCACGCCACCTCACCAAGTAATTTTCACCAAACACTCCCTGCCATATTCCAAATTAAAAACTAATTACAAGATCTTCAGCTTATGGAATCACGACAAGTGTTGAATTGAAAATTCTAAAGTGCTTCATTTTTTCTATGGGCAGGAACTAAAATTGAAGACTGTATTCATAAGAAATTGAAAGAACCAGTAGTTACTTCTCCAATAAGAGTAGCTCCATCCATATCCACCTCACATGCATCAATTTCATAGCTTGGATTTTGAGAATCGAGTTCAACCTATAACAAGACATTAGTTACTACATTAGTCCATAAGTTACAGCAATCAAAAATCTTATAGTCTTTGTGAGAAACTAATACTTCCACTTAGAAAAAGGGTTTAATTTTTATTGTTATTGTTGTTCATGTAGGATCCTATCTAGTTGGACTCAGTGCCCTTTATGAACATTTAATTGTATCAGGTTCCTAATCATATTCATTGACATTACTGCTGCTGTCATAGTAGAACAACATCAAGGTTGAAAGGTCAAGTTACTGAACCTATTTGAGATGTATGACCTCCTCTTACTCATATATCTCAACAAAGCAGGCCACCAGATTTCGAAACCTGATCGTTTTGTAGAGATATGAAGGGAAGGGTTTGCATAAAACCACATGCATATGTGAACTAGTTAAGAAATTACTGCTAAGACCGATGAGATAAATGCTTGAAGAACATAAATGATACAACAAATAACTTTCACAAAGGCTGAAACAGTTGGTTGCTTCCATGCAAGATATATTGATGAAAATCTATAAAGTATTGCATAAGTAAAGTTAAATAGTGACGTACCGTGTCAACACCACCCCATGCTTCTAGTATCTTGCATATCTGCTGATAACCAAACTTGCGAGCATCTGACAGTGGCTGCAGTCCGGAGTTAAATCATTATTTCTACCATACAGTTACCAGTCAGCTATACTCTACTACTCTGACAGTTATCACAGATTCTTTTGTTCTTGCTCCATCACATGTTTCATACCTTAATAGAGGGACTTATCAGATGAAACCATAAAAATTAGCAGGATTTATATTGTACACAGAGAAGGAGCTTATAATGTAAAAACGTTTTCCGAAGGTATGAATTACTCTACCATCATTATTCTCAATAGAGATAACTAAGGAATGCAATGAATCAAAAGATGAGCCAAAGGTGTGATGGCTCAGTGGTTGAGCAGTGGTAGATGGTATCACTAGGTCACAGGGTCGAACACAACCGGTGGTTTCTGGGGTGAGAGGGGTTAAGGGATAAAAAAAAAAAAGGATGAGGAATCTTTTTTTTTTTTACCTTAAGGTCGGATTTTTTGTTTTTTTTTTATTTTGAGAGAGAAAAGTATTCCATGGATGAGAATCCAAACAAAGGAGAAAAAGATATGGACAATAGTAAACAAAATAGAGCAATGGAGGTTGACTTATATGTAACCTCCAGTGGAAACCATTAGATCGAAGGTCATCTACACCACAATTTATGTCATCAGTCTTCATTGTTTCCCATTTGAGTTTTTTTTTACTTAGAACCAAACATGCCATTTTTTGTTTTCATTATCCTAACATAATTATCTTCTCTTTTAAGTAATTAGTATTTATGTCATGTGCCATATGAACATTTTTTTCCCTTTACTTTATGGGTCTGTTTGGTTGTACGAAAAATAGACATGAAAATTGAAACCATTTCCATGAATCCGATTCCGAGGCCTCCCCTCGGACTTGGATTTCCACGAGTAGTGGGAAAACGGTCTTATGAAGAATCAAATTCCTGTCAGTAAATAGACAACCAAACAGCGAAAATCTGCATAACAAGGGAAATGAATTCTATTTCCCAAGGAAAATGGCTAACCAAACAGACCCTACAATTTTCTTCAAAAGATCCCTCGTGGGGAAATACTCTTCCAATTTTGTTACATGAAGAGTGAATTTCTTTAGTACATCTAACTACAACAAACTCGTAAATTTAGCATAAACAATAGCATCATTCCACTAATTTAAGGATTTTTTTTTTCTCTTTTATTTATTTATTTCATTTTTTTGCCAATTCAGAACTCAACTTTCAATAAATAAAAATTTGGATGTTAAGAAAGCTCTAGGCTAGATCTACAAAATAAATATATATATATATATATATATATATTTTTTTTTTTTTTTTAAATATTTTTTTTTAATATATATATATATATATATATATATATATATATATATAATATTTAAAAATAAATAAATATATATATATAGTAAAAAGAGATTCAAAGCAACATAAAAAGTATAAGAAATTTCACACATATGCTGATGCAGATTGTGGCAGAAGCAAACATAAATCTAATTAAAAGAGACAATCACACAAATCATGAAGGATTTTTGTTGTGTCACAAAATAATTTCTCTCTCTCAAAACGTAAACATAAAACTTCATGATTAACTTGACAATGACTCACAGGCCTTATTCATAACAAAATTTAACTTGGAGAATCAATCAGATATCTAATCCTAATAGGAAATTCAAATTTTTTTTAAAGAAATGTATACACTTTCATTAATAATCCAAAACTATACAATGAAAACCTACAGAGACTCCATGTTTGGAGCCTCTACCCAAAACAACTCCTACATTACATTGAAAATTACAAACAAAAAAACCCAAATCAAGCACCCTACCACATCAAAAAAACAGGAATCCAAAACCAGCTGCAACCACATAACTAAGGGTATGCTTGGTTGCAATTTCATGGATGTGATTCTCATGTTAGGTGGTCACACACATTACTCCTCCTAAAGCATGTGATTCTCATGTTTACGGGACTTCTATTCCTACCATTGATCATAAAATCCAATGATAGATGATGAGTGTTACCTCAATTTAGCTTAAATGTCGGCGGTCCCCTCATGGATTCCCATAGAATAAGATTTCATGCAATCAAACACAACCTAAGTCTCTACATAAACAGCGAGGTGTACAAAAGAAGTAGAAAGTAAAACATGTACACATGTGTAGAATATATTTGACGCATGCTCCTGCATCATATGCACCCACCGGCACCACACACACAATTTGGTATCTAAATAATCATTTTGTCCTTATCTTTATCGATAAACAAATACTTCCAGGTCCAATCCACCATCTCTCCCCAACTTTTTACACTTCAGTAAATCCATCACCATATCACAATGATAGTTTCACAATGCTAAATTTCACAGTTAAAAGATTTGACAAGTTTGAAGTCCTCAATCAATCTGCAAGAATGCAGGTCATTTAAGACTTCTACTGATAAATATGAAAAGATCTTTCTTGGCAATCTTGTCGCAATTTCTGGTTTTCCAAATTTTTTACTCATTGATTGGTTTTCCACTTATTCTAACCTACATGAGCTATCATTGACATGTAAGTTAATGTAACTCAATGATAAAAAACAGTATTGGTCGTACATTTCCATGACTTGTGGATCCTGTCTTCCTGGCATGGATAAATAATAATAATAACAACAGAAATAGTGAATAATAAATAGTAATAATGAATACTAATAAATATAAATAATGAATAATAATAAATAGTAATAATAATAATAGTAATAATAGATATAATAAATAATAATAGATAAAGAAGAAGAAGATTGAATGGCTTTCTCTAAGAAACCTCTAGAAATAAAAATTCAATGACTTCCAGATTTCTTCTTTTTTTTTAAGAATTATCATAGGGTTTTTTTACATGATTGTAAGTCATTGTGAACTGACAAATACAATTAAAACAAATATTCAGAAGTACTTATAATTTAGACAGAAGACATTCTAAACACGTTGAGCAAAAGTCATAAAATCACAGTCTCCGGGTCTCTATCAATAATGCTTGGCAGCAAAAAGTGACCAAATAGGGAAATCTGGTTATGATTAAATGAGCAGGCATTTCCTATATTGTTTGAGAAACTTAGAAATTCCCAAACATTAAAGAAAAGAAAAAAAAGAAACATAAAAGCTTGATTATAAGAAGTAATGTATATAAATATCAATAGAGTATCTGAAAAACTTAGTTCGGGATAACCCATTTTCCTTTCTACATTTGTTTGTTTCCATCGAACTTCTTTTCCAAAAAGTACTAACATATTCATGCTAATATAAAGAAATACACCAAGTCCAACAGGCACAAGTAATTCCAAACCACCAAAAGTACTACATTAATTTCAATAGGCGGCAAAATAAGTAAATTAGTGGAGAACTTACAGTGCGTCCCCAGCGATCAACTGAGTTGACATCAGCTCCTTTCTCAAGAAGCAAAGCAGCAATGTCAGTCCAACCTTCGCAAGAAGCCAAATGAAGGGCAGTCCTCTTATCGTAATTAGCTAAATTTGGTGATACACCTTTCTCAATTTCATGTAGCACCCCATCCATATCACCCTTACTCGAAAAGTACAGAAGCCGGTATGGACCTTCCAAGTCAACCATTTGTTGCTGCATCCGCTGCCACATAATGCAATCAATACAACATTTATTAAACAGGATAAGTCGTGAATATGGATGTATGGTCGGATTAGTATGATAACCAGATTCTAAAGCAGCTTAATTAGTTACAATTGGTACCAAAAGATACATATCCTTTGCATGGAAGAAAACAAGTAAGCGTGCAAAATTAATAACAATGAAAACTCATCAATGATCTAATTAGAATTATGCCAGTTTTAAAACCAGATTTTGACACAAAACAACCTTCTAGCAGATAAATGGTTCTCCAAAATTCTTTAATTTCACATGCAATGAATTAAACATCAATATTCATGCAAACTCTAACCAGAATGATGCAATCCTAAAATATATCTTTGGATGGAAAACTTTGCACCAAAAACGTAACATTTGCCAAAACAGCCTTTTTTTCCAAAACCATTTCTAACCACTACAAGTCTACCTTCCAAAACACATACAAATTTTACTATCTATAAGGAATTTGGTGATAGCAGGGCTAGGATTGAAATTTGGGGGAGGGGGGATGTTGACGATGGAGATTCATTCTCTATATGTTTGCAAATATAAAGAAGAAAAGGAACATAAATTCAAAATGGGTATGTGGAATATACATGTGGCGGAGAATTTTTTTTTACTCAAAACGAAAATTGTCATAGCTATCTACTTAATTGTCGAGTTTTAGAAAACTTGATATCGTTGAAATGCATTTTTAAACATCTTTCCAATGAAACCAATGATCAATGCAAACAGTTAAAATTATAAAATATATGCATTTCATGCTGTATGCATTTGTATATATATATGTGTGTGTGTGTGCCGACCCCGAAAATATCGGGAATGGGCTTTGATGATGATGATGATGATGTGTGTGTGTGTAATGCATTTCACATCGTAAATATTTTCAATATTTATCAAAGAACGAGACGGACATCCAAAACACATTCAAACAAAGACCCTGAACTTTATATTTTGAAAAATCAAAGTTCGGGGAGAACTCAATGCGGCAGTTTAATTTTTTTCCAGTTATATAATTTTAACTGAGTTTGACTTAATGCGTGACTCATTTTCTATTATGCCAACGACATGGGTAATACACTAGTACGTAATAAAAATATATTTAACAACAAAGCTTTATTTTTAAAAGTATAATTTATCATACACGTATTTGACACTAAGAGAGTTAAGACACTCCATCAGAAAGTCCATGAGGTCATCAACATTTTCATATATTTCAAAAGTTGTATTTCTTTACAAATGTTACAAGCATATTATAGCAAATTTGTATCACATATGAGACACTATTGATCTACAAGTGAAATAATATAACTAAACTTCTTGTTGAAAAGTAAATAATGTCATAATGTTCAAGCCTGTATCTGTGTTGTGTTTTTTAGTTGTCGTAACCGTGTCAATACACTGACACCCATGTCCGTGTGGTTGTTCCATGGAATAAAACCAACTGGTGGGTATAAAATACAAAAGCAGAAGACAAATATCACCTCTCACAGTAATTTACAATCGTTCATCTATACCGAAACCCCACCTCTCACACTAATTTGCAATATTCCATCTATACTGAAACCCCATGAAGCAGATTGAGTTGAATTATGGAGTCCAGACTATATGGAGCTTGAGACTCAGAAAGATTAAACATAGGACCGGCTGGAAGCATTTTTTTTCCTTTTTTTTATCAATCAAACAGCAGGGGATATATTAATAAGCAAAAGTGTCTAGAAGGTCACAAATACAAGCAGGGGAAATGCCTGCGCAAGCAAAAGAAGAAGAAGAAGAAGAAGAAAATGATTTTCTCAATCAAAGATATACACATGAATATATACCACAACTAAATCTCCCACACTTGACCCCAGTGCCACACTAAGGATTTGATGTGCCTGCAGATAGAGGTGCAAAGACAGCTTGATTGAACCTCGGTTGGAAGCAATTCAAAGCCAGAAAAAGGAACAAAAATTCAAAGACATCTTGATTGAACTCTGGAATGTATCTATTAGGAAATAATAATAATAATAATAATAATAATAATAATAATAATAATAATAATAATAATAATAATAATAATAATAATAATAATAATAATAATAATAATAATAATAATAATAATAACAACAATAATAATAATAATAATAACAATAATAATAATAATAATAACTTCTTGATGTTCACCACCTCTTTTACAGAAAATAAAGACTTAGTTTCACGATTTAATTTTGTCATAGAAAACGGTTTTTTGTTGACAAGTCAAAGGAAGGATCCTACGGGTGTATAAAATAGAAAGCTAGGAATGGTGAGAAAGCAGGACGGAAAGGTGTATGTGAGCTAGCAAAAGCTGTAGGAGCTGTTGATAAGACTTTATATCAGTGTCCTAATTTGCGTATCCTCATGTGGCCTGCATCAACATGCTAAAACATGATGACAAAAGCACATGCAGAGAACATGAACAAGTAGATAGATTTGCTACTAAAAGCAATGAAGTTTGCGACTGGAGCACATACAATAGATAACATTCACAAAGGTTGAAACAATTTGTCGCTTACATATAGGAAATACTGATGTAAGCAAATATAAAAACTAAATAAAATATACATGAACAAATAATGTCTAAAAACCAGATAATGAAATACCGGATCTATTCCACCCTGTGCCTCCAGGATCTTGCATATCTCCTCGTGTCCAGAGCTGTGAGCATCTGATAATGGCTGCAATGCAGATCTAAATCACTACCTCTGGTATACAATTAGTAACATAAGACAACACTAAAAACAACAAGGAGTTTAGGAAGTCAAAAAGTTGCTTAAAGGTATGGATCCTTCGATCCCCATCTTAGAATTCATATAAAAGCGTCTATTGAAACTAAGGGTGTATTTGATTGCATGGAATCCACTGGGGTGGGGGAGAGAGACTCACATTTAAGACCATTTCGAGGTTACAATCATCATCAAATTTTAGATTTTTTTATCAAATGTGGGAACTGGAATCAAACTCGTTGCTCTCATAAAGAATGTGATTCCCATGTCAATGGAAATCCATTCCCACATTTGATAATAACAAGTCTAGAGGTTGACGAGATCGCAATCCTAAAACTGCCTTCAAGGTAAGTGATTCCGGAATGGATTCCATGCAACCAAACACGCCCTAAAATTATGTGGAATTTTTTTTTTAATCTTTTATATTCAGATTATCCTACCATTATGATCTTCTCTTTGAAACCTTTTTTTTGTAAAGCAAACAAGGGTTGGAGGATTGCACTCTTATGAGATCTCTCTGGAATCAGACTTCTGTCTCGTAATTACTTGTTGCCCAGTGGACCCATTGAAAAATGCGTTTGAATAGTCGTAATCAACGACACCCCAACCAAATCCACCATACACTCTTGAGCATATAAATATGCATGTCTTTGAGTTTTGCAAGTGACTCTTGAGCATATAAATATCCCATCTTTAATTCATTTCTTATAATAGGTGAAGTCTCATGGGGATTATTATGTTCCAAAGTCATTTCTAAATGTTGCAATGGCTTTCATATTAGCACGAGCAATCATTTGAACCATAGTTATATCTTACGACATACGGTATAATACTTGATACATATCGTATCTAAGCCTCATCGATATGGTATTATATATATTATGATACACTGATGTAGGATGATGTTGACATTTACCGTGTACAAGAGAGTAGTGACATGAATGAATGGATGGACAATAGGCAGTAGCTTACTTGTATGTAAGTCACACGTCAATGAAAGTGTTTTTGAGACCTCCTTGATTGAATAAGTCTTGTTCATGTCTATTATATGCTTAAATATATGTTTTTTTTTATCTACATACTTAGTTCTGCACCATATCTTATGACGTGTATCTTGAATTTAGGTTTCCGATACATGATATCATACGCACTTGATAACTATGATTTGAATCTTTAAGGATTTTTTTTCCTACAAAATTTTGCATTGCAACCATAAACAACCTAGACGGTCATCAGTTGTTTATGAGGATACTTCCTCTTTTAGCATTAACTTGGTTTTCACCTTGACTGAGCTGCAAACTTCGGAGTTTCACAACAAAATCAAGAAAAGGCTGCACAACCACATTAACAAATGCCAAATGAGAAGAAAAATACAATAAAAGAGCTCCTTTTTCACAAGAAGCGTCAATATTCTTTTGAAAGTTGGGCATCGTGATCTTTGAGGCAGCCATTGACATTCTTGTTCTCCAGCAGACAAGTATTGGAACTAACAGACATTCATGATCTTTTTATTTTGATTTTCAATGATTTTGTTGTTGATTGCGATAGGTTGAACACGAAGCGGCAAAAATAGGGGATGCTCTAATATGAGTAAAAGAGTGGATGTTTCCTATTTATCATCATAAATGTTTAAGACCTTAATACATTTATCTACAAACTTCGCGATGAGCACAATCATCAATATGCAAAAATAACACGAGTACTGAAACTATCAGTTCTATATTAACATGTTTCTACAATTGTTTGGTCTGTTCCCATTTCTTTGCCAAACTAAAATCTACTTTCATATTAATCTAGTACAAATAAAGTGGTTATGACCACGAAAAAAAAAGTAAAGTGAGGAAAATAGTGGAGAACTTACAGTGCGTCCCCAACGATCAACAGGGTTGACATCAGCTCCTTTCTCAACAAGCAAACTAGCAATCTCTGTCCAACCTTCACACGATGCCAAATGAAGTGCAGTCCTCTTATCATAATCAGCTAGATTCGGTGACACACCTTTCTCTATCTCTTGTAATACCCCATCCTTATTACCCTTACTTGCACAGTAGAGAAGCCGATATGACCCTTCCACGTCAACCATTTTTTCCTACGTCCACTGCTTATAGTTATACAAAGCAAATATTTAAATCCCAATTATATATCTTTTATCCTAAAATCCCTAATGATCAAATGCATGAACATGCCACTTCTAAACCTAATTCTGACTGAATCTTTTGATCACCATTACATTAATTTTGCACGAAAACACCTCTAAATAGAATACCCAATTCTAAACAAATGAATATCTGAACTTCCAACACGTAATTTATGCCAAAAATGCAAAAGATTAGTATGAAACCCCAATTCCAAAATTTCACTATTGTTCACACAAACTAAGCAAAATGCAGAGAATTGAATAACATATAATATAAAAAAAATATCACCTTCGATGAGGTAAGTGGTGAATTCTCTTCAAGAAAGCTATAGAGAAGTTGAGACACCAAAATCCGAAGAGATTCACAGTACAGAGTGTAAGCAATTTAAATACAACAGAGGAAGACAAAAATTCCAAAGACGTCTTCATCGATTAATGGTCTCGGAGGTTCCAAAGCATTGATTCTCTGTTTTTGGGGAAGAAATCAAAACCCTAGAAATTTACGCTTCTTCTCTTAGCTTCTGATTTGGAGCAATTGAAACCTAGGTTTAGGGTTCTACGAAAACAATTCTAGGGTTTTTTTTATTCTTCTTCCCGCCTTGTTTTTTTGGTGTTTTCAAAGTTTGGTGTGTGTGGAGTGTAGTTAATTAACTAGGCGGGTGAGCTGCACGTGATTTTAAATATTATATGAAATTAAGCTAAAGGTACTTTTCATAACAAAATTTTAAATTAATATACTTATTATACAAGAAAAAACATTGTTTAAGCAAATTTTTAGAATCAACACTTATTACTTTGACTTGATTTTTTAATACTTTTTATAATTCCATCTTTTTTACCCATTATTCAAATTGAAAAAATAATTGTTACACTCAAATTAGGGTTGTCCCCTCGTCCACCACCACCACCAATGCCAACACTATAATGGAACTAAGTCCATGCCAGCAGACAACCACTTCCTCCTCTCGAGTCTACATCCACCCACCACCATTGATGACCACCACCGTCGATTGTTGATCGAAACAAACCACACACCACCTCCTTCCCCTGCTCTATTCAAAGTTCAAACAACCCATCACCATCGCTGGAGAAGATGACATCAGACCCACTATCAGAGAATATGAATAGCACCGCCGAAGAAGACCATGCATTAGAGGTCTAATCATCTCCGATGGTGTAATTGCTCTGATCTAGGACTTCTAATCAGAGCTATGCTGGGGTTGATCACAGATTGGTCAATGGTGGAGAAACAGTTTAAATGAAAACTACACGAATCTATATTACAATTCAGATTGATTGAGAAATGGGTTGCGGGTTTGAGATTCATTTCTTATGAAAACATGTTTGTAAATATAAAATATTGAGAGGGGCAACGAAAATGAAAAAATGGGGAAAAAAGTTGGTGAAGTATACATGTGGTAGAGAGAGAAAACATTGTGTTTTTTTTTTTTTTCAAAATGAAAATTATCACAACTATCTATATAGTTGTCGGATTTTGATAAACTTTGTATTGTTAAAATGCAATTTTAAAGATTTTTCCAACAAAACCAATGATCAACACAAACATTTAAATTTTCAAAATATGTATTTTATTATTAAAACATGTAAATATTTTTAATATTTTAATGCCTAAGTAAATATTTTTCAAATAAATGAACGAACATTTTAATGAACATTCAAACAAAGACCCCCCGAACATTTAATCGATTCTAATTTTAACAGAGTTTAACTCTAAAAAATTTGTATTTTTTTCCGTAAAATAGGTTTTGCCCTAAAAAAATTTGTTTACATTTTAAAATATGAATTTGTTTTTTATGAAACTGATTAAAGGTAATGGCAGAGATAAAGGTAAGGGTGTCCAGTGCACGACAATTAGCAACAAAAAAAGTATATATAAGTGTCAATGACATGGTAATATGATAGTATAAAACATGTAGAAGGGCAAATCAAATGAAAATTGTGAAAAAGAGTTGCCAGAATGTATATAGGGCGGAGAGAAAAAAATATTTAATTTTCAAAATATAAATTATCGTAACTACTCACGTAGTTGTCGAATTTTGATAAACTTGGTATCGTTGAAATGCAATTTTGAAAATCTTTCTAACAAAACCAATGATCAACACAAACACTTAAAATTTCAAAATATGTATTTTATTATTAAAACATGTAAATATTTTTAAATTTCCATTCCTAAATAAATATTTTTCAAAGAAACGAATGGACATTTTAATGAACGCTCAAACAAAAATCTGAAACATTCAACCGATTCTAATTTTAGTAGAGTTTTACTCGAAAAAAAAAAAGTATTTTCTTATTTATTTTTCTGATGTAACTGTAATTGGCCAGGCAAACTGCTGCAAAGACCAATGACTTGGTTGGAGACTGGACAACTACATCCGTTGTTCTCGCACAAGGCCTAATTACTGAAGGTGTCAAGGTTTGTGGAACATTATGAGCGTGAGGTTAGTTTTAGTGTATATTTTGCTTCACGACATGGACTAAGAAAGGATGTTAATTATCTAGGTGGTGGCAACTGGTGCAAACTCTGTTCAGATTACATGAGGCATTGAGAAAACTGCCAAAGCTTTAGTTGCTGAACTCAAGTTAATGTCAAAAGAGATAATTTTAAAAAATAAAATTTTATCGAGTCTGCATCTGTTATAATATATTACATATTTAACGACTAAATCTTTCCAGGTAACTGGGCCAAGTTGAATAAGCCACAATCAGATATGGTTGCCTGATCTGAACTTGTATATACTGCTAGAGTAAGTCTAGGGAGCTAGGTTTGAGAGTCACTTTTGAGGTAAGTTTTGATTTTTTTTTACACTTTTACCCCTTATTTTTAAAACACAAACACAAACACCATTAATAAAGGGGTAGAAGTGTCAAAAAAACCCAACCTGGCTCAAAAGTGGCTCACAAACCTGGCAGAGCTAGGTTTTGGTTTTTTTTTTACATTTTTACCCCTTCTCTTTAAAACACAACCACAAACACCAAGTTACACTTGTGAACTTGGAGCTATTCTGAACTTGATTACTAGTGTAACCATTTACAAACGACAACCTGATATGTGGAAGGTGACTGCGTTCATTTCCAACACCAAATTATCAGTGATGAAGATGATGTTCAAATCATCACAACGAAATTTAGTAGGTTTGAATGTGATTACATTTATGAAGAAATTTGTTTTATTTTCTTTCATTTGGGGGTCTTTTTCCCCAACGTGTGCAAATTACAAAGTCATTACATTCTCATATTAATCAAAAATGTTCTACAAATTATAAAAAGAAAATTTAATTAATTATCAGATTTGGCTGAAAAACAGTGCCAGATATAGGCGTCAAATTTGCCTCATAAGTGGTGGATATAAGCCCGCAATTGAGTAAAATCCGGCGCTTATATCCGCCAGAAATACAGATTTAAGTTTTAGGTATTTCAGGCAGCTTAAGGAACTTATCCGCCAGAAATAACCTTTTCTGACACTTATATATCTGGCTGTTTTTTAATCCGCCATTGCAATGTTGTTCTGGCGGATTAAACTTTTTTTTCCGCCATAAATAGACTGTATTTGGCACTTATCATCCGCCACAAATGAGTGGTAGTGCATTGCACTATACTCAAATGTAGACTTGTCAATAGATAAGACTTTTAATCCGAATCCAATGTATTTAGTAGAAGGATTTAAGGGTTCAATCAATAATTCGATTGTGATCCAAATCCGCTAATTTGATAACTTAATTGAGCAAATGTGGATTTGAGCATGTTTTTTTTTATTTTTTTATTGAGTCATTGACCATTTGTATTTATTTATTAATCCATGCCCGAAGGCTACATGACTGACCCTATAGGGTTAACCAAACCAGGCCCGAAGGCTACAATATTGTTGCCACTTAATACCCTCGTCGCCTTCATCTCGCATAGAGACTTGCTTTCGCTCCAGTCCATCGCATCCACCTTGCATGAAGACTCGCTTTCGCTTCGATCCGGTCTAGTCCATTTAAGCAGCTGCATTCAATACCCGAAGGCTTATCAACGGCGAAACAAATGTGCTCCTAATAATCGGGCGAAAACTCACAAAATCCTAACTGGTGAGTCTCGAACCCGCGACCTCTCACAAAATCCTATCTAATTCCATATAATATAATTTATATTTTACATTTATAAATTTAGTAAAAGGGAGAAACCCTTAAGAAGATCTCGAGGATGTCGGATAATTGACCACCTCGTTGTCTGCCTTTAAGGATCTACTTCAAGTATACAGTTGTAGTTTTGAACACGTTTTTGTAATGTTGTCGTGTTAAGGCCATGTTGTATCCTTGAAATATGTCATCATATTAGGGTTAATTGCAATTTCCCCCTATAATAGATGTCATATTCAGTTTTGCCCCCAATTAACATTCATATTGCACTTTCCCCCTAAGACTAATAGTCAATGTGCCTTGACCGTCTGTTTTCAAAGCATGTTACCAAAATACCCCTGAAAAATCAAGGGGGAAACAAAAATAACAACTTATCTATGTTTTGCAACATGGTTACTATGTTGTTGTTGATTGATTGTAGGTCTTTGTTAATCACCAATTGCATTTAGAATTTTGTTATATAGAGAAATCGTATAAATTTGAGAAGAACCAAGAGAAAATCAAAGAGATTCTGAAGAAGCATTGTCAAAAGGTAAAACGATTGATTGCTTTAGTTCATATAAGAATCTTTCTTTGGATGGTTTAGCTCTTGTTCTTTGTTTATTGGAATTATAGCTGATTCAGTTGAGGAAGGACTGATGATAACTTCAAGTTTCTTTTCACAATTGATGTTATTGTTCTTGTGTTTGTTTGATGATATTCGATGTTCATGTTTTTGTTCCTCTATGCTTTCTCAATTGAAATTTATTCGAATTTTACTTATTTCAATCATGTATGAAGTGTCTAAGATTGAAAATGTGTATTTTACTGGGGCTTCCAATGCTAATTCTGGAAATTAAGTTGTTATTCATGTCCTTCAAAAAAGGCAACAACTACTCCACACCACCATGTAAAAAAAATTCCTACTAACCTACACCACCAAAAAAATGTTTTTGAAAAAAACAATAATTTAAAAACAGGGTAACTTTCGACCAATTTAAACCCTCAATTGAGACCAATTCTTAATCTTATTAAAACACAAAAATTGTAGTACTCTGATTTATCTAATAAACACAACTTGAATCACTTTAAAATGCTTTTAAATGAGCAAATTATGGTCATTTTACTAAAGTCGCGCAAATCTATCTCGTAATGAAAATGGGACAATATCACTGACTTTCGGCCAACTTATATGCTCGATCGAGACTGATTATCAACCTTATCAAAATACAAAAATTTTAGTACTCTGAGTTATTGAATAAACACAACTTGAATCACTTGAAAATGTTTTGAAATGAGCAAGTTATATTTATTTTACTAAAGCCGCACAATGAAAATGGGATAGTGTCCCTGACTTTCGGCCAACTTATATGCTCGATCAAGATCGATTCTCAAGCTGATCAAAAAAAAAATTGTAGTACTCTGAGTTATCTAATAAACACAAGTTGAATCACTTGAAAATGTTTTGAAATGAGAAAGTTATGACAATTTTACTAAAGTCAAACAAATCTGTTTGAAAAAATTTGCTGAAAAATTTCTTGTTTGCAAAAACCTTGCATTGTTTTGGGCGAACAGGAAATCTTTAGCAACATTTTGTACTGTTCGCCCAGATCAATGCGAGATTTTGTAAAAACCTCGCATTGTCTCAGGCAAACAATAGTTTTTTTTTGTGATTTCTGAAGTTTACTTTGTTTTTGTGATTGAAAATATTTATGAAGTTTCCATGAGATTACTTTATTTTTTCTGAAAATTTCGCATTGTCGCATTAAATGATCATTTTTTAAAGTTTGTTAACAAATGGAACAATCAATATTGAAGAGAACAAACAAATTCTACAACAGAAGAAGTTAACAAAATGTTAACATTGTTAACTTCTTGAATTTTTTTTGCAAGAAATGAATAACTTGAAAGTTTGTTTCAGAAGTGTTGGAATCAAAATCTGAGACAAAGTGAAGAATGGATCCGAGGGGTTGCTGAAGCAATCGAGCCAAGAAAATGGAAGATGCGAGAGAGAAGATTTGCTTGCTTGTTTTGTGAGAGAGAATATGCAAGAAGGGAAGAAGCAATCGAACCAAGAGAATGAGTAGAAATCGATTTTGAAAGGGGGAGAAATGTTGTTTCGATTTTGAGAGAGAAGAATGTGTTTCAATTTGAATGGGGAGAAATGTTGTCTTCTTGTTTATATAGGTGGTGTGGGAAAGAGTGATGGTGTGAGAAATAAAACAGGTGGTGTGAGATAGTACTTTTGGTGGTGTGGAGTAGTCATTGCCTTAAAAAAAATTGTTTCTTCGTTAGTTGAAGGAGTCACTTAACACTTCCGAGGAATAAAGATCGAAATAATGACCTAGTTGTATTGTTGTTCACATCGTTTGTATGCTATGTGATGATACATCAAATAAGACTTGAATCGCAACTGTACACGTGGCAAATATCATTTATCATGAGGACCAAGTGCTTTAGTTTAGGCCCGACCCACGAAACCCGAAAAAGCAGGTCTAGTCCTCAAAGCCCAAAAGAGTCATTTAGAACAGATCGTAATCAGAGGCTTTAATCCAGGCCAACAAATCTCTTCGTTAAAGAATAGAGATGTTACAAAGGGCAGAAATCACTCGCCCAATGACGTATCTCAATGAAGGAAGAGATTGTTACAAAAAAATGTCTCCCCTCATCATGCCCTACATGATTAAGTCATGCGGAGAATTAATAACGAACATTATATAATGTAAATGGAGAAAGTTAAGTTGTAGGATAGTCACCTTTGTTTGTGTGGGTTGTGTTTCCCTTCTTATGTGATTATTGTATCTCTTAGTAGTTGATTATGCGTAGGAGTTGTCTTTGTGTCGAAGATTGTACTTCCTTGTTAGTCTTTGACCTTCGTAGAAATTAGGTTTCCTAGAAAACCATATCTTTTTAGACTGAGTATCGTATACCAGCAACCCTGTCTGTCTTGAGGAGGACTTTGAACTTTATTGGGGTCACCTTTGCCTTCTGGTCTGGGCTCCCATAATATGCTCCACTCCTGGGTAGAAGTTAGGCTATTGAGGAGTTGCATTTGCCTAAGCGAGCTAGAATCCCTGTATTTATCTGGCTCAAGCCTTGAAAGACCTTGAGCTAAGAAGGAGTAGTCTTCTCCCATCAAGGTTGGTCCTTCTATTTTAACCCCAATCCTGAACAAGAGTTGGGTTGTGGAAGGAACTTTCTTGCCTGAATAGGCTCGACTCCTGTTTATATCCTGTTTGATTCTTAAGAGGGTTATATCTCATAAGACGCCTCGGTCTTGAATAGGATCTGAGCTGTTGAATAACCATTTTCACTCGAATGGGCTCAGCTCTTGTATTTCTCAGGCTCAGTCCCCAAGGGGATCTAAGTTGGGATAAGTCTTCAGGCCTGTACAACCTTTATAATATACCTCAATCCTAAACAAGAGTTGAGTTGTCAATTAACCATCCCTGCCTGAACTGGCTAGGCTCATGTAGTTGTCTGGCTTAGTCCTAAAAAGGACTTTCTCTGGGAGAAGTCTTCTAGGCCTGTCTAGGTCAGACTTCATAATATTCTTTACTCCTGAATAGGAATTGAGTTGTTGAGGAACCATCATTGCCCGAACAAGCTAGGTCATCATGTTCCTCTGGCTTAGTTCTGAATAGGACATGCACCAGAAGGGGTCTGTTACATCTGTAAAAGGCTAGACTTAATAATAACCTCAATCCTGAACAGGAATGGAGTTGTTGAGGGACCAACCCCACCCAAATGGGCTAGGCCCTTGTGTTCCACTGTCTCAGTCTTGAATAGGACTTGAGGTGGGAAGGAGTCTGTTATGCGTGTAAAGGCTAGAATTAATAATAGCCTCAATCTTGAGTAGGAGTTGAGTTGTTGAGGGACTATCCTTTCCCGAACGGGCTAGGCCCTCGCATTCCACTGGCTCAGTTCTGAACAGGACCTAAGCTGGGAAGGAGTCTATTACGTCTGTAAAGGCTAAACTGAATAATAACCTCAAACCTGAACTGAGTTAAGTTGTTGAAGAACCATCCTTGCCCGAATGGGCTAGGCTCATGTAATCCTCTAGCTCAGTCCTGAACAGTACTTGCATTGGGAGCGAGTCTGTGATGTCTGTAAAGGCTAGACTTAATAATAAGTTCTATCTTGAACAGGAGTTGAGCTATTGAGGGACCATCCTTGCCCGAACGGGCTAGGCCCTCATGTTCCACTGGCTCAGTCCTGAACATGACCTGCACTAGGAACAAGTCTGTTATGACTGTAAAGGTTAGACTTAATAATAACCTCAATGTTTGTAAAGGCTAGACTTAATAATAACCTCAATCCTTAATAGGAGTTGAGCTGTTGAGGGACCATCCATGCCCAAACGAGCTAGTCCCTCGTGTTCCACTAGCCCAGTCCCGAACAAGACCTGCGTTGGGAACGAGTCTGTTATGCCTGTAAAGGCTAGACTTGATAATAACCTCAATTTTGAATAAAAATTGAGCTGTTGAGGGATCATCATTGCCTGAACGGGCAAAGCCCTCGTATTCCATTGGCTCAATCCTGAAAAGAACCTGCACTGGGAAATAGTTTGTTACGTCAGTAAAGGTTAGATTTCATAGACTTCATTCGAGTGGTGAGTTGTCCATGGACTGGGCTTGATTCGGTGTGTTGTACCTTGGCAAACTAGGTCACTTGTACGATGAGCGATCGCGACATTCGGTACGGCTAGGCTTTGCCGTTTGTGCACCATTTTGGTCTTCGTCCGATTAGGTTATCTTAGGAGTGGTGAGTCGTCCAGGGACTGGACTCGCCCACTTGCATGGAAATGTCCATGGAGTGGGTTCGCCTGCTTGCATTGGTCTGTCCATGGACTGGGTCTGGTCCGCATGTGCACATTGTGGTCTTGAGGTTAGACTAGGCTATGGGCGGTGAATTGTCCCTGGACAAGACTCGCCCACTTGTAGTGAACTGTCCATGGACTGGGTTCGCCCACTTGCGGTCGACTGTTCGTGGACTAGGACTGTCCATGGACTACTAATATTTCTATTGTGGCTGTTTTTCGTCAGAATTTACAAATTCGTCGAGTCTTCCCCTTTGAACCCAATACTCAATCTCATTCTTGAGACTTTGGCAGTCCTAGGTGATGTGGCTATGATCCTTGTGATAGGCACAATATTTTCCCTTATCACGCTTGGAATGATCGCCTTTGATCTTTGGGGGCCCATTTGACGTCTTCCCAATTTTTCATGGCAGAGAGGATTTTGGTCAAGCTGGAGTTGAGTCGAGTGTACTCAGATAACCTTGTGCTGACGTAGTTGGTGGCTCTATCAGGTTTGGCTTTATCCTCTTCTTCGCACCTCTTTTCTTCCCCCTGTCCCAGGCCATGGGGGCATGCTTAGCCTCATTTTCACATTCTTTTCTGGCGGCCAACATCTTTTTCAGAGTGATGTATTTTTGTGCACTTTTCAGCAAATCCGCCATATCCCTCGAAGGTTCCAGGGTGAGGAAGTTGTAGAACTAACCTCCTTGGAGGCCAGAAGTGAAGGCGGTCACCAACGTATTGTCGCTGCAACCATCAATCAGAGCCAGCTCGTTGTTGAAACGAGTGACTTATTCTCTGAGGCTCTCGTCTTGTTTCTGTTTGAGACTCAGCAGGTAGTGCAACCCTTTTTTGGTTCGCTGGCACTTAATGAATCTTGTGATAAATGCCTTTGCTAAGACTTGGAACGATCAATAGATCTTAGTTGAAGATTGTGGAACCAGGTCATTGTAGCCTTCTTCAAACTAGTGGGAAACGTTAGGCATAGAATGGCCTCTAAACTTTCTTTAAGCGCCATAATGTGATAGTAATGGCGCAAATGGTCCGACGAATCTTATGTTCCGTCATAGAACTCTAGCTTTGGCGTGGCGAACTTCATTGGAAGTGGGGCGCTCATAATCTCATCCGAGAACGGGGGGATGGTGAGATCGTACAAGACGTTCTGATTGGTTTACTCCTGTCAGACCAAGTTTCTGACCGTGGTGCGATCTATTTTAAGGGCGTGGTCCTCATGTTCTCCATTGTCCCTTAGGCTCTCCTGCCAGCCTGTTTTTTGATCCTCCCAGATGAGATTTTCACTTTCTTGGGCGTCATTAATCTTGGTGTGGGATCTCCTCGAATCTCCGCCGCCATCATGCGGCTGTTGTAGATCCTAAGCGAGCCTCTCAACTACTCATTCCAGGTAATCCATATGAACCAGGTTCTGGTCTACGTGGGGATCGGTCGTGGCTAACGAAACGACTGGGAAAGGTGACTGCTCTGCCCCTCGTTTGGATCGATTCGGCTGTGTGGTGGGGCTTCTTTGGCTGGAGGGTTGTCTGGTTCAACATTGTTGAATGCTCGAGATCTGGTGCTTGAGATCATTTCTCAATGTTCTGTTTAGCTTGGAAAAAACTTTGTAAGTTTGTTTCAGGGAAAAATTATTATTGTCTTCCCCACAGACGACACCAAACTGATGTGTTGAGATCTGTCGTCACCTATCCCGATGATATCTAACCTACAAAAAAGCAGCAGTTAAGCCCAAGACCATCGATATGGTGGCCGAAGGCACTCCGATGCGTATGTCAGATACCGGTTCGCAAAAAGTGAAGACTAAATGTAAAATTGCAGCGTGTAATCATGGGAATAGGTGTGCGTACCTTTCTTCCTCGTTTCATCGAATCTTATAGTGAGCTTTCCCTCACAAATTCTCTCTGCGTTTGAGGGCATGATGGATGGAGGAGATCTCGCATAAGATCTTACATGTTGCATGACTGAGTACTTCAACACTTGGCCCTATTTAGGATCCAATGCTTGATTGAGCTAGAACTGATTTCATGCAAGTGGATCTCGGGCCGATGACAGTTTTGAGATCCACTACTGGGGCATTATTTTCCTATGGAAAACCCTAAGACTCGTGCTTCTGGGGCTGGCGTGTCTTTGGCCTGGGAGCTTGACTTATGGGCTGAACAGTAGTCATGCGCATAGGTCCACTTAGGACTGCACTAAAGCCTTTTATGTGCTAGGGTTAGTCCATGCCACGTGTACGACTGTGATTGATTGATTGTTTGATGTCTCATCACAACTTGTTAAGTTCGGGGATGAAGAGGGGTTGCTCCATTGGTTGTGCAGTTGATGAAGCCTCACATAAGCATCGTGGCTCTAAACACGAATGGCTCGTCGAGCAATGGCCATCCTCTCCTCCATCGAAGATGTGATTAGAGATTTGAATGATAATTTTCTCGCTGATTACCATTCTTTTTTTGGTAAAGGTTCCAACAATGCAACCGAATCTCATGGTGTTCACTCTTTTGCATAGAAAGAGACCTACTCACGTGCAAATTCTTTTAGTTATTGTTTGAAAATGGTATTACAAACAGTATTAGATACCTTGGTATCTTGCTCATTGGTGGAAAAAATTGTCGAAGTTTGTGAGGGATGAACATTGAGGTTTGTCATGTTTTTAGAAAACCAAACTTTTGTAGCATGCAGGTTGGCCTCCGTGGGCTATGGATCTAAAAACTTCACCATTTTCGAGAACCCTCCTCCTAGTATTACAAGGCCTTTTTACACGAACAAGTTGGGTATACCTTATGTCAGATTCAACGGTTAAGAATTTTGAGCTATGAACATGATTTCGAGCAAGCTTGGATGCCAACCCAATTTTGATATCGAGTAAGATTATGATTAAAATTTTCTAATTAGATTCGTGTACTAATGAGCTTATATAGATAGGACTTTAGTTGCATGCGTCATTGTTCTTTAGTTTTTGTATTTGATTGACGATTTCATGGGTAAGGCTCATTAAGTTATCTTCCTCCCACCCTGATGCTAATACACTAGTCAGGGTCTTCCTAACCCATCTTCCCTACTGGAGTGTTTCTTGAGAATAGTGATGGAACAAATGATGAAATATTGCAAGTAGGTATTGTTAGATTGGAAGTTTGTGTTGAAAAATAAAGAGATCGACAAATAGAAAACAGAGAACATAACATCACCTTCTCAATTTAGATCTGCTGGATTTTGGCTTGTCAGCAATGGAAATTAGCTAACAACAGCTTGGATCAGATTGTTGAAACAGTCAAAATTGTTCAAACAACTAGCAACAATTGAATTCTTGAAGCTGACAGAGAAGAAAAACTAGTAGAAAAGGTGGTGGAAGCTTGAAGAAGCCTCCACCGCCACTCAGTGGCTATAAAAGAAGAAGGGTTGCCCCTTCTTCATCATCAATTTCTTTGTGAGTTAGGGTTCTTCCACAAAATCCCTTTTGTGTATGTGAGAAAGAAGGAGGAGAAAATGTGTGTGAGAGATATACGCACCCCACTTATATCTGTAGCGTCATTTAGACACGTGTGGATTGAATGTCATTGACGTTGTGTAAGAGACTCTCTCCATTTGTAGTCTTTGATCTCACTAGTGAAGCTATTCTCTTTGCCCATTGACTGGGCAAAGTTGTTGAATCACGTTAAATCGCTTGTGCGGTACGTGTTCAATTTTATTTTTATTTACTTTACATTGCCTTGATTACACTTTGGATTTATTACTTTCTATTGCAACTATCAATTGTGTTCCACATTTATTAATCTTTCGCGAGGTGCAACGGTTTGATTAGTTGAGCTTGTTCGGTTAGCTTAATCAATTCATTGGTTTCAGTCATGTCAATTTTCAAATAAAAGCCATGCTAAGATTGAAGGTATAGACTACAATGAAGTATTTTCCCAAGTTGTGAAACATTCTTCCATTCAAAGTTTTGCTAGATTTGGTTGCACAATTTAATCTTGAGTTAGCTCAATTAGATGTAAAAACTGCATTTTTGCATTGTGAATTAAAGTAGGATATCTATATGACTTAGCCAAGTGGGTTTAAGGTTGCAAAGAAAAAAGATTGTGTGTTTAAATTAAACAAGTCCTTGTATGGGTTGAAGCGGTCCCCAAGACAATGGTATAAGCGATTTGATCAATTTATGCTAGGGTAAAAGTACACTTGAACCCATTATGATCATTGTGTCTACTTCCGAAAGCTAAGTGATAGTTCCTTTTATATATTTTCTCTTATATGTAGATGATATGCTTATATCCTTCAAGAGCAAGTATGAGATTGATAAGTTGAAATGCTAGATGAGTACTCAATTTGAGATGAATGATCTTAGTGAAGCTAAAAAAATCCTTGGCATGGAAATTCAAAGAGACAGGGTGAAGGGAACTATGAGCTTGTCTCAACAAGCATATTTGAGGAAGGTGTTACAACGATTTGGGATGAATGGCAACACAAAATCAGTTAGTACACCTCTTGCCCCTCACTTTAAGCTATCTGGTTCTATGTCTCCTACTACTAATGAAGAACTAGAATATATGGCTCAAGTTCTATATGCAAATATAGTAGGAAATTTAATATATGCAATGAGTGTGTACGAGGCCCGACATTTCACAGGTAGTTAGTATGGTAAGTCGGTACATGCATCATTGAAGCAAAGGACATTGTCAAGCAGTGAAATGGATTCTATGGTACATCCTAGGTATAGTACATCTTAGTTTACTCTTTGAGAAAAATGTGAGCAATGGTCAGCATTGTGTTGGCTATGTGGATTTAGATTATGCAGGAGATCTGGATAAGCGACGTTCTACTACTTTATGTTTTTACTCTTGCTAAAGGACCAATAAGTTGGAGAACTGTGTTACAGTCTATAGTTGAATTATCTACAACTGAAGCTGAGTATATGATATTTATAGAAGTCGTTAAGGAAGCAAGTTGGCTTCAAGGGTTACTAGATGACTTGGGTGTAGTACAAGAGCATCTACATGTCTTTTGTGATAGTTAGTATGAGTGCCATATATTTGGCGAAGAATCAAGTTCATCACGCACGTATGAAGCACATTGATGTTCGCTTTAACGTTGTGCAAGAAATCATTGAAAAATGTAACATCTTACTGAAGAAGATTGACACAAAAGTGAATCCTGCAGATATATTGACGAAGATAATTTCTGGGGTCAAGTTCCAACACTGCTTGGACTTGATCAACATCCTTCGTGTGTGTTGAACCCCTATAGGGTGTGAAGGGAAAATATAGAACTATAATGCTTGTGTGGTCGACTCAGATTTGTTAAATCTTCACCGAAATGGAGAACTGTTGAAAAATAGAGAGACCGAAAAATAGAAAACAGAATACAAAATATCACCTTCCAAATTTAGATCTACTGGATTTTGGCTTGTCGGCAACGAAAGTTAGCTGGCAACAGCTTGGATTGGATTGTTGAAAAAGCTGAAATTGTTAAAACAACTGGCAACAGTTGGATTCTTGAAGCTGTCAGGGAAGAAGAACTGGTAGAAAAAGGTGGTGGAAGCTTGAAGAAGCCTCCACCACCGCGATCAATTACTGCCACTCAGTGGCTACAAAAGAAGAAAGGTTACCACTTCTTCATCATCAATTTCTCTGTGAGTTAGGGTTCTTCCACAAAACCCCTTTTGTGTATGTGAGAGAGAAATAAGAGTGAGTGTGTGACAGATATACCCACCTCGCATATAGTTGTCGTGTCATTTGGATACGTGTGGGTTTAACGTCATTGACGTTGTGTAGGAGACTCTCTCCATTTGTATTCTTTGATCTCACTAGTAAAACTATTCTCTTTGCCCTTGAACGTAGCAAACTTGTCGAACTACGTTAAGTCGCTTGTGTGGTACATGTTTATTTCATATTCATTTACTTTACATTGTTTTGTTTATACATTGGATTTATTACTTTGTCATGTTTTTTGGCATGAGAAAGGCAAATGTATGGAAGATGTTAATGTCAAGTTCTAACAACAAAAGGAGAAGATGTTGAATCGTAGAAAGGGGTCCGAAAGCAGTTTGGGTCAGAGGGATAGGAAAACAAATCAACAAGGTATTACTAAGAAGAATTTTCAAGAATGGATGGAGATCAAAAGGACAAATGGAAAGTTGGTAAATGATAAGAAGAACCTTAGGTTGGACAATAATTCATTTAATGTTCTGCAATGTGTTGATGAGAACAATGATATAGAAGAGACTAATAGTATAGAAGCCTTGCGTCTAGATCCAGAGCTTGAAGAAAGTGAGATTGAACATGCTCATCATTATGTTCAGGAGATCGAGCAAGGAGATAAAACCCAGTTGATAACATAGACCAATCCTTGGACGAGGTTTCTAGCCTTCAAAACTATGATGAAGAAGGTGTCATTGTAAACCAACAGGTACTAAATGAAGAGCAGTTGGGAGAGGAAAACAAGATTGCTGATATTTGAGAGGTATATAATGAAGAGTTGTTGGAAGAGCAGGAAGGTGAGATTGAACCATATGAAGATGATCAGTCATTGAATGAGATTTTTCATGAGCCAAATACGAGCACAGGGGGTCCTCAAGAGACTATTCGAGATGATGACGAAAACCACTACAACAGTTTTGAAGCAATGAATGTATGTAGTAATGATATAGCAGAGCTAGCGAAACCTGAGGAATTAAATGATATTGGAACCGGGATGGTTGGTCGCAAAGAATAGAGCGTCTCAAGGCTCTAATAACATAAGCTGAAGCAAATTATGTACCAAGCCCTCATCGATCCAATAGATGTAGGAAAGGTAACAAAAAATACATGGAGCATAATCCAAAACAAATATGGTGGTAATTAACATACCAATGTTAGAGATTCATGGGATGTGTAAAACCTTATAGTGGTGTCTCTCTCTCTGGAAGAGGTGTTGTACTTGATTTCTTATTATTAATAAAAGGTTAAGGAGTATTTAAAACCCTGCTTGCTTTTCAAAATAAATAAATAAAATAAATAAAATAAAAAAATTTGTTCCGCATCTGTTACACTTTCGTGAAGGGCAACTGTTTGATTAGTCGAGCTTGTTTGGTTAGCTCAATTAGTGCATTGGTTTCAGTCATGTCACTATATAAATTATAAAATATTATAGTTATGAAGATATGTTTGCCAAGTATTCTTAAAGATCTGTGAGTCAGTATGAATTGATTTTTGAGCTCCTCAAATTTCTCAATGGTTAGCAAGAAAAAGCAAAAGGAAAAGAAGTTGAGACAATATAGCATGAGTTAAAGTCAAGTTTAGAAAAAATTCCAACTATATGTTGGGGAGGATTCCATGAATGTGTTTTTACTCGACATGAATGTTTGGAGTAATTTCTCATCTTATTAAATGACTATCATGTTTGTTCGTTGTGTGTTATTTGTTGTGCGTTGTTGTTTGGTTTGAACATCATTCGACAATCTCAAGATGGTGATGAAACTGATGAGTTTGCTTCTTTATGTTATGGAAGCGAAGGAAGATATTGTCTGTTTTGGGTCTAATCGGCTCGCACGGCTTTAAAAGACTTTTTACTATGGGAATCCAATCTCGCACATATATAGCACATCATCATCCCGCACCCAGGCGATGTGGGACGATGATCTCCCCTTGGTAGCTAGTCTAACCCCTCTTGAAATCCACGGACATGTTGGACCTATTGGACTCCAACCCTCACACTCACCCTTTCCCTCAAATCCGCCCACACAAAGTTCTCACAACATCTTTCAGAATGCTCAAGTTATGTCTAAGCCAGCTTCATCAGGGATTTAGATTGTGAGCTCAAAGTGTTAGAAATGTCCGTTGTTTATGAAGCCAACACATACGTAGCACTAAAATAGAAAAGCTTCTACTTGTTGTCCAAGTTGGTCATATTAGTACTTCTCGTTCTTCCAGGTTAGTCTAACTTGAAAGAGTTCTTTACTTTTAGGTAAAGTTTATTTCTTAGGAAGTTTATTTAGCCTATTAATGACCACATCAGCTTGCTTCGAGAACAAAGCAAACAATTTCAGAAAAATAGAAATTATTAATGATTAGTTTTTTTTTAATATTTCTTATACATCAATTCAGTGATTAAAATATAACTCTTTTTTGTTTGATTCCTCTATGATTACTTCCATACGGCACCTATATAAATTGTTCTTCTAAGGAACATTATTTTCAAGTTGATGTCATACTTACTCACGAATCATTTTCGCTTTGTACTAAACTAGTATAATATTTGTGTCGTTGGCATTAGTAAAGCACATCCTACCTTTACGGTTATGTCAAATACTTGCAACATGGATTTTTAATTCATTTTAAAAAAAAAATTTTGCTCAATTGTATGCTACAATTACGTTAACTTAACTTCAAAAAATAAAAATTCAATACTCATTAACGCAAACAATGTTAATAATCTCATGTTAAAAATTTGTGCATAGAGCAAGCTTCTTGGGGATAGTAAAAATTAGGAAAAAAAAGAAAGACATAAATGCTTACCAATTGATCTATCCATTGAGCACTGGGTACAAATCCCTCCTTGGCATATGGGGCACTCTGGCATCCGACTTCAAATCCTTGATTTCCTTGAACATGTTATTTAAATTGTCTTCTCAAATCAAATATTATATCTACGTCGTCTCTGGAGTTTGCCCTTACAATGCGTTGTAAGAATCTCTAAAGAGATGGTGATGGAGGATCTGGTTCACTCCACACACTATGTATTGAATCAAGCCCCGAGCATGATATATAGTGAGAAATAGATTTCTTCAAAATATCATTTCTTTTCCATGTGTTCATTAAGATGGTATATCATTTCCTGCACACAGAAGAATGATTTGATAAACTAAGTGTTCCTTTTCTAGTGCTTGAAAAACAAACCATCTGCACATAATTAAAAGGGTCAGTTTAGCAGGATTTCATGACTGCATTTTGTTTGTTTCCTATTTTATTTCCAGTTTGTGAGCTTAACCAATCAGAGCTTACTATGTAGAATCTCGAAGGGCTAAAACCCTGAATCAAATCAAATGAGTAAATGGGTATATTGAAACACAATATTGAACATAATTGAGATATCAAATCTACACTTTCAACATTACAGTTAAGAAAAGATTATTCCTTTATTGCAATTTTCAAGTTTTATTTCTTCCATTAAAGATAATAAAATCCAAGATTTATGGTTCTTAAACCCAACTCATGTAATCAAGAACAACAACATAAACCAGCCGACTCTAATAAAAAAAGTTCAAATTGTTTTCTTCCAATCTGAACTAATAGAACTCCACATGAAAGGGGTTGTTTAAATTCTACATGGGAGCTGAGGAAACTTGAGAAGAGGGAATTTTGTGGAGCTTCCAACCCATGAAAGAAGCTAAGCGAACAGTAAAGAAAAAACTGTGAAGAACAGGCAGGTGCAGAAGAGGAGCTTGATTCCAATGGGTCCGACAGTGTAGATTGAGAATTGCTATCTGATTCTCTGTACAACACCAAATTAATCAAACCCATTGAGCAAAAGTAATTAAATTAATCAAACCCATAAAATAAAACCAAATTAATCAAACCCATTGAGCTAAGTTTGCAAAATAGGGCATAAATAAGGATTAAAAAGTGAACTTGAAATTGGGGGAACTCACATCCGTCTGGGAGATTCCCCTCTCTGAACTGATTGGAGGCGGAAGGAGAGATGAATATTCTCTAGCACATAGTAGAAAAGCGAGGGAACTAAGTGGAGCTTGATTAATTTGGGGAAGAAGAACCCAATTGTTCTCTAGTTCGAGATTCAGTGGTGGGTAAGGGAGGAGCAGTTGCAGAGGATATTAGAGAAGTCACCATGGATGATGAGGAGGAGGAATTGAGAAGAAGAGCGTTGGGGGGAGATGGATAAGAGTTTGAGAAATTTGAGAATTGAAAATTAGGGTTTTGGTTGTAGTATTTGCAAAAATACCAAAACCCAATGGAAGAATTAAAATAGGGCAGCACCAGATAGAGAATCGAAGTTGAGGAGCCAGAGGAAGAAGTTCTTCACACAACCTTCTTCTTCGCCAATTGCAGAGATACGACATCAACTTCACAGATTTAAGGCTGGGAGCTGAGTGGAGGTTGTTAGTGCCACCAAAGATGAAGGAAGAATAACCCAGTTGTTCTCTAGTTCGAGATTTAGTGGTGGGGAAGGGAATTGGGCGGTGGTGGTTGCGAGTGGCAAATTGGAATCACAGAAAGGGGTGAGAGGGAGAGAACCTCATGGAGGTGTGGAGAGAAGATGAAAGTATCGGGGGTTTAAATTTTCACTTAAGTTTTGCCAAATACATAACTTGTGCCACGTAGGACATACACACTGTCTACATTGTTTATGAATAGTAAAACACCTATATGAATTGTAAGATAGATTTGTTAACCCCTAGCTGATTAGGTCTTGCAACAATAACACTCAACCAAGTCGTCTTGCTTCTTACTATGATATGGAGACCATTAATTCAACTTTAGCTAAGTCCGTGCATGAGACTTGCAACATATGACCATATAGTGTCATTGATTCAGTTGCTATTTCATCCCAGATCCCATCCTAAGAACCTAAATTGATATGAAATGTAAAGAAATTAAGAAACAGTTGCATAAAAGGTTCCAAGTTGAAAGGAAAACTTAAGGATTCAAATTCGGCCCCGACTTTTTGACACCTTCACATCCATTCTTTGACACCACCATCCACTTTTTTTTGGATCTGCTAAAGGACACCAATAAAGGGGTCCTCTCTTCCTATTATTCTCCTATCTTCACAAGAACAACAACCAACAGTTCCCACCCTGCCGCCAGCCGCACCACTCTTCCCTGCCTTTTTTCTCTCCTCCCATTTTTTTCTATTTTTTTTCCTATCTTCTCAGGAACAACCCCACCCCATCGCTGACCGCACCATCCTCTCGCCCCCACCTTTTTCTCTCTTCCTCTTTTTCTATGTTTTATTTTTTCTCCTTTCGCCCTCGCACAAGCCTGCGAGGGCGAAAAAATTTGACCCTTCCACAAGCATCTGCGAGTAGGGAATCCCATCCTCTTGAAGAACTTTGCAGGGACGGGTTCCCTACTCACAGATGCTAATGCGATGGCCAAATTTTTTTCCTCTTGCATAGGCCTCCACGAGGTTGGAACCCATCCTTGCACAGGCTTGTACGAGGGAGATAAAAAAATAAGAGAAAAAGGCAGGGCAGGTCGAATTGGTTGTTGCTGCTCTGTATCTGTTATTGTTCTTGAAAAGAGGGGAGAATAAGAGGAAGATAGAAGAATAAGAAGAAGAATAGAGGAGACAAAGAGTTGCAGCCGGTGTTGGGGTGGTGTGATGGTGGTAGGAGAACAGTGTGTGAGAGGGGGAGAGAATTTTTTTGAATTTTGGGTTTATATTGGTGGTGTCAAAAAGTAGGTGGTGGTGTCAAGAGTGGATGTGGTGGTGTCAAAAAGTTGGGGCTTTTAAATTCTCCTATGTATTAAACTAGAGTATTCCCCATGCATGAAAAAAAGTTAAAACTTTTCAAAACAGGATCACCCTTAAGTTTTCATCCTTCATACTTACATACCTAATCACCGTCATTAACAATTGAAAAAAAAAAAATATATATATATATATATATCAAAATGTTGGGTATGGGAATCGAACTCATGCATTCTTGGTGCATTATTGGTGCTTTAAGTTCTATACGATCCGTTAGATTCTTATATTTGGATAAATCTCAATCGTCTTTTATCTCCAACCCCAAGCACCATCATGTTTTGTACTAGGGTATTCCCCGTGCCGTTGGCACGATAAAAGTTTAAAACTTGTCAAAAACATGATCACCCTTAAATTTTCATCATTCGTACTTACATGCCCAATCACCACCATCAACAATTGAAGAAAAATAAATATCAAAATGTTGAGTATGGGAATCGAACCCATGCACTCTTGGTGCTTTCAGTTCTATACGATCCGTTAGATTCTTATATTTAGTTAAATCTCAGTCGTCTTTGATCTCCCACCCCAAACACCATCATGTTTTGTATATATAAAATATGGTATTCTCCATGTCGTTGGCACGATAAAAATTTAACATGATAAATAGAGTTTAGTCTATTTTAAATATCAAGATTAATAAATATCAAAATGTTGGGTATAAGAATCGAGCCCATGCACTCTTGGTGCTTTAAGTTCTATATAATCATTTAGATTCTTATATTTGGATAAATCTTAGCCGTCTTTTATCTCAAACCTCAAACATCATCCTGGTTTGTATAATAGATATCAAGATAAATAAATATCAAAATGTTGGGTATGAGAATCGAACCCATGCACTATTGGTGCTTTAAGTTCTATATGATCCGTTAGATTCTTATATTTGGATAAATCTTAGCCGTCTTTTATCTACCACCCCAAACACCATCATGTTTTGTATATATAAAATATTTGTCAAAATATGATCACCTTTGAGTTTTCAACACCACCATCATCAACAAATTAGGAAAAATAAATAAATATTAAAAAATGTAGGGTATGAGAATCGAACCCATGCACTTTTAGTGCTTTGAATTCTATATGATCCGTTAGATTCATATATTTGGTTAAATCTCAGTTGTCTTTTATCTCCCACCCTAAACACCATCTTGTTTTGTATATATAATATATACTAGGGTATTCCCCATGCCGTTGGCACGATAAAAGTTTAACATGATAAATATGGTTTATTCTACTTTAAATATCAAGATAAACAACTATCAAAATGTTGGGTATGTGGAATGGAACTCATGCACTCTTGGTGCTTTAGGTTCTATGTGACCCGTTAGATTCTTATATTTGGGTAAATCTCAACCGTTTTTTATCTCCAACCCTAAACACCATCCTGATTTGTAATATATATATATATATATATATATATATATATATATATATATATATATATATATATTAACAAGGGTATGCCCGTGCCGTTGGCACGATAAAAAACTAACATGGTAAATAGAGTTTAGTCTACTTTAAATATAAAAATAAATAAATATCAAAATGTTTGGTATGAGAATCGAACCCATGCACTCTTGATGCAGTGACGGAGCCAGGATTTTTGTTGAGGGGGGGGGGAGTGATGTCATAATTAATTAAATATGAAAAATATAATATAAAAATTAGTTACTTTAACATATATATATATATATATATATATATATTATAACTTGAACAAGACATAAATGACTATACAAAACTTCATCTAATCTAATAAAAGATTTTCATTCAAAAAAAGGATGAAGACCACTTTGGATATACAAAAATAGAGTTCTATAATTTGAACTTTTACATATCTACATCCATGAATACCAAAAAACTCTATCTCCCCCCTCCCCCTCCCCCTCCCCAGTTAGAATAAAAAAATATTACAACTGGCTTCGACGCGTTTTCATACCCTGAAATCGTTTCATGATTGCTTCGTTGTCAATGCCATAAAAAAATTCCTTTTCAATATATGTAACTAAACAAATATCATTCATCCAATCATCTCCCATTCGATTTCGTAACCGACTCTTCACTATATTCATAGCAGAAAATGCTCTCTCAACTGAAGTGGTGGCAACTGGTAGGATGAGTGACAATGTTATGAGTAAATAAACCAGGGGATAGAAAAATTCCTTCTTGGTCTCAACCATCTTCTTAGCTAAACCGCTGAGTCCATTGACATTTGAAAATTCATTGTTGGAACGCATATCAATAACATAAGTTTCCAATTGATCATGAAGTACCATAAGATCTACATTTGAAAAATCAGCTGGATAAAATTGAGCGAGCCGAATCAACTGCTGACTATCAAAAGCTGAAAAATAATCACTTGGATTTAAGCATGCCATACAAAGAAGCAATTCGGTGTTCACCTCATCAAAGCGACTATTTAGCTCTTGGAGTTGCATATCTATGCTGGTATAGAATAATTCAACTCGATAATGATATAGGTTGGTTAAATTTTCAGTATTGCATCGTGATCTTCCTCGTTGTATAAATGTATCATCCATCTCAAAAACAGCAATATCGTATTTTGCACAAAATGAAGCAACATTGTCCACAAGTATATTTCATCCATCTTCTCTCATCATTTGCAATCGTTGTTTTGAGATTTTAACTAAGGTCATCGCATTGACAATATCTTGATCTTTTCTTTGTAATGTTATTGACAAATCCCAAGTTATCGCCAATATATCCTTCATTACGTGCAAATTGAAGATGAACTCAAAAAATTGCATAGAATCTAATAAAGCATATGCTTCTCCCTTCTGGTCCGAGTTTAAACCATGTTTCACAACAATCTGGAGCACATCAATCACTGAAGAAAAATTAAGAAGCAAACTTATCAAGGTTTTATAGTAAGACCCCCAACGTGTATCACCAGGTCGTTTGAGATTGGTTTCTTGATTCAACCCTTGACCACTTGATAGTTCGCCACTATTGAGCTTCTCAAGAATTTTAACAGCTTGCTTGTCTCGAAAAATTTCCTGACGCTTGCATGAGGGTGCAACAATGTTCACCGCAATTGAAACCAAGTTGAAGAGTAAAACAATCTGAGGATGATTCTTTGCAACATGTACAAGCGCTAACTGAAGCTGATGCGCAAAACAATGTACATAAAATGCAGACTTATTTTCCTTGATAATCAAAGATTTAAGTCCGTTAAATTCGCCTTGCATATTGCTTGCCCCATCATAACCTTGGCCACGTAACCTCGTTATATTCAACTTATGATCAGAAAACATTTTTACAAGTGTTGTCTTGAGTGAAATTGCCTTTGTTTCAGAAACGTGCATAATTCCAAGGAAACGTTCAACTATACATCCCTTCTTGTTCACATAGTGCAAGACAACATCCATTTGCTCTTTAACTGATACATCACGAGACTCATCAATTAAAACGGCAAATAATGCATCTCCAAGATCTTTGAGTATAGTAAGAGTGGTCTCACATGCAACTGCACGTGTAATATATTTTTGAATATCAGGTGCAGTGAGTTTGTGGTTCTCTGGAGCATTTTTTAGAACCACGCTCTTGATGTCTTCATTGTGATTAACTGTATATTTTAAAAGCTCCAAAAATTTTCCATGGTTAATTGAATTTATTGATTCATCATCACCACGAAAAGCCAATCCTTATCGCAGAAGAAACCGAATGCAATCAACTGAAGCCGATAAACGAACCCGGTATTCCGTTTTCTCTGCATCAGATTGCTTAGATAAAAATGATTGGATATGATATTTTTGATTCATTAAACTTTGACTCTTCATATAAGCTTGGGCATGCAAACTATTAGGCTTTCCTACATGAGTTGTAAGTCTTTTTTTTTTTTTTCCAATTACTGAATCCTTCACCAACAAAATAATCACCACCCCCTTGTTCTCCGAAACTTCTAAAAAGATAGCAATGGAGACAAAAGACAGCATCCTTTGTTATGCTATACTCCAGCCAACTCTTATACTCCGTAAACCAAGCTACATTAAAACGACGTAGCGTACCTCCTATTTTTTTTTTGTGAGAATGTGTAGTTTATTGGCTGACAAGGACCCCTTTGAAAATAAGCTCTTCTAACAACCTCTTGATCATTCGGATGGTAATCAGAAATACGAATTCTTAAACCAGGATCAGTTGGAAGATTTGATAGGTCAACCTCTAAATGACTTTTCTTTGAGATTGGTTCTGATAAATTATGATCATCTTTATTTTGTGCTGGAGGTGGTAAATCACTTACTGACTTTCTTTTTAAAAACTTATCTATAACTGAAATAAAACAAAGATTATATAAGAATGCATTCTATATATTTATATATTCTAAAACTTTAACTGAATAAAGTAAAACCATATTTCCATGTAATAAATCATACATATTTCCAAAATAACAAATCAATATACCTCCATTAATGAAGCACCACAATAGAAGTATCGTCACCAATAATAAAACGCGCAAAATTGAAGATTTTCAAAGCTGCAATTGACACACAAGCAATTCAATCAATTATTATAATAATGCTTCTTGGCGAAAACACTAATGTTAAAACATGTCTTTCAATAAGAAATTAAACAACTAGGTAGGATGGGGTATAAAAGATTGAGAAAAAAAAGGAAAAAAAAAAGGAGTTTAAAATTCAATCTGTTTTTAAAGTCTGAAACTTCAGCTAGGTCAGGTTGCACCTACCACAAGGATCATTGGGTTCGAAATTTTGACATGGACATGGATACATTTCATCTAGCTAACACATTTTATATGCAAATTAAGTACTATATGTCAATATCCTATTATTTCAGTTTCTTCTTGTCAAAAACACTAATGTTAAAACATGTCTTTCAATAAGAAATTAAACAACTAGGTAGGATGGGGTATAAAAGATTGGAAATAAAATAATAAAAAAAAGAGTTTAAAATTCGATATGTTTTTAAAGTCTAAAACTCGAGAAAAGAGCACTTGTCTTTGTCTACTTGTCTGTCATCTTTTACCTATAAATTGTAGAATAACATATCACATTAAAATTTTATACAGTATCCATTTTATACAGTATCTTCTACTTGTCCATTTCACTTGTCATTGAGACTACAATACATATCCATTATGGAGCAATCAGCCAAGGGAAAAAGAGGGGTTAGGGTCAAACTAATACCAAGTGAAATCAGATCAAGAAGAAGTTTTGACAGATGCAAGCAGAATACGAATATGAAGAAGAAGCTTTGAGCAAGGAGAGCAGATCAGCAGAACATGAAGATGAAGAATAAGCTTTGAGCAAGGAGGCTGTAGTTGTTCCAGAGTTTTAAAGTGGAACACAGCTGCAGGCTGCAGCAGAGTTTTAAAGGGGGAAATTAAATAAAAAACCTAATTCGGGTATACATAAAAATTAAAAAAAATTAAAAAAAAAAATTCTCTCAAAAGTCAGTGGGGGCAAGTGCCCCCACGTGACTCTGTGCCTGTCTTGATGCTTTAAGTTCTATGTGATTCGTTAGATTATTTGGATAAATCTCCGCTTTTTTTATCTCAACCTCAAACATCATCCTGATTTGTAATATGGATAATTTGAAGTTAATGAGGAAAAGCTATTCGTAATTCAAAGTGAAGAATAAAGTAGGGAGAAGGGAACCATTGTTGGATGTTAAATCAAAATGCAGAAAACTAGAACGGCATAATTATGTTAAACATATACAAAGCAGCATGACAATCATTGACTAAATAGCTATGAAAGTAAGACAAGTGGCTCATTTTAGATAACCAGAATGTGATATTGTAGTTTAACGACCCACATCAATGCTTGTAGTTATCATCGAGGGTTCATTCGAGCTTGTTGCTAGGGCAGGTATATGATACAAAGGCACTGGCATTCTTGGTGGAAGCTCTGGCAAACTCGTCTCAAACATAAGACTCTGAATGGCTTGCCTTATTGAAGGTCTCATACTATGATCAGGGTGAGCACACCACAATCCAACAATCATCAAACATTCAATTTGATTAGCATCAAAATCCTTGGACAGATGTTTATCGACAGCATCTAGTAGCTTTCCGCTCCCATGGAGATCCCAGACCCATTCTACCAAGCCCCGCTGAGATTCCCCATCCATTAGATCAGCTGATTTTTTCCCACAAGCAATCTCCAGTGCCACCACTCCAAAGCTGAACACATCTGATTCCTTACTCGCCTTTCCAGTGCAAATGTACTCTGGTGCTAAGTAGCCTAGTGTCCCTGCTAAACCAGTCGTTTGCTGGCCTAGTTCATGGTCCATAAGCCGCGCAAGGCCAAAATCACCAAGCTTCACATTGAAACTTGAATCTAACATCACATTGCTCGACTTAATATCTCTGTGAATGACACACTGTTCCCATTCTTCATGTAGGTACAGCAAACCAGAAGCTAAACCATGAACTATCTTGTACCTGACAGGCCAACTGAGGGGACTCCTTTTACCAAAGAGATGAGAATCCAGGCTCCCATTAGGCATGTATTCATAGACAAGTAGAAATTCACCTCGGTCATGACACCAACCAATTAGTTGGACGAGATTCCTGTGCCTCAATTTACTTATAGTCTTCACCTCTGTTACATACTCTTTTTTCCCTTGTCTGGAGTTTCTTGAGATTTTCTTGACTGCAACAACTAGGTCTAAATCAGTCAAGTAACCTCTATACACACCTCCGAATCCTCCTTCCCCCAATTTCCTTTCCTCCGAGAAGTCGTTTGTTGCTTTGACTAGTTCTATGTAAGTAAACTTCTTTGGCCCAGTTCCTCTTTCAAAATCCTCTGTCATACTGTGACCATCTACATGTCTTTTTCTTCGAGCTACTCGTTGTCTCCATAGAACAAACCATGAAAGACTAGCCCCAATTATCAAAACAACAGCTGGAACTACAAGGCCTATCGCCAGTTTTGTCCTTTCTTCATTGCTTGCCTGTGTCTCCTTTATATTAAGTCTCGAGTTAAACTCCCATGATTGAAGAGTATGACGCTCAACATTTGTGCCAGTAGCTGCTGAGAACCCAACTGTGACCCACTCTGGTAAAACTTGCCTCAAGTCCACGATGTAGGAAATGTGAGACTTGTTACTACCTTCAAAACTAGGGTTGAAATCATAAGTCCAATAGACACTCAAGTTTCTTCTGCTAGCATTATAAGTTATCCATACATTCGCCGTATCCCCACTGTGTAAGCTAGCATTCCAAGTTGCCCAACTAACTGAAGCAATCGAATTGTTGTTGATCCCAACATGTTGTACAGGAGGATCCCATTCTTCGTTAGGAAAAGAGTCAAACTCAACAACAACAATCTTGTTTTCAGACAAGGTATCGGTAGTTGTTGTGTTGAACAGGCCTAGAAATCCACCAACCGAGTTTGGAGGAATTTGAAAGCCAACCGGGGCAAGAAAGAAAGCGAGGCCATGACCATATAACGGAGCACCCTGAGTGTCAATGATGAAGGTGAAATTAGTTGTGAAATCTGACAGAGTACCACTGGCTGAATCCCAAAGTTGCACACTATTTGCGTAGGTAGCACGACCAACACGAGATAGATAATTGACTTTGTTGAACTCCACAGCTCCAACTGTAGGCACAGAATCACCTTCATAGACAATATCAGTGGAAGTGGGATCAAAGCGAGGAAAGTTGAAGTAAACTGCGTTAGAAAATGGAAGAAAAATGAACACAGGCATAAAGACAAAGAAATTGGACATTGGTGGAGATCAATTAGGGAATGCAGGTGTTCAGAAATTTGCCATGCCCTGAAATTTAGAAGGGTGGAAACGGCTAGCCTGGAAGCTTCGTTACCAATATAATATGAGGTCTTAGAATTGTCTTACCCTTGATGCTCAAGTATCAACAACCTGTCTGGATTGTTTATTTGGAACTTGGATGTTTGGATTGGATGACTACATTCATGAAAAAACTCTCTCTCTCTCTCTATATATATATAAAAGACTTAGAGCAGAATCATCGCCGGCATAATAGGGATGATAAGTTTTTAATATTTGAAGTCAAATTGCCATTAGTGGGATCTTGAAGACAATTAAGAACTCAACTCATCAAGTACTTAATCAATAATTTTGTATAGAACAAATTAATTATAGCATTCATTTCTAAACTTGCACGATATCCAGGATCATGGGTGGACCTACTAAGGGACAGCTGTCCCCCTCAGCTTTTAAAATATTTTTAATATATATACTTTAGTCTTAAGAAAAAATCGATTATATAATGTAGAATACAATATGAGAATTGTGTATACAAATATTTGAATATGTCTTTTTTGGTGTAGTGGTTGTAGGTTTAATATTTTTGGTAAAAAACCTGAGTTTGATACTCTTCGAGTGCATTTTTATTTTATTTTCAATGCAATATAGTAATTGCAAACATTAAAACATGTTTAGTTTAATAAAAACTTATTAACATTAAAGAAATGAATTGTTTTCTGCAAGTGGTATAATTGTATAAAACCTCCAACAAAAAAATATTTAAAATTAATATCTAAAATAATAATTATAAAATTCAATGAAAATATATACCATTAGCCAACTCGTATAAAATTTGAGTCTCATATAAACTATTTTTTCTATGAAATTGTATTATTATCATATTAGGTTCACAAATTTCAAAAAAAATTAGTTTCACCTAGATACCTATCCTAATTATTTTGCGATATTAGTTATATATTCTAGTTATTATGCTCGTTTGCTCCTTGCTAAGGTTATTGATATTCGATATTGGCCTTATTTTGGCTTAAAATTGGACTACATTGGGTCAAATTTGGTATATGCAATGTATTTTTGATAGTTGTATTTTTTTTATTAATTACTAGCTCAAGTATAAAAAAGAATTTCGACTTTAACATTGTTAATTACTATTATCAATTAATAAGTATTTTCCATTTCGCCACCCCTTGACTAAAATCCTGGGTCCGCCCCTGTCCAGGATGCCATAGCCATGTTGGTTTTTAGCTAATCTCTTCAACTAATATCAATTATTTAAAATTCAAAATGTTCTACCAAACTTATTGTTATCATGGAGAGCAATCATCATGGCAGGATTCATTTTGTTCTCCTAGGTTGGTATAGGTAGTTAATTAGGCCTTTCAACAGACATGCATACTGATCCCGGATTTATCGGATACCCTGGGTTGACTTCATCTACTTTACACACAGATATACAAAATCAACAAGGGCAGACACTACACCAAATTGGCATATTTGTAACAACTTAAAAAATAGTAACACTTTTGAACTATTACAATCCAACAAATAATTTCAAGTCAAAACTAACTTTAGTTAACAAAATGAAAAATAGTTACACAAAAAAAGTGATACAATAAATTAGGTCACCATGAATAGCATCACTTGTAAGCCTATACTATTTGTGGTGATATAATTATTGAATCACTTTGTTTGTGAAAATGTGTAAAATTGTTTTGTGGATTGTTATAGCTCAACTGCTTCTTTTACGTTTTAAAGTTTTTTTAAGAATGGTTTTTGTTTTCAATTGTTTATGCCAAGTTTTTTTTTTTTTTTTTAAATTTTTACTTAACCCTCCAACCCCAAATATCGCCAGCAGGGTTCGAACCCTCGACTTGTAATATCAGTCGTCACAAGTTTACCACAGCCTACCAGCTGAGTTAGTATCCTATTGGCTTTATGCCAAGTCCTTCATTTATTTAATGAAGATACATTTTTCTTATGAAATATTTGAATTCATTTTTGTTGAGGGCAAGTTCCATTTATCAAGTGATAATCCTAACGGAAACCAAAATATGAACATATTTTAATGAGATCTATTATTCAATGCCAGCAGTTACCAACTAAGCTCGATGGCATTGGCATCCCTATGTAACCAGGGGCGGATGTATGTGTTGGATAAGGGGGTCAATTGACCCCCTTATATTTTTGAAAAATCTCATTAAGTCACTTGTATGTTTTATCTTGCCCCCATTTAAATTTTTAGATTGCCCCTCTTTATATACAATCTTGACTATTACCTCCAGATCATTTTAAAATAAAGGGTTTTGTTTTCTATTTTTAAAACTCCACATTCACCAATCCCAATCCTACTCCATCTCTTTCTCTTTTATTTAATCCCTCTCTCTCCTTTTCTAATTCTCATCTATTCACCCATCATCTCTCTTTTTCCATTTTTTAATTTCTCTCTATTTTAATTCCCACCATTAATTGAATTGGGGATCGGGGAAAGGGAAATTATACATTTCAAAGATTTTTTTTATTTCTATCTATTTAATCTCTTTATTTAAGATTAAACAATTATAAATTTAAAATTTCAAAAGTTGTCGTTTGTCTGCTTCGTCTGAGCTAGCCCAAAAGGAGAAAATTATCCATCCAGTCTAGTCCAGAGAATAGACACTACTTAGGCTACTGCTGCTACTACTACTTGGACTTAGATTGTACTGTTATGTTTGCCTCAACGCCAAAAAGTTAGAAAGAAAGCAGAGGTATGTTTCTCGCCAACTCTCATCTTATACCACCATGCTTAATTCTGTTTTCTCCAATTAAAAAAGGTGAGCTCTTCATTTGCTAGCTATAGTTGAATTAATCATGCCATGTATATTTGTCTAGTTGTATAGTAAAATAGTTGTGTATTGTTTGCCCCTCTTTGTCTGTAATCCTAAATCCGCCCCTGTGTGTAACTAATCATGGAATGGAAATAACGCTTCTCCAATGATAATGACATCACAAATAACTTATAATTTGCACATCTGTGTTTCTCATTTTTTTTTCATTATGATTGGCTTATCAATAAAAACACGAAAAAAAAATTTGCACATGTTTGCATTAGTGCAAATGGTCATGTAAATTGCTTATACATAGGGGTTTGACAATTTTTTTTAAAAAACAAGCCTGTTGGAATGGCCAAAGACCAGCGAGGCTGACCTTTGACTTGCAATGTTCATCTAAACTATATAACCGCAGTTGGCTTATGAACAATGATTTGTATGTCTTCAACCAGATTTTTGGGTTCCGCATTTCACCATTTTAAACTCATGTTATTTACTTTTAAGGGTTTTTTTAGTTTGACCTTCATTAATTTATGTCTAGTTGAGTTTAGTACTCATTTTAAAAACAAATTCAGTCTAAATTTTAACACTCACCGCAGTTGATTACCATTTACTGTTTGAATTTTCTTAAAACCCAAAAATATCCTTCACTTAGAAGGCACGTGCAAAACACATGCCAAATAAAAATCTATGAAAATCATCTGAGGGTCGGGATATATTGATATATATTTGAGATATTGATAGAGATTTGAGATATGTAGCAGTCATAGTTAAAATAAAATATCATCTCCTTCACTTCTTCTTCCTCGGACATCTTCCTTAGATAAAACCGCCTCTTCTCACAGATTTCACAAACAAAACAAGTGAAATTAAGGGGAAATGTTCGCTCCATCTTCTCCTTGTATGGTTGCATAAACCATATAAATACAAAGTGTAACGACCCTACTTTAACATATAATAATTTTTAATTAATTATTTAGGGGCTTGAGATGTATGGCTCCAGTCAGCGCCCTTCGCACGAGAGAGAGCTTCTGAAAGAAATCATTATTTGCATAATTTAGGGGGTTGAGATGTATGGCTCCATATTCAACTTGTATCCTCTCGACTCTTCGCTTCCATAATCAAACAACTACAACACAGACAACAGCAAGATAGGAGAAAAAAAGACGAACAGAGCCAGAGAGAATGAAATTCAAGTATGAAACCCAAAAAGGGTATAAAGAGATTGATTTTTGTGGTTTTGTTGGTTGACAAATTGGTACAACAGGGAATAAATACCAGGATTGATTTGATTTGGTATGGATTGGGGGTTTATATGGTGTTGTGAAAACTTCTAACAAAGTATAACAAATCTAAAGGATTGATTTTTATATGGATTTGGTGTTTATTTGAGACCTTCCTCTAACAACCAACCCTTCAGCTTGATCTTTCCCACTACCATTTGATGAAGTTTTCTTCCGAATCTCATTGGACAAGAGTGCACCGGTAGTTTCATCAAATGTAAGTTCATCTTTCCCAAACAAAATTGTTTGTACAAGATTTTCATATGACTGCGGCAAGGAGTAAAGCAATATAATTGCTTGGTCTTCATCCTCAATGTTCACATCCACATCTCTCAAATTTGAGATAATCCGTGTAAACTTGGCGATATGATCACCAATTGGAGTGCCCTCATCCATTGCTAGTCTGTACAATTGGGTTTTCAAGTATAACCTGTTTGATAATGTCTTAGTCATAAACTGTGACTCAAGCTTCAACCAAACATCAGCTGTCGTAGTCTCTTCATTAACTAAAAAAACTATGTCTCTATCCAGACACAAGCAAATAGCAGCACGCGCCTCCAAATCCAATTCTTCCCATTCATCATCTGACATGGTTTCAACCTTTTTATCCTTCCCTAGTAATGCCTTGTGTAATTTCTGAGAAATAAGCAAATTCCTCATTTGTATTCTCCAATATCCGAAATCGTTCTTACCATTAAATTTCTCGATTTCATACTTCCCCACATGTGCCTTGCTCACCTTGGATGCCATTGCAAACAAAACCTGTGACTTTCTAGACAAGAAGCTTCACTACGGTTTTTTTTTTTTTTTTTTTTCAAACAACTTGTGCACAAACAAATCCTAGCACTTTTGAATCTTCACAATCTTGAGTAGAACAATTCAAGATCAATTTCCCTTAGTGCTCTGATACCATATGTTTTTATGGATTGGGTGTTTATATGTCAACTTTGTAACAGATCATATATTAGTTGCTGATATTAATTTAACAAAGGGTACTAACTTGTTATGTTTATATGTCACTCATCATCATTTTTTTGATTGATTTTTATTTGGGGTCTGAGATTTGCTCCTTGGACAAATCATTAGTTGCAGATTCATCAATGGTGCTTGAGATGGTTGAATCAGCACTCAATGCATTGTTGTTGCTAGGAAGAAGATGCATATTAGTTGGATTGATTTCCATTTCCATCATCGTCATGGCTTGAGGAGGAACATAAGCCTCCTCCTCTTAAAAGTACTGGATTGCTCTCTATTCCTCCTGGCCATGGTCATATGCCAATGATTCTTCACAACATTATTAGTCTTACCAGGTTAAAGCATAGCAATCATAGCCCATTCGTTCTCATATATAGCCTGTGAACATACAACAACTTCTCCTCCTCCTCTTCATTGAAAGCTCTCTTGTTGATCCTTGGATCTAACTGGTTGAAGCATCTCAATCTGCAGCTCTTCTCGGCGAGTACGCAAAATTTGGTGGGGCGTTGGTTTTGGAGATGATTAGATGGAGGTGTGAAACATGTATGAGGAAGAGGAAGTGAAGGAGATATATTTTTTAACCATGACCGTTACATATCTCAAAGATCTATCAATATATCATGACCTTAGATGAATTTCAGAGATGTTTACCTGGCATGTGTCTTGCGTGTGCCTTCTAAGTGAAGGAAATTTTTGGATTTTATGAAAACTTAAACGGTCAATGGAAGCCAACTATGTTGACTGTTACAATTTGAGTATTAGACTAAATTACTTTTTAAAATGAGTACTAAACTCAATTAGGCATAAACTGATGAGGGTCAAGCTAAAAAAAACCCTACATTTAAACTCAACTTCTTTAAACATTCATTAATTATACCTAAGGCTCTAATATAATATATTTAATGCCCTTCAGTTATCTATAAGTTATAAAATGCACTCACATCTGACCTTTTGATTTTCCATCAAAGCCAGCCCCTGTAAACATTTATTAATTATATCTAAGCCCCTAACATAATTTATTTAAAGTCCTTCAATTATCTATAAATTATAAAAATACCCTTACATCTAACTTTTTCATTTTCCAATTTGCCCCTCCACATTTCATATATTTACAATCAAAATCAGCTCTCTCAAACATTGATTAATGAACGGTAAAAGTGGATATTTTCAATCTAATTTTCAATTTTCAATTTTGCCCTTGCCCAAATTAAACAATGATTATTATATCCCCGTCCTTTCCCTCTCTCTTCGTAATCTCTTCTCATCTCCCTCTTTGTTTTCCTCCTCTTATCCATCGCTGTCGGCCCTCTTCTTCCTCATCCCTCTGCCTTCCTCTCACTCTCTCTCTCTTTCGCAACCACCATCACTCCTATTTTCCTCCCTTTCTCTATGTAATCTCTCCTCATCTCCCTATTTGTTTTCCTCCTCTTCTCCACTGCTGTCGGCCCTCTTCTTCTTCCTCTCCCTGCCTTCCTCTTTCTATCTCTCTTTTACAACCACCGTCGCCCCCTTCTTCCTTCCCCTCCTTCCTCCCTCTTTGTTTCGCAACTACCTGCCCCTTTCTTCCTCCCTCTCTGTAATCTTCACCTCCACTATTTACGCGCACGTAGTACACTTTCACCCTTAGTTAGAATAATGGTTGGCATGCGCTGGTTAAAATGTTTGTTGTTTGGATGTGCGAACAAGTCAAACATCTTTAAAAAAGCTGAAACACAGTGGGTGTAATAGGGTGAATTTTTTTTTGAATAACAGTAGGAGTGACAATTGACCAATAGTTTCTAAACAAAATAATGACAACTAATTTTGATGCATTAGTGCATTACAGGTCATTGTTGGCGAGAAAATTATAAACAACGTAGTTTGGTCTAACGCTCCACATGATCAAGACTAGTTGTTATAGTTGGAGGATTGCTTGAGCTTGTCACTGGTGCATGTAAATGATACAAAGGCAATGGCATTGTTGGTAAAAGCTCTTGCAATCTAGCCTCAAACATAAGAACCTGAGTTGTTTGCCTTATTGAAGGCCTCATAGTGCAATTAGGGTGAGCACGACACAATCCAACTAGGGGTGGGCAAACGGGTCGAGGATCCGCGGGTTCAAATCGAACCGGACCGTTTTGCTCTAAACGGTCTGGATTTTAATTATGTGTTTTTACATACGGTTCGGATCGGTCCGGATCCGTTATAAAACGGTCCGGTCCCGGTTCCTATTTTTAAAAAATAAACGGTCCTGGTTGGACCCGTTTCAAATCAAATAAAAACCTAAATATGCTTCTTTAGTCTTTTGGTTCATCCATCAATTGTCTCTCGCTTTCTCTCTCTCGAACTTACTCAAAACTAGGGAAGAAGATCGCAGACGTAGCAGTGAAGGCATCGATTGGGACGGGATGGCCAAGCTCCTCTCTCTCTGCGTGTTCCAATCGAAAGTTGAAAATAAAAGAAAAAAAAATGAGCGGAGCAGGCAAGAAGATCATAGACGTAGCAGTGAAGGCATCGATTGGGACGGGATGGCCAAGCTCCTCATCTCCAAAGAGGCTCGCAAGGAGTTCAACAATCTCCGCCGTGCCTTCAATGAGGTCAACCACACCCTCTAGACCAAATTCAGCCAGGTACTCTATCTAGGGTTAGGGTTTTGTTTTTAGCAAAATGTTCCTCCTCTTTTCATCTTCAAATTTAAATTCTATTTATGACTTTTGTTTATCAGTGATCTACTATTGAGGCTTGGTTATCTGCTAAATGCAGTATCCAATTTGTGAAACCCTACCCTATCTCAATAAAATTTGAAATTATTATATTTGGATTGGAGGATATTGGATCGATGGATCGATCGGTCTAATAGGAAGATTGTAAATATAGTCTATATGCAGTGAGCTTTGTTGGAACCGTTTGGAACCGTAGGAACCGGACCGTTCCAAACGGTTCGAGTTAGGTTCGGTTCCAATGTTCAAAATGAGGGGATCCGGACCGGACCGGATCCGTTAATTTTAAACGGTTCGAGTTATGTTCCTCCAAATTTGGAACCGATCCGGACCGTGCCCACCCCTAAATCCAACAATAATAAAAAATTCCATTTGGTTACCGTCAAAATCCTTAAACAAATGTTTATCAATAACCTCTAATAGCTTTCCATTACCATATACGTCCCAAGCCCATTCCACCAACCCTCATTGGTGCTCTTCATCCATGATATCAATGGACTTTCTTTCACAAACAATCTCCAAGCAACAATTCTAAATGTCGAGGAAACTGGTGAGGGAGGGTGCATCGCACGTGCACGAGCTTGGGTCAAAAAAAAAAGAAAAAATAAAGAGAGGGAAATCTGAATTTGGAGGAAACTAAAGAGGGAGACTGTTCCCTCCCTCTCTCCAAGCTCTCTCACAACAAAGAGAACACCGAAGCTCTCTCACAACAAAGAGAAGACCGAGAGAAGAAGGACGAAAGGTAACATTTTTTTTTTTGAGCTTTTTTTTAGTTTCTTCATTTTGCATGTTGTTTGTTTGATGAAATGACAGAGTGATGAGTTTTTTTGAATAATTTGTGAAATTTGGTGGTTTTGAAGTTAGTCTGAAGATTTCAAGTTGCTTAGGATGGACTTAGTCTGAAGATTTCAAGTTGCTTATACTTACTGTCCATGCTTAGGATGGACTTAGTTCATTAACTTATTGTCCACTGCCACTACTTATACTATTACTATTATGTGATCTTGTGTGTAGTGAGTGAGGGTAAGGAAAATGAGGAGCTCAAGTTGCTTAAGGTTTAGTGCAATTATGGGGTAAATAAATTTTTGATGAAATTGTATGTAAGTTTGTTGTTGTGATATTGAGCAAGTTTTTGAGTTTCAAATAAGATTGTGATATTGAGCAAGTTCTGAATTGGAGACCCCATTTTGGGTCAAGAAGTAGGAGTCTTAGTGATCTAGTGCTTGCAATGGAGACCCCCTTTTGCAGATTCTTCAGTTTTGTAGTATGAATTTCGGTCTTCATTTCTTTAGTTATATCACATTCAGGTTTGATCATATTCATATTCTTCATGTCTGACTTGCTAAGATTTGAACCCTAGAGTTCTGTTTATATACATATGAAATGAAAGCACTGTTTTGGAAGCTTGTGATATGTATAATTCAAGTTGAAACTTCTGGTGAAAGAACAAAAAGATCAGTTGGGAAGAAGTCGAAGAGCTTAATTAAGATCAGCCAATCATTCTTTTCAGGGATTTGTGTGACTGTAAAAAGCTTGAGAGTGTTCTGCCATCACTTTTGGAGCATCATTACATTTCAATAACACCTGCAGTGAGCCAGAAAAGGGACATGTACCATTCTTTTGATCACTGTATATTACTTGGGGTAACCTCCAAGGTCAGCCTTATCCACTTTTGAGGGCATAAATAATTTGGAAAGAAACCTAAAGCCTAATTGAAATGGAAGTTGGATCCTAGAATTATATGAAGTTTGGCGAAGGAATTGAAAACAGATAAGAACTTCAGATTCACATATGTGTCTTGAGATAAGAACTTCAGATTCACATGTGTTTTGTGGGGGGAGGGACTTTGACTGAATGACTTTCTTTAGGCTCATAGTCGATTTCTCTTTTGGATCTCAAGACACATATGTGAATGACTTTGACTGAATGACTTTCTTTAGACACTTATGTGGGGATGCGACCATGAAGAGTCAATCTGCCACATCTTTTTCGGCCTTTTCTTTGTTGTGAGAGAGCTTCGGTCTTTTCTCTGTGTGGAGATGGATTTGGGGAGAGGGAGGGAACAGTCTCCCTCTTTAGTTTCCTCCAAATTCATATTCCCCCTTTTTTTTTTTACCCAAGCTCGTGCTCGTGCGATGCACCCTCCCTCGCCAGTTTCCTCGACATTTAGAATTGTACCACCACAAGAGAGGCTAACTGGCGAGGAAACCAGCGAGGGAGGGATGGAGGGTCCTCCCTCGCTGGTTTCCTCGACAATTAGAATTTCTGAACCAAAAACTAAGCCCTAAACTATCTCATACCTGACAACCCAAGTGAGAAGATCATTTTGGCAAAAAGATGCAAATTAAGGCTCCCATTAGGCATGTGCTCATAAACAAATAGGAATTCACTTTGGTCGTGACACCAACCCATGAGTTGGACAAAATTCTTGTGCCTTAACTGACTAATAGTCTTCACCTCGGTCACATACTTTTTTTTCCTTGTCAGGAGCTTCTAGAGATTTTCTTCAATGCAACAACTAGGTTGAAGTCAATCAACTAACCTCCATAAACTACTCCAAATCCCCCCTCACCCAACTTTCTTTCGTCTGAGACGTTTTTTGTTGCTTTGATTAGTAGAGTAAACTTCTTTTGTGCAACTCTTCTTTCGAAATCCCCAGTTATATTTTGACTGTATTTGCATCTTTATCTGAAGCAATATATTCCTCCATAGGATATGCTAGAATCTATCAAAAACTAGTATACACCTAGTATTTAATTACCTTACTTTTCGAGTCCATGTTTTTCAAGGACATCATTTCGTCGTTTTCTCTTTGTTAGGGAAAGGGGTGAACCATATCCTCAAGATGATTAAGCAATTGATTGGTGCCTACCAAGAACACAAGTTTAAGCTTGTGCATCAAGAAACCATATTGACAACAACTAATTTATAGAGTTTAACCCTTAGCTTAAACCTCGTTGATTCATTTTTAGCTTGTTTGAGAAGGTTAAGGAAATATTTTTTTTTCCATGTGATAATGTAGTGAATGATGAAGGAACAATTGAGTAGTGTAATTTTGATGCACCTCCTTTTTCTTTTAAATTATAAGGTTTGAGAATTCTCAAAATCCCTGCTCTTTTTCCAAATTAAAATATAGTTGAAACAACGCTAGTCCCCAAAAAAAAATAGCTACTACAATTACCACTTACAACCAATTTAATCATGTTTTCCTTGCTTCCCCTTCCCCCTGTATCCTTGATATTGAGTGTAGAGTCAAACTCCCATGAGTAAATAATATGACATTCTCCCTTGAAACCAGTAGTTGTTGAGAATCCCATTGTGAGCCACTCAGGTAAACATTCCTTACGTCGATGATGTATGAAAGGAAAAAGTTATTGCTCCCTTCAAAACTAGGATTTAAACTTATGCGTCCAAATTTGTCCTTGTCGATTCTTGACCTGCAAAATGAACAATAATGAGCCAAGGACCACTATTGTGGTGGCCGAAGGCACTTTGATGCTAAAGTCAAGTGACTGAGTAAGGATGGATGGAGACTATAAATTAGATTGTAAGTGCATACATTTCTCGTCCCCTTTGTTCATCTTATATAGCGAGTATTTCACTCTTTCATTTATTGTCGAGGCATAATGGAGGGAGGGGATCTCGCTGAAGATCTTACCCATCCATGATTGAGTTCCATTCAACATTTGGCTCTGTTTGGGACCTAATACTTGATTGGATCAAGAGTTGTGCAAAATAGATCTTGGGTTTGTGATAACCCAGAAATCTGCATTCTGTCCTTTCTGTTGTCCCAATGAATGTTCCAGATAGAGACCTTGTGAACATGACTATTAGCAGGGAGGAATCCCCAAAGGCTTCTATCGCTGCCAATTCAGGTGTGGAGCAGCTCATTTTGGACAACACTGCCCTTGACTCATCGGCGGGTATGGATGTCATAGTGAATCAACCGGTTCTGGAAGTCAATGCCCATGGTTTGCCTGTGGGCCCAGAGGTACGCGAGGAGGGGGTGAGCCTAATATCTCTGATGCGTAGTGCCGATCTGCAGACTGGACTATCGTTCAAGCTCCCACCCTCTGCGGCTAACAGGGGCAAAAGCTTTTGTTGCCGGTAAGTTAGCAATTGTCTGATTATCGTTGGACCTTCCGTCCCACTTTATTGCTCATAACTGTTTGTTTTCTTATCATGGGATGACTCACTTGACCCACTAGCATGGCGATCACTGAAGTCGAGACCGTGTGGGATAGGCTATCACTACACCACACATCCTCATTGATAGTATTTGCACATGGCATTTTTTACAATTGTGCTATGAAAAGTAAATTTTTAATGACTTTAAAAATTAAAAACGTTGTATAAACTTGGCGGGCTTTTTGGTGCTCCCTCAAATATTTTACTTGCGCGATCCTTTTCTCTCCCTCTTGGCCAAATATTTCAGTACTAAACCTAAAACCAGAACGACCCTTCTTGTCTTTCATCTCTTTGCTCGCCTCGCATTCTTGCTCGTCTCTCTCATCTTTCCGTCACCCTCCCTCCCTCTATCTCCCTCACTGTTCCCTCCATCTCACCGTCGCCCTCACTCCCTTTATCCGACGCTCTCCCTCCCTTTCTTTGTTGCTCGATCTTGCTCTCTTGCAATCGATTCACCTCTCTCTTGCACTCTATTCAACAGTAGTTGCTCTTGTCTTTTTGGGGTGCTTCTCTCACATCAATTCCCCAAATGGATCGATTTCTCAGTCCCCGAAGAAGACTATGTTGCTGAAGAGGCATGGTTTTGAATGACTGGTATGATTTCCTAACAACCCTTTGAATAAAGTTTCGACTTTTATGTTGAAGTTAGCTGAATTTATTTGTTCTTGTTGTTGAAGACTGCCGACATCCCAAGACAGGAGGATTTCATCAAATCTACACCCCATCGAAGCTTTTACTTTGAATCTCAATTGATTTAGGGAAAACGTTTGAATCTGTGTTTTTTCTTGATAAAAGTCGGATCTTTATTGTTTGGTTTGTGTTATTTTTCTTTGACCAATATGAAGAGGATCAATAGAAAAATACTAATGAGAAGGAAGTAGCCTACCATAGTATATTATAAAATGTATGTTAGTGTTGTTTGAACCTTGAGAGCATTGTAGTTAGTAGTAATGTTCCATTATTGACTTTTTTGATTGAGCTAACAGGTATACTACAAGTTCGAGCTCATAAATAAGAATTTTTTCCTCACAGTCAATCTAATATGAAGATGTTGAATCAATGTAATATATAGATGTGGAAGAAGAAAGTGAGGGGAAAGATGATTCTATTTACTTTGAAGAAATGACATTTTCATATTATGTTTTCATTTTATGTAAGAACTAATGAGACTTATTTTGTTTGGCATTGTACTTATGTTTCTACCATGTATTAAACTAGTATGATTATGTTATAAAAGAGGATTTTCTCACATGGTCGAATTCTATTTACTATTGTACTTTTAATAGCAGGTAAAACATTGCAAATGATACCAAATAGCTAAAAACAAATGGGTAAAAAAAATTGGCGTAAGACTTTTAATAACACTTTTAAAGTGTTGTGGTTAACTAATTTTACAACACTCTAAAAACAACTGTATGAGACTATGTAACAACAATTTTTTAACGCAATGAAAAATGTTACAACAACGTTTAACATTATACAACAACATTTTCTAAGCGCTATAGAAGGTGTTACCACATCGTCTCCGAAACACTATTAAAAGTGCACTTTTAATAGCGTTCCAAAAATGCTATAATAGAGCTGGACTTTTAATAGCGTCGGCTGACACATGTTTGACAACGCTATCTTATCCAGTTATAGTGGTTTTACCATGCTATAAATGAGGATTTGTGGTGTAGTGTGTGCCTTAGAGAAGACGTATGCTGAGCAGAAGAAGCAATTCTCGGATGCCTGTAGTAGGGCATGTTCATTGGAAGAGCAATAAGCTGCTTAGCTTGATATGGGGATTCAGCCAGGTGAGGTCTAGTAAGACCTAAAGAGTGCACTGGCTACTCGATCGGCCTTGGAGTCTAAGTTGAAAAGGCTCAAGAGAATGTGGACGATGTCGATGCTGCCCATGTTGATCTGTCTGTGGATTTGAAAAATGCCTAAGAGAGTAGGGACAAGGTGGTAGCCGAGCAGACAGTGCTTGGTGATCGATTGGAGCATGCCATGAGATCTGCTACTGAGACTCAGAGTGTTTTAGCCACTGAACGTGTTGAGGCAGTACATCAGTGAGATCTCATGAGGCCCTTCAAACGCAGCTCTCAAAACTCAGTCAAGAGTTGGACTCTGAGTGTACAAGTTGAACTGAGGTTGGTTGTGAGCTGGTTGATTTTGAAGGTAGTCTGGCTAGAGCAATCGAGGAGTTATTTGTCTTAAAAGCTCAGTGGGAGGCTAGATAAAAGGAGTTAATCGAGGCTGCGAACTCTACTCAGCTCAATAAAATTGTTGCCAGTAGGTTGGAGCTGTTGGACTATATTGAACAAGATCATGGGGATTGGGACCTTTCCGCTTACATGCGGTTGGCCTATGCTTATTTTGAGGAGGCGGACGACTCTTTCACTTTTTTGCACGGTGGCCCTGACACCAACCCAAATTCCATGACCACCAAAAAGGTGGTCTTTGACAATCTAACATTGTTTTAACATGACACAAATCGTACCAACTCTTGGTATGAGGAACCACCATGAACAGTTTGCACAAAGATTCTAAAGACGAGCACCGAGCATCTTATGCACTAAGGTTATGGGAAGGTTAAATATTTTCTCAAAGATTCTTCCGTTAATGTCAACATTGTAAGTGTTAAGGATGTTAGGTGACGATTAAAGAAAGGGTTATTGCTGATCTCGGATAGATTTCATATTGCACATCTAATAGAATGAATAAGACTATAGCCGTATTTTTCTTTTCAAGAGATAAATTTTCATAGCAAAGGACACAATTTTCTCGAGAAAAAATGTGGTTAGCTGATGGTTAAAGGACTGATATAGATGCACTACACGTGCAATTCCATCATAAAGGACCTAAACACAGCATCTATACAAAATTTCATTATAAATAAATGCAACCATTTTGAACTTATATTACCATAGATAAAAAAAAATGTACAATTTCCATTAGATTTCTAACTTATCAAATCAGTTATCTAGGCCTGCTTGATGAAGGACAGTGAACCCGAAGCTCAAATTGTTTGCATCCCAGAACATGCCAATCTCATCTCCATCGCGCAACTGCCTGCGTTTGACAAAGTTCTTCCTCCAGTTAGAAATCAGAATGAAGCTTTTAGTGCTAGGCTGTAGCTTGAACTTGAGATTATGCCGAGTGTTGGTATCATGATCATTGATCACCACATTCAATATTACCCTACCACTCTTAAAATTTTCTTCATTGCGAGCAGTCAAGGTGGGTAAGATCAGGTCCTTAACTGTGTCATAAGGCAATAAAAGTCGTGCATTCTCGTTCACATCACTTTTTGTAAGTATCTTTCTGATATTGAATTGATCATTGTGGTTCACAGCCATGCCTACTGGAGGAGCAGCAACAACTGCATCTCTTTGTAGTGGTGGTGGAGGTGGTGAAGCAGCAATAGCATCAGTTCGACTTTGTTTAATTTTGCGTTCTTGCTGTGAAATACCATCCACAGAAACAACTTGATCAATTTTCCTCGTAAAACTTGTGGATGAAGTATTAGAGCCAGTCTTTTCTTGTACTATTTCATACTTATTACCGTGGCAGATTTCCTTCGAATCTCCTTGTACCCCTTCATCATCACCATGGGGATTACATCCTTCTTTCGTTCCATTACTATTACCATTTATCTCAATGTCAACTCCAAAAAGCCTTATCTTAGAACTAGCACTAGTATTGCTGCTGCTCTTCTCTACTGATGATGATGATTTAGCCAGAAAACGAATTTCTACTCCAAATAGTTTTGTTGGAGTAGACTCATCATCATCATTTAAATCCACCGAAAACTCTGCAATCTTCATTGAATTTGATTAAACCAAAAAACTCAACAAAGAAGAAGATCTGGAGTTCATGATATAACCAAACCTAGGAGTAGAGGAGAAAAAAAATATAGAGCATCGCTGCTACTTGTAATAAAATTGGGTTTCCTGATTGTTTGGGTTTCCAAATTCAGGTTCTACTTTCTATTCACTAATACTTGTTGTAATAAAATTGGGTTTCCTAATTCTTTTGGTTTATAAAATCAGGTTCTACTTTCGATTTCTCTGTGGTGGGAGAAAGAATCAGGCTGGGTTTCCTAATTTGGCCTGGAGATGGAGCAATTGTGAAGTAAAGCCAACTGTCATACAGATTTCCAATAACTAGAGGGTTTTCAGTACTGTTCTTTATTTACCAATAACGCAAATAAAAATACAGGGAGTAATTATCTTTCAAAGATTCTTGGGTTTTGCTCAGTAAACCAAGGTCTCCCTCGAGTCCGCCACCTAACATGATTTAACAGAATCGTATCCTCATAACAGCGAATACAAAACAAACAATGTCAGCACCAAGATGAAAAACAAGAACATTAAAACCAGTTTCTTCTAGCAAAGTACATATAATTACCCACTACAAAATTACATATAAGATTTCCTCGAGTAATGAGGACATTTTCTTCAGCTACATGCCTATATAGATCAAACATGCACATTCAGATTCATACAGATCTCAGGACACTGCACTAGAGTAGACACGTTAAAGAAAACAAAATCACTATATGTTAGTACCAATCTTCATTTCCTAAGTACATCAATCGGATGCATGGAAGTGTCACTGACAGGGTTCACACGCTACTTGTCATTGATATTTCTGATGATGGTAACTTCACTGATGCATTGCGGTACCATGTCATCACTACTTCTGATCATGGTAACTTCATTGATGCATCACGGTACACGTCATCACTACTTCCAAAACTAGATACACTCGCCATTTACGAAGAATAACAGTTTGCTTCATGCGTCACTTTGGTTCGAGAAGCAAGCCATAGTTCCATCATTTTGCAAAATAATACACTTGCTCACAACCATTTCAAGAAATATGCTTATTCACAAATCCAGTTGATCACTGTGTCCTTTTCCTTTTAAAAGCAGGATGAATGTTAGTATCAACTGTATCGTACGTTTCTAGCTTGTTGATCCTCGAAAGACAATCAGTCACTCTCTCTTTTAGGGCAGGCATAGCAGAGACATTGCTGTGCATCTTTTGCTTAAGTAAATGTATTTTTTCAGCAGTCTGAGGATCCTCTTCTGCTAGTAATGTGCCTTCACTTGACTTTCCATCATTCTCTACTGCATCAGTGAAATTCAAAATGTTGAATAACTCTACTACTAGTGGAGAACCAATAAATCTAAGTCAGTCGAGGAACCATAAAAACTGAATTAATGAATGCAATGTGGTGTGAGAAACAGTTTAATAATTACAACGATAAATATCAGCTCAAAAGGTAGCACCTAGAGCCTGTTTCAGAGAACAGGAACACAAAAACAAATAACTTTAGCTGAATAATCAACAATCCAAACTCTATATTATTCAGGACAGAACCATTGGCAAACTAATCGTGTGGAAACAAATTAGCTAGCATTGTTATCCTGTGGTGCACTTGACCGCTCGAAATGCAAAGATAATGAGATCAGATCAGAGATTACTACACAACCCATGGGGTGTGACCCAATAACAACAAATATCCTCCACCTAAAACTTTTATGCTCAGAAGAATTGTGTTCGCATGACAACACAGCTTAATGGTATTGAGGTCTTAGTTTAAAAACATAACATTTTCTTCAAACACTGTCCCTTTCACTGAAGAACTTTGTGAAGTACAACTGTACAACACAATTTATTTATTTTTAAATATTCAAAGCTCTAATTGATTAAGGCTATGTTTATAGCATATGAGTAAGCTTTCTTGCCAAAATGCTTAATTGGTCATAACATCGCACATGCAAATTCAGTTTGAAGCCATGAACATATGTAAAAGTTACTGACGGGCCGACCTTGTTTTCTCTTCTCCATGGGAAGTCTTTTCCTTGTAGGGGAGTTCAGAAATGAATTTCTCTCAAAGATGAGAAATCAGAGAATGCTCATAAGTCATTTTCACGCATGTTAATGACTTCCAATTTGCATGTGCAATCTAGTGAAAACTTATGTATTTTCTCAAGAAAATTTCTCACTACAGCCTAAGAGGAAAAAAAAAAAAAAAACCATGACAATGTATGTCATTTCATTGATATATCCTATGTGATACCCAATGGTTCATAACACAATCTAAGAAAAACTAAAGACAAGAAACAAATAAGAATTTGCAAAAATACCCTACACTCCCTGTTTGTACTGACCTCTTGAAAAATGAATACATCACTGCACACTAAAATAGTGAAATAATCTGCATAGATGACCAAAGATCCACAATTTGACTATCTGAATCTTCTATACCATACTTAAAATTGATTTCATCTTGTTTTTAAAGTTAATTTGTATGTAACAATAAATGGATTATCAGCATGAAGAAAAAGTGGACTCTTTAATTATTTAATAGCCCTAAACAACCAAGTTACCTAATACAACTCCTGACATATCACTCCCAAAACCTACATTAAACCCAAGAAACTCACATATATTCCAATTTCTAGCCAGAGAAACTTGCATTCCACCAATGACCCAAAAAATTGAACATACATTAAGATGCAGTAAGTAGCAACTGGACCAAACGGCAAGATATCCCTGCTCACTTCATTTGGAAAACTCTAATTTCAACAATAACCCGAACTATAATACCTGGATTAAAACCCTAAAAACATAATTTTTCATCTACATACAGCAAGAACCAACTGACCCAAAACACAGAAGAACCCTAGAAATTGACCTAGGTATAGATCTGAAGCCACACCCCATTTGCAGAATTCTCATTTCAACAATAACCCAAACTACAAAACCAGAATTAAACCCGAAAAACACAAGCTTTACAGAAGCTCACCTGGGTTTGGGTCTGCTGCTGACTGAGAAGGATCAATGGGTCTTTGAGCAGCAAGGAGTAAAGCCAAGGTCTGCTTCAGCTTGTTTGGGAGAGTTGTTCGATAATGGCGGATCTTGTTGGCCATTTGTTTGAGTTCTTCTTCCTCGTCTTCAGTGGAGGTTCCGGGTTGTTGTTCGTTTTCTTCTACATCCGCCATGAATGAATCGGTCGATGGTGTGGTGGCTCTGTGGAAGTCAGGTGAGGTTTGGAACAGGTCTGTTTTGTTTGGGAAATTCGTTTTTGTAGTTTTTATGAGACCACGAGGCCTTCATTTAGCCGAATTTAAAAAAGGGAAAATGACTTTTAGGGTTACGTTTTTGTGGAATAACCCATTCTAGCATGCCCATCTTCAATCTCAAATTGGTTCACCTTTACTAGTGGTGCTCTCATGCAATATTTTCTTTTTCTTTTTTGAAAATCTCCACATGCCTCGAGTACATAGAGATAGAGATATGGTATTTTTCAAGCCCTACATACATTTAGGTTATGAGTATTGGTCTAGAATTGCCTAAATCTTATTTTTCAAACAGAGTGTGTGTACTAGTCTTGTTAAGCAATGACCCAAATGAGAGCATCCTAAGCTATGAAACTTGCAGGGAATTGCAGAAGAGATACATGTGTCAAGCTACGAGGCAAAGGGGTGAATAGGGTTGAAAACCGAATCGTTGGTTCGATTTTTTGCCTAAACCCTGAACCGAACCGCCTTTGGTCGATTTCAAAATTTTTCAAATCAAAACCGATTCTAATTTATGAAAACCATAAACGAACCAGACTGACTAAAATTAAACCAAAACCGAAATAAAATCGAACCGATCGACTATTTTAAACATATTATATTATTTTAATATATAATATATATTATTTATTATATATATTCATTTGGTTCGGTTTGGTCGGTTAAAATCACATAGAAACCAAAAACCGAACCGAATTGGTTCGATTTTGATCGATTCGGTCGGTTTTTTTTTAACCCTAGGGGCGAAAACTCCACTACACTTAAAAGAGTAGATGACAAAATTTCATTAGCCATCAGTAGCTTATGCTCTAACACTACCTTGCTAGGACTCTTGGTTGACTGATAGCAAAATAGTATAACCCATGAATGAAATCCCACTGGCTTGGCCTGAGTTAGTGGCAGGGCTATCCATGAGTTAACAAGGAGGGTCAAACCAGATGAAGAGCTCTAGGTTGTGATTTGTATTGTGAACAAAATAAATAATGATTTTGGAAAAAGAAAAAAAAAAGACCATAACAACAATTCAAGTTCTCTCTATTTGATTAATCGACTTTCAACTGAACATAACACCAATTCAGGACTACAAATTTCTTATAGTACAGAGTAAACATACACAATAAAATTCAAACAGACAAGGTTTTGCAACTGATTACATCATCATCTGAAGCTAATTTGGGTATGGAAGAGCAGACCATTACTCCTTGCAGGTTTCCAACCTTGCTCACATCAAACACCACTGTACTACGCCCCTTCCCCACGACAAAAATCTTGTTCTCAATTGCAGCAAGTCGGCAAGGTGGCCTTGTTAGCAGCGGAGACAGCCTTCCGAGAGCAACCCACTCCCTACTCTGCTTCTGCCACATCATCAACTTGGTGCCTGATGTTTGATCCAGCACATAAAGATTCCCGTCCACAACAACTGAAGGTCCTTGCCAGCCTGAAACCATGTCCTTGTCTGCATGTTGCCATGTTCCACTTGATGGTTCATATACGACCGAGTATACATGAGGGGGTATGGCTGAAGAAGCACCGCATCGTATATATATCTTTCCATCAACTACGACAGAGTCTTCAATGTCAGGGATGATATTTGAGTCAGAATGAGCTATCCAACTGTTCGTACATGGATCATAAGTGTCCCAGGAGAGAGGATCGCTTGAATTTGATCCCACACCCCCAATAGCATAAAGTTTGTCGTTCAAAGCTTCGCACGCAAAATAGCACCTGAAATTATGGAAATGTCATTGTTTTGCTAAACTGTTATTAGGTTCTTATAAACACTGATCATATATTAATGAGAGATGAATTATCATGTAAATCTATTCAGTGGACCATTAAGATTGAATAGATAAAAAAAGTGCAATTTGATGAATAATCCTCAGAATGCAGCTGCCAATCACATGATTTGGACTCTTATAACCCTTCACAATAGGGTGGGCGACTCTGTGACAGGGGTACACTGCGCCCATAGAAAATTGAAGCTCACACAGCCCCCATGGAGTTAGAATTCTACTGAATTAAACACACACAGAGATTGCCACATGAGTGGCTTGGCAACATGGCATTGGGTAAACAAGAGAAAACATGTTCCAGGAAATGCCTATCTAGTCCACCATTCTAAGCCCTAGAAGAGCTGCTATACAGAAATATATATATAACTTATTGATAGCTTAACCATTTACAAAGTTGTTAACATATAGTTTCACTAATGTGGCACACTCAGGAAGTTCCTTGTTTCTGCCATACCACCTACATTTGAATGCCTTAACACAGTAAATATTGCAAGCAAAAACCAGGCAAGGATCAATCTTCCAGGAGTGGATAAAGCTAACATATATGGGAGAAACAATGGATGATTGCAATCTAAGATCTAGCTATTAAAGAAATTTCAAGTAATCAATAGCTTGTCCATATGCTGTGAACAACAATTTAAAATAATACCTGGCAGTAGACATTGGAGCAGCTTCTTCCCAAGAGTTCTTGGATGTATCATAGCAGAATACTTCATCTGTTGCATCTTGAGACCAACCGCAACCACCTAACAAGTAAAGTTTCTTTCCCAATACTTCAAATGCAATGCCTTTCCTTTTCAAGCATCTAGAAGGGATACTTGGGATAAGTTTCCATGATCGCCTTGAGGAGTTAGGGTCCAAAACATAACAAGAAACTTGATCAGATTTGTCTCGGCAAAGTGTATATATCCAAGTTTCATCCAAATTGTGCTTCCTACGATATGAATGCCACTCATCACTGCACACCAACTCCTTCCATCTCCTTGAAACACATTTTAGTAGTGTATGGTACCTCCGAGGAACCCTAGCCAAGCAGAAGAGGGCAATTTCTTCTGGAAGCCCAGGTATCAGTGGGGTATGAGGTGGTGTAGCATTCAAAACGCCATCTGATTCACTTTCAGCCATCTAAAATTCAAAGGTGGGAGTCGTCCAGTAAACAAGAATTAATGAGATCTCAAGTTCTATTAAATTAAACCAAAAATCTAATTCAAGTTATCATTAATTATTTTTTCTTTCAATTGTTATTAAAGAGACAACATATGAGAAAGAAAAGAAAATTTATAGGTAAAGAATAACACAGTCAATTTTGTTTAGTTAAGAACATTGAGCGTGAAAGAAGAAGAGAGTTCATAGAGAAACAACACATTGTGTGTGGACATCCAATGACTCAAACATGATTCTTATGAGCTATGCACCAGATCAATCTTGCAACAATGAGACATGGCTCCAAGATTATGCTACATAATAAAGCATGTTCAATCCATAAATCCAATAACACTAATCTCTGAAATTTGGGAGCATGTCTCAGATGAAACTATTTACAAGTTTCGTTTAGAGGGAGGATGTGCATTGTTCAATCTATTTGAAAAAAGACAGAATATATAGTTCATCGTTAGTAAGGATCAGTCACACACGAATTGATGATCTCGTTGCAGAACTCCTGAGGTTCCTTGAATTGGGGATGGGACCTCAGGTTGCCCTCATTTATGCCCACCTCAAATTAATTCAATCAATTATTCTCAAAGGATGACTATTAACTAACGAAGACACCTTGGGCACATAACATGTGCCAAATTCTCTACAAATTTCATTACAAACAATAATCCCAACCAAGAATGTGAAATGAAAACAACCAAAATACTTGAGCAACAAGTTCAGGATGTAGCAAACAAAATCAAATATATATGAGCTCCTCTATACAAAATTTGCTCATTTTCAATACAATTGAACCTAAAACTAACATACATTGAATTATTGTGACAATATATATTCAACAAGTTCTTCAGATCTATTTCCTAATAACCCAATTCAATTACCTTGTTTGAATCTCCATTCAAAAAAAAAAAAAATCATAAAAATCAAGTTTTGAAAAGCCAAAACTGGGATTCAAAACAAACCCATTTCTTTCTAGGACAGTATCAGACCCTAATTTCATCCAAATTTCCATGATAGTAACAGATCACAAAATTCACGAAATCAATTGAAATGGGAAAAGAAAAATAGCAAAAAATCGTGAAAATTAGGAACATAAAGGGGTTTCGAGTCGGAAAGTTTTACCGTAAAAATCACTGCTTTTTGGGGTTTTGGTGGTTCTTGTTTCGAAGGTGAAGAGAGAAGATTTGGGGAAAGGAAAGTGAGAGATTTTATGGCAGGTGAGGTGCGAGTTTCTGCAAATAACTTAATTTTCCTTGAAGAATTTTGGTAGTGAATCTTAAGGCCTAAATTTATGCGCATATTCTCAAAGACATCCCTTGGCCTCAAAGGTAAAGAATAAAAGAAAAAAAAAATGAATTTTATAAATAAAACCACCAATTCTGCTGAAGAACACCACTATTGTCACATTGTCTCACCTTTCTGCGGGACATCACCACATGCTTAAGAACATCATCAATATAAATAAATAAATAAACTCTATCACCTCTCCCTTATTCTCCATCAAGTATCACCACCACCCCGCCACCACCACTTCTCTCCTCCATCGCTGGCCTCATCAGACTATCACCTCTCCCCACACCTCTTCTTCTTCTCCTCTCTCTTCCTCTTCTTCTCTCTCTCTTCTCCATCGTCAACCATAATTGACAGGGCGTGGCGGGGGGAGGTGGTGATTGGTGGGCAGGGTGGTATTGCTCCTACGAAGAGAGAATAGAATGTGAGGGTGGTGATGCCCTTCAGCAGATAAAAAAAAAATGGAGTAGTGATGTCTTTAAGCATAAATGATAGTGTCATTTTGACACAGTCATATTAAAATATGGAAAATGCAGTTGTAGAACCTAGATACTGGATCCGAGAAATTGTTGGATTACTAACCAATTTTATTGTTTGAATCTACTACATAGGATTCGGATTGAAACTTTTCACCAAAGACTTTCCAATATTAACTATTCATCAAATTGCAGTAGTGATAAATATTACTTTGTGTAGAAATGGTGGTGTTAATGCTTTAAGGATCAAACACAACTACTGATGAAAGAGGCAAACTTATCTCCATAGATCGACATAGCCATGGTAGTTTGAAGTTTCAAGTCAAGCTTGAAATTATCATGGTGCAAGGGGGTCACGGCGTATATATTACTAGAAAATGCAGGTTTGCATAAGTTCTTCCCTTGGTGATATGGATTGTCCAGATGGCTGCACAGTTTGAGATGTGCCACATTAGTTACATGCTAATACACAAAAAGAGTGCATAATAAATATGCTATAGTCAACAAAGTGAGACATAAAATGTTGTAAAGCTCAGTTGCGATGATGCTGCTCAGGTCGACGAAAATTTCAGTCATATCTGAAATATGAATATGATCATATTTGTCCAATGTTTCAAATGAAGTTGAGTTTTCATAATTTGTTTGTTTTACGAAGACTTATTAAACTTGTTGGTATGTTGGTGAAACCCCTCAACTTTATGAATATCACAAGACTTGTAGATTTCCGCTGTTAAACTAAAATCTATAGGATTTAGTGAATCAATCACAATCCTTTTAACAAAGTGGCAAAATAAAAGACGAACTTCTAAAAAAAACAAACAAAAGAAAAAGAGTTGCATGATGAGCAAATAAGAGAACAAAAATATGATAGAAATAAGATAGAGCGAGCACATTGCCATCAATAAAATTTACAAGTATCGACAATTATAGTAAGACGTTTATGATGAAAAAAGGATATAAATACAATAATCTATTTAAATTATCAAGCCAGAGTTACTAAAGTTATAACACAGCCAACAAATCATTAAGATCGACATGATTAGCAAGACATTCACTTAAAAGTACATTCAACAGGATTTATCAGCACAAAAACCTGTTCAATGATTCGAAATGTTCAGTGTGGCTTGTCAACCTGGAAGGGGCAATTGCTTCCACTGGGACATAGCTCCACAAGAACTAGATCGACTGCATATCTACTCTGCGTCTACTGCATTTAGTCATTGGCAAGACAACCCTTCTTTGATCTTAGTGCAGGCACCGTCAAAGACTAGTGAAAAGCAAATGCACGCAAGCTACATGATGATTTAGAAATGGAGATAGAAAGTACTGTATTACATGCTTGTGTCATGAATGTCGATTAGCTTCCACCAGTAAGATGATGTGAGATCATTACATCTAATAAATAAGCTAGGCAGGCTGATTAACCTTGCACCTTTGGAAGTCGACGCTAAATGGTGGTACAAAATGAGTTGAAATACATAACACGCGGAAACTTTGTTCTCTATACATGTGCTCCGTGCTTTACTGCCATCTTTTGCTGCTGGACTTAACTGCAGAAGAGCTGCTGGCAATGATCTTTCTTGAAACTGAAATGAGAAAATATAAAAGTAAGAGAAGGTACAAATTTGAAGCCTAGATAGTAAGATCCATCTAATGGTGGTATTTTCTGAGTGAGGTAATATGGATACATATTTTTTATCTACATACTCGATGAAACCTTTGGGTTCTCCTTTGGTGGCGAAGCCTTTGGGAGGTCTTTTGATGACGGAAGCTTTGTGAGGTCTTTTACTGATGAAACCTTTGGGAGGTCTTTTGACGATGAAGCCTTTGAGAGTTCTTTTGTTGACGAAACCCTCGAGAGGTCTTTCGATGATGCTGGTCGAGATAATGTTGTTCGGCCCTGCTTTTGTAATGGTCGGGGAATTTTAGTTTGTGTTCTTGACCTGCACATTTGTAGTTATGAATCATTAAAACAACAGAACTAGGATGTAGACCTCAAACTCTGGTTACAGTGGTTGTCACTTGATTGTTACTGCAAGTACAATGTACAAGCAACTAACTGAGCACGCAACTTTTTCTAAGAAGAATCATTATTGATCAGAAGAAGTGGCAGAGAAAAGAATATAGACGATAGAACATCTATCTGTCTAAAGACATTTGCGAATTACACTTTCACAAATGATATGCAATACATAGTGACATATTGCATGTTTCCCTATTTTGACATCTTAAAATGGGCTTTATTTTTAAGTTGTCCAAGGTTTCCCATTTATATTTTTTGAGGCTTAGGCATACACCCAGTAAAAAGAACGCAAACTGTCGCATGCGTGTAATGTGACTTTAAGAGATGATTTTGAGTAAATTAGTTTCACTATTAATTATTATTTTTATCAGCGTTTCACTATCTCAGTTGACAGATAAAAAAAAATTTAACTAGCTCTCATTAGCACTCAAAGTGTGAAAAATAAATAAAGATCAACATATCAGGAACGGGTGACCAAGATTCAATAGATTTGTCATGTTATTGATAACTAAGATTGAAATCAACACTCACTAATTTAACAATTATTTCACCATCCTGTTCTCTAGTTATTCTGTCATGGTGCATTTTATGTTTTCATTCCGTTATTAGAAAAACGAAAATGATAGAAGTTTCATTTTCAACATGTGCATAGAATAGAAAAGTTGTACCGTGCATATATTTTAACAGTAAATATCTCTAGAAGCACCTCTATTGAGGGGAGAATACTCACTTTTCTGGACTTTCAGGCGGTTTTGAACCTTCGGGGAAAAGGGAGAACTCAACGGCACTGCTTATAGACCCATCAGTTTCAGTTCCCATTGATAGGACACCATCAGATATGTCACTTAATCTCTCGTCTGAATCTACTTCACCAAAACCTAAAAGTTCATCGTCAGCAGGGGCATCCTGATTTGCGTCTACTGTAGCAAGCTTTGACTGCTGGAAGAATTCCTTGTGGTGACGAAAGTCATCCATAGACTGCTGGGAACCAGCTTCAGAATGCTTATCACTGTGCTCTGAGCAATTATCATTATCAGAAGCTGTTCTATCAAGAACTCCTGGCCCCTTCCCACCTGGCAGACTTATGCCTCGAGAAATCCCACCCGAAAGTAGAGAAGAGGATGCATGCTTCAATGAGCTTACACTGCGTTTCTCACCATTGACATTAGAGGGCACAGTTCTGAGATCTTTGAGCAGTTGCAACTTCTCAATCTCTTCGTCTTTCTTTGCAATTGTGTCCTTAAGGGATGCCACCTGCAAGTTGAGAAAAAAGTAGAGGTATAAGAATGATGGTCTACAGAAAAAAAAAATGTAGGATAGGTGTGAACTTTTGAAATTCAACTTTTAACTCAAATAAAAGTAGAGGTAAAAATTGGAAGTTGACCTTTACGATAACAATGCAGAAGGGTCAGTAGAGACCAAAGTTGAAATTGAATAAACAATCCAGCAAAATAAACTTTACAGCCCTTATTCAAACAAGAGATTAGGGTAAAATGGATGTCAATGCAGTCATGCACTCATGCACATGGTGCATGTCACCACCACAGGAGCTACTGTACCCATTGATCGCCTAAAGGTACAACAGGTTTTCTGAGAATCATGTGAAGCCACCTTGTTTTGATAATTATGATCCAAAAGCTTCACATAACCCATGTATCTTAGCTACTTGGAAAAGAAATCATAGATTTCCCACATCGTGCTTTAAGTAATCAAACAAAAGCCCACATCCCTTTTGACTTATTTCTTTTATCCCCGGTACTGTACAGCCTGGATTGATACCTTACTGGTGCAATACCGGAATACCCTTTATCAAGGGGTGGTAGCGCAGTTGGCTAGGTCTCATAGCTTTTAATTATTCTCCTGTCGAGAGTTTGTGTTCATTCTCACAGCACATCATTTGTGTTGGAGCAAGTTGAAAAGGGCATTTTGCCGAGATGGCCCTTTTACAGCAATAAATATCTTGGAAGTCTCTCTAAAAGAAAGGAGCATTTGGAAATGCTCTGTTTTTACTTTCGTTCATCATTATGCGCGCGCCTGTGAGGATTCCACTTCTTAACTTCTACTCAGTGTTGTTAAGGCGGACACCTAGGCGCGCCTCGAGGCGTTTTGGCAAAGAAACACCTCAAAATGATGCAAGACGGAGCGGTGAAGTGAGGCGTCCGCCTCGGACCGCCTCGGACCATTTACAGCTTAAAAACCAAAAGCCTATTGCAGCCCACTTGTCTTTTAAGGTTAAGAGGGGGGTATTAGAGTTTTAGACAAGAGAACGACTCCTTGGGAGCTATTGTTGTTGCTATGTGTGTGTTCTTCTCATTCTAATCAAGTTTCTCTCCTTCAAATTAGGTGTTGTCTCTTTCATATCAAGTATGTTTCCTCTCTTCTTCCTCTTTTTCCTCTTCTTCTTCCCTCTCCTTGTGTTTTTTTTATATGATTTGTTCTGCAGCTTCTGCTACGTTCTTTTTATATGATCTGTTCTACTGCCTTTTTTTATATGATTTGTTCTACTCCTTTTTTATATCATCTGTTCTACTCATTTTTTTAATGATGAATTGATCTGTTCTGCTCCTTTTTTTTATATGATCTGTTCTGCTGCGTTTTTTTTTTCTTCACAATAAACAATAATAAGTAATATTTCGGTATATGGATCGTAATATTTCAGCATATGGATCGAAATTTGGTGCAAATTTTCAAAGTTAAACCAATGAGACCTGCTGGGCGATGCCTCACCAAATTGCAATTTCCCAAACACTGTTTCAAATTCAACCATTAATTTTCCAAACACTGTTTCAAATTTCCAAAATTAAACCAATGAGAAGTTGATGAACTAGTTTACATTATGCTTCGACGTTTTTCTTGTTTGTTTCTTTTTTAGTGATTTAGTGGATAGGCAAGTTAAGTACACTTATGTAGTGCATTTTTTTGCTATGCTATGCAACTTTATTATGTTTCCATTTCAATTCTAAATAGTTGTATGACTTTTTGTACATATTGGCATATGCAAGTTATCAAAATGATGATGAATATTACTTATCTAAATGTGTTTCAATTTATTATAATAAAAAATCTTTAAAAAATGTTAAAGACCGCCTCAGCGAAGTGAGGCATCCGCCTCGCCTCTGAGGTGTTTTCAAGCTTGTCCGCCTCCCCGCCGCCTCAACTACACTGCTTCTACTACACATGCAGTAAATATTTCTTTCTTTTGTTTCCTTTTTAATCTTCATCAGCTGTGCAGTTAAAATGGCGTTATAACGCCAATATAACTCTTAACGGGGGTGAGCCGTTACATTATGACATTATCACGTTATGGTATCACAACTTTGATATAATGGCGTTATATGACCGTTATTGAGATAACATTTTTTTTTCAATAACCCTGTTTTAACGTTTTGTTCTAATACATTAAAAACAAATCACCCATTTCATTCTCGATCGAACGAGAACCCTAGACTCGTAGGAAAGGATTTGAGCTAGCCGTTACCAATCGACAGAGAACCAGACTTCGCCGTTTGACAGAGAACGAGAGTAGAAGAAGGGAAGAAGACGAAGAGTCGATCTGTTGCGATCTCACTCTCATACGAAGGGAAGGTGTTTTTATTAATTTTTTTTTGTTTTTGAATTTAATGTGATGAACATAATTTACTTTTTTGACTCCATAATACATTAATACTTTGTGGGAGTATTAAATATATATTTAAAAAACTATTCCGTTATAACCTATAATGCTTTTGGACCGTTATGGGTACGTTATCCGTTTTAACTGCATAGTTCATATGCCGATAACTGAAACCAAAGGAAACAGGAAACAAGAGAGCTAGAAACTCCCAAACAAAACATTAAAAAAATAAAAATTATATTGTAAATTACATCAGCAGAAGGAAATCTGCTTAACTATGGACCAAGTAATGCCTCATAGCCAGACCAAGTATCATTGATCCAAGAATTGAAGAACTTGTTGAGATTTTCACTCCAAACACACTATGGTTTCTCCCTATTCAAATAGCCAAGCCCAATTACCCCTAGAAGACAAAGAATGGCTATGTTATTCAGAAGCACATTGATTAAAAGTCTCCCCCAACAGACCACTTATTTAGTCCACTTACCATTTGTGATTTGTTAAAAACACTGGAAAGCTAAATTTCAACCTCTTATTATCTTCCATTAAAACAAAAAACAGACCACCTATCTGCCACCCTAGCAACATTATTAACTCTGAAAGCGATGTGTTTTTCAAAGACAGGTTTGAGATTTAGGATGTGTTTTTCAAAGACAGGTTTGAGATTTAGGATGTGTTTTCCAAAAGAGCACAACCATATGGCTTTGGAAACCACCCAAATTCTATTGACCCATGTTTTTTGTCTATTTATAACTCTATAGCTCTCCATGGTGCCTTAGCTTCAATGCCATATCTCCACAGCCATTTCGAAAGAAGGGACTTGTTAAGTCTACAATCTTTCTGATACCTAGACTCCCAGGCAATTGAAAACCCCATTCACAAGATGAAATTTATGCGATGAAGATAAAGTATCCCTTAGGGAGTCGCGACAAAATTTTCCAATCATCTGGGCAACAAACATTGAAATTATTAACTAAGGGGAGCGGATAAAAACAGGAAACTTGTAAGGCCTCAGTGCCTAAGAAACCACAAAATTTGAGCTTGAATGGGAAAACCCATTTTATAATCTATTTAAAATTTGGTGTCAAACTTCATACGTAACAGGTCGAGACCTTGGTATCATGACAAACAATGTAAAACAAATAAATCATCATCATCATCATCAAAGCCCATTCCCGATATTTTCGGGATCGGCTACATGGATTTGGTTCTCCAAGCAATGCAGTCTTCCCATAGATCCTCGTCTAATCCAAGCTCAATGATATATTCATTCACCGCCTTCATCCAAGTTTTCAACGGCCGTCCCTTTCGTCTACACCCTCCATAAACTTGCCAATCTAGACATTTTCTAATTGGCGTCGTGCTTGGTCTCCTCCGCACATGACCAAACCAAGTTAAACGTCTTTCTCTAATTTTGTCCTCTATGGGCGCTACACCTAAGTATCTCCTAATTCTTTCATTTCTAATTTTATCCTTACGAGTTTTACCACACATCCACCTTAACATACGCATTTCTACTACTGTTATCCTATGCGTATGTTGTTCCGTAGTAGCCCAACATTCTGAATCGTATAGCATGGCTGGTCGAACAATTGTCTTATAGCATTTCTCTTTTAGCCTTGCAGGCATCCTTCTATCACATAATACTTCTAACGTCATTCTCCATTTCAACCAACCAGCTTTAATCCTATGGTCTACATCTTCTCCAATAGCCCAATTCTTTTGCATTATAGATCCTAGATATCGAAAAGCCTCATACTCTGGGACCTCTATACCTTCGATCTCAATTGCATTACTTCTCCCTCGTGGTTCACAACCAAAGTTGCACACTAGATACTCCGTCTTCGAACGGCCAATTCTAAAACCTTTACTCTCTAAAGCCTTCCGCCACCTATCTAATTTCTGACTTAAACCTGCACTACTCTCATCAATTAAGACAATATCATCTGCAAATAACATGCACCAAGGTACATCTTTTTGCAGATGTCTCGTCAACTCATTCATGACCAAAGCAAAGAGATATGGACTTAACGCCGACCTTTGATGTAATCCTACTGACACTGAAAATTCACTGGACATCCCATCTACTGCGCGAACACTTGTTACAGCCCCTTCATACATATCCTTAATAATATCGACATAACATTGAGACACTTTCTTCCTTTCAAGCACCCACCAAATTAACTCCCTAGGGACCCTATCATATGCTTTCTCCAGATTAATAAAAACCATATTTAAACTCTTACGTGCCTCTCGATATTTTTTCTATAGTTTGCCTAAGCAGGAAGATGGCCTCCGTAGTAGACCTACCCGACATAAATCCAAGTTGATTCTCCGAAATCGTGGTTAAACTCCTAAGTCTTCGTTCTATAATCATCTCCCAAAGTTTCATCGTATGACTCAAGTTTTATCCCTCTATAGTTCGAGCAATTCTGGATATCCTCTTTGTTCTTATAAATTGGTACCACAATGCTATGCCTCCATGAATCTGACATTTTTCTAGTTTCCAAAATCCTATTAAAGAGCTTAGTTAGCCATTGAATCCCAACTTTTCCCATACATTTTCATGCTTCAATTGGCATATCATCCGGTCCAACGGCATTCCCTGTCTTCATTCTTTTTAAAGCTTCTCTCACTTCTGTGGCACTAACTCTGCGATGGAACACGCGATCTCTCCCTTCCTGTGAAGCATACCCCTGCAAGTTTAAGTCCCCTACATGTGTTCCATTGAGTACGTTCCAAAAGTAATCATTCCATCTATCTAAAATAGTTTTATCCTGCATTAAAACTCTTCCATCCTCATGCTTAACACACTTAACATGACTCAAGTCCCTAGTTTTTCGTTTTCTAGCTTTAGCTATCTTAAAAATATCTTTATCCCATTCCTTTGTACCTAGCCTATTATAAAGATCATCATATGTTCTCTTCTTAGCTTCCCCTACTGCTTTACTACTCAACTTCTTAGCTTGCTTATAAAGCCCATAAGACTCTAAGCACCTATCTTTTTGCCACTCCATAAAGCATTTTTTTCCGCAATGATTTGTTGCACATCAGCGTTCCACCACCATGTCTCCTTACCATATAAACCTCCTCTTTTGGCCTCTCCTAACTCTTCCTTCGCACATCTTATTCGGTTCGCCAAATGTTCAAAAAGATCCATGCTATTAGTCTTATCCTTTGGTTCTAGATTCTCCCAACCCTCTGAAAATGACTGGCCACCCAAAATCTTCTTTCTAAATTTTTGGCTCACATCTTGTAAGGTCCACCACTTCATACGACCCCTACTCTTAAGACAAAAATCGAGAACTAACAGCCTATGTTGGTTTGTCAGACACTCCCCTGGTATAACCTTACAATTTTTACACCTACCTAAATCGTGTCTCCTAACAAGAAAATAATCAATGACTTCTATTGCGCCCACTCGCAAAGGTCACCAAATGATCTTCCCTCTTATAAAAAGTATTTACAATCCCAAAATCCTGAGCTAAAGCAAAATCTATAATAGAAATCCCCGTAGTGTTTCGATCTCCAAATCCTTGACCTCCATGTACCCTCTCATATCCAACTCTATTCTTACCGACATGGCCATTCAAATCTCCGCCTAAGAAAACCCTATCGGAAGAGGGAATTCCAAGAACTAACTCCTCTAAAGAGTCCCAAAACCTTCTTAGTCTACTCGTCCAAACCCACTTGAGGTTGCATACGCACTAAGAACATGCACTATCTCTAGTTCTAAAGCTAATTTAATACTTATGATTCTATCCCCAAACATCCTAACGTCAACTACTGCATCCTTAAAAACTTTATCTACCACTATTCTCACCCCGTTCCTAGTTCCATCTTTACCAGAATAGAAGAGTTTGAACCCTCCTAAATCTTTAGCCTTGTTCCCCTTCCATTTTGTCTCTTGAAGACAAACTATGTTTACTTTCCTCTTACGCAGGGCATCCACTAATTATATTGTCTTACCCGTCAAGGTTCCTATGTTCAAAAAGGCTAATCTAATCATTCTATCTCTAGCTCTAACCTGGACTAGCTTTTTTACTCGCCCCCGTCCAGAATGGTGTGAGAACCCTTGCCTATTTAACACTACAGTCGGGCGCCGCTACAGCGCGCCTTGCTCATTTGTCACTACACCCGAGCGTAGGTGAAACGCGTCGCTTATAGCGGGGGACGCCCTATCCTTCTGCATTAATCTTTTTTAACCAAATTTCATCAAAAGGGATGTGATGGATTTTTTTTACGGTTGGCTATCACAAGCCTAACACAAATAAATATTGCAAAGAAATCAAATAAATGAATAAAAGTAAACGATATGACATTGAAAAGAAAATACCTGTTCCATCAATTCTCTTACATCTCTTCCCTCTTTGCTGCTCTTTGCGGCACCTAGTTCAACTCCAGATACCCTTTCAGCAAACTTCAAGGTACTTAGTGTTTCGGAGTATGAATTTACATCAGGATTAAGCTGTACAAACATGAGGGTCTTTGCCTGACCACCTGCAGTGTTAGCAAAGAACACAATCATGTGATTAGAAGTACTTCAACAGTAACAGGCAGAAAATCTATCATCTTAAAGAGCATGTGAAGCAATCTGAGACTTTGTCAAAAATATAAGCAAAGAGAATGACCTAGAGAGCTCTGAAGGACTTGGGTCAGTTTGCTATTTCTGTATGGTACATGGGAATTCTTTTGAGCTAGAGCAAAAATAACATCCCCAAGGGCAGACAGTGATTTGTTTATATGTTGAGCTTCCTTGAGCCTATCTCCAGTTACCTCGGAGCGATCAACTCTTTCACTTCCTGCAAGATCTACCAAATGAAGACTACCACGCAAAGCAGCCCCGGTCTCCAAGTCCACCCCACGAACATGAACAGTGAGAACACTGCAAAAAACTTTATAAAAACCCTTATACAAAGAAGCGTCTATTTTGGAGATAAATAACCAAAAGCAACTATACAAACCTGTGAGACCGACTACTTCTTATATTCAGTGCTGTGGAACCTACAGCTCGGTTTGCCAAACCAATTTGCATCAAATCAAGGACATCAGTGGTGGAATTGACAGGAAGCATGCTTGCACCAGGAACAACTAGTCCATTGGGTTGGGAACTATTCCAGATCCCAAGTGTGTGCAAGTAAAAGAAAACAAAGGTTTGAACTCAAGGACCACATAAGGTAAGAAAAATTTTATTGCCCGACCAAGCAGTATACAAATGTACTTGGAAACTTAAATCAATTTAACAAATTTCGATCGTTACACACACACACACAGGGTACGTATTATGTCATTTTTAGAATCCACCAATGTAATCCATATTGCAAGAACTATACATTATGACAATAAACAAAATTAGTTCAATGAAGGATATCTTTTCTGGGAACTACCATTTAATAGCAGATCCCGCACTTGTTCATTGTATATTTCAACCATTTGAACACCAACTTCATAGGTAAAGGAGCTGCTCCTCGTTTGAGATATATGGAAAAGATCATTCAAAGCACGATAATTAACACCCCAGTTCTCTTTAGATGATCCTTCAGGGCCAGTCTGCAAGAGGCAGTTTAAGTGCATGACAAACAAATTATGTGATATCAAGAAATACCTTGTGATGCAGAATCCACCCTTCTACTGAAAAATATGAGATTAAATAATAACAAAGAGGCTGCATACCATTGTGTAGGTTTTACCAGAGCCAGTTTGACCATAAGCAAAGATGCAAACATTGTAGCCGTCAAGGACAGAGCGTATCAATGGCTGAGTGTCTAAAAATACCTCCTCTGTCACAATTAGACAAGGATGAGAATGAGTACTAAGCCAAATCTGTTTCCTCAAGAGAAACACGTAAGTGTAATAAATGAAAAGTTAAAAAGATTCAACTGCTAACATAGACAACGAAAAATCAATTTAAGATCCCCCTCCCAATAAAACAAAGACTACTAAAATTGAACTGTGGAACCTAATGCCGTTTGCTGTATAAGAAAAACCCAATATCAGACCAATGCCCTCATAAAATTCCTATTCTTAACCTCAGGCACTGCAAGAACCATCCTTTATTAGAATGCCTGATTTCTAGCTACAGAAAACTCGTAGGAATCCCTTCATAAAAACTTCCAGCATCATTCACTGTCTTTCATCATATGGAAAATAAACATTACTAGCTCCATCTGAAAGTTATGGCCAGATGGAATAAATATTGGCAGGTGTATAGAATATAGTTGATAACCTTGAGTTGCTGCTGGACCAAAAACTTTGTTGAATTTGAACAAGCGATGGTTTTCTTTTCCTTGCTTAGAGGGATTTGCAACGACTAACTCCCCATTCTCTCCGATGTATTCTATGGTAGTCTGCTTTTTATTCTGTCCATTGAGGAATGGCCTTATCCGACAGTAGACCCTAATATTTCCTGTCCAAATAAAAATGAGCAAACAAAGAGAAAGAGATCAAATTCGTAAAAAAAACATCTGTCAATTCTTCTATTGAAAATAATAAACAGATAAATCTTATAATACTAAGTGGAGACACCTTTTAACTCTTGAACCTCATTAAATAACTTCCGGTTTTCTTCCAGAACAGTGTGATAATTTTGAGCTGCATCTGCTAAACCTTTCAGTTTTTTACCTGCGCATTTAGGCAAGTTCATATAATAAGCCTGACTGAGTTTGAGATGGTGATGAAGCATTAACAGAATAATCAATCCTACCTAATTGATTGAATTCCTGTAAATAGTTGTTGTGAGTACTGACAACTTCCTGCTTGATGGAATTAGAAGCCATTCTCAATTCCTAAACCAGTTGAATAGACTGAGTCAGAAACTTCACTTCAAATATCACAGCATGGAAACTTAAGAATGTGTTAAAGGTGCAACATACTTGCAGAGCGTTGGACTGGAAGCCTATGAAACCCCTATAAGTATGTTCTTTCTTGTTCCAATACTGACATTTTGATTGAGAAAATGCTTCAAGTTCTTTTTCCTTCTTCCTCGAATCTGTTAGAAGGTGCTCAAGTTCCTTTAACCTACTCTCTAGCTCAGTCTGAGCCTCCTTAGCTTGTATCTCTAGCTGCAGGCATTGCTGCTCATATGTTTTCTTGGACATCTCCAAGTCTTGCTTAAGTATTGATACTTCATGCTCTGTATTGCCTTTCTCTTTCAACAACCTAACTACATCCTGCTCCTCAAGTTTCTTCTTCTCTTCTATTTTAGACTTTTCAATCTGCAATAAACGAGAAACTCATAATGCTGGCAACATGTAATAACATGTTAACCTGCAGGTATACGAAGAACAATAGTTACAGGCCAAGTTCACTTAATTTGAATGTTCATGTACACGTCTTAATATTAAGATGCTTACTACTTCATTAAAAAGTCAAGGAAATACAACAAAGGGCATGAGAACCCCTGAACACAATTAAAAAAAACCATAACTTTACCACTTAGGTATGAGAACCCGGATAATTTGAGGATGATCCACTCTATTTACCACCAGAGTTTCCATTCTTTTAGAATCGTACAAAATCGTACAAGAAAGAAAAGAAATAAAGAAAGAGAAAGGATTCACTAGCGTGGAAGGCCCTCACAATCTATTTAACACCCTATTTATGTTATTCATGCGGTCAAGAAAGGTTACATGTGATTCCCTCCTATCTGAACACAAAACCCCAGAAGCATAGGACCCCGAGCTTCATAAGAGATGAGGACCAAATTGATCAGAACAACCAAAAATACCACCATATGTCCTTAAGGACACACTGCCTTCCTCTACAAAGGATATTTCCATACAACAGTTTCAACGCTTTAATCCTGTTCTTCTCAACATCATTCTTAGCATATCATTAATATTCTTTTTCAACATTCCCTTTTTGAGCTGTGCCCAAGCAGTAAATGCCATGAACTCTGTCGCACATGGAAAAACAGTCTCCAATTAGGTTTTCCTAGATTCATGTCATCTCTACACAGATCACACCCTTGAATAACAACATACATTATTTATTACATCAAATATTGTTAATCATGTTGTAAACAAAATTAGTCTGGGGTTAATAGCTATGTAACTAAAGGCATAGCACGGGCATCTCCTGAAACTTTCCCTCCCATGCCTCGCTTACAATAGGCTAAGCTCATAGTTAAAGGAAGTCACCTTTAACTGCATTACTTGGATTTTTACAAGTCAAAAGTTTTTTTTTACTTTGACACAAAAGAACTAAGGGCATGCTTGGTTCAATGAAAATTTTTGCCAAGAAAATGTGCCAAAAGTGAGAAACAGAAAGGAGGAAGAGATAATGAAGAAATGAATTTGGTGATGATCTCTATACTTCTGGTTTGTTACAAAATTGTGGAAATGTTTAATTAGAGGGAGCAAAGAACTTCTTTTCCAAAATACATAGGCATCTTCAACCTCAAATGGGAAAACTTCTTCCCACATTTTTTTTATAGTTTATTGAGCAATATTCATGGTATTACAGTATGGCGTTCCTAAAGAATTAAGGTCCTGAAATTAAAGTAACCCAAATTAACAATCAAATTCTTAAAAAGATCCCCTTGAAGGATGGAACATGGGACACACCCATCCCCAAAGACTGGCGAGAACCTCCATGATCAACGAACTAATATTTGGCATCAAGTTACAAATAAATATTGCTACTACGTTTCATCCATATTGTACATGATTGCAAAAGCAAGTGAACTCCAGATCCCTTTCCCACATCCATCCCATCTCCCTCTCTCTCTCTTTTTAAACTTCTCCACGGAAAAGATTGCTTAGAACCAAACAAATCCTATAACCCTAACTCAATCAAAGGGTTTGATATGAGTTGAATTCTATCAAAACAAGTAGTTCAAACTCCACTATGAAGAGCACACCTCATTCGAAGGAAAGTAATGTTATCCTAGTATGTTGAAGACATTTGAGGAGTGTGAAGAATGACTAGCTCCACCTGATGCAGGCAATGATGTTGTTGGCGCACAAGCCTCACTTGTAGACAGCTTGAGGAGATTCAGGGCTGAAGGCACGAGGAAATAGAAGAGGCGACACCACATTTTTATAAGTCAAACCAAAGGGAAGAGGCAACACCACATTTACAAGTCAAACTAAAGGGAAGAGGCTAGTACTTGTGATTGAAGCCTTTTGAATCATTAATGGTGCTTAAAATCTACATTATGGTTGTTTTTAAAAAGTTTTGTTTATTATGCTTGTTATTGGATTATGATTCAATTTCATGTCTCTAGTTAAATATGCGTTAGAATTGCATTTGGAAATATGCATGCATAAGAGTACCTAATCAATCAATGAAAAGTATGTCTAGAGAGCTCTGTGAGGCCTAGGTGCCTCTATCACCTCACCTAGTACCCAGATATCAAAGTATAATGGAGGTAAATATATAAGAAAGTTTGAAGGAAAACCAATAACTACTAAAATGAAAGAGAATTGGAAGAAAGTGGGCTTCTCGCTTCTCATTTTACGACCACCACACTCCCCCACCCTAATCTATCCTCTTTTATGCTAAACAACAACCCTTCTCCCTTTCCCCTAGACCCAACATTGGAATTCATGCCATGTACATGTTTATAAATAACTCTAGTGTTATATTGTCTAAATGTACATATAACCAAAATGTTGGATATAATTATTTCTTTTTTTTTAATGGAAATTATCCAACATATCCTATATTTTTAACCTTGAATGGTATAACAACCAAGCACCTAAGTGGTTTGAGGTGCAAAGCGATACAAGCAATCCAACGAGCTTCACTCACGCCACATAACCGTTTAGACTAGCCTCAAGGTTGAGCCCTGAGAACCCCACCCACCCCTTATCTAAGAAACAATAAAAACTATAATAATAATAATAATAATAATAATAATAAAATTATTATTATTATAATAATAACAATAATAGTAACTAACATGTTTTATACTGTTGAATACCATGTTGTTTCATTCATATCATTATTTACTGAGTTATTTACTCCGAATACCCTAAAGTGGAAGATATTTACAAATCATACCCTGAAATTTGAAAAACTACGCTCATACCCTACTTAGTAAATTCATTTACAAGTTATACCCTGAGATTATGCCAATTTATAAAATACCCAAATCACATACTCCTCATACCTTTAATCGTCTACTACTTTGGATCAGGTTCTCCTTTAAACTTGGCCTCTTCAAATTCAAATCCCAAAGAAAACCAACCTCAACCCATTTTCTCAACACTCTCTCTCAAAGAGATAAATATGATTTCTCTCAATCCTTTCTTTTTCTCAAAGAGATAACTATGAGAAATAAGACACGGTGTTCATTTCGATTTTAAATGGAGTCAAAAAAAAATTTCATATGGACAATTATGTGGAATAAGTTACTACCCAAGGTAGAATTGGCTCACATGGGTATAGATATTGAAGTAGGATGTAGCTTTTGTGAGATTGATCTAGAAAGCTGAGTTCATCTTCTAATGCATTGTGGATGGATACATAAGTTATGGATGCATTCTGCTTGATGTTTGGTGTTAGTTGGTTGATGCCTAGTACTACGGAAACATTGCTAAGAAGTTGGAATATGCCAAGTTATTTGCTTTAAAGGGAAATGAGATATGGACCTTACCACCTTATGCAGTATTTTAGATAGTATGGAAGGCGTAATAGTAGGATGTTCTATGATAAAGAATCAGAAATTAGGTGTAAAAGGTGGGGAGGAGGGGCAGTATAAATACTAACAAACCCCTTCTCAGTAAGCTATACATCATGTCTTAGTATTAGAGGAGAGCTATACACTCCCAACTAAACATAGAAGAAACAAAATTGATCTTTAGTATGTTCCAACCAAGGATGCATGGACTCTTCGGAAAACCCCCGTTTCGAGAGTCGGATACGTGTCGGACACGGACTCGTGTCTGACACGTATCTGACACGCGGTCAATGGTCAAGACATATTAACTGAAACCGACACGGCCCCGACACGACCAGGACACGGCTCCGACACAGCCAGTGTTTTTTTCATGTTTTTCTTGGTTTTTTTCTTTTTTCCTATTTTTCTCTACTGGTTTTCGGAAGTAGTTCTTGAAGAAACACCAGTTCTACTGCACTTAATTGCAATCGCCAATTCTTTGATTCCTTCAGTCGGGAAAAGGGATTAATTCAATTAGAGCACATCTTCACGCCGTACTCAATCTGAGGGTTCTCGACTGACATTTTCATTTGATAGTACATCAGGCTTCATCAAGGTCGTTTCTTCCCTCGCTCTAAATTAGATACAATACACACAAAAAATGGTATTTTGCTATATAATTTCTCTGTAATTTGATTTATCTGTTTCTGATGACTAATTTGCTCTTAGATACACAATTACACACTATTTTGAAACAATTTGTAAATTAGATACACTCCCCAGTAAATTTTGACTATCCGAGCATTCTGTAAATTTTTCTATCTCTCTTGTTAAGCTCTTCTCTTCCAGCTTTACAAATAAAAATTTTAAACAATTTTAAGCTTTAGGTTGTTGTTTATGTTCATGAGTTATAAAAAAATAAAAAGTAATAAAAAGTAAAGTTTGACCGTTTCGCCGTGTAGCCGAATCCTAATTTTTTGAAAATTGCCGAGTCCCCGTGTCGTGTCCGTGTCCGTGCATCCTTGGTTCCAACTAGACCCCCGAAACCAAATAGTGACTTTCATGTCTATCCATAGTTGCTCAATATATTTATGCACATTCTTAAAGATCTTATTGTTCCTCCCTTCAAATCACCTAAACAAGAGCATAAACTAATTGCTAATTGGGTCCCCTTGATTATGCAGGTCCTCATCGCTCTTTGCATCTTCCGTCTTTCAAAAGGATTTTTTTTTTTTTGAGATTTGATTGCTAATTGGGATTTTCAGTGTCTGGACCACATTCATTGAAATTTTATGCTTTATGAGTACGTTCACGAGACATAGTACAGCTGGACCTTTTTATTTCATTAGCACGAATTGGTTAAATATTTTCTATTAAAAATGTTTTGTTGATCAAATTCAAAGCCACTGAGACGATTCTTTTTCTGTTAATAAATGGATCTTGAAGTATTTTATGTCTTGATATACTGATATGTTTTATCATGTAAATATGAACCTTGAACTACTTTATTTTTTTGATACTTTACTCTTCTTTTTTTTGTCAAATAAATATGTTTTAGAAAGTTCTTATTAGGGTGAATCAGTCAATTAATCCTCAAGCAAGTACACTTACACCAAGTAGCAATTTAACTTCCCAGCTTTTGCAATATAGTATCCCCCTGCCTTTCTCCAAAAAACCAAAAATAATAACTAATTAAATAATAGGGTTATTTCCCATTTGGCCCCCATTAGTTTATGGCTATTCCTATTTGGCCCTCATAAGTTTTTTTATCCTAGTCTAACACTCATGACTGTCTGTTCAACTACGTTGACTAACAAACTCCATCCATTTTTTTCAAAATGACCAACTTACCTTGCATGTGTTTTGCACAAGTTTTTACTAAAATCACATAAATAATATTGTTTGATTATCATGTTTGATCCAACAACTACGAAAATATCATTAGATCTATTTTTTATTTTTATTTTTTAACAAAGAAAATGGGTGCCAATTAAAAGTAATATACAAACCTAAATCATGTTGGTTGATGATCATGTTTAATCCAACGGCTACAAAAATATCATTTGGATCTAGTTTTTTCTTTTAATTTTTTAACAAAGAAGATGGGTGCCAATTAAAATTTATATACGAACCTAAATTATATGCACATATTTTACTAAAATCACATAAATCATATTTGGATCTATTTTTATTTTAATTTTTTAATGAAGAAGATGGGTGTCAATTAAAAATTATATACAAACTAATGCAAAACTTGCGAATAGTTACCCTTGTGGAGAAATATCGAAGGTTGGTGATGAACTTGATAAATGATAGGATATGCAAGGTTGGACTCATGTATGAATATGGAATGATTTGTATATAACTTTTAATTGGCACCCATCTTCTTTGTTAAAAAAAAATTAATTAGATCCAAATATTATCTTCCTAGCCATTGGATCAAACATGATCATTAAGAAACATGATTTATGTGATTTTAGTAAAAACATGTGCAAAACACATGCACGGCAAGTTGGTCTTTTTGAAAAAATTGGATGGAATTTATTAGTCAACATACACGATCATGGGTGTTAGACTAGGATAAAAGAACTAATGGGGGGGCAAGTAGGAATAGCCATAAACTAATGGGGGCCAAATGGAAAATAACACTAAATAATAAATGAACAAATAAAACAATTACCTCTGGAATTAGCTAGTTAAAGAAGTGACATACATTATGTACCAAGAAAATTAGATATTTTGGTACATGAACACACCAACATTTTGGATAAGTCGGGTGTGTTGATAAACTGAATAACATAAACTGGTAATTAAGTGGTATGGGTACAAGAAAACATTAATATTTAGATGCATTGTTGAGTGACCTCTCCATTTGGTAATATTTCCATGAGGTCTATAATTAATAGTTATTGCTACTTCGTGTAATGGAAGGTGATTCCTACTTTCTCCCGTTGGGGATAGGAATGGAATTTGATTGCTTATACCTAAAAATATTGAGTTTGATAGCCGTCGTGTCATCCTCAATATAAAAGCTTGAAATATTTCTTGGAAAATTATTTGGTTTAAATTGTCGTGACCTGTCCTTTTAGAAAGATGTGTGTGGTTGAATTATATAAAAATTGTAGGGGTTATGTATTGAAGAATTATCATCTTTCCTTGAACCTTTTTTTTTAAGATATGTTTTAGGGTGAGCAACAATCCCGATCCATCACGTTCCAGTCCGGACCGATATGGTTTTGTTCCATTTCAAACCATGCTAAAAAGGTTTCTAATATTTTCATGTTAGTCCCAGTCCCGTTGGTTAGAATTGGGATAGAACCATTTCTAGATATGTAGTCTCGGTCCATCCTGGATCGTTCCAACTAGCGTAGTAAACCTACTTCAAACCCAAGCTCATAGAAAGTTTTTTTTTTAATTTAAAAAAAAAAAAAAAAAACACCCTAATTTCATTCTTATTTCTCCTCCTTTAAGGCTCTAACTCCTCTCCTCCTATCCCTCTCCTCCACCTCCAGCTCACCGCCGGCCATTCACCATCAATCGACTACCGAGCAGGCAAGCACCACCGATAACCAATGCACTTATCGATCCTTTCTGTTCAATCTTATAGAGAGAGCGCTATAATGATCATTGCACCAACTGTTTAAACGGTCATCATGACAAACAAGAGAAAGAGAAGAAGCGAACAACCCACTATACACCCCGCAACAGGTACTCTGAGAACCCCCCAGATTTCTGTCTCTTGGCCTCTCTCTACCCCTCTTTCAAACCCTTCGTTTTCTACTCTTGTGACGGTCGACCCAGGATTGATTGGACCGATTGCAATGCAACAAGGGAGCTCACAAGAGTGCTTCTTGATCACGTTCATGCCGTCAAATGGTACCCCTTTTTGTTGATTTATTGAGATTTTCGTGTTCTAGGGTTTAATTGGATGTTTAGCATTGAAATTGAGCTATGGGTTTAGTTTAAGTTTCAATTTTTCTACCCAGACTTGTATTAGCGACTCTGGGGATGAATGGGGTTATCCTATTTTGCGCATTTAGTTTGAAATTAGTGCTTTGGTGTTTGATTGTGTTGGGATAGTTTGAAATTTTGTATTAGAGACTCTGGGGATAAATGAGTCGTTAAACTATAAGCTATGTGGTTGTTGATTTTTAACTTGAACAAAACTGATCCATGAAAACAGGATGGCATGGTTCAGTCCCGGACCGTCCTAGTTCAAACCGGTCTGGGATAAACCAATTTTGCAAAAATAAAAATAATAATAAAAATAAAAATAAATAAATAAATAAAACTCTAATATCGAACCGTTCTGTCCTGTTTTAGATAACCGGGATTGGGACTGAGACAAGCCCAATCCTGGACCGTTTCGGACCATGCCCACCCCTAATCTCTTTTCACTTGTCCATTTTCATTCAAATGGTTGAAAGAATGATAAACTTCCAAAAGCTAGATTATGAGTTTCCTAATGCAATCATGCCACTTTAAGAAATTGTGTGAAAGATGAGGGGCAAATGCAAATTCTATAGGATAAAATCTGTGTTGTACTAACACGATGACATGGTTTTAGTAATACAATAATAATAAATAAAGCAAACCCGGCATAGAAAGGAGACTAGCAACACAAGAGGGCCAGATTTTATTGTGAGAAAGATAATCAGAACTGAGCTGTCAAAAATGGAGATTAATAACAGAAAGCGTGTGGATTAACAAAAACAGAGATTCAAAGATTGGAATTCGACCTTTGTCTGCTGCAGATTCTTCATAGCAATCTGTTACAACAAAAATGATGCAATCATAAATACTTGAATTATGATGCGATTTTAAATTCTTGGAATAATTTAGTAGCACTAATACAATAAGTTGTTGTTTGAATGTGTGTGTGTGCAAATGTCTTGTACACTTTTAGTTAGAGATTACTGAAAGCACCTCGGTCTCCTCATTAGTCCCAATTGCAAGGGTTTCAAGTACTCTGATTCTTGATTGATATTTCTCTTCACGAGCCTTAAACATATTGTTTTGCTGCAGGGACCCAAAAATAAAGATTACAAGCAATTAAAGGGGATAACAGTTACTTAGAAGAACTAAACTGGTTAAAACATGTTACTGCTCTTATATGCTCTGCTTGAGTTGAAATGCGCCGCTCAATCTCTTGCACAACTTTTCTCAACAAGCATGCTACACGCTGAGCCAAAAAAATAACTATCAGAAATTCATTGAGAATGATAACTGGCAAATCAAAGTACCGACAAAACACGACAATGGATCTTTAATGCATGCTTAGTATAACATCATGGATTCCTCTCACGGGCATACATGAGGTATTTCTCCGTTCTTCCTGTTAATGCTTTCATCTAGAATCCCATTCACAACACTCAACAGTGATTGAGTTGGAGCATTCTGCAGGCAAATTGCTAAAAGATATTAAAAAAAAATCTCCTTAGACCTATAAAGACACTAATTACAAGGTTAATGATCAAATAGACTTCTGAGAAATTACATCTAAACTATTTGATTTCATCATTTCCGAAATTTTAGCAGGAGGAAGATCAGCATAACGCCCTTGTTTCAGTTGAAAGACCTCGTGAAATTTATGTCCAGCATGATGCATCAATGCAGCTGATGGCTCTACAAGAACAATAATTGAAAACTTATTGAATGAGTGTGGAGGAAAAACTGAACTGATTAAGGACAACAGTTTTGGCTGCATGAAGAATTACAAAGCAATTTAACATATGATCATTTTTTATGTGAGAATGATCTCCCCACCATGAAGATCATCCTCACCAAAATTCACTTCATTCCAACATTATTAGCCATATCAAATATGTTATTAGCTACATCAAATGTGCAGTCAAATTTTGTATAAAATAACCAGCTAAAAACTGGCACATTCTTGAATTTTAGTGTCATTGTTCGATGAGGCTAGGGATGTTGAAATTAGATGATTTTTGTGAGGCGATCTATTGTCGAAATCATCCTCTCAAATATGAACTCGTAACTCTGGGCCCATGAAAGTGTGTGGGCGCATGTATTGTCTCATCCACAATACAGAATATACCTGATATTACAGGGCTCCTTAAGACACGCTGACATTTTGAATCTGTCAAGTTTTTTCGCCACTCGTCTGTAAATACTGTAGAATTTTGTGCACATGGAGAAAGATCCCCTTGATTTGTGTTCATTCCCTCTGAGCGATCTACTTCTGAGCGTATCCATGTCTTCCGAGCTTGATTTCCACGTTTAGCAGTTGGACTTGTAGGAATAGTATCACCCCCAGTACTGGAGTGGAACTGTGCTCTAAGTGCCCAAAGGCATTCTAAGACTTTCTTCATAGATCCCTGTACAACATATAAATTAACCATGTCTAAGAAAAAGGAGCAGGTGACGTTAGATGTATGTGGAAATTAGGGAGCAACACAGTGAAACCAGGAATTTCTTTTGGGTGGAGTACTTAAGAAACTAGGGTTTTTGTTCAAAATTGTTAGCAAGTTGTGCTGCATATTGGATCATTTTAAATAGGTGCAAAGCAATTCCGGCCCTCAATTTACTAAAACCCACAGAAAACAATCACTAATTCTGGGCTTCAACTCACTTGAGGGAGTGATCACTTATTCTATGACATGCAAAAGACAGAACCGCTCACATGCTCAACAGTCAACACCCCTTGGTGAGGGGTGTCGAGTACTTACCACACAGTGTGAAAGACAAAACTGACCTATGTGTGACACTTCTCGATGAAAGAGGAGGATCGAATGATTTACCACAACCCCACCATGTCAAGTTGTACATTTGATTGTAGGCAATTTTACTTGATTTTGTAGTGCAATTGTGTTTTGACAAGATATAATTGATATTCATTGTTGAAAATTGAGTGTTGCAAGGCCTCCGATCAAATATATAAGGGTAGTAAAAAATAACAGCATTGATTACATAGGGGTGTGTACACAATAACAACATGCCTTTAGTATTAGCTAGGATGGGGAAATCTGAATTTGGATGATTTCATGCTCAATTGGGATAGTTTTGTTTTGTATAACTTTTTTTATGCGAAGTGGTCATGCTATTAGCGAGTCTCTCGACAATGGCTCTTTATTGTTAATCTTTGTCTTGGCAGTCTTGCTTGATCCAAACAAAAAAAAGTGCGGGATGCAATCATTTACAACTCGACACACTTTAAAATAATGATGTTGAGCTAAGACGTCACTGCTCAAGAACTCGAAGAGGAAATTACTGAGCCTGTACTGTAGAGTAAATATAAAACAAATAAGGCCCTTCAGACCAAATTTCTCACATGAATTTCATAACCAACTAGGCAGTTTTTCACATTATACCAAGCATAAAAGTCAAATATGTTACCATCGTATTTTACGAATTTATCATTTTTTTCATTTTACCTACCGTAAAAGCTAACATATTTATATCTTATATTGTATTTATCCACCATCACCTATAATTAGATTTTATGAAGTAGACCACCATATTTTACCCATGAATATGCAACATAATTATTCTCAATTATTTATCAAGTTTATGAGGCCAATTTTTTATTTAGCAGTATTCATGGAATTACAATACGGTGACATTACGGAATTGGTTCTATTTTTTTATTTTTTTCAGTGCGTGCATCATTTAGCAGTTTACAATCATTTTTCTTACATAGAGTTGAAATGAGGCACTTCCACTTGCCTTTATACGAAAATGGCACAAAATTATACAATTGGGCCAACCAAAAGAGAAAAAAGTTTGTATGGGGCAGATTGACAAGGTAGAACCGCCCTAGTCTACAGTAAGATATTAATGTCATGAATACCTGCTCTAGATCTGAAACTTCAAACCTGGGCAACCCCATTTCAGTTATCGCCGTGAGAAACCTCTTGACATTCTCAGCATGTCGCTCAGAAGAAAGATCACCACCCTGATAAATGAAGAAGCAAAAAGAATTGAAAACCAACATAAAATATATACAGATACACATACAAATATATATTTGCAAAGTCGGTACTATTAATGCAACACATTTGAGATCAAGATGACGGAACTCAACCTCATTAATGGAACTTTGACTCAGCCTGCTCAAAATGCTACAAAGGGCAGTTCCATCCATCAAGGAAGTTCTTAGTTCCTCATCAGAAGCGTCCAACTGGAGCCTTAAAGTAGGAACCATATCAGTTAACCATGTCACCAGATATGCTCGATTGTTGGCTGCAGAACACGTAAAATTTATTCCTGAACAAAGGAAGGCCGTGCATGAAAAGTAAAGAAAAACAATTGGCCTACCAGCTGCAGCACGGCCAGTGAGTCCGTCATTTTCGGGATGCAGATTCATGACACGATCTTCAAAGTTGGTATATGACTTCAAATTCCTAAAACAGAAACTTACAGTTATGCGAACTCAAATTCAGTATCAATTAGACAATTACTGCTTGACCAAATGTTTGAAACAAAATCCACAAAAGATAATATGATTGCATTACTATATCACTCATAACAAATAATACCATTGCATTATGTTCCTGATGGAAGACCAAATTTCAATATGATTTTAACTCACTTATACCTATGTCACTTGAAGCAATCCCACTAAAAAAAGTTATCAATCAAATAAAACCTCCTCCTCTAGGAGCTTTGAGGTTCTCCAAAATAAGTCTCTATTCCTTGACAAGTAACCACTAACTAAATAACAGCAAATCCAATCATTTAAAAGTCCTTCCAATTTTAATTAATTAATATCAACAACATATATAGAAACCAATACATTTAAATTCAAAAAACAATATAACTGAAACACGAAGCTACATTTCAACTTCACATAACACTCCCATCAAGATTCAAACTTTTGCCACTCGAGAACCCCAGCATTCCCAATTTCAGAAAAACCCCAGAAAAAAATAAATAATTTACATTACAAAAAGGAGCAAATTTCAATCAAAGATTTCCAATTTTTTGAACATGAAACCCGCTGCATTTCCAAATTTCGCTAAAAAAGAACCCAAAGTGTTCAAAAAATGAGAAGAAAGAAAAGAAAAAAAAAAACTGCACTTCAACAACCCCAGATCTTAAAAGTTCGAAAAAAATCAAAATTTCCCCCTACATTCTCAAATTTCACCGAAAAATCCAAGATTTTCCCCAAAAACTACCAAAATTTACCCTCCAAAGGGAAAAATTCCGCAATGTGACCCAATTTCAAGAACATCCCAAACCCCACACTAACAAAAACACGCAGAAACAAAACCGATCTGCAACGAAACAGTTCAAATGTTGAAATGTGGATGACAGAGACAGAGAACGAGAGAGGAAACGAACCTGAGGTAGCTCGAAAGCAAACCAAAACGGGGGGGAAATGGAATTTAGGGCTAATTTTGAATGGTGATTCGGCGGTGGAGCTTAGATTATGGCGGGAAAATTGGGTGAGAAAGATTTTGTGGAGAAGCCGAATAAGAAAAGGAGAGATCGATCGATTGAACGAAACAAATCTCTCTCTCTCTCTCTCTCTCTCTCTCTCTCTCTCTCTCTTCACACTCTTTGTTGTGTGTTTCTTCTTCTTCTTCTTCTCTCTCTAAACCGCATTTGATCCGAGTTTTTAGTAGCTACAAATGATTTTGCAGGCTTTTGGAGGTGTGAAAAACGACGAAATTGCCCTTTTGGTTTTTGGATTTTGAATCGGAAAAGTAGAGAAATGGATATAAAGTGGGTGCGTGGTGTATTTTGATTTGAATGTGTTTTGACAAAAATCTTTAACTTGGTGGTGGAAGAGTTGGTTCAGCCGTTCAGGTAATTGAGTAGGATAAAAGCCCCTCATAAATGACACCACCACCTTTGAAAGGACACGACCACCAATATAAAAATTAAAAAAAATAAAAATAAAAAATAAAAAACCTTTAACCTTTATTCTCCACCTTCCTTTTATTCTCCTCTCTCCCTTTCTTCTCCATACCACCACCACCTATCCTCCTCCTTCCCCCCTTTACCACCACCACCACCACCACCACCACCACACCACATGGTGAAAAAAAAGAAAAAAAAAATGAAGAGGCCACTGCCACCTCTCCTCCTCCTGCCTTCCTATTCCTCTTTTCTCTTTTTCTTCTTCTTCAATCCCCATCACCACCACACCACATGGAGGGAAAAAAAAAAGACGAGGCCACGTCACCTTTCTTCCGAGGAAAAATAAGAGGAATAAGAGGTGACAGTGGTGATGGTGGTGATTGAAAAAGTATAAGAGGAGTTAGGGTTTTTTTTGTTTATATAGTGGTGGTTTTCTTCAGCAGATTCAAAAAAAAAAATGTGGGTGATGATGCCTTACAGGAGAATTGATGGTGTTATTTAGTAGGGGCCTAAGATAAATGACCATGCAATTCATTCTTTTTAATCTCACTTAACTCCCACCACGACCAATTCATTTTTTTTGTTTTGGTCAGATTTTTTTTTAACTAAATGAAAAATGTTAAATGAACAAAAACATTTATTATGGGCAAAGACATCTATGTTGACAAGATTATTCGAAGCATCGAAACATGTACCATGAAAATCCAAAGCTTTATGTTTTACTTATTGCAAAATCTATGCAACCAACTCTTTTTGATTTATGGTGCATCCTGGTAATTTATAGTGTTAAGATTGGTAATTATTGTCAATATGGTTGGTAATTCAACTAGGTGGTAACTTTGGTGTGAAGTGTTAGTAATTAGTGTTAAGATTGGTAATTATTTGCAATTTTTTCTATAATATATTTCTTATTCAGCTTTGCACCTAATTATCATTCATATTGCATTTTTCCCTTAATATTAGCAGTCAACGTGCCTTGTGCTTGTTTCAAAAATGTCATATTTTATTGCCCAAAATATCCTTTAATAATCTGAAAGCTGATATTCAAAGTTGATGCAATTGAAATCGAAGGCTGAGATTCAAACTTCTCCTTAGACGTTGGGATAATCCGCCTACTCCTCGTTCACCACCACAGTCTTCACTTCACCACCAATAACACTTACCTCTACTTCTACTACTACATCTACATGGTATTTCACTGTATTAAATATTCAAGCATCAATAAGCATAAGAGTTTGCCAAGTTTTCATGGTAAGCTTGAGTTGCAGGTCATCTTCATTATCTGTTATGTCTGTTTAGTTACATGAGGCAAAATTAAATTTATATTTATTTTAAAGGGTTAAGTTACTGCCAATAATTTATTATATGGGCCAATTAACAACACTTGATTGATTTTCGTAGATCCCATGGTGTCACAAGCACAGTCAAATAAGTGAATAGGAGGTTTGAAGTGGACAAGATTTTAAATGAGTACATGTACATTGGATGTTAAAGCACAATGTAAATTCATTTGATGTTAATAGCACATTATAATCAAATGTCTTAACATCCTTGCAAAAACTTGATATAACACAATGCAATTAAAATGACACAACATCTTTGCAATTCAAAACCTGACATACCACTTTCAAGCAACCTGAATTTATAACTTGACACCTTGCATCATTGCACAAAACCTGAATTTACAAGCATCAATAAGTTTGACATCATTGCACAAAACCAACATGAATTTACAAGCATTTAATATCATTAAGTACCTAACAACCTGAAGTGTACCATACCAACAAACATTCAATACCATATCATACCAACCTGAAATGCAATCCATTTAACAAAAACTTGGAACCAACACAAGTGTATCATTTAGTGTACCATACCAACACAAGTCTGACATAACATAAGTCTGAGATAACATTTCATAAGAAAACACAAAATGAGAATGTCAATAAACAAAAAAAAAATAGTCTTCTACTAACTTTATATGCAGGTCATCCCCGAGGCGCCTTAGGGTCTCTAATGTTGTCCCCTTGCAAATTGAGTTTGTCTCCTCCTGCCCCTACCATTTCCACGCTGAAACACCGGATTAACTGGTGACCTCATTGGTGGGGGTCGAACTCCTTGTGCAAAGGGTTGAGTTGTGAACATGGTACTCTTGTTGTTGTGTAAAGTTGGAGCTGTAGGCATCTCAGGCTAGAAGTTTGGTAGTTGTGGAGGACATATTCCTTTGGAGGTTCACCGTTTCCTCTTCCACCAGCAGTCCTTGCACCCCTTGTCTTATTGTTTATTGCCCTCGTGCATTTAGGCCTCGTAGATGTTTGTCCATTCTCAGCAGTCTGCTCCCTATGAGGGTTTTTACAGGTTTTACTGTTGTGACTCTCCCTTCCATACTTTATGCAACTCATGTGTTCCTTGTTCATCTTCATCTTCATCTCTTCTCCTCTGTCTCTTAGGTCTCCTTGGACCTATTTTCACTAGAGGTGACAACACTAAGTGTCTTGGTTGCCACATCAAAATCCTAATCAGACATGGAAATAAGCAAATGATTGTACACACAAGCAATGAAGATAAAACTTACTTCATTCCATTCACGCATATTTCTTATGCTCACAATGTCCCTAAAGTATGCATTCAAATAGGCCTTCACAAAATGATAGGGGCTGCAATACCTTCATCAAATGGAAATAAGTATAAAAACAAGATTATATAAGCAATGATATGGTCACTGAGAAAACCTATACTTACTCTGTCCACTGAGGTCTCTGATTGACTAGAGTCAACACTCCATGCACACATATGCTGCTCGTGAGTTCCCATTGTCTACAGTCACAATATCTAATAGATGTCTTGACAATAAACTTATCACCAGTGTCATTATGTTGCACTGTGATGAAACCGTCATTGGACCCAAACATCCTGAATTGGTTATTCATTTTCTTGTACTTGTTAACTAGCTTATGAGCCCTAGGTACTAACCCATTGATGTCCCAAGTGATATTTTTTACTCTTTTATCATACATAAGCTTCATGACAAGCATGTGATAGTCATCAATGAACTTGCATATTGGTGTCCCTTAGGTAAATGATTCAGTTATTGAAGCTTTCACTAAAATTATTAGTGATGTGCTTTGAACATAGCCTAGTGTCAAAATAGGTCCTGCACCAACTTTTTATATCCCTATCAACCAGCAACTTATGAGCCATTGGATTAGCTTCCTTAATATTTTTCAAGTGGGAGACACACTCAAACTCTTTGTATGCCCTAGGAGCCTTCCAACTTAGTCTCATAAAAAAAGTCTTACCAAAATCAACCTTCTTGAAGTTCTTGTACATATGCCTAAAACAAAATCTATGATCTATGATATGAATATGGAAAAAGCTATTTCACAGCTTCAATCAAGCCTTTATGGTGGTCAGAGATAAAGGTCAGCTTCTCTGCATGCATCTTCAACTGCATCTCAATTATACTCGAGAAGGTGTACCAAGTTTGGAAGCATTCTGACTAGAAAATGTAGATGACCAATGGAAACAGACCATTTTGTCATCTAAAACTGTAACTGACAAACAACAACCCCCATATTTGGTCTTGAGAAAGCACCCATCCAACCCCACTAAGGGTCTACAACCATGCTGCCAACCAAGTAGACTTGTAGAAAATGCCAAACACAGGCCTGTGAACCATTGATCATCATTATTTGTTGAGCATGTAGCAATGCTTCCTGGGTTTACTGTCAACAACTTCATGCAACAAGAAGGGGACATCTTATAACTGTCCTCATAACTACCAATTACTTTTGCCATCAATTTATGTCGTGTCTTCCACTCTACATGGTAGTTGACATCAATAGTGTGTTCCTCCCATGTCTGTTTGATAAGGGAGTCAGGTGTGAGAAATTGGAAGTGTGTATTAAACATAGACTCACACTCCTTAGCAACAAACCTAGCATTCGTCATTGGTTTCTTCCCATCAACAATTCTCAGACATGTGTGTTGTTGCCCCATGATCCTAACACTGATGGTGTGCCCATATTTGTTTCTTACTGTATAGCAATGCCATTTGCAGTCTTCATCCATACACTCCACTAAAAATTTGTCAGGATCACTATTCTTAAATCTCATTATAAACTCGCAGTTTGCGATAACCCGTTACGCTTGAAGGGGACTTTTTAGGAAGTTACATAACAACTCTCATATTTTTTACTAACCCCCTTCGCTCTTTATGCTCGTAAAGTATACTCCACTCGCTCTTATATACTTTAAACTTTTCTCGTTCGCTCGCTTGGTTTCAGAGTTTTCTTACTACATATTTCCTCAACCAAAACCTAGCATCATCTACTGTGGGTCATTCATTCCCAACCTCCAAGACCCATTCCTCATCCTCATGGTGAGCCTCATGATCACTCTCATCACCATAAATATTCTCAGTTTCAGCAACAAAACTAGCCTGCACACTTGGAGGTGCCTCATCTTTTGTGCTATGGCATGAATGGTACTCCTCTTCTACTGGAAGATCATCTGGTTTAGCAAACTCATATGGACATGCTTCAGATGGACCTTCTGGCTGGCCTTGGGCTTGTTCACGGGTTAGTTCCTCATCAGGTACCTATGGTACTACATCAGGTAGGTCTTCATCTAGCTCTTCTTCACTCAACTCATCATATAACTTAATTCTTGCCTTATTCGACTTTATCCTTTTTTTGCTACTTTCTTTATTACCCTAGCCTCCCCCTCCCCCTGTTATTTTCTTGGCACAACTATCATATTTCCTTGGAGAGTACCAATCATTAGGTTTACTCTTCCTTGGGGTTGAAATCTTCCTCCTGGTCCAAGGCATTTTGGCCCTGCATTTAGGCCTCAAATAAATTTTATTAGGAGAGGTGGATTGTGTTACAAGGCCAAGGTCTACATCAACAATAGATGTGGTTGAAATGAATTCAGGGTCCATTAAACTAATCCCAGGGGTGTTGCTTTCATGAACTTGTACTGCCACTTTAACCTCAACAAACACATGCAAAAGCATCTTTGTCATTCTGCATGGGTCCAAAAATATATTAAGTCTTCATCGCTGATAATGTCCATCATCACCTTATTCTCCACAAAGGTATGTGTTGTTCCAAAGGTTAAGGCATGCTTATGTGGGTTGGGGATAACTTCAAATATACTCTTGTTTAACTTATCCCAATTAAGGTAATCACCATGCACTTCTACAAAGTCTATAGATAACTCATCTTTATAATCATTAACCTTCCACATACCATGGATCTCTGCAATCTCACTCCACTTTCCATCGTAATAGATCACTACGTTCCAAACATCCAGTTCTTGTCCCCATTTTCCATTGCTGCAATGACACAAATTAAAACGGATTGATGAATACTATAGGAAACAAACAAAACCATGCAATCGAACATAAATAATAAACTGAAAACATAAGACAAGTACAACACATATAACATAAAAAATCCATGGACATGTGCATTACCCTAATCAACATTATGTGAACACTGTGACTACTTCATGGAAGCACCAACCACTAGCAACACTAAACCACACTAAATCACTTTCAGAAAGAATATTTTCACTGATGCAAGCAGCAACCACCAAATAAACAGTGGAGAAACCAAATTTGTGCAAATGAACAAAATACTAACAAAATCATACCATTCACACCATCCATTCAAACATGCATTACATATAGAAACACCAAAATGAAAATCCTAAAATAGCAAAAAAAAATTACAATATATCATGTCAATGAACAAGAGGAGGATTTACGTCTTATTCAGTGTCTGAAGGAGTGAAATATCACCTCAGAGTTCATCATCGCTTGGAATCTGATTGAATAAGTCATTAAAATCACTGAACGAACTGCAATCGTCCTAATGTATGCTAAAAGCATTGCTCCCATCATCATCGCTACTACTGAAAGTGATTTTGACACCGAACACAACCTTCTTCCCCTTGTTCGTTTTGGTTTTTCCCTTATTCGTTCCGGTATTCCGCCTCTTCATTTTGGTGAGAAATCAGAGAGAGTGAAAACGCAGGGAGATAGGAGAAACGAAACAGAGATAATGAAAAACGGATGGAGTTTTTCATCTACTATTCGTCTATTCAATGGTACGAGCTGACAGGGAGTAGTCCCTAGTCGTCCACGTACCCGGTTCAGGTAACAGACGGTTGGGATTGACATGCTATCACATTAGGCGTGATAAGCACGTGAAAGACATTTTCGTCATCCAAAATAGGCGGAATGACAACACGTGAGGTGTTTGACAGTCAAGGCACGTTGACTGCTAGTCTCACTGTCTTAAGAAGAAAGTGCAATATGAATGATAATTGGGTGCAAAGCTGAATAAGGCATATATTATAGGGGAAAATGCAAATAACCCTAATTTTTATCATGATAGTCATTTGCAAATTTTTGTCTTTACTTCCTATGAGATGGACAAATGTTGCTTTGCAACACGAGAAATACCTTCTTGAGTATTTGTGGAATCTTAATGCACATAGCATTACAGATGGACATAGAACTTTTGTGATAGCAACAATTGTTATTAACCAAATCTGACAAGGAATATGAACATGTTATTTGTGAATTAGTATAAAAAACAATATTTTTAAGCTCGTAAAAACCAATATATGTCAAACAAGTATTGTTGTCAAAATGCATTAACTGAATTATAAAGTCATGCATACTAAGCTGTGAATGATCGATGAAATTAGATGATTTAAATGTGACCATGAAGACTCAACCAAATGCAACAATTCAAGAAGATGAAATCAAGTCATGTGTTACTTAAAGTCCAATTCAACTAGGGACGATGTCAATTAAAGAGACCGAAATAAAAAATATGATGATTGGTCAATCAATTTTAAAGATTCAATGTATTTCATGAAATATTTCGTTTTGTTTAAGAAAAAAAAACGTAAAACAATATAAGTAGCGTTCTAAAAATCGGTCTAGGCGGCCTCCTGGGGGGCTTTAATTTTTTTTTTAAATTTATTTATTTATAGTTTGAAAAAAAAAAATATTAAGACAGCTTTTTTTTGCACATTTTGCATGTATATCTTGGCATTGAATTAGAAGAAATCTATATGATAAATAAATAAATAAACCACCTAGTCCTCTGGGCGGTAGCCTGCTACTTGCCGCCCGCCTACCGTCTAGCATTTTTTAGAACATTGAATATAAATAATGCATTTAAACTTTTAAATACTACATAAAAATTCTTGCACGATTTATAATGTTATACAAAGTACATATGAACCCGGTGTGATTCGATAAGGAAAAAAAAAAAAAAAACCTCAACTATCCTTAAAACCCTAGATGCAACCTTCATGTATGCTTTCTTCTTAGTGTTGAGCACAAAATGATCGCCGAGTCAAAGCATGTGGTGCTCTGAACGAAAAGCAACAACCCTGATAATAGAAAAGTGATTTTTTCACCACAATTTGGGTATGGTATTTATAAGCAAACCAAAACTCTAAAAGGAGGTGAAAAGTCACATTCCATTACAAATCCCTTATACCTGGCAACATGCCACGTGTAATAATAGACTTAGTTGGATTTACTAACATGATCTAAACACGAACATAAATAAATCTTATGATCAGAATACAATCAGCAAACCTAGTTATAGATTTAACTAGCCAAATATGAATTTCACAATATCGGTTATATCATTTCTTCAAAGTATCAAAAGCTTTGAAGGTTGAGATGTATGAGATTATTTTGGTACCTACTACAACAAAATATTTAGTGAACACGCTGCCCACTATAATAATTACAACAAAGCGGTTTCTGCCAAAAAAAAAAGGACAAAACAATCTAAGGCATTTGCCGGACTTGCAACAATATTAATATTAAATCCTGTGGATTAGCTTTGGAGCATAAAACTGTTCAAGGCTTCGTTTTCGCTTTTAAGGGCATAATTATAATTTACTACATACATATCATAGCTGGCAGTGGTGCAAAATTACAGAGTGAGAATCACTTTTAATCAACTAGTTATCACGACCAAAAAAATAAAATGATGTGAATAAACAAGTGAACTTCTAATTATTTGTCCAGGCTTACTCTTCTCTTCTCTTCTCGTCACCCCAAATTATTTTTGCTTCTTATTATATATTTCATACTTATGGCCACCCTGATATCACATAGAAACCCAGGCATCAGAGATAAGTAACGTAGCACCTGATATATAACATGCAAACACATTAACAAATTGAGGTATCAGTTCAACACAAAACAATTTAAGATTAATTATACTAAGAGAGTTGAAAAGCCAGTGTATGACTACTATGTACCTAAGGATGGATTCCTTACTCGCTAGCTTACAACTTTGATTTCGGTACTTGGTTTGGTGGTTTGGCATTCCTGATTACGCCCTCTTGGATTAGTGACACAATAAGCTGCCCATACGTGAATAAAAATGAATTTCCATTAGGAAAATTAGCATAGAAAGAAGAAAATTAATGTCCAACTTTTTTATATGCATTAAGCAAGATGTTACCTCTCCCTTCATGTTAAACATGCGACCTATGCAGAAGCCACGGGCATTACTGGCAGAAGGACTTTCAATCTGTAAAACGATAGACATGTTGATCTTAGGAAACAAAGACTAAGAAACAAGGAAACCAACAGTTGGTTTTTTTTTTTTAACTTGCCGAGTATAATATCCAATCATCAGCTTTAACAGGCCTGTGGAACCACATCCTGGGAAAAAAAATGATAAATTAGGTACAATAATTACCACATCAAAAATAAATTAATAAAATACTGCCATCAAAGAAATTTTATTTTCACTAAAATAAGTTTCTAAAATAGCTACAACCTAGTAGCCTCAGTCATAAAATTATGTTAATGATACTGACAATAATAATAATAATAATAATAATAATAATAATAATAATAATAATAATAATAATAATAAAAGTAATAAAAGTAATAAATTATTATTATACTAGTAACCTTTACACATGACAACAAAAATATTACTATGCTCGAACCTTCCACAACCATCTCATAAAATCCCTCTAGCAGTCAAGCGTGGCAAAGGGGATCAGAATGAAATTACTACCCGCTCCGAGTTGTCAGAATGTTTGAACCTAGCACCTAAACTAGCATAAATTTAATACCAAATTTGAAAACTCTACGTTCTTAAGAATGTCTCGATATGTTGCACTGTAACAGTATTACTATCAGCAAATAACTCTACCTACGACAACTGTCAATTGCATTATAAGCAAACTCATGTAATTTCTTCATATGCTAGATGCCTCAAATGACTCCAATTACATCAAAACCTGACATATTGAAGTTTAAGAAAACTATCGTTATTTTGAACTTTCATTTATTTTGCCCCATCAATCCTCTATTATTAAAAATTGTCATCAATATCAAACCTTGATATTTTGAGTTAAAATTATCTCGACCTCTGCCATCTGAACACCATTATGTTATAAAAGCTGATAAGATGGTCACCGTACTCTTTCTTCTAGTTCCAATACTTAACTTCCACGATCCTTTCTACACCGGCAATAAATAAGTCAACCTCCCTCAGCTTCACTGGCACCTGGTATGTTAGGGATGACCTCGACCATCTCAGGGCCTTATGGATTTAATTAGATCCCTGAACCATAAAATGCCTTTGGCAGGGTCGAAGCCTAGGACTTGTGATATATTTGCTACAAATCTTACAAGCTATAGCAACTATTGGCATGTTGGGGAATTTTGACATGGAAGAGTATTCTATCAATCTAAAAATGAAACTAATTAAAAATATCCACACTGAAGATGTAATTCAGGAAAATGGTGGACAGGAAAGCTAAGAATATGTGAAACCTTACGCGTGGTCCAAAGTTAGTGATGCTGTCTTGAAACCTTTACGACGGTGAGGATTCAGGCTTACTTGAAGTAGGATAAGATCAGACATATATGCCAGTACGCACCTGCAAGCAAAATTATCACTTTAATGTTTGTGTAAATTGAAACATTAGGGAACTAAGCAAACCAAACTCAAAATAATAGTCTTAAACATCTGGTAATTCTAAATTCTAAATTCTAATTTGATGGAAACCACATTAGTGAGAGCCTACACTTGTGATATGACATAACAATGATCAACATTAATGCAGGATTACAGCAGTGATATGGTATAATAATGAATAACGCATCAATTATTTGCAACTGCCTTAGTGCAAATTGTCAGCAAAAACATTTGGTCATGTTCTTGTTTGGATTCCAGTGCTATGGACTCATAATCAACATGATTTTGATGCTTTTTCATGGAAGGAAAAAAAAAAATCCTAATATTTTTTTTTCTTCCTTCTACAACCAAACAATGACATGAAACAAATAGGTCGCCTCTTTTGTGATCTCGAGTAAGAACCAACTTAGATGGGGACAAGGGATCTGGATTATGGATCCAAGAGAGTGGGAATTTCTGAAACCATGTGCAACATAAATGAGGAAACCATGATTACGGTGGAAATTATGCCGAGGTAAAGGTGAAATGTTCTCTCAGACAGTTCATTTCAGATTATGAATAGTTTCAATTTAGGACTGGCATGGGGTTTGGAAAATTTTAGGGCTGCTATTATAGAAAACAATAATACAGCCATACAAAGCATACAAATAGAAGTTGTTAGCCCTGTGAAATTAATTTCAATGGCAAAAGATGCACTGTAAAAAGTAACTGTAAATAATACAAGTATCAGAAAATTAAAAAACGGAAAAGCTAACAAGATAGAGCTATTCCTAGGAAGAGGATACTTCAGCAAAATCAACATGCAGAATATTGTACTTACTACTTTCCATTGCAGTAACATAAATGATTTATGTCTAACCCGTAGCTTGGATGGATGTCCTAAACTTCAATGGAATAACATGTGTTATTAGATAATACATTTGTATAAAATTTATTCTCGAAAGACACAGCTCAGTAGAAATTGGAAAATGATATGTTCGGCAACCATGGACAATTAGAATAACTTTTTCCTGCTCTCATACCCGTAGTTTTTAGTAATATAATTATATTAATAACACCAGAAGGTGGAGAGAGAGAGAATCCCTAATCCAGAAGAGTAAAGGTCCAACTTACTCCAAAACAATAGATTCCCAACTAAACATATAATTGTCCGTAGATCCAGCACCTTGGCTGTTTCAGCCCAATGCCAAAACATAGACTAGACTGCATAATCATTCCCACAAAATCACATGAGGAACCCCCTTCCAAAGCCAACCCCCGCCTTTCAAATCTTTGAGCCTAAAAACTTATGTGCCTAAGATCAGCCTTTGGAGATCGAACTCTGAATTCTGAAAGAAATAGTGCCCAGATTTTGTTTGAATATGAACAATCCAACTGCAGATGGTTGATAGATTATTCCTCGTGCCGACAGAAACAACAAATATTATCCAGCTTGAATCTTCTCTTAATGAGATTATCAATTGTCAGAACTATGCCCTGCAGAGCAGCCCAGACGAGTAAACAAATACGTGATCGCACCTATTTATCAATTCCGCAGCATATCACATGTACCATCCAATACATACCAGTTTATCAGATGTACTAGGCAATACATTACATGTATCATTTACCGTAATGGCCAGTCATGATTTTTTTAAATTAAAAGAAGAAAAAAATCACTGTTTCCAAACCCCCCCTCCCCCCCCCCAAACCACCACCACCACTTTTAACCCTTTAAGTATCTAGCATCTACCCCTTTATGTTGAAAACCAAACACTTCACCTTTAAGATTTAAGGATCCACCCTAGGTTTTGGGTGCCTAGGGTGATGCTTAGTAGTTTATTTTTTTGGATACAAAGTGAAAGAGGTTTTATTTCTTGGATACAGATATGATGGATGATAATGATAGCAGAAATTCTAAATGTCGAGGAAGTGGGCGAGGAAAACAGCGAGGGAAGGGCGGTGGGACCGTCCATCCCCCTGGGGATGCGTGCCATCATTTTTTGCGCGCGCATCCCGAAGGGGATGGACGGTCCCACCGCCCTCCCCTCGCTGTTTTCCTTGCTGGTTTCCTCGACAGCTAGCAAAGCTCTAATGATAGTTACTTAGTTACTTGTATATGTTACACAAGTATGAATGAAAGTGTTTTTGGACCTATTTGCTTAGATATGTCTTATTGGTTCTTTCCATGTATATGATACATATATCTTAAATTTGAGTTTCTGATATACAATATGATATCCGTTTTGATGATTATGATTCCGTTGTGTGTATGCCATTAAGTTTGGACTTGTATTCTTCTTTCCCATGCACTATCCCTCTAAAGGGGAATCAAGTCTAGGATTTATGTGAGCAACAAAGAAAGGGGATTTGAATTGGGTAGTTTCTTGGGTTTTGAGTTCCTTGTCATAATACAAGGACAAGTATGATGCTTTGCATAGATCATCAACCATTTCACATATCTTTGAACGTTCCAATTCATTATGCATATGAGTATATTGTGGTAAGTAGTAATTTGTAAGTAGCCATATTGATTTACAAGTATGAGATGATGATTAACAAAAATTATCTTTTAACTAAGACTTAATAGTTTATGATTAACAAAAATTATCCATGTCGAGTGTCGACACACCTACTTGTGTCGTTGTTTATTAATTCATTATGACAGACATATTAGAAAATAACAAATCTAAAATGAGTCATGGTGCAAAATATAAAGGACTTAGATTTGGAAATTTTCATGGTCTAAATAAATAATAAAATACTCATTTCTACCAATAAACATAGTTACAAGCATACATATCTAATACAACCTTGCAGTTACGCCTTTTGAAATGGATCAACTCACCTGTGCAAAGCCTGGTCATCCGAGAGTTTTCCTCTTGCTCTAAACCAATATTTTAAACTGCGACAAACACAACATCCATTAAAAAAAGCGATATGTGTATGTCTTTGTGTGTGCGACCATCAACAAACAACAACACTCAACCCATGAGTACAGAAGTAACAAAGGATGAGATCTGACCTTGGTGAGGCTTTGGTATGGTTGGTGTTGTTATTTGGATCACAGAATTTTATCTCCAAAGGCCATGGAATGAACCGTTTGCTGGCCACTTTATTCCGATACTCCCTGTTGCAACTTTAGGAATCAACACGTAGGAAAGAAAAACACTAAGAGGCAGCGTAATTAACCTTATTGATCAATTTATGTAGAAAAGATCAAGTATACTAAAGAAGAATCAAATGCTTTTTCAAAACTGCGCTATCAATGTAAACTTAAAGGTCTTAATACCTATTCCAAATCACCACATAAAATTTAAAAAAAAAAAACATAAATAATAATAATAATAATAATAAGAAGAAGAAGAAGAATAAGAACTAAACCAAATTGTGGATTAACGAAACCTGGGAAGAAGAGGATCAATCAGACGTCTTTCCCGCAGTTGTTCCATATTTAGAAGCTGCCACATATGAATGGAGTCAGTCACTCATAGCCTATAAGAATCCTTTAAATAAATGAAATAACAGATTCGCAATCACCATATCTGGACTAGGCACAGATGGCATTGTAACCACCTGGTGTTCAAATCCCTTCTCTTCCTTCTGCAACATAAATTTAACAACACGTTACAATCTTTAAATAGGTCGTACCATTCTTATAATTGTTGGCACCCGCCACTGTGTATGAACAATTGACTTTTATTGAGTGTCTAAGGAGCAAGAAATTCACTTTCTAAGTTTAGACAATTATGAAAACATACAAATCTCAACTTTTTGTTAACAGGCAATGTCTTGAACTTACATTTTACATCAAGGGTGTGTTTGATTCCAAGGAAAATTTTCCTAAGAAAATTTGACAAAAGTGATAAGTGAGAGGAAGGAAAAGAGGAAGAGAAAATGAAGAATGGTCATTATTCTCTTGATTTGTTACAAAATTGTGGAAAATATTTTCTTAGGGGGAAGCTAATAAAGTTTTTGCCAAGAAGTCATCTTCAACCTCAAGATGGAAAACTTTTTCCACTTCCTCTCCTATTTCTTCTTTATTTTTGAAATTTTCCAAGAAATCAAACACACCAAAGTGCTCTTCAGTATCATGAATACATGGTACCTAGTAAACAATTCAGGCGAGGATAGCTTTTACAATAACTACAGTTTTTCCGGATTGCAACCCCTCTCTGAGGCCAAAGGTTAATTTTAAAAGATAATTTACCATCACAAAATTACAAACCACTAATTCAATATTACCCTAGCAAGTGGTATTGGATATGGAAGTTCAATTGATCCATCTATATGTATGAATTTGATTGAACTTGAGGACAAGGATAAATGAAGATGAGCAAATGAATTTCTACGCGAAGTAAAGATAAGTGAAGAAGGAAATTGTGGTATTTTCATTACCATGGGAAGGCTCTACTTCTCTGACTTCAACAGCTAATATGCTGAATATTAACAGAACGGAAGCATCTCCAAGCCAGTGAGAATATATTTTTTTTTTCTGACAATTTCCCAAAGAAAAAAAAGTATCCCTCAACTTTTGGAAATATTATGAGGTGAGATGGGGGGGGGGGGGGGGGGGGGGGGGACTTCTCGAACATGTAATTAAGAATATATGCTACATCAAATTCTTTCATAGGCAATTAATGACAATAAATTGCTGATAGCTGATGCGGTTGACTTAAAGTATCCCTCCATTTTGTAGGTCTTCTGTCTGGAAACTCGGTTCCATTAGTATATAGAAGAAATTGCAACTTTTGTGTCCTCCAAGTATTTTGGTCATACCTACAAGCCTAAAGGCTCAAATAGAGTCTTTAAAAAGGAGGATTGTAAAACAAGTAGAAGAAATTGTAAAACAAGGCTTAAATGGAGGAATGTGAAACAAGGAAGGTGAGACAGAGCCTTGCTCGTATGCTTTGCCCTCTGAAAAATTACAGGCCTGTGACATATTTCCACTTCTAAAAATAAAATGATCAATTCCTAGACCCTTGACACTGGTAAGTTTATCTTTCTTGTTTTTAGCAGGGGCATACATCCTCGTATGTAATAGGGCTTTAAGCCAAAAGTCAAACATAAAGACACATATAGCGGCTTCAACAAAGTATCTTGAAATCTCCCTTTCTTTTTTTGTTTTTTTCTTGAGATTCTCCTTCATATGTATTAACTTTGTTGTTCTTTATTGACATGAATGTTGTTCTTCTACGACTTCTCCTCTAGTCAGAACTTTGAGAAACAAAATAGTAGTGGCCCTAGTGGAGCATGATTTTATATCAAGAAAAAGACCAAAATGTGACACAACCTAGAACCATTAGACAATCTGTCAACTTGTGTGCATGCTCCAGAGAAAATCTGCAAAACCGGAAAGTGTCTTGGTTGCAGAATTTGAGCGAAGAAAATTGGCCATGGTGGGGTTATTATAAGATTGTCACACTACACGAAGAAATTAACACCCAAAGGGGGGGCACTGATCTGCATGGCCGAGAAGGATAGGGTTTAATCACTGATACATGGATACCATTAATACTACCATTTATTGACATTTAGAACACATCTATCTATCAGTGTTGAGAAAAAACATTACAATTTCAACTGCTACTATAATTTTAAGTTGGAAACTTATAAAATCTCTGGAGTTACTAATTTAATACATGTTCGACAGTTCATTTACACCTAAGTTCATGAATCAGGTTATTGAAAGGATAGGATTACACCATAACACTCAAGAACCACTAACAATCCTAATTTGCTTGCTGGAGTTTCTTTACGTATCTGCCAAATATACTTTTTTTTATCATTGAATAGAGCAAAAAATATTAATATGAAGATAGAAAAAAGCCAATTGAAAGGACTTGGGCACCAAGAAAAGGAAAACGGTGCATGACAAGTAGAGTGACCAACTCACACAACGGCCTTATAAATCAAAATGCAACTGGAAGTGAATATGGTATATTACTTGGAATGAAGCAAGCAACATGAATATGACATTTCCTTTCTGTGTCGCCTCTACTCGTCTGGTGGCAAAGCTTTTCCCATCACGTAGGCGCTTGACCTGATAAACAATTGGCACTGAAAAAGTATAGCCATGTTATGTAAGACAGTCAAGGCTTCTTTTCCACAATCAATAAATTGGTGCAACTACACTATGATAAGTCTCAAGTGTCTAACAATTGAAACTGTGGCAACTATGCAAATATGAGGTATACAAGAACAGCTGCACTGAAGATCCAAAAAAAGGGAAAATATTTGTATGCAATGTTGAAGGCAGGCATATCCTTTGATGAGTTTAAACCTCCCAAATTTCAAAGTGATGATGACAGACAAAGTGGAAATCAACCTCCAACTGTAGAGTTTCATATTTAGGCACTTCAACTCCTAACGGTCACAAGTCACTAAGATTTAATTATTTTTTTAATCATGTCATTTACAACATGACAGGCTACAATCTAGGTGGGGTCCTCCCAGTTTCACATCTCTAAGTGTGGGGGTGGGAACATCAATATTGTTTATTTAGCAAGAGCTGCTTATTTAATGAGAGTTGCTTATTTAACGAGAAGGGTATGTACAGTGACAAGGGCTGTCAATGGATTGGATTTGGATCCGGGAGTTACAAAAGTTACTTAGGAAAAGTTGGATTTTAATGTAAAATCCGATCCCATCAAGCCTAATTCAAGTATATTTGTTTACCCAAATCTGATCCATTGATAGCCCTAACGGTGACTTGGTCGGTTGGTTATTATTGGTGTACATCCACTGTCAAACCCATAACCAAACAGAGAGTTTCGGTTTTCAACTTTTCAAAACCAAACTGAACCAACTGTATAATGAAACATAACCGAATTGAGTGGTTCGGTTGGTTTTTCGTTCAGCCGTATCATGATGTAAGCCTTTAGGGCTTATATGTAAGCCTCACCTTGGGACAAGCCTAGAGGCATAAGTCTTCAACGCTATTAACTGCACAAGAACTGAAAACGGAAGTGATGGAATGCCCTTCATTCAACTTCTTGCTATTACAAATTGACTGATTTTGAATGAATAATGAGTTAGTAGAGGCACATGGCATTTTCCTTTTCAAAAGTTGAATGAAATATAGGTGATGACAGGATCGATCTGGACCAGAGTTAACAGATACGGGATACTTTGTTACTAGAAAAGGGAAATCAGATTTGATTTCTTACAAAGTGGTACAAAGTCGACTAATAGTGTCATCCTTTAGGTTTTTCTTCCTATTCATAAGTAATAATGATGCACTGCCCCTGATACCTAAGAGAATCTTTTAATTGATTCACATAGGGTTTGGAGAAAACTGACATGGTTTTTTTTTAACATTTGTGTGGACCTTCAAATATGATTGTATGACTATCCCTGTATAATTTGGACGTGTAGAACTTGAACACATTCATAACTGTAAGGGAAACATGAAAAAAATGGTAATCCCACCAAAACACATTTGTCCAATAGTCAAGCCAACAGATGAAAATGACTCACTTCCAAGATCTCCGGCAAGAAGGAAATAACAATGCAAACTATGAACAAATTTAAGCGAATCAACGGTCTTTGATGCTGCAGCAAGAGCCTGCACATCATGGAACATTTTGAAGAATCAGAATGTCAATAAACTTAGGCTAATTTATGCATGACAAAAACTGGTGAACTCACCACTAAGAGTAAGTATTCACTTGGAAACTAGTGATAGCAGTTAAGTACCAAATTCAAGGGCATGATTGTTGGTTGCAAAGGATGCATGGCAATGAGAATATAACATAACACACTAAAATAAGTAAATAAAAACATTGAAAGAAAATTAAAAAAAAGAATCACACTTGAGCATAAGACAGACCCATAATCATAATGTAAAAAATTCCAGGAAGTACATGAAACAAGGGAACTGTCATAAATAAACTTGCAATGATCTTATATTGGTTACTATTTACTATGTGCACTATTGCCAGTGCCCAGTGGCAACAAGAGCAACAAATTTCTTGTATCAATCTAGCATTCAAGTACTCCTAAAGGTGAAAACATTACTCAATTTGGGAGAAGGAATAATTCTTTTCCAAAAAGATGATTACATCATGGTCACAAGGCCTAGAAGACAAACAACAAGACATTATAGACCCATCACAAATATCATCCATTCAATTAGAAATTACCCCTTTCAAACTATTGTGAGTCATACCTAATGCCACAAAACAGCCATGATTTCCATTGTGTTTCATTCAAGCCATAATATTCCCCAAGGGGATCGTATACGGTGTGAGAGACCAAAAACACCTCCATCCTTGCAAAACTATCCATAATGGACTATGGTAAAGACAAAAAGTCTAATGTACTCGGAAAAAATTCCGAATCCCTCAAACCAAAGTAAACCCAAGTGATAAAATTGAATAACACATACTGGAAAACCTCTTAAAATGTACTTCCATGTCCTAATTTTCTCAGCCAATTGACTCTCAGAGTTTCTGCCGCAAGAGCATGCTCGAAATTCACTCCTAACATCTTACAAACAGGTAATCACCAATCTAGTCAACTGTTGACTACTATTCTCCATTCTCCCCAAGCTAAAAATCTGAATATACAATAAAAATCAACTTTCCTAACTTTATGTTAATTCACTGGGAAGGTGTTCAGCCCAGGTGACCTCAATTGAGCAAGATGGGATCCTTTTGAAGTTTGAACCACTGTAAACCATACAAAAATGATTTCTATGCAATACTAAGCCAAACGAATTGGGCATTGTTGTTCGCAAAAATTGTGCTATTTATTTGAAACTATATATAACACTTTTTATCTAGTATGTTGTTTACATACATTAGTTTCATGTAATTTTGTAATAATGCATTATGTCTAATCATTGTCGCCTATGTTATCCAGGGAGAATGGGAGCCTTGGCTATGTGCAGCAGAGCCTAAGCAGATTATGTATTTTCCATTTATGTGCTTTTCTACATAAACAATGTTGTTTGGCAATATCTTTGTTTATATAACAACATAAGACAGGTAAAAACATAACAGGTTGTCATTCAATTTGTTTTGTTAAGGAAGGAGTTACCTTATTTTTTCTTTTTATTAAATTGTCTTTTCCATCAAACAAAAACCAAAACAATAATAATATGATGATGTTGATGATAATAAGGGACATTAGGATTCCAGGGTCCAAAACCAGTTTTTTTTTCATACTAAATAAGCCACCTTTTGGGGTTTTGTGCATGTGTAGGACACAATAAAACACAAACAATTTACAAATAAATAAATAAACCTAACTTTTAGGGTTCTACACATTTTTACAACAGCACAATGACCACCAACCCAATCCATGGTATCAGCAAAAAAAAGTACATGTCATGTTTTCTAAAAATTACATCAGGTGCTCAAGGACCTGTTTTGATGCGTAGCTCGAGGAAATTCACATGCTCACTCAAAATTCAGCTCAAACCAAATGTTCAACCTGATTTAGATTTTCCCTTTTTGATGTCTTGAAGGTCTTTATTGGATGGGCTGAAAACGGTACACATTATTCCTTATGTTAATCCACACGTTTTCTCAAAATATCCACTTAAACTAGGGGTGGGCATTTGGGACCGAAAACCCGGACCGAACCGACAACCGGACCGATCGGATCGGTTTTAATTACTTAAAAAAATTCCGATTGTAAAAGCCCGGCCCAGCCCGAAGTTTCTGGTCCGAGCCTCGGTTTCCATTTCTGAAGCCCGTCGGGTAACCGGCCTGGCCCGACTCCTTCACTTAATTAATTCTCTCTCCCCTCAACTGAGTCTCACATTCACATTCACATTTTCCAGAAATTCTCACATTCATCACAGAGAGTCTCTCAGTTTCCTCATTCTCACATTCTCCATAAATTCTAAATGGCGAGGAAACCAGCGAGGAAACCGTGGACGCCTCCCTCTCCCATCCCACTCCCCTCTCTTCTCACAGCGGAGGTCGCCTCTCTCTCCCCTCCCTTCTCACAGCGGAGGCGGAGAGATCTTGATCTGATCTTTGCGGATCTTCTCGGATCTGATCTTCTCACAGCGGAGGCGGAGAGATTTTCTGATCTGATCTTCTCACAGCGGAGGCGGAGAGATCTTCTCACATATCTTCTTGGTTTTGATCTTGATCTCAGATCGGATCTGATCTTGATCTTGATCTCAGATCGGATCTGATCTCGATCTGGATCTTCATCTCGATCTCGTTCGGATCTTCATCTCGATCTCGTTCGGATCTTCATCTCGATCTCGATCGATCTGATCTTGATCTCGATCGATCTGATCTTGATCAGATATCAGATCTTGTAATTTGTTGTAATTTTTTGATATAATTTTTGTTGTATGCTATAATTTTCGTTGTATGGTTACAGTATTTTTTTTAATACTGTAGAAACATTTTTTAACTCTTAGGACCGAGACCGGCCCGAAACCGGCCCGTAAATCGGTTAACCGGGACTTCGGTTACCCGGTCAACTCGGTCCGATTTCGGTTCTCATAAACACGGGCCCGAATTTTTCGGGCCGGTTTTCGGTTTTTAGCTTTTGGGCCGGTTACCCGTACTTGCCCAGCCCTAACTTAAACTGATTAGCTAAACTAAAAGCATAGTTTATATGCAAGTTGTCTGGATTTTGTCCTTGAAGTGCCAAAAAAAACCAAAAGTGACCTATTTGGTATGAGATAATGTGTTTGAACCCTTGAAAGTCATATCTATAATAACAACAATAAGAAAAAAGAATAGTACACCTATGAGCGCCTTGGGTTAACTCAGTCAACCTTCATTCTAGTTAAAAGTGTGGGTTGTGTGATGAGCTTCAAATATATATATTTCACCTCATTTAGGTTTGTTTAGCTGTCATTTTGTCTTAACTTTTCATGTTTATGTTACTTTTATCTTTTTTTATTTTATTTTAGGTTTTGAGAAAATAAGAGGTGAAAGAAAGCATTTTGAAAGCGAAAACAATAAAATAGCATGCGCTAAATCCGCTAACCTGATAAGTACCTGCGCCAAACACGAACTGCAATTACCATTTTGGGTGAGGGTCAAGGAAGAGTGATAAAGCTACCAAATATCAATGCCTAAAGTCAAAGAACATATTTGGAAGATCTCTTTTGGGCAATTAGGCAAACCTTCCTTTTGACACTTTGGAAACTTTCTATCATGTCACCCTCTCAACATATCTCAATATTTTGGGAATATCCTGAACTACAAATAATTAGATATCGAAATCACATGATTCTTGCGGCTATGGAAAGTTAATTGATAGGGACACAATTCATATGTTTACTACTTTGTCCAATTCTGCTGAGATCATAGAGAAAATTGCACCACAAGTTGACAGCCTTGCAGAATTCGAATCCTATGAGGAGAAATTTTTTTTTTTTTTCTAATTTCCTCTTTTCCAAGCTGGGGGAACAAGATTTGGGGCCATAAATAAGAGCTTGAAGGCTTGAAAGATGAGAGGAGGAGATCATTGAAGGTAGAGGATATGCGCAGAAGACATGAGAACAACGGTTTCGATTTTCTCCCTAGTTTCATCTTCTTCTCTTTTTTCTTATTGTCAATGATAAATTTTGTATTGTTTTCCTTTTTTAAGTTAAGAACTAATTCCTTTTGCTAGGACTACGATGTAGCCTAACTATGAAGTCTTAGATTTATTATTCAATGTTAATTCTGAGTTGATTATTTCATGTTGAGTGTTCATCATTGTTTTTAATGCTTTTGAATAGCTGGCCAATATTTGAATATTTTGATAGTTATTGTCAATGATATATAATGTTTGCTTCAAGTGATGAATGTTATGAATTGAATGCATGACGGAGGTGTGTTGCGTGATTTGTGGTTATTTTCTGCGAGAATCCAATTAATGTATTGTGCCTTTGTAAGTTTTAAATTCACATAGAGATATGATGGCTTGTATGAAGATAATTTCAATGATGGAGAGATTGTTGAATGATTTAGGGAATCTCAACGTCCAACATGGATAATTAGTCTTATTTTATATTGTTTAATAATCTATTGTGGCTTAGTTAGGTGAAATCAAATGCTCTAATGCCTTATTTCATTAATTTTATCTCTTAGTTTATTGCATGTTTCCTATCTTAATTTATTTTGTCTTATTTGTTTTATTAACTCCATTTATTTATCGATTTTTCAAAATAGAATTAAGGTAGTCAATTTCAGTACTTAGTTGAATTATCAATCCATGTGTACGACACTCACACTTTTATTACTTGCGCGATTTCGTACACTTGCAAAAAATCGCAACATCAAGTAGCTCCAAGGCACCCAAGGTGTTTTAAGAGGCTCAAAAGGTGAGCAAGCCGCTTTAAAAAAAAAGAAGGAAAAATAAATAAATAAATAAATAAATAAAAACCTAAAAGTAAAGCATTGCCACTGCAGGGCCTTGGACAACGTAATGTTTTGCAAATGTGAGGTACTACTATATTAGTTTGGCTCGATTAGTTCTGAATACGGTAGTGTGAATATCTCATACTATTCAAATATCATTTCTTTATATGCTAGTGTATAATTTTTAGCTTTTCTCAAAAGTTGCATGTGTATTTTCATCTTTCTTTGTTCCTTGCTTCACTTAAGCAAAGTTTTTTGGGTGGTTATGACTCTCGACAATTCAGTGAGACAAGGGAAAGGGGATGTGCTCATAATTGTAGAATGACTTGATGCAAAGCGTGTATCTCCCTTTTTAAATCAACTTTCTTCGTCAATAAAATTACACCATAAAAGTAAATAATCAGAATGGTACAGATTAACGTGCCTGTCCCATCAGTTGCCCTCCAAAAACCTGTGCAAATATTGGAGTGTTTGGCAAGGTGAACCCACGAAACAGATTTACCTTCAAATGAATCAGAAAACAAAAATAAATTCAAGCCCAACATAAAGAATAACATATAGCAAGAACTACTGGCTTTAATATAATCATTGAGGTAACCTCATCGTGATTAAAGAATGCAGAGGTCAAACTTTGTAATTTCATTTTTCAAAATTTGAATACCACGAATGACAATTGTACATTCATATCATTGTTTGCATTAACAAAACTAAAAAGGTTACAACATTAATTCAAGGGTATGACTAACAAAAACATTAAACTAGTCTTTCAAAGTTTAATAAAATAGGATAGCTAGGAATTAAGTTAGAGAAGAGTATGAAGAAGAAAGAACAGTTTCGATTGGTCAACAACCCCAAGTATGTGCAACGGTAGAATCAAGGACTGTTACAGTGATTCTGATTTGGGGAAGATGACAATTTAGGTGCTTGTTTTATTAATCTCTTCACAGCCCTTAAGATCTTCTAGAGATGCATATTTTGCTATCAGGGCATTTCAGTTGTCCATTCAACAAAACAATTAAGATTACCCTTAGTAAACCAAAACAATTAAGATTAACCTTAGTAAGCTTTCAATCCATATGTGCATGTCTGATTGGGAGAGTATCTTCTCCATCCCTTGTGATTTTGTCAGTCACTTAGTTTCTTATTGCTTTAAATACAATTGCTTTGTTTGATTAAAAAAAACATTCTCCCACAAAATGTACTGCTTAAGTCTACATCCAAAGAACCACCAATTGCTTTGTTTGATTTAAAAAAAAAGCATTCTCCCACTTATGACTGCCAAGAAGTTAAAAATTGCAAAGACCAAGAGAAGAAATGAGACTGCTAAGAAAGTAGAAATTGAGGAACAAAACACTAAAGAAAATGAAAATTTTACATTCAAGCTACTCGTTGCAAATGATAAACTGCTAAGGCAGATAATAAAATAAAATTAAAAGCCTATGTGGCTGAGAATGCCACAAGGCATGGGCTACAAATGAGTGCTATATTGTGAAATTAAAGGTGCATTTGGAAAACAATAAAAATAGTGACATAATACTACATTACTACAAAATAACAACAATGAAGTCCAAACCCGAGAAGATTATAGTGGCATAAGGATACATACCTCTATAGGATCCAACTGCAGTATGCTTTCCAACAGTGGGTGTGCCATAAGTGTTTCATCAGCACACCATATTGATTTTGGTTGCAGCAAATAACTATATACATCCGGCAAGACCAAGCAAATCAACTGCCATCGATAATAGTGTTATTAGAATTGTATTGGAGGTATAATATTAATGAGGTTCAAGTACTAGAATACAGTATTTTCTTTGATGTTTTATATTTGTAGAGATCAACCTCAAAGGATCAACCATAATCATGAGGGCAGTTGTTTGAAGAATACAAGATAAGGAATCAACATGGAGGGCAGGTTTCACCTGTAAACAATAAATAACAAGAATGCTACACTCAAGAAATTATTGTTTTATCGACTGAAAAAAGATGCATTAAAATAAGCTCGAAAAATGCAAGAGGAGAATATCATTTAAGCATACAAACCTAAAAATTACACCAGAAGAATCACAAAACAAGGAGGCCCAATTGAACTAAAAAATTTCAAAGGAGATGTCTTTCAGTATGTCCCAGGCAATGCCAAACTATGAATCTAATGTCTTGCCACAGTTTCCCTTTCTCTGCTTCCTCCCTTGAAAATTCTGTGATGTCTTTTGGTCCAGATGTTTTCGAGAGCAGCAATGGCAATCTATCCCAAAACCAATTACCCCACAAGAGAATATTCTCTTGGACCATTGATTGACCCAATTTCTAAAATCCGAGGCGTTAGGACTGACGCCTCCACAATCTACAGCGAGCCTGTCCCAGATTTTGCACAAAAACTCACAAGTGAAGAAGTGTGGATTCTTCATGCTTCTCACGGAGAAAACTTCTATTCACCATGACTTGACCCCTATGCATGGGGTTGTCCACCGCTAGCGTTCTACCATGAACAATTGTCCAAGCCAGAAAATTTGCTCTCAGAGAAGCTTGCTTCAGCCAGAATATTTTTTGTTAAACTGAAAACCCAATGCGCGGGGGGAGGTGTTCGGGTGGCAGTCAAAGGCTGGAAGATATCAAAGCAGTTCTTGACTGAGAACTTCTTTGATGGATCAGGACACATACAAGAATCCTCATTGTTAGGACTTAATCTCTTGATGTACTGTGAGACACGAAGAAATACTTGGGATTTTCCAATCATTCAGGTTTCATCAAAAGGCAATATTCCAAGAGATTCCCGAGGTGTTCATCATTGCAAAGCTAGCAACTGATCTTTCTTTTCAAAGGACCAGTCGTTATGTTTGCAATGATGAGAACCGACCACTCAACGATGAGAGCTAGTGATTGATACTTCTCTTTGAAGGGCTATCAATCATTACAAAGACTGCTAGGAAGTAATTGAGCACTGACCATTCAAGAAATCAATACATAATTTTTAATTCTTTTATTTTTAACGATATCAAAGCAGTTCTTGGCTGAGAACTTCTTTGAGGGATCAAGACACATATAAGCGCCCTCTTTGTTAGGACTTAATCTCTTGATGTACTGTGAGAAGTAAAGAAATACTTGGGATTTTCCAATCATTCAGGTTTCATCAAAGGGCAATATTCCAAGAGATTTCGAGTTGTTCATGATTGAAAATCTAGTAACAGATACTCCTAGATCGACGGGTACTCGAACCAGAAAGAAATAGGCCGGTATTTTGGATTTATAGTCCTGCAAGATCTACAATTCCGTAACTTTTGGCTTCTGTTGCGGACATATATTTCCACATCTACGGGTATTTCTTTTCAAGGGACCAGTCGTTAGGTTTACAATGATGAGAGCCGACCATTCAACGATGAGAGCTAATGACTGATCCTTCTCTTTGAAGGACTATCCATCATTACAAAAACTGCTACGAAGTAATTGAGAGAGCTGACCATTCAAGAAATCAATACATAATTCTAATTCTTTTATTTTTAACGAATTTATAATTAGTTTATGTTTAACTGTACGAGCATTTTGGAAAAAGAACATGGTAGATTAAGGAAATGGCTGATCTTGACAAGTTTCAAAAGCAATGAAGGATGCACCCAAAAACTAATTTCAATAGGATCAGGAACATAGTTAGAGGATAAGAAAGGCAATCATTGATGTACCCAGAAAACAGGTTAAGACAAGGAACATTCTTAGAGGTCTACGAAATAATCATCAGAATTCAAAAACACCAGTAGCCAGTGTATTTCCACAGGATCAAGATGAGAGCTACCTTAGTGAGAGCAGTTACATCAGCCTGATGAACAGATGTTGAAGTATCTACAGAGTCAATAAAAAATCCATTAAGTCCAAATGGCAACGCATGCCAACAAAAGATTTCAATTCTATAATTTAGTCAATAAAAGTTCCATTAAGTCGAAATGGCAACACATGCCAACCAAAGATTTCAATTATAATTATAGAATTTGGCCTAAAATGACAAATTTCTATTTTGACTTCCCATTTTGGACCCACTTCACTTGGTTTTTATTTACACCAAGGATACTACATACGACTAAATGAAAACTAAATCATTTGAGCTCCAATTGAGCTGAAACTTTAAGGAAAATTACGAATTCACATCATAAACGTGTTAAAGTTTCTGCCCGTTTTGACATGGCACCTCGAGATATGCATAAAAATAATTTTGAGAGCCCACCTTGGGTGCAATACAAACCGACTTCCGCCCATTGTCCAAGACCCCCTGAAGAGGTGTCTAAACAGGTATCTCCAGGAGCAATGTTTAAATATGCTGAAACTTTTACACGCTTTTAGTGTTAATTAGTATTTTCCTCAAAATTTTACTTAAAATTGAGCTCAAACGAACTAAAAAAAATATTTTTTTAATTTAGTAGTGTCGTTAATTTAAAACACTAGTGGATCTTAAATGCGCGGTCAAAATGTGTTTTGTCCATAAACTGCCAATGACCCTTATAATTATTCTAGCACCAACATCCACTTCCATCCTCCCCCAAAAGCAGTAGGAAAATCTGTTGAAACTTGCAAAAAAATCGAAGTTTATGTGTTCAACTTTATACCTTTTGTGGTGAATTTTTATTGTGTTTTATAATACAGATTTTTGCTGCACTAAAAGAGGACCTGGTAGTCCATTAAAAAGGTGAAGGATGCCAGCAAATATGTTTGACTATGTATTGTAAATATACCCTTTGAAGCACTTCAATACTAAACAAAATTCTCAAGAAACTCTTTTAGTCAATACATAATCAATTCCAAATTGGGCTTTCTTTATGTTTTAAATTTTTCATGAGGTTTGTTTATCTAATACCGGGAACAAACCTCCCATAACCATTTTCCCTTCTTCAAAAATAGGTTTGTTTAAAAGGTTCATTTTAAAAAAATATGTATATACCGAGGCTCTTCCCACATTATCGCTTGCCCCCATGAATTGCACAAAAGATGGCATGATATATGTATTATGATATTTTATTTATTATTAATTTTTTTTTTTGGAAGGCGAGCGGGGTTTTTATAGGATCCCGGAACCCATTAAAGACAAGAACTGGTCAACACACTATAAACTGATAAAGATGCCGCAAGTTGGGTTCGAACCCCATGACCAAGTGATACCATCCGCCAAACTCCAACCGTTGAGCTGTCATGCCATTGGCATGTATTATCATATTTGACATAATTGAGGGGTGAATATGAACGTCAATACTTCATTTAACTTATGTTATGAGATATGATAGATATCTTTTAACTCGTTTAAATGATTAAGGACTACATATGGCCTTTCGTTATGGTGATATGTTATAAGAAATGTTCTAAAAGTGTAATCCATGTTAAAACGGAATGGAAATGAAAATACAACTTTATAAAATGAAAAGAATGATACTCACTGTAGCTAAAGTAATCGTACTGCTTCAACTGAAGCTCTTGACGATTGTCCTCATCTACATTGAATGATCCACCCACTTCAGCCTGCAAGTAGCATTTTCAATCATTAAAATTCCAATACACCTAAAATTTCGACACAAACCCTTAAAACAAGAAGAAAAAAAAGCTTGCCTCTCCTGAAAATATGAAATAGATTCCATCTCCCTTATCCCCTTCGTGAACAACATAGTCCCCGGGGTCTACAATACATCACAATCATATAATCTCAATCACCAGTTTCAAATCCTTGCGAGCAATCAACAAACAAATTGTGCATTCTGACTCACTGTAATGTTTGATTTGAACAACTTCCGCAATTTTCTTAATTGATGAACTCGGAAGCCTCTGGAGTAGAGGAACGTGACCAAGAAACCCGATCACTTGTCATCCATCCAAAACCAATCAAGCAGAAATCAGAAAATGAGATTGTTTTCAATAAATCAAACAAAGCTATATTTAAAGAATCATAAAATGATAAATTAGGGTTTCAAGAGTCACCTGATTCTATATCCATTTCAAAGGTTTAACAAAAGCTAGGTCTTTCTTTCGTTCTCGAAGCCCTCTCTCCCGCGATTGTGGAATTGATGTAATGAATGAAAGCAAGAACAGCAACGAGAGGGGACTGTTTGACAGTGCGTGCAGATCTCGAAGCAATATTGTTGTGGTTTGCATGGGTGGATGACGTACGATACTACGATATTATCTTCGTCACAGCCACAACCACATTAAACACGATTTTGAACTTTTGAAGGGTTATAATAAAGTTGTACTGCGTCTCCAGCTCATGCCTCTGAATTGAGGGGGCTTTTCTAAGCGTCGAGGAAACGCGCGAGAGAGAGGAGCGAGCACCCATCCTCTTCGAGATGAGCAGCGGTGTGCATCTCGAGGGGGATGGATGGGTCTCTCGCGTTTCCTCGACGTTTAGAAAAGCTGGAATTGAGGTCTCTAGGGATAAAGTTACAAAACTAGGTATTATGGATAGTGAGGAAGTGTTGAATACTGCTAATAAGAGGACGCTACATCCAGTGCATGGCCATCAGAGGGTCTGATTGGTCTTCCTACAAAATGGTATGCACCGTTCCGTAGTTGCCCAAAAGAAGCCTTGTTCGCCACTATTTCACCTGTATAAGCAAAAGAGTCGCCTCCAGCTGCGTAGCCCTCCGCTATGGTGCTATTCAGCACTTTACCTGCGATTGGACAGGCTATCCTAGCAATAATTGAACCAAAGATCGTCATAAATCCCTTGTTTTGACGAGTCGAAGAAACTGACATCATAGGTGACAATAATCGTATCTGGATCCAACGTAAAGGGAAGTGGTTTAAGCTGAAAAAGATCAAGCGTTAAGTTTTGTGGTGTCTGACTAACCGAGTCTTAACAATTTGTTGCGGATGGTTTCGGCCTCAGTAAAGGGACCAAAAATAGGAATGGAAAACACCCGTTCCTTGGAATGAGCCAACCTAATATCGGTTGAAGCAGTTTCTAGGATGTGGTGAATGGTCACCAGTTGCTTTGATGCAATAGTGTTCACTGGGCTAGAGTGGTTTGGTTGAATGGGGTTGTTATTGAACCATTGGGATTACCAGGAGGTTCAAGTGCGGTCGAATGAAACTAGGAAAGTCTACATGCACAATTTTCTCTTATTGAAAATCATGTTGTTGCTAGACTGCCAAATAGTAAAAAGAACAATCGTAAATTGATAAAGCATATCCTGTATAGCCAATGGATGGGCTTTGCCTGTGTCCCACGTAAAAAGTGAAAAATCTGGCAGTGGAAGGAGGATCATAATTGACCTTCTGCCAGTCAATAGGCAAAAGAGAGATGTACCAAAGTTTAGTGACGACCGGGCAAAGGAAAAAGGAGGTGAGTGACATCTTTCGTATGCTTATGGGAAGAATGCAACATTCGTCAACTGGCATGTGAAGTCTAGTCAATTTGGTCATAGTAGGGAAAATATCTTTACTGATTTTCCAAATAAGATGAAGGGCACTAACGGGGGCTTTGACTTTTCACAAAGCTTTGAAAAGTTTGGCTTGCAAATCCCGAATTAGAGGGTTGGGGTGGAGATTTCAAGTTTTTTTTATATTTTTTTATTAAATTAACCTCCAGTGGGGAGGGGCAACTATGGAATGTCAGACCTTTACTACTTATCAAAAAATTGACTTACAAACGCTACGGGGGTACATTACGACGTTACCCGCATTAATAAACAAAACAAAAGTAAAAAACCTGTTCTTAAAACATATGCTCGAAGAAAGACAAAAATAAAAACATCAAAAAGAATTTTGACCAAAATAAATGAGCCAAACCAGAGTGCGTGCAAAAAACGCCCAAGCAGCCAGCTCACGCTCTCTCTGAAGAAACACACTGAAACATGACAGCACGCTGGAACTGCTGCGCAACAGCGTCCATTTATCCTCTCGCGCGTCCACCTTCTCGACACTGACTCACCATACCGCAGCAACTCATCAAGCCGCACCAAAAATTCCAGGCCGCAGCAGCCAGTTCGCAGTCAGCCCAGGCCTTAGCAAGTTCCAGTCCGCAACATCTCCCAGCCCCGAAAACAGGGGACACTCAGTTTTACAGCAGAGTGCCCTGTCAGCACCCTGTTCCAGCACCTACATCTGCCCATCATTGCTGCATCTACTCGTCCCCATGTCGTATGTATGTCGTATGCCAGCGGTCAAGCACTGATAAACCTGCCATTCTCCTAGGAAGATCATTCACATCGAAAGAGACAGTCCTATGGTCTCATTGTGCTCTATCTGCTAAAGCATCCGCCACCGCGTTGGCTTCTCTATAGATATGGGAGCAATCCAACGTCATTTGTTCCGCCAAATGCTTAATTTATTTCAAAATATTCTCCAAATGCCATGGTATTTTAAAATTGCCCTTAAAACACCCACAAACAATTTTCGAATCCGTCCGAACAACCACTTGTTTAAAACCCAATGAGAGACAAAGGCGGAGGCCCTCAGCTAGAGCCAAAATTTCCGCTTTATTATTGGAGCCTGCACCAAAAAATATTTGCTTTCCCACAACACAAAAACCCTAGAGTCTCTAATGATCACACCTCCGGAAGCCACGTTCTTACGGAAGGACCCATCCACATTAAGAGCAACAAAATCTGGCGGAGGGGGATGCCAAAAAACAATTCTACTTAGCTTTCTCAAAATTGGAATCTCTTGTATCCCCAAAGCCCGTAATGGAGCCTTATGCCAGCTGACTTGCTTAGGAGTTATAAAATTGTTTGCTAAGTGCAAATTGCGCCGAATATTCAAAATCACAAAAGCAGGATTGGGAACAACATTTTCATATACACATTTGCACCGTTGTTTCCATATTTCCCATAAAATGAACATGGGAGTGAGAAGGGATAACACACCTGTTTGCGTACTCATTTTGGCTCGCCTGAACCAAATGACAAGGGTCGTGGAGATTTCTGCCGATTTTCTTATGTGCACATCAAAGATCAACTCAAAATGGCGCCACACCTGCATCGGCAGTTCTCCATCCAGAAACAAATGATTCAGAGATTCTCGCTGTGGCGTGTTGCAACATCTACATCTAGAAGCCAGACTAAATCCGCATTTGTACAACTCCCCATCCACTGGTACCCCTCTACGGAGTAGTTTCCACACCAAAACTGAGATTCTATAAGGAAGAATGTCATGCCAAATCAATTTATAGAGGCCATTTACCGTCCCATGTCTCCGTAACATTTCATATGCCGACTGAAGGGAGAAAATCCCATTTGGGTTCGGAACCCGTACACATTCATCCTCTCCATGATCCTCGCCATGTAATCTATCGGCAAAGATTCGCCGTGCTAGATGTCTGAGTTCTGGGTTGACCAATTCAAAATTGGTTGAAATCACCTCATTTACCGAAGGCCACACACCATGACTAACCAAAGTCGTCGATCTTCTGAAGGATGCTACCGTATTCCAATTTTCCTAAAAAAAATTGATATTTCCCTTACCAATGCGCCACAGCGAATTGCTCAGAATAAGGGATTTTCCAAGCATGATCTCTTTGAAAAACGGTGAAGACCCAATTTTCACAAACTGGCCATTCAACGCCACCCCATGCACCCAGTATTTGCTTCTCATGAAAGTAGCCCAAAGAGAATCCGAAGTAAGAAGTCTCCAAAGTGCCTTGAGGCGAAAAGCCCTCATCACCATCGTCAAGTCTCTCACACCCAGACCTTCTTCATCCTGTGGGAAACAAATATTAGTCCATGACACCCATTTTTTCTTCAGTCTTCCTTCACAATCCTCCCAGAAGAAGTCTGCCAACAAACTATTAATCCGGGATAAAACTTTCATAGGAACACACATGGTACTGAGAATATAAATTGGAATCGAGCTAAGGACATGTTTAATCAAAATTAAACGGCCTCCCGGGGATAACAATTTCACCTTCCATCCCTGAATCCACGATTGAATTTTAGCAATCAAATCTTCAAAATATGAAATTTTAACTCTTCCTTGGAAAACTGGCCCTCCCAAATATTTCAAAGGAGCATCTCGAAATTAGAATCCTATGTAGGTTTTGAATCCTACAATTTTCTCTGCAACTGCCTTGTCATCCAAAATAAAAGAGTTTTTGCCTTCATTTATTTTCTGTCTCGAAGTCTGACAATAACGTTTAAAAAACTCCATGCATCCCAGAATAGAAGACTTTCTTCCATTTAAGAAAATGAGAGTATCATCTGCATATAGAAGGTGTGAAATAGGACTGCAAGCCCTGAGAGTATAAAAATAACTAATTTTTCCTCTATCAAAAGCCTCTTTTAGTCCCCTACTCAACACTTCAGAAGCAATAATAAATAAAAACGGAGACAGGGGGTCGCCTTGCCTTAAACCCCTGGTAGATCTAAAAAATCCTTTGTAGGCTCCTTGAAGCAACACTGAAAAACCACAAGAAGCGATACAGTTGGAGATGATATGACAAAATCTACCATTAAAGCCAAATTTTTTAAGCACCGCAAACAAAAAGTTTCATTCCATTCTATCATAGGCTTTCTCCATGTCAATTTTCAAAACCACATTACAGCCGAAAACCTTCCGGTTAATGTCCCTAATCAATTCCTGAGCAAGGCCAATATTTTCACCAATAAACTTTCCTTTAACAAAAGCCCCTTGCTTCGGAGAGATAAGTACGGGCAAAAGATCTGTCAGTCCAGTGCAAAGGATTTTACTGAAAATCTTATAAATCACGTTGCACAAACTGATTGGGCGAAATTCAGAAAAGAAGTCTGGATTCTCAGTTTTAGGAATCAAAGCCATGAAATTAGCCGAGAAAGAAGCCGACATCGCCTCCCCTTCAAAAAACTGAATAGCAGCCTCCCAAATATCCTTACTCATAATCTCCCAACAGGACTGAAAAAATCCAGCAGTAAATCCATCCGGTCCCGATGCACTATTTTTGGGGATGTCAAAAACAACATTTTTCACTTCCTCCAGAGAAGGACGTTTGACCAAGAAGTCACATTGACCAGAATTCATCAATTTCGGAATACAATTCAACAAATCTGCATTCACCGTACATGAACCTTGGGAAGACAACAAAGTGGCAAAGAAATCAGTGGCATTATTAAGAATCTCACCAGGGTCCGAAATAGTCCTACCACATGGTGAAGTAATCTGATTGATAGCCCTCCGTTTTTGTTTAGACTTGGTAGAGGCGAAAAAATATTTGGTGCAGGCATTCCCCTCCTTAAACTCTTTTTCACCTGATTTTTTAATCCAATAGAGCTCCTCCTGTTTGAGAGCTAATATGTACTCAGCCTGACAGCGATTTAAATTGCAGCAAGCATTAGTATCCCAGTTGGCATCAACATTTAGACCATTATTGCTTCCAACCCGCCAATAAAATAGTTTATCATTGTTGCATTTCGTCCTCTAGAGCGCGGATTCTGCTAAACACATTCCCAAATACCATCCGGTTCAACTGTATAAGAGCTCTATGAGTCAATTTAAGTTTGGCATCCACTCTATCTGTGGGTCTGGTGATAGCCATATCAGTCAACCAGATTCCCTTAACCAGATCAAGAAACTCCGGGTGTGTAGTCCACATGTCTAAGAATCTAAAAGGTGCAAAGCCAATCCTTGGTTGAGTGGGCATGGATGCCAGCAGTGGGGAATGATCTGAAAATGTGCGACTGAGATGTTCAACTTTAGGATTAGCCAAAACTGTCAGCCAAGCCGAATTGACAAAAATCAGGTCAAGTTTGGCCCAAATACGCTCGCTTCCTCGCCTATTATTTGAAGTTACGAAAAGCCTGAGAAGCACTCTTAACAGATAAAAGGAATTTTATTGTATATATAATTTTGCACAGGTTACTGCACTAAGGTGGTTTTTTTTTTTTTTTTTTTTTTTTTTAGTGTTAAGAGGATAACTTCAAATTGGAGTTGGAAGTTCTTAATAAGCTTTTGAATGAGCTGCCAATTAGAAACTGTAAAATTAAATGTGTTGATTTAAAGTTTTTTGACATTTTTGCCCACCACCACAACTTTCACCATCACCGCAAACCACTAACTCCCTTTCTCCACCTATTTTTCTCTCATCAAAACACCGTGGAAATCCCCCTTCCACTACCACAAAAACAACCTTATATCCCTCTTCATTCCTTATACAACCTTATATCCCTCTTCATTTTTTATAGAGTCTCACAAGAAAAAGAAATAAGATAATGAGGGGGAGAGTGGTGGTGATGATGGCGGTGGCGACACTGCTCGCGTGAGATGATGTAGAGAACAGGGATAGCACAATAGTCATTATAAATTTATTTTAAGGTTATTATTATAATAAATTTTTATTATGGTTATTTGCATTTTGCCTCATATTATAAATGTTTTATTCAGCTTTACCCCTATTATTAATCATATTGCATTTATCCCCTAAAACTGGCAGTCAACGTGCCTTGACTGTTAAACATCTCACGTGTCATCATTCCACTCATTTTGAATGATTAAAATGCCCCTCACGTGTTTATCACGCACGATGTGAGAACCTGTTGATCGCAACCATCTGTTACTTGAACCACACTCATGGACGGCCCAAATTACATCTGGCTGAAATTACCCTTGTAGAAATGGAGAGTGAGGGTATTCAACATGAGGAAGATGAAATAGTGGTTGACCCGAGCAAAGGTATTCAAATTCAAAGCTTCCCATAAAATTTGAATTCCTCACATGTTATTTCATCGTAGATCAAAGATATTTGAAGTGCGAAAGCTTTATCAAACCCAAGTTTTGAAGTTAGAGTTTTGTTTGGGTTTCATGGCATAATGGTAACACAATCCTTATATCCGAGTTATCTCATCTATAAATTTCAGTTTATAACACCATCATAGAGGTGAGTCAATTCAACTATTTTCATTTCATCATTCCAGTGAACATTTATTGAGAGTTGCAGGTCATCTTCAACCTCCCACGGACCATGTTATGTTTAAGGGGCATTTTTAAATTCAAATTTATCATACGGGGTTATGTTGCTGCCAGTAATTTATTATAATGAGGAAAAATATAATAAAATTTTGTGTTTTCCATGCAGATCTCATGTTTGCATTGTCATCTGCACAGTCAAATAAGTGAATAGGAGGTTTGAAGAATGCAAGATTTTGAAGTCCAAAACCAATGGAGACCAATCATAGAGAGGATAAGATTTTGAAGGCATTTGAAAGTGGCAATGCTATGTCAGGCTTTGCAAGGATGTTGTGTTATTTGAATTGCATTGTTAGGGCATTTGATTATAATGTGTTATGTCTAACTTTGTAGCAAGAACATCTAATGAATATCAAACGAATTTATATTGAGCTTTACATGCACTTCTTTAAAATCTTGCCTACTTCAAACCTCCTATTCACTTGTTTGATTGTGCACGTGACAACATGAGATCTGCAGGAAAAATCAACTAAGTGTTGTTAAATTTTAGGTTTACAAATTACTGACAGTAACTTAACCTCATATAATAAATTTGAATTTAATGCTGCCCCTTGAAACATAACAGACTTGAGAGATGATGAAGATGATCTGCAACTCAAGCTTAACTTCAAAACTTAGGTTTGCACAAGCTTTTCCACTCCAAATATTTAATCTACAGTAAAATAACATGCAGATATAGTAGTAAAAGCAGAGGCGGGTGTTATTGGTGAAGTGGATAGTGTAATGGTGGAGACAAATTATCTTAACGGCTAAAGAGAAGTTTGAATCTCATACCTCAAATTTCAATTGCGTCTGCCTACTACTTCAACGTTGAATCTCAACCTTTAGAACATTAAATGGTATTTTGGGCAGTAAAATGTGGCCTTTTTGAAACGAGCACGTGCCTTGACAGTCAAGGCACGTTGACTGCTAGTCTTAGGGGGTAAATGCAATATGATTAATAATAGGAGGTAAAGCTAAATAAATCATTGATAATAAGGGGTAAAATGCAAATAACCATTTTCATCAAGCACTCGGTGCTAAGTGACCAGCACCCCTCCGTTGATTACTCTAATCATAAGTTTAACTCTTGATCAAAATAAAAAACAAACAACCTAAACAGGATGTCCCACTTCTTATAAAGACTTCTGATTGTATTCTAATAAGAAAAGCAAACACGCTCTAAGTTATAATCAGTAACATATCAACTAGTAAGCATTGATTGTTTGATTTTTATTACGTATTTAATTTATTCAGCGAAATTTTTTTTTGAAATTACGAAAGGAAAAAGGGCAAACAAAAAAAAATCAATTTTTTTTGAAAATTGTCAAGAATTTTTTTTATAAAAAAATTTGGGTGTTTTTTCGTAAAACTACAAAAAAAAAATTTCTTAGGGTTTTTCTGTAAAAATTGGGTTTTGTTTTCTTATTCTAATTATCATTTTTTCTACTTATTTATTGATTGTTGAAACCATCCTTCTGATTTTCTAAGTATCATTCATTCTGCATATATATTGATTTTAGAAGCCACCCTTGATTTTCTAATTATATACTGATTTCGTGTTTGTTTCGTTTATTGGTATTTAAGCTTCATTTAATGTGTTTACTAAATTTGTTTATTTGTATCTTATTTTTTTTCACATATTTCATAAACTCTCGAAATTCATTATATATATATATATTTCATGTATCATTGAAATTTTTACATTTTTTCTTTCCACACCACAATATTTCTTAAAACCAGGAGACCAAAATTTACTCGAAAAAAACGAATCACAATCCTTGCTAGTAAGCATTGTTCATTTTTTAACCATTTGGAGGATTTGCTCCCTAAAACTCAAAAAATTTCCATGAGACTACCATGGGAGATGTTCTAGCATGCTAATAATGAGTTTCATTTCATTGAATTATGGATGAGGTTTGCAAAGTTTTCAAATAAGATTGACATTTTGGTCTAATTTAAAATCTAAAACATGCACCTGCGACACAAGTGCTTGCACGTGCAACACAAGTTTTATAACAACTTACTCTCATATCATTGATATTGTCGCTACATTAATCATATGTTTATCGTGAAATTGATCACTACAATAAATTTTAAGATATCTCAGGAATTCGTGTAAGCTAAACTCCAATATGAATCTAACTTCTCGAATAATGAGACTATGAATTTTAATGCCTCAACTAAGAGGATTTTCATACGCATTCACATTGTTGAAACTTGTGAAAAACATTGGAAAGATAAAAGTGCAAGTAAAGGTGCATAAATTTTATAAACTTTTGTTGAGATATGATTTCTAAAGTGTACAAATGATCTTTTGAGTCATATTTATAAACTCAAGATGGGTAAGAGAATTATCCTTAAATTCAAATCTCACAACTACCCACATGCATTCTCATTCCCTCATATTCACCCACGACTACTGGGTTACATTAACTACTTTATTTAAACATATGATAATAAGTCAATAACCGCATGAACCTTTCTTATTGTCGAGGAAACCAGAGAGGGGGAGGGGTTTTACCACTCACCCCCTCGAGATTTGCGCTGATGCGCTCTCGAATGTGCATGCACGTATCTCGAGAAAGTGCGCGGTCACGCCCTCCCCCTCGCTGGTTTCCTCGCCATTTAGAATTTCTGTAACTGCATATATGCCACAACTACTGGACCTTATTGAATATTGAGTTTGTTTAATTATCATATCTCAATTTCTATAAGTTGGACTTGTCATTGGCCATTTGGTTTTTATTTAGACATTATGAATTAAATTATTAGAGGATGGATTTTTTTATTGTGACCAAAATATTTAATCCATTTTGAGAATTTCAAATCTAGTACAAACACCATTGCGACAAAGGTGTGGGTTTTACTTTGAATCAATTTTTATTACAATTCTGAATGATGTTTGAAGTTGGAGATAAAAGACGCCTGAGATTTACCCAAATATAAGAATCTAACGGATCACATAAAACTTAAAACACCGAGAGTGCATGGGTTCGATTCCCATACCCAATATTTTAATATTTATTTATCTTGATAATTAAAGTAGAATAAACTCTATTTATTATGTCAAACTTTTATCATGCCAACGACACGGGGGAAGACCCTGATCTATATTACAAATCATAATGGTATTTGAGGTTAGAGATAAAATACGGCTGAGATTTACCAAAATATAATAATTTAACGGATCACATAGAACTTAAAACACCAAGAGTGCATGGGTTCGATTCTCATACCCAACATTTTGATATTTATCTATCTTGGTTTTTAAATAGAATAAACTCTATTTATCATGTTAAACTTTTGTCGATACCCTAGTATCAAACAAATGCTCTTGCCATGTGATACCATCTATGACACATCTGTTGTTGAATTGAAAGGCATCAGTGTTATGAAAATGCCTCAATGCTATAGGAATGCAAGTTTCCCATCTTAAATGACAACCTAATAATTACGTGGAACACAACCCAACCTCGCATATTACAAATCAGAAATGGTGTTTGAGGTTGGAGATAAAAGAAGGTTGAGATTTGCCCAAATATGAAAATCTAACGAATGATATAAACTCAACATTTTGATATTTATTTATCTTAATATTTAAAGTAGAATAAATTATATTTTATCACGTAAACCTTTCACAGTGCTAATGGCACGAGAAATACCTTAATATTAAACAAAGCTCTTACCATGTGATATCATCTATGACACATCTGTTGTTGAATTGAAAGACATTTGTGTTACAAAAAAAACATCGATGCTATAGGAATGCAAGTCTCCCCTCTTAAATGACAACCTAATAATATTGTGGAACACAACCCAGCACAACTACTAATGCTCTAATGGGTACCCAATTTGCAATATACACCCCACCTCTTCCTCATTTGGATACAAGCCGGCATAGTCTCATTCAGGGGTTGATTTATAAATTTTTGTTGGGTGAGGTACTCGAATTTATAAAATAAGAATAATAAAAATATATATTAAAAAAATCTGCATTTCTCAATACACAATAAAATTGATAGGAAATCATTAATTTGCGAGAAAAATACTTTGATAGGAAGTCATTACTTTGCAACCAATATGATGTGTCACAATATGAGGATATTTACACGTATCCTGATGAATGCATCATCCTCGAAGGTCGCGGCACATCGCCATGACTGCAAAACATGGTTGCAAAATCCCGATTTTCAAGTATTTTTCATAAATAAAATGAACTATTTTTTAAAGTACTAAGCATAGGTAGTATGAAAAAAATTGCTTAAACATGAAAAATTTACATGTTTTTAATCATTATATGCATGTGACCTTGGTTGACATATTAATTGAAATTGATAAATTTTCATTTCATATAATCAAGATAGGGCATGCCAATACAAGTAATTGAAATGTAACAAAGCTATGCAGTATGCATATATCTCAATAAATGATAAAATCATGAAATGCCCAGTTCAATTAAAGCACATACACACACAATAAACTATTAACAATTTTGTTGGCATTTATTTCCCATGCATCTTGCACTTTTATAAATTTTTACGTTTCAAATTTATTCAAACTTTTATTTTCTTAATCACATGTAAGTCATATCTTAAGTCGTCAACAAGACTGCAACATCACGAAATACCTTCAACATCAAGCCCTTTAGCTATATGGGAGATTCTACCTGTCGAGGAAATGGGCGAGGGAGGGTGGCGAGCACGTGCAGAGGTGACGTGGTAAAAAAAAAAAGTGGGGGAAATCCAAAATTTGGGGGAGAAGAAGGAGGGAATCGAAAGCTTCACCCCATTTTCATTCCCTCTCCCTCTCCCCATTTTGGCACACGCAGAGACGAGTAATCTCCCTCTCCCTCTCCCCATTTTCCATCTCGACACAGATAGAGAAGAAGCTCTCCCTCTCCACAATCTCCCCATCATCATCATCGACTGAAACGAAGGAGAAGAGAAGAAGCTCAAACGAAGCCAGAGAAGAAGAAGTTCTCCCTCGTCCATTTCCTCTCGCAAAAGGTAAACCCGACCCTTGATTTTCCCTCTCATTTTAGGTTTTTGGTTTTTGATTTATGATTTTTCCTTTACTTTTCTGTTTTAGGTTTTAGGTTTTTGGTTTCGGACAAGAAGTTGGTGGGCAATCTGGTTTTCATCGCTCGGACGCAGAGGTGAGATTTCGGGCTCCCTTTCTTCTTCTCTTCGCTTCGTCTTCAGCCGAAGAGCTTCAAAAAAAAAATTGCTCCTCTTATTTTAGATCTAGGGTTTACGAAATTTTTTTAGAATCGGGCTCCCTTTCTTCTTCTCTTCGTTTCGTCTTCAGCCTTCAGAGCTTCAAAAAAAAATTTGCTCCTCTTATTTTAGATCTAGGGTTTACGAATTTTTTTCAAAAATAGTCTGTAGATCTTTTATTTTTATATTTTATTTTTTATTTCAGTGTTCATATCTGATTGAATTGTGGGTTTTTTTTTATGATGAATTGTGTTTGGTTTTTTTCTCAATGATATCTGAATTAGCATGAAGTAAATGTTGTCTGTGATTAACTATTGTTGTTGTTGTTATAATGAAAATAAAACTAAGGCTTTGATTGGTATTGCTTTGTTGGAGCACATGGGCTAAAGTCTTGTTGTAATGGATAATGATATTAAGGCAAAAACAACCGAGATGGTTTAATCATATGCAACACTAACTCCGAGATTTGTTCTTCTCTTCGTTTCGTCTTCAGCCTTTAGAGCTTCAAAATTTTTTTTTGCTCCTCTTATTTTAGATCTAGGGTTTACGATTTTTGTTCAGAAATAGTCTGTACATCTTAGCATTATGTGCTAGAGTTTCAAGATGTTAATGAACTTTTAGACCTTTGTGTGATTTTCGACTTTGTTCGCACGCCTGAATTCCAACAGCCTCTCACACTATACTTCCCTCTTCCTTATATCCCCTCCTGTTGCGACTGGTAACTTCAAACTAAGCTTGATTCAATAGTTGATTTATGGTTTGAAATGGAGAAGATCGATGGGTGGAGTTCTTCCCAATTTAAAATATTTGTCACTTGATACATACACAATTTAGAAAAGTAATCGAGTTTTGCATTGTGTTGTTCAACGCTAGAAACTTTGAAGTATAGAATTGTTGTTTATAGTCAGAAGATAATGAGATATGACCATTAGGCAGTTTAAGAAAAAACACTATCCACATGCGTATCTATCGCGACATTTATTTTTTTTAAATGCAGGAATGGCATTCAGAGCGTACGTTGTCTATCGAGGTCGTCAGCCTGGAGTATACCTAAACTGGCCCGCATGTTTATCCGCGGTATCAGGGTATAGGGGTGCTTCTTATAAGGGGTTTATGTCAGTCGAAGAAGCTGAGGAATCATACGAGTTGTGGGTTCGCTCAGAAGCGGCGATGAGAGATTCGGAGGAATTCAACAACAATGAAGATGTCACAGTTAACGATGTAGTTTTTGGTGATCAAGCCGGTCCATCGAATGATCAAAGAAATGTCACCCAAGGGAACAATGATCCTTGGGCTTTTACGAGGGACTTAATCAATACTTTGATAATTGTACTTATTGTCTTAGGTTTAATATTTATTCTTAAGCTCTTGGACGAATGATGGAATTATATGTAATGTAATATGTACATACATATGTATTACGTGAATATATTTCATAATCCAATGAAATTTTTGTTTCATATTGTTCTTTTTTTTTCTTCCGTATGATATGTTTTTGTTTCATATTGTTCTTGTTATTCTTTTTTTGAACGCAAGCTGTGGTTGCGGAGTGTAGCTTGCTGTTTGCATTCCAAATTCTGTCAGGATTCTTCATCAGACTTCCTACTCTCTATAAGTGCACTGATTTGCTTATTCAATAGTGTGATAAGATCTGACTTGTTTTTGTAATGCTCTGCAAGATGGAATTACTTAATTCAGATCAACAGACAGAGTTCATGTATTCCTAAGAAAAATAAGACACATATAAGTGCTTAAGGAAAATAAGACACATGAAGCTGGATGGTTGTCCTGAAGGAAACTGGTTCTGCAGTAAGAAATGTGAAAAAGTATATTAGATTTACTTGGTTTTTTTTCTGTTTGATATACCAGAGTTCATAATGCGTATTACTCCCACAAATGTTAAATGTGAGTTTTCCAGCCAAGTCTATTGTGGAACTGAAAGATATATTCAGTTTCTGTCCCGTTTTCTTGGTTTTGTTCATTGTTTGTTTGTTAATCAATCTGACTGTGGCAGTCTTAAGCATGCTTGCGAAAGTTGGCTATAGCTAAAGAGGTTGACCTTTCAGCATTACCGCGATACACTCATGGGTTTAGCGGTGCCGACATCACTGAAATTTGCCAGCGTGCCTGCAAATATGCAATCAGGGAGAACATTGAGAAGGTAAGTGGATGTTTTTTCTTGATTCATATATCATAGTAGTCAGATATATGTGCATTCAGTACTGAACCCCATGTGAATCAGTTAACTTAATACTATGTTCTCTGTGGATGACAGGATATTGAGAACTTAATTTTGTGTTCAGTCCATGGAGCAAGATTGTGATATGAGTACTGATTTGAGTACTGATTTATGTTCATTTGAGTACAGGATATTGAGTACTGATTTATCTTAACATTTTCTTGAAGACATTATAGCTTTTGTGTTAATTTTCTTAGTTGTTTTCAACTATCACCCTGCAGTGCCATTGCTAGAGGATGTTGTTCAGTCCATGCATGGAGCAAGATTGTGATATGATCTGACCCAAGTATATGCTGTTCTGCAGTATTGAATCACCTGTTGCAGTTCTTTTGACAAAGATCAATGCAGAATTGAGACTGACCTGACATGAATTAGCAATGTAGATCAGAGAACGGTAAAGAGTGAACACTGATTTGCCACTAGAACAAGCAAAATTGATGGAAAAACAGAGAACAAATTGTATTGATATAAATTGTAGACAATTTCGAGATGTCCAGTCTCCATATGAGCAGAGCTCAATGTACAAAGTGCGTACAATTGAATGAATACCTGTTTCTCATGTTACTCTCTTATTTATAGACATTGCTAACACAACACTACAATGTATCTAACAGACCCACTTGTATATAGCACCTAACAGACTTTGTAACCAACCACTTCCAGCCTGCACACCCTGTAATCATCCACGCTTTCTCCTTATATATGTGAACTTGATAGTCGGCCTATCAGATTGATAGCAACAAAATTCAATCACTGACAGAATGCAATTCTTAGAAATGCAATCACTGACAGAATTCTTAGAAATGCAATCACTGACCTCTATAGCACTAGCAATTCTTACAGAATTCAATCACTGACAGACTTCAATCACTGATAGTAACATAGAAATGCAAAGAAAGAAAGAACTGTTTCAACTGATAACAGTCTGGAATCACTTATAAGCAAGTATCAAACAATGCAACAAATACACATTCAAAGATAAAAACGACTGAGATTGCTAACTGAATTGATGTCATAGCCTGCCAACATATGTTTAAGCTAATTTGTAGATACAAAGAACCTTCAATATCTGAACATTTCAAACATGCCAAAATACATTGTAGCAGCTTTTCATCATAGCCTGCCAAATTAAGTAACCCACAAAATGACCTAGCCTGCCAAAATTCATTGCCTGAAGAACTTTTCATCATGGGGTTGTAAAAGCCATGGTTATAATCAAATCTCCATATATTCATTGCCTGAAGAACAAGATCAGAGATGTCAGATGCTGTAATTGCCAATTGTACACTCATATTTAAATGAAACAAAGCAATTTTGATGAGAAAAAAACATCAAAGAAATGAAAACACATAAATGGGTATTCATCAGTTATCACATTTTGTTTTCAATTATAGTAAACTTGGGTAATCTTCAGCCTTAACAGAAGTAAATGTGGTAAATGGGTAAGACCCAAAGAAAGTTTGCAAAATGTGGCATGCTAAACCAACCTTAACATGAAAATAGAATCTCAGCCTTAACGGGAGTAATAAACAGTCTTAAAATGATAATGCACGCTAAACCAACCTTAAAATGAAAATAGAATGTCAGTGTTTTTTAAAATGATAATGCATGAACAGGAGTAATAAACATGAAAGTCATGAACAAGCTTGACCAACCTTATCATAACCTATAATTTGTATAGTCCATTCCGTGGCTTGAACCGGGCGGCTGCAAAAATAAATAATACTGATAAAAAAAAGAAATAATAGGAGGCATACAAAACACATAACAAACTAACAAACCGTACAAAGAGATACATACAAAATACAAAATATGTACCTGTGAGAGGAGCGAGTATAATTGATCAACGCTTCCAGGTTGTAAATCGCGTGACCCCGTATTATCATCCTTAACGATAACAAAATACAAATCATAAGTGGGCAAACATACTTACTGATTCACACCTTGTAAATATAACAAACAAACATGTGTATTATTTTGACTAGGCATCGTATTGCTTTCACGATACATAACATAAGGCATACACTGTAAACCCTACAAATGACATTTGTAAATAAAATTTTCAATAAATGTAACTTAAAAAAATATACATTCATAAAATACATTGCAAAACATACCAGATTAGTCTCAATGGCCTGATTCGTTTGCTTGTCTTTTTTTTTTTTTTTTTCTTTTGTATCCTTTTACACATCTTCTCGACGGTGGATTTCATCCTTGATTTAGACGGTCGTCATTTGTTACGAACCGCTAATGGACTATGAATCTGGATGGCAAAATTAGAAGTTGTGGTGTCCACTTCCAAATACCTCTATGAATCAACATGCTAATCACCACCGACAATTTTATATTGCTCCATCTTCAAAGTGATCAATTCTTGAACTTCTCATGTCTTCTTTTCATCCTCAGCGGCGAATTCAGCCATTTCATAGAAGGCACTGCACATCTTTTCAAATCGCACATTTTCAGGCTTCATTCCCCAATCTAAATAAACAATTTTCACCTTCGTATGAGCCCTCCTAACATCTTTCCTCCACCTCCGAAAAACATAGTTATCAGGTATATCATGAATCTCTCTTTCAAACAAGACTTTCAATATATGTTTGCATAAAATCCCCCTGAACTCAAACAATTGACAATTACACTTGATGCCAAAGTCGTCAACATTTAAAGAGACTACATAATGGACCGATCGTTGCCTATCATTTATCAGCAAGTCTTGTTTAATAGTGTACAACTCACAGCCACCCCCATCCATATTTTCATCCACAATTCTACAACATAGATTCCCTGTTATCTCTTGTTGGAGCTCTTTAAATTTTTTTGTAGTGTAAGCATTTTGAAATTTTTCTCTATTGCATAAGGAGTAATGCATAGAATCATTCGGCTAAAAGATTTAAAGTCATGTTCAACTTCCTTTTGGACTTTACTTTGTTGTGCATTCTCATACTGTTCTACGAATTACTTCAATGTGGTATTCGAATTAACATAACCATAAAAAAAGCATTCATGCTTTCACTCCTTTGAGTTGAAGACATCCCCGGCCAAAAACCATTTCTTTGAAATATTGGCACCCATCGCATCATTTCATAGTATAACCCACCCAACCAGTCATTTTCATGCAGACTATATTTATCAATAAAACCATGCCAATTTTCTTCAAACTCATCATGAGACATGGAATCATAAACTGCTATTTGCATTGCAAACTTGATCGCCTCATATTGATTGCAACCAGACAATTTTTCAGGCAACTTCTTCATGATATGCCACAAACAACATCTGTGTCGTGTGCTGGGAGATACAATTTCAATGACCCTCTTCATTGCCCTATCTTGATCAGTGATTATAGCAGACAGAGCATTGTCATTCATACACACGAGCCATGTTTGAAAAAGCCAAACTAATTCTTCAATTGTCTCACTACATATCAATCCACATCCCAAAAGAATTGACTGACCGTGATGATTCACCCCAACAAAAGGAGCAAATGACATCTCATACTTATTTGTCAAGTATGCAGTGTCAAATGTAACAACATTCCCAAACTCCTTGTAAGCTGCCCTGCTCCATGCGTCAGCCCAAAATACATTTCTCAACCTACCTTCATCATCCAAATCCATCATATAAAAGAAATCAGCATTATTAGCTTGCATTATTTGGAAGTAGTTATGAAGAGCCATCGCATCCCCCTCACCAAGTCTCAACTTCCTCACTTTGTCCAAATAATTGTAACAGTCTTTTTGAGAAAAAGGCAAAATTTCATGCCCACCAACTTCAACCACACATGACGAATAACTCTTATTTGGTCTAATATCTGCCCTATCATTAAATTCAAACTTTTTCTTGATATACGAGCTCATAGATCTGTTATTTCGATAAAATTTCGATTTACTAGGGCTTAACGCATTATTGTGATCAAGTGTAACTCTTTTCACTGAAACTGTTCCATCAACCCGTATATGACCTCTAATCTTAGCCTTACAACCACATTTGGTCGACGGACGCAATCCCAAAACATTTTTTCCATCACCTCTTTGCTTCCCAGCCCGACCACATGAAAGCTGAATGAACATAAGTTTTCCATCACCATCTTTTTCAGTAGTCATTATTTTCACTGGAAATCCCTTTCTATTACCATATTCATGATAATATCGTTGGAACTCGTCAAGGTTAACGAATTCCATCCCATCTGTAGGTTCCCTCACCTCTTCTACATTTTCTTCCACCAACATACAATCATTATCTTCTACACTATCCATTCCTGTAATGTTTGTTTATAAATTATCAGCCAATGAAGTGCATAACAAGGTCATAAAAGAAGGTGATCTAGAACACACACATAAACAAAGGATGTGATGTCACGATAAAATTTTTCATTTCATCAGAAGGGAGAACTTAAATGGGTATTCACATAAGAAAAGCAACAAAGAATGTGGTCTTTAAAAAATGAAACAAAGCAATTTTGATGAGAAAAAACATCAAATAAATGAAAACACATAAATGAGTATTCATCAGTCATCACATTTTGCTTTCAACAAAATAAAACAGTATAACCTACTACAATCTTCTTATTACAGTTCTTCATAACTTCACATAAAATAATATATGAAAGCAATTACTTATCAAACCTTTAAGTTATGCCAAAACCAAAGAAAAACTCTTAGACTAGGCAATAAGATTGAAAATAAAATCACTAATATCTAAGCAATTCCTAATTCTCCGTTAAACTCGTATAAATCAAGATTTTATGTTTCTCTAAACAAAAACAATTAGAAGAGCACAACAGACAGAACTGAATCACAATCACTGCTTTACACCATCGTGAGCAATACAGTAAGATCCCCACGAGAAATGTCATAAGCTAAGGGCGAGCAAAATTATCAAGCACCACCTCATGATGAGCAAACAGACAGGCCATTAAAACCATGGAATAAACAGATCCTAACTGATGATATGAGAAGCAGGAAGATAGACAGGCAAAAGAAGGCAGACATCAACACCATAAATATATAAAACTATCTAGAAGGCTGAAGAAAGTAACATGATGGAAATCCAGCAAGCATGATCAGTCGCTCCTCGAGACAACCCATCTGCTAATACAAGTGCTAATTCATTTATAGAAGCAATTGTCATATTGAAAAATCAATAGATACAAGTGCTGGACTCAAGGGGATGAACAGACAGTCGAAATTTCAGCATTTTCAGATCAATGCCACCAAATCTATCCACATCCTTTTTGTCTCTTCATCAATATCATCTTCAAAAACTCATCAATTCAGATGTCACAAACAAAATTAATCAATATCATTGAAAAAAAAAACCAAACACAATTCATCTTAAAAAAAAACCCACAATTTAGTCAAATATGAAAACGGAAAAAAAAAAAAATCTACAAACTATTTATGAACAAAATTCGTAAACCCTAGATCTCAAAATAAGAGGAGCAAAAAAAATAATTGAAGCTCTGAAACCCAAACACCATTCTTCGGCTGAAGACGAAACGAAGAGAAGAAGAAAGGGAGCCCAAAATCTTACCTCTGCGCCCGAAAATCAGATTGCCCACCAACTTCTTTTCTGAAACCAAAAACCAAAAACAGACAAGTAAAGGGAAAATCAAAAACCAAAAACCAAAAACCTAAAATGCGAGGGAAAATCAAGGGCCGGGTTTACCTTTTGCGAGAGGAAAGGTACGAGGGAGAGCTTATTCTCTTTTCCTTCTTCTTCTCTGGCTTCGTTTGAGCTTCTTATCTTCTCCTTCGTTTTAGTCGATGACGATGATGGGGAGAGGGTGGAGAGGGAGTGCTTCTTATCTATCTGTGTCGAGATGGAAAATGGGGAGAGGGAGAGGGAGATTACTCGTCTTTGTGTGCGCCAAAATGGGGAGAGGGAGAGGGAATGAAAATGGGGTGAAGTTTTCGATTCCCTCCTTCTTCTCCCCCAAATTTTGGATTTTCCCCTTTTTTTTTGTTTTTTTTTTACCACGTCACCTCTGCACGTGCTCGCCACCCTCCCTCGCCCATTTCCTCGACAGGTAGAATTACTCATATGGGAGACTACAAAAATCATCAAATCTTTATAAAAAAAAACTTACAATAAAAATACCAATAATATAAGACAATGAGGTAATAATTGAGCTGGTGGACTTGTGACAAATGGTATCACAAATCTGTTCGAAATCTAACTAAATAATGTGTAAACCCCGCGGTATTTGGGGTGTGAGAGGAGAGGGGGGTTTAGGGATAAAAAAACCATTAATGTCTAAACCCCAGTGTGCCGTGACATTGTCAACACTCTTGTGCAACTAAGAGAGCAGGTGAAACCCAGAGGAGGGAAAGAAAGAATGGGAACTTCAGTGCAAGTGACTCCACTCTCAGGCGTCTACAACGAAAACCCACTCTCCTATCTCCTCTCAATTGACGGATTCAACTTCCTCGTCGACTGCGGATGGAACGATCTCTTCGACCCCAATCTACTTCAACCTCTTTCAAGGTCATCTCTTTCACTCATTTAATAAAGTCTGCATACCTCATCTGCATGTTTGAATTTTCTACTCGTTTTTGTTACTCTTCTAGAGTTGGTAGAATCACTGAAACAATGTGGGCTTCTCTAGAACTGAAAACCCCTCAAGTGTATTCAAGGAATTAGGACCTTTTTTCTAATTGATTCGAGATGAAATCCTTAATACCCATTTGCAATTGTACGCGGAAATGTCTCCAGAACCTTTGAATTTGTTATTGTAACGGTTGATTCTACCATAAAGATTTGAACTTGATACTAATTTGAGCAATACCTATTGAAATAGGGTTTCTTTATTTCTTTAATTTGTTCAATTTGGGTAAGAATGCGAGATACCCGCTCCGAAATATACTTGGTGCAGTTTCTAGAAGTTGTGAATTTGTCGTATTTTAACTTATTCAACCAGAAAGAATAGAAATTGATATGTGCCTGAGCAATTATTTTGAACCTAATGAACTATGGTTTCTTTGCGGTCCTTTCTTTTTCCCAATTTGGAACAATAATTTTTTATATCCATTTGAGAATAAACTGTGTCGGTCATCAGAAGTCATGCATTTGTTATATGAAACACTTAGATTCTATCAGAAATAGTAGTAATTGGTATTGGTTCTAGTACAGAAATAGTAGTAATTGGTATTGGTTCTAGTAGGACTTATAACTATAAGCTTTGTATGCATGGTTTAAATATGCAGGGTAGCTTCCACAATAGATGCTGTTTTGCTTTCACATCCAGATACACTTCATCTTGGGGCCTTGCCATATGCCATGAAGCAATTGGGATTATCTGCTCCAGTTTATTGTACAGAACCCGTGTTCAGACTTGGAATGTTGACTATGTATGATCACTATTATGCACGAAAGGTAAACTTTTGTTCTGTCTGGTTGGAGTTTATATTTGATGTATAATCTTTCATTGTTCACCAGAGAAAAATTTCTCATGAGCAGCTGAAACAATTATTTACTTTCAAGACTGCCATATGTAATTGTAAAATAACTTTGTTATGTTGTAGACAAATTGGTCTAGTTTCTATTTAGGTAACTTAGTAGGCAGACTCGCTTTTGCTTCATGAATGTGCCATATATATATGTAATGTCACTTCAAAGTCTGAAAGGGCAATCTCCTCAATGTGCACATACAAAAAGATTATATATATATATAAACCGATTATAATATTTGTAGACCAATATATTGTTGAAGAATTCTTGTCTCTACTTTTCATCTTTATCCTATGTTGAATTTAAAGTTTATGAAGTTTTCATGATTTTTTGTGCATATGGTTTATGTATTAAAGAGATTATGCTTACAAAAATTTAGAGGTTTTGAAGCTCCTCGCAATGCCCACTGTTCGAGAAGTAAGAATAGGATTCATATATGCAGAGGGTTAGCGGCTATCATGGTGCCATTTGTTATTGTTACTTTATTTAATTTGTTGAACTGTACACGATTAATTTGCTAAAATGCTATGTTGTCTCCTTTGCTTCGCCAAGGTATTAGCGACTGGCTTTGATGCCTCACCTTGCCCGTGACAACATAACTAAAAAACTATGTCACAATGACGCAGATTCATGCATCGATGTCTGACACAATTACGAGATGTCGGATACGGATATGAGGTAGTGGCATATAGACTAAAAAACACAATACGGGGATACGTTGTACCCTATAATATTTTTTACTTTTTAAGCAATATGTTATATTTATTAGTCATATTCTTTCACTTGTAGTTCAATATTGCTACATATGTACTATTAACTTCCTATAATATGCATGCTTGTAGCATTTATAAAAAATGAACTTTTGAAAGATGTGTAAAAGAGTTGATGACGTGGAGTATCTGGATACGAGTTTCCTTGTGTCAGTGAGTTGTCCAATACATGTCCGAGACGTGAAATGTTTTGAAAATGAAGTGTCTTTTCATAGCTAAAAAGTGTTAATTGTCAGTAAAACATTTGTAACTGGGAAGCCAAAAATTGTGGGAATTTATGTTTTTTTGGCACTGTCGTGTAAGTGGAAGTATATTTCTTTCAGCAGGTTGGACATTGTCTCCATCTATTCCTTTTGTTCCTAGATCATTTATTTTTTGATGTGCACTGAAGAAACCAAGTTATACTTTGTTACCGTTGGTTCTTTTTTCTTTCCCGAGGACTGTTTGGCACTTCCTTTTTTACGTGCACATCCGTGAATTGTTAGAAAGAGTTTCCTGTGTTTCCCATGGCTTGTTAAAATTTATCTATATTTCATACCTTCTGTCTATGCAGCAAGTTTCAGATTTTGACACGTTTACTGTGGATGATATCGACTCTGCTTTTCAAGCTGTTGTTAGGCTGAAATACTCTCAGAATTATCATCTGGCAGGTAAGCATTGACAGCGTGAATTTCCCCAATAAAGATTATAATACCTGGGAGCTGGGGTAGCATTGTGGTCCGTCCGTGCATATGGCAATCTGTTTGTGTTGTTATGAAAACAGTCTGATTGGAAAATTTGCTTCATGGAGTGGAATCCAGTTTGTTCCATGCTTGAGCCATCTGCATGTGAATCAACTGCAGCCTTGCAGTATAGTCTGTCCATGGTGTTTGGTTGGATAAGCAGATGACCCGACTCTTGACATTGCCCTTCTATCTTATATGTGGTCTGTTTGTTTTGTTTCTTATTATGATAGGCAAAGGAGAGGGAATTGTTATTGCTCCTCATGTGGCTGGGCATCTCTTGGGAGGTACTGTCTGGAAGATAACAAAGGATGGGGAGGATGTCATATATGCTGTTGACTTTAATCACCGTAAAGAAAGGTTATTTTGTGAACCCTCCGGCTATTTGCATCAAGCTTAAAATTCTTGTCAATAAGAAAGCTTACTTGATGGTGTTGCGATTTCAGGCACTTGAACGGAACTGTTCTAGAATCATTTGTGCGTCCTGCTGTTTTGATTACGGATGCTTATAATGCGTTAAACAATCCACCTTCTAGACGCCTAAAGGATGATTTTCTAGGTATTTCGAGTAAAATTCAGTCATTTTTATTTATACATTTCTTGTTGTATTTATGAGAATGCATTCTCATAAATTGTTGTATGAAACATGCAAAACAATTTATGCTTAGAATGCTTATAAGAATGCAATAGACTCTGTGCATTATCATAAATTCATAAATTCTTATTTATACATTTCTTGTTGTATTCATAAATTCAGTCATTTCCATGCAGTATCATATATGCTTAGAATGCTTATAATGTGATTGTTCAGCAAGTTTTAATTCTGTTTTCATTTAATAGAAAAATACTGCATGGAAGCTATTGCATATATGATGTATTTTCTTTTGTGCCTTGACTTGTTATTTGTTGATATCATATTTATTTACTCCTTTTGATCATTTTGAAATTTGTTGCTTGAAAAATCTGTTCATTTGTATGAAATTGCACTAATCAACATTTTGATTTTGGTTTTTTATGATCCTGAACTTGAGATTCTTCAGAAATATTCATGTTGTTATCATTTTGTAAGGTGATGAATATTAATTTGGTTCACATTTATATGTTCCTTCCAGATGCAATTATGAAGACCCTGAGGGCAGATGGGAACATACTACTTCCTGTTGATACAGCAGGGAGGGTTTTGGAACTTATTTTGATATTGGAGCAGGTCAGGGTTGCAAGTATTAACTACATTCTAGTCATTCCCTGCTGGTTAACATTTTACAAATTCTAAAAGGCTATAGCTTTGTACAAACTGCAGCACTGGGCACAAAATCATATGTCTTATCCTATCTTCTTTGTTTCTAATGTTGCTACAAGCACAATTGATTATGTCAAAAGCTTCCTCGAGTGGATGAGTGATGCGATAGCAAAATCCTTTGAGCACACCCGTGACAATGCCTTTCTTTTGAAGTAAGTAGATTCTTTTTATGATATTGATTGCTATGTGTAAGAGACGGCTTTATTGTCAACAGTTTCCCCTTTTTCTGGGCATCCTTTGTTTTATTTAATCATTTTTGGAATTGAGAGGCACTCATAAACAATGAGATAAATAGAAATTTGAGTTAGTTTTAGGTAGCATTTGGCTTAGCTTAAAAGATTTTTCCTCAAGTTTAATTATCCATAGGCAACATTGCACATTTTCCTTGATGAGGTTAGGGTTTTTCCTTTTTTTTGTGTGTTTTTGAAATAGTTGAATATTGAGGTGGATGTCACCCACCAAATGTCTGCTCATCCCCAGCCACTAGTGGCAGATTTGGGCAGCCAATTAAAGCAGATGAAGGAAGGTGAACACACACAATGTTGGCTATATGAAGAGAGAGACAGTAATTGAAATTGGAAAGCCGTTGGGGTTGGGATGAGTGATAATTTAGAGAAAGCTCTTCTGATTGTGCAAAAATCTGAAGAAAGAAGACCAAAGGCATGCAGGATGTACAAAAGAAGGAAAACCAAAGGTGGGATATCCATGCAAGTGGATACTGAAGTCGTGATGGAGGGGTCAAGAAGGAAATTGTCGGAGGGAATGAGGGATCATTAATGCTTTTGGTGAGAAATAGTTGGGCAATGAGGTTTTTACTTACCAGGAAGTGGTAGCAAGGGATGAGGTAGTTGTGAATGGGACTTAAAATCCTCTCTAGTCAGAGCTTGTAGGAATTTATTCTCAAACTCCAATTGTGACATTGTTTTTATCCAAGAAAACAAAAAAGAGGTGGATTGGGTCAGAGAGCCCGTGAGTTAATGTTCATTGCCTTTGTTGGTCACTTTGGTGGCCTCCTTTCCATCTGGGTTGAAGACAAAATTGAACCTTTGGATCTTTTAGAAGGAGGCTTCTCCTTTTCTACCCTTTTCAACTTGAAAGGGCAGGGGCAGTGACGGGTAGATTCCAATATGTGTGGACCAATGCAATGATTATTCCTCTATAGAGTATTTTGGGCTGAATTGGATCTTGATTGACGTTGCTGGCTGCGTGGACAACCCTTATCGTTTAGGTGGTGAGATACTTACAAGTGTGAAGTGTTGCAGCAGAAGAAGCACAAGCATGAACAAGTTCAATGATCTAATCATCTCTTTGCAATTTGTGTATTTTTGCTTTAAAGGTTGTAAATACACTTGGTCTATCCATGGGGAGACTTCTTTGCTTTTCAGATTTGATAAGTTCCTTGCCTCCCCAGATTGGAGTGATTTGTTTGGTGAAAAAATGTGAGATGCTGTTAGGAGATATACTAGCTCTGACCATCATGCTATCATTCTCATAACCGTTCCAACCCTCATAAGAACCATGCATTCTCTTTTGACAACTCTTGGTTTGAGGACCCTTCTCTTTGTACTTTGATTGATCAGTTGCAGAACATAGTTGTCATGGTAAGGCAGGGTATTTTTTGTGGTTTTAAATTAAGGGCCATTAAGGAGCATCTCAAGGTTTGAGTATGGAACTATTTGGCAAAACTTATTTGCTAATCTCAAAGTGAAGGCCAAGATTTTTGTCCTGATCTTAAAGAACATGGGAACTCATTATCTACAGCAAATATAGGGGAAGAACTTGTTTGAAAGCTGATCTTCTTCGACTTATCAAGAGTGACCAAAACTTCTGGAGAAGAAGGGCTGGCATCCAGAGGGGACCAATGATCTGAATTCTAACATAAGCTTGGCTAATAGGAGGAGAATTTTCAACTCCAAAGCTCTCTTCACTTTGGGGATGACATGGAAAAGGATGAGACATAAGATTACCTCCCACTTTACCTTGTTCTTAACTGATCTCTACCATGAGAATGAGAGAGGAGACCCAAGCTTACAGGGACCACTTTCAAAGGCTTTTCTCCTGACCATGTTAAGCTTCTTGAGGGTGATATCGGAGCTGCTGATTTCTTGAGAGCCCTTGGTTATCTTTAAAAAAAGCTACTGGGATGGATGGCTTTACTGTGGAATTAACTTTAAGTGTTGGAGGTCTGTTAAGGTAGATTTCATGAAGGTCATCAATAACTTAAATCAAACTTTCTTTCTTAGTGGCTCAACACAACAATTATTTCCATTGTCCCTAAGAAGAATGGTACTAGATCTACCTATGATTTTAGATGTATAAATATCTTGAATGGGGTGTATGAAATTATCTCTAAGGCCTTGTTTCCAGGCTGAAAGTGGTCTTCATTTGATTAAGTGATATCTTCATTCAGTGTGCCTCCATTTTGGTTAGGCAGATAGTTGATAGCTCCCTCATGGCCAGTGTATTTGTAAACTCTAAGAGGAGGCAACACGATCTAGCTCTAGTGATAAAAGTTGGATTTTGCAAAGGAATTTGACATTGTGGGTTTCATTCTCACCGAGATGGGGGTTATTCTTAAATGGATTAGATGGATGAAGACTTGTAGGAAACTGCCAAGTTTTCTATGAAACTAAATGACAGAACAGGGGTTCTTCTCTAGTTCCAAGGGTTTTAGGCAAGGGGACCTTCTCACCCCCATCTTGTTTCTCTACTGTTTCTGAGGGTCTCTCTCACATGGTTATCTCTCTCCCTCACGGTTAAATAAGCTAACACTTTGGGCCTCTTCAATGCTTTTAAGGTCATCCAAATAGCCTTCCTATCCCCATCCTTCATTTATGATGACACCATTCTTTTTTGTCAGAGATAAGGAGGAACTGCTTAGAAACATCAAAAGATGGTTGAAGCATTGTCTGTACCATAACTTGATTTTCATAAATCCTAAATATTTGGGGTAGGCAACATCCCTAGCACGGATCATCTCTCCCACATTCTTTGTTGCGACTCCCAACCTCTCCCAACCAAATATGCAGGGATCCCCCTTGGAGTCCAATATAAAGCCAAAGTTGTGTGGGATGTGGTCATTTTACAAATGAACAAGAGACGTGCAACTTGGAAGACCAATATCTTTCGAATAATTGGAAAGTAGTCCTCATCCAGTCCATCTGTGCTAGCATACCATTTACTTACTCTCTGTTTGTGCCATCCCTGCTACAGTGGCTGCTAGCATGAAGAGGATTATGAGGGATTTCTTATGGGGTCAACCATTAACAAGAAAGCCAGCCACCTCCTTTCTTACGACAAGGTAGGCATCCCAAGAGATAATGGTGGTGTGGCAATTAGGAAAATTTACCTTTTCAATTAAACCCTCCTTAGCAAGTGGCTATGAAGATTTGAGACAGAAGAAGTTTTGCGAAGATCTCAAATTGTAGATAAATATAGGGAAAAGCTGAGGTGTGGTTATAAAGCCCTCCTTAGCAAGTGGCTGAGGTGCAGCCCATTGGCGATACCTCATTGCAGATAAATGGGGGAAAAATGAGATGTGGTTGCAAAGAACCAAATACTCTACTTAAGGTTGTGGTGTTTGGAAAAAGGCTTTTCCCTGGCAAATACTGTCTACCTATTCACCTTTTTAGTGTTGGAAAAGGGGATTCCATCAGTTTTTGGGGAGATAATTGGTGTGGTCAGGTCAGATCAGACTTGGGGAGTCCTTCTGAAGCCAACAACGAGCATTTTTGGGATTCTTTTTCTCCCCAACCAGGGTGGAAATTTGATGAACTTCAATGAATGGGAGTTGGACGATCTGAATAACCTCCTAGGAACTGTTGAACCCATACAACCAAGGAAGATGAATGTTTTTGGGAAGATAAAAGAGGAGGCTTCACTATGAGCAGGACACTTGATATTTTGAATGATAGAGCTGTTACCTAGTTTGGCAGCACTTTCATCCGAGACATTATTGGCAAAATATGTATTAACCATTGCTGCCATGGATGAATTTCTCTTTTTGGTCTGTCCTTCAAGGAAGAATCTCTATAGTGGATAACTTGAAGAGGAGAGGCATGCAGATCCCAAACCATTGTGTCCTTAACAATCTTCATGAAGATACAACTAATTATATTCTCCTAAACAACTTGTGTGCTAAGATGGTGTGAAGGGTGAATGAACTTAGGGTGAGCTGCGTTGTCCAAGGTGGTATGCATGTTTGGGTTTGAGGGAAGCATGATAGTTTCTCTAGAGTTGGGAAGTTATTTTTCCTCTGTGGAAGGAAGGAATAGAAGGATTTTGGAAGCTAGAAGTCACATAGCTGAAGAATGCTTCATTTCTATCAAGGAAGCCATTTGGCAGTGGGGTGTTGTAGCCCACTGATCTATGGAGTATTTATCCTTTGGGTCATTTCATGTTTAGTTGGGAGACGTTTAGCCTTCTTTCTTGTATCTTTCTTGTAATTCCTGCCAGTTCCTTACTTTCTTCTATTGATAAAATTTGGTGTTGTCCTGGCTTTAAAATAAACTCATTGATAATCCGGAAAGATTACAAAGAATTTCCAGGAGTTTCCATATACGAAACGCCATACATCTCAGACAATGGATCGAAAATGGATTGAAATCAAACTGAGGAATTTGCATTCCTTCCTAAAAGTGATTGAAAGAAACAATTGAAAGGCCTCTTCTACAGAGTTGTGTTTTGTGTTTTTCTACTTCCTTGGGATTTCAAGCATTTTTTTGTTGGTTATATATATACTATATAGAGCTCAAGGGGTTGGGAGCTACGTCGCTTAGGGAGACATTCCAAAGAATTTCCTTAGTCTCCTCAAGGAATATTAATGTATTCTACAACTAAACTAATTAAACTAAATCTACAACTAACAAACTAAAACTACAAAAACAAAGATAAATACGCTTAATTCTTCATAATCATTCAACCAACTACAAGCAATGGCCTATAGGCTCTATTTATACTAAACCGAACCCTAGATTTTATTGGAGCCCTAACCCCCAAGTATTCTAATGGGTTTACTTAGACCCGACCCAACAACTAAACCAAATTAATTAAAACAAACTAAATCCTAGTTTCCATCAAATATGGTGGGGATTGGATGTGGAATAATAACCTTAGAAGAAACCTGTTTGATTGGAAAGGAGGAGAAGCTATGCAAATAATGAGTTTGCTTGAAGGTGTGACCCTCAAGGAAGATGAAGACGTTTGGGAGTGGAAATGGGAAGATTAAGTAGTCATCTCAACTCATTTTTTACTATTTTGATGGAAGGGAGGACTCCTAATGAAGCTCCAAAAAATTTCCCATCTTCATTGGCTTGGAACAATCTAATTCCTCCTAAGAGTGCGCTTCAATGCTTTTGGATCCGATCGCCAACTAGAATGTACTCATTGGGAGGGGCATGAACATTGATGGCTCTTGTATGTGGGTCATGGAGGGATTGAGGAATCCGCCGCCCACCTTCTCTTGCATTATCCTCTAGCATCTCGAGTTTGGAGCTTATTTAATTTGGTATTCAGTGGGCCATACTTTCCGTTGTGGAAGTGTGCCTCTATCTCAGTAGGCCTGTCAGCTAGTTTGGAATCTTATCTCCTATGCCATTTGTTGAAAATATGAAAGGAGCAGAATATAATGATTTTTTTTGGGGTGGGGGGGGGGGGGGGGGGGGGATTGAAAGGTGAAAAGGTGAAAAGCGTTGTATGGAGTGTCTCATCCTTGTATGCCGTTGGGCCTCGACTAGGAATGAACTTTTGAAAATGAAAGGTTTTGGGTGAATTGGGAAGATTTACTTTTCTCATACTAATCGCATTTTATTGGGATGTTGGTATTTTGTTCTTTGGGTTGGTTGTTTCTTGTAAATTTCCTTGTTTCACAATGAATGAAAGACTTGTTGACCTTTTCAAATATATATAGGTAAGGAAAAATCAGTTTCACAATTAAGCTAAGCCGAATACAGCCTTATCATTGGAATATTTTCCTTTCTTTTTCTTGGGAGTTGCTGAACAGTTATTCTGCTAATAATTACAGGCATGTCACACTTCTTGCCACCAAGAGTGAGTTTGAGCAAGTGCCAGATGGTCCAAAGGTAAGTGCACATGATACCTTTTGTTATTGTTGTTATTTTGTCTTTTATTTTTATATGGAGTTAATCTAATATTTTTTATTAGATTGTTTTAGCATCCATGGCTAGTTTGGAAGTTGGGTTTGCTCATGATATATTTGTTGAGTGGGCAACGGATCCAAAGAATCTCGTGCTTTTCACAGAAAGAGGCCAGGTACATATTCTAGGCCACCTATTTAGTTACAAGTCTGATTTTGTCTTCACCCGTGTATCAATGCTTCATTTTCTAGAAATTTTTTTGTTGGGAGCCATGCCATAGCCCATACCCAACCTATTAAACACATGCAGGCACAATCCACACAGGATACATGATCTTGTATATATGTTCATGAGGGTCAACATGTACGAAACTTCAGATCTGCTTGTGGTGACCTTGTACTGTTTTGGTTGACTTTGAGGTGCCTTTTGTTGTTTACCTGCAAAATGCTAAGTTTGTATGCCTTTGATCTTTTTAATGCGCTTCGATGTTTCTGACAGAGTTACAATCTTAAAAAGTTATCTTTCTTGACTGTTTGTACTTGTCCTTTCGAAGATTTTCTTGATTGTTTGTACTCGTCCTTTCAAAGTTTTTTCGTATACTATTCTTTTTCTCTGACTTGGTGGTTGAGTGTCCCGACGTTTCTCAAACAACATAGTTGTTAGCTTACTGAATTCTCTAAATTATAATATTTTCTCCAATTGTTTGTTTGTACCGTGGAAAGTATAAAACTGTAATAGAAACCAGTCTTACTATCCTAGAAAAATCATGTATGTATTACTTATTTTGCTTGAAATGGAAAGGATAGTAGCAAATTCAAGTGATAGTGAGGTGGCGACTCGTCACGATGATGGCAATGGTGATTGTATCAATGGCAGGAATGGTGGATGTGATGGTATGGCGATGACTCTGATTTGATGTCGGGAAATTGGCAGCTGCTCAGCGATACTGGATTTGGTGGTGGTTGTTCTTGTGGCTGTGTGAATGGTGGTAATGAATGGTCTTTGTGTTGGGGATGGAAATGTTGTGTGCATGTGGAGAAGGGGGTGGTGGGGGGGGGGGGGGGGGGGGTGGTGTTGAGGAGTATAAATTGGGAAAAAAACGTAGAATATTTACCAGGGAAAATCAACATCTCACCCTTTAAAAGTATGTTGATGTTCTGCTTATAGGCTGTTTGGCTTACGATTTCCCATGGATTATATGATTTAAACACATATTTTATTTTGTTTACACAAGGAAAACCAAAATTCAAAATAAAATTCTTAAGTCTACTTTTACTTGTTTGGAGTTGTTTAGCTAAGGGTGTGTGTGATTTTTTCTTGGTCCCCAGGTAAAGCGAAAAAAATAGTGAAGATAGATAGTAAGTGAGAAAAGTTTTATTTATTTACTATTAGCAAAACAAGTAGATTTCATGGATAAATAAAAAGGACCAGTGATCAATAGACAAGAACAAGTAACAGTAGAACTTGATTACAAGTAAATAAATTCTCCCACTCAAACATGCATGTACGAAAAACAATGTTATCCAACTTCACCCAAAACCAAACAAGGGCCGTAACCTCATTACTTAAGGCAATCTTTCCTCCTATCTTTGAAATTCTATCATTTCTTTTCTTTGACACTACCCATATGACTGCAAAATAGGATCCTCTTCCACAACCAAAGGCTTTTTTCAGAGCAACCATTCTTGTCCCAATTGGAAACCATTTGCAATAAACTTTGGGCAATGTGAGTTGGAGTCTTAGCTTCCTCACAAATGACACTCTAAATCTCTCTAGTGAAAAGTGAAAAAAAGATGATCAACAAACTCCTCTTCTTTTTCACAAAGACCACCTATCAAGAATTATCATTCCTCTTCTAGACAAGTTATCAACCGTTTGAATTCTTCCATGGCCAAGCAGCCATATGAGGAATTTTACTCTAGGAGCAATGTGCTTAACCCAAAATGAACTGACCAAAAGGGGAGGAAGTAACAACTGTTTTGGAGAAAGATTTCAGAGTGAAGAACAACTCTATTGTGTATTTCTTGTACCGAGATTTTACCTGTTTTGCTATCCAATCTCCATTTGTTGGGATGCTTTCAAGGGATGTGGAGCTGCAGGTGATCAATAAGCTTTAACAATTTTGTTTTTGGTCAAAGAGAGAGAGCATAAATAGTGAGGAAGGAGTGTTGCAAAGTTGAGTTTCGCTGCCTAAATGTCATGCCAAAAGCTGATTCTCTCCGCATCCCAAACTCATGTTTGCTCTCCACCAAGCACATCCATACGGAGCATTAGAGGGGTTGGAATACCAATCCCCGTTAGAGATACCATACTTTTCTTGAATCACTGTTCTCCAAATTCATTTGGCTTGAAGGGATTCGTTGAACAATTTTAGTCTTCTAATACCCAGACCTCCCTGTTTCTTTGGTTTACAAATTGTGATGCCAACTTACCCAGTGATAGCTTTTTTTTTATCTTCATCTGTCCCCCATAGGAAATTTCTATTGATCTGCTCAATATACTTAAACCGCTGAAGCTCAATATACTTAACCACTGAAGCAGGCATGGTGCAAGTAGACATCATGAACACAGGTATGCTTGAGATTGTACTATTTATTAGAGTTGGTCCTCTAGCCTTGGAATATACTTTTTCTTCCAAACTGCTAGCCTGCTTCTGATTCTTTGTCTTGGTTCCCATATAGTTATGCTTTTATTTAGCTCTCGGAGGTAAACCCAGTCGTAGGCAATTGACCTTCTTTGCAGTTCAAGATATCAACCAAACTTCCAAAATTTTGTACTTCCCCACAATAAATTAGGTGGTTTTGTTGAAAATTGAAATTGATGCCTAAGCCACAAATGACTTCAAACCACAACAAAAATGGATCTTGTGGCCTCTAACTGATGAGGGCTAGGGTGCATGAATAGAATAGTGTCATCTGCATATTGTAGGATTGGCATAGAAGCACCTCTTTTTCTGGCGTTAAACCCCTTGACAAGGTTGTAATGGCCAACTCTCGGTATTAGTTGGTTCAGGCTTCAACAACCAAAGAAAAGATGAGTGGGAGAGGGGATTTCCCTTGTGAGGGGACCAATTAACTTTAACAGAAAATGAAGTTGTTTGAAGAAGAGTGTTGACCCACCTCCATTTCACCCCAACACCCATTATTTTGAGCTATATATCTTATGAATTCTAGTGTCAAAAGCTTTGGATAAGTCCAGTTTACAAACAATATAAACAATATAATATCTGATTCTTTATCCTTCAATCTAGCATCAGTCAATTCATTTGCAATGAGTGGACCATCAATTAGTTGTCTGCTTTGCTTTGTACTATTGCCGATTGATAAGGGAAGCTTTAGAGGGTGTTTCTTTTTGCGTTTGAATACGGCCAGAAGTCTTAATACGAAGTGGGCCACCTTGGTTAGAGTTTTTGTTTTTAGTTCTGATCAGAAATTCAACTTCTGATTGGAGTAAGCAATAGGGAGGTGTTGATCACTTAGCACTGAGTGCTGACTAAAAAATTATTCCAACAATAACCTTAAAATAATTTTGGAATGACAATTGATGCCCCCATCTTCTTAAAAACAAGTAAGGCTAACTTTTGACGACACACCTTTATTCTTTTCACCAAGAATTGTCGTTCTACACTTCTACCTACCTTCACAAGGATTCTTCAACTGTAAGAAACTTATCTCGTTTATTTCCTTCATCTTTGTGTTTATTTCTCTGCATTTTCCAAGCTTTTTGTCATCTCTCCAACTCTCCCTCTCATGTATGTTTTTAAGTTTTCATTATCTAGTATGAAGTTTTCATTATGTAGCATGTAGTTTCATTATGAAGCATGTAGTTTTGAAAGCTTGACATATTGATCATCGTTGTATAATGTCGAGTTTCTAACCCACCATCTCTCCATTCTTGTATGTGTCTTCTTAGTGGAGCAAAATTGTCAAATAGTTTTCATTCAACACCTAAAAACAAACACCTTTTAATTTTACAGCTTCTAATCAGTCTCCCATTTAGAAGCAAAACAAACCGTTCATTCAGAAGCTTGTTCAAAACTTCTAACTCCAGTTAGCTTCTAAGCACTTTAAAAAAACAAACGCCACCTTAGTCTCATGGCCATGACTTGGAAATGACCTTAGCTAAAAACAATTAGGCTGATGGGTCTGAAATCCCCAATACGTCCTCCCCCTCCCCCAGATTTTTGGAATGAGATAAGTGTGGTGCTCAATCTCCAATCAAGGAAGGAATTTGAGTTGAATTCTTCCACCACCTTCATGAAATCCTCTTTCACTATCTCCCGACATTTAAAGTTAAAATCCATAGGATATCCATCAATTCTATCAGCTACATCCTTAATTATTTTAGCTAGAGCAACTTTCACTTCTGCTTCACAGAAATCTTTTTTGAGATCGATAGATTTTTCAAATCTAGAGTCTGGAATGATTCTCATTCATGTTTAGGTTCCACTTTTCTTTCTCTTGAGCCATATTCTGAAAATGTGATTAGCTATAGTGGCAACATCTGATTCCACAACATTTCCCACCTTTTAGTAGTCTATATGGTTGATGACCCTTATGTGGTTAGCTAGCTTGTAGAAAAGGTTGGAGGAAAAGTTTCCTTTCATACACTCCATTTCACTCCAACCTTTCTTTTCTAGAAAAGTTTTAATTCCATGATGTTAAAAATAGCTACATTTCTTGAGTTTCCATGGATAAATATTCTTACGCCCCTCCCCCGAAAATTTTCTTCCATGATTTTGGAAGAAGATTGTGTGCTGGATCCCCTATTTAAATCCTCTCTTCCATTATGCTTCACTATTTTGTAGTTTTCCATGGAAAATCAAAGTCAAACACATCCTACAAGTTGGTGATTGAGATTGGTGATGGAGTGGATATCAATTATGCAACTCTTGTTTAGGATGTAAGGTTGAGATATTCCCATTCCACTACCTGGGTCTTCCATTGGGTGCTGGTTTGATGAAAGAAACTTGGAATCTTGTTATTGAAACATCCCGCTCCCAATGCCTATGGCATGGCCCATAAATTGAAGATTGAACACGTTAAGAATTTTGTGGTGTTCCTATGGAGTTATTGTAATGAGGTTGCTAGTCTTTGCTTGTTTGGAGAAGAGTGATAGAAATGAAATATACAACATGAAGTGGTCGGTTGCCTTCCTATCCTACATCTTCATATGGGATATCCTACATCTTCATATGGGACAAGCTGGTGGGGAAGCAATTGCAACACTTCATTTAACTTTTGGAAGGGAATTGGGTGTGTTCTTGTAAAGGAGATAAAATGGAATATTGGCATTATAAATGGTGGTGGACCTACGACACCATTATGCTCTAGGAGATGTTTGATTGGCATTTCGTGGTTTGTTGAAGGAATGATGATGTCCTCCATGACAAGAGCAGAACTAGGAAATGACGCCAGGGGGGTCAAGTGGGTTGCTTACTTAAATGTTATCTTTAAGAATCAATCAGTATCAAAATTGCAAGGAAAAAAAGTGCCAAATATAACGAAGATAAAATCACATTTTTATTCAGAACATCTAAAAGCAAAAATGCATAGAAAGTTATCATTACATATTTAGTCTGAAGAGGAGAATATATTAGAATTGAGATAAGCTTTATGTATTAAAGAAAAAAAAACTATGATTTCAAATAGGGAGAATTTTCTGATTAAAAAAAAGAAGAATTGCATGTCGAAATTACAATTTTCTTTTGAGTAATGTTAGGAAATTTGGAAGAAAATTAAGTCAACTATATATATATATATATTATAAAAACAATTAGTGGATATCTGAAGATGAGGAAGCTCTTTAATTGTTTTGGAAGTAGTGTGTTTCAGTAACACTAACATGAATCTTTTAGTTACCATTTGGACATCAAAGCAGATATTATTTTTTAATATCCACCACTTAAATATGAAAGGGGCCAGTGCTTAATAGATAAATCCTTGTAACATCCATTTAGATAAATAGAGTTTTGCAAAACCCAAGTAGGGCCATGGCCACCTCCCGGCCGCTGGTTCCGCCCCTGGTCCATGATGTCGCCTAAGGGGCTGGAAAGAAATGAATTAGAATCTAATCTTGAGTAGGTGACAATGACGCAGATACGAGATGTCAGACATGTATACAATATGGGATACGCTGGAACACGCCTATACATTTTAGTATAATTTACTTTTTTTAGCAATACATTTTGAATATTAGTAATATTAATTCACACATAAGTCAATATTGTTATGCATGCATTATTAACTTGCCATAATATGCTTATAATATTTGAAACTTCTCAAAGATTCGTGAAAAAGTTGATGATTGAAAGCATGGAGTGTCTGATGAAAGTATTTATGAGTGTCAACACACGTATCCGACACAATACGTGTCGACATGCTTTTCTTTTGTATAAATAGAGTAGCTCTTGAGGAGATCTTTGAATGAAGAGGAAATTTGGGCGGCGGATAGTTTAGTGGAGATGTAAAGTTTGTTGGTTCCCAAGAATAGGGATAATCATTGAGAGGCGAGGTGGTCAAAGAGGTACTCTTTACGAGGGATTTTCCCTTGTAGTGGTGTGGAGAAAAGGTATCCCTCTATGGTTTCCTTCTTTTTATGGGAATTGGGTTGCAGAAGAGCCCAAACCCAGTGAGCAATTTATTATGGAAAGTGATTTGCTCAAAATATATGAAATCATTTCCCAACAAGATTCTCGGTTTATTGGGGGTTTTCGGATTCCATTGTTGATTCTTTTGCATGGAAGGAAATGTCAAACATACTCACAGGGTAGAAAGAAAATGGTCTATATGCCAAATCAACAGAAATATGGCTAGAAAGATGTAACTGGATTTTCAAAGGGGTTCAGACAAGAAGAGAATCGCTTGATAGTTCCTTGAAACTCTGTGGCATTGGAGCATGACCATCATAGCCTAAGAGGGATTCATTCGTCCATTCAAGGAGTTTCTCATCAAATGTGACCATTTTGAATGCATGTCATTGATCCCGTGTTAGTCACCATGTGACCTTTTGGCCACTTTGCAAATCATACTTTTGGAATAAATTTGATTTTTTAGTTAGCAGGAAAGAAAAATACTGAAAATCTTCCATCTTCCATGAAAAATAGGAGCCTTGCTGCACTTACTAATTATATTTGTCCAATTTTATGGTTGAAGTAGTAGTATCCATGCTTATTGTGAAAATCTCATGGTTGATTATGTGTCCATGTTGATAGTTCAGTTTAATGTCTATTTTGACATTTTTGAATTAAATGCTCGTACAGTTTGCCACATTAGCTCGCATGCTTCAGGCTGACCCTCCTCCTAAAGCTGTGAAAGTCACCATGAGCAAGAGGGTTCCTTTGGTTGGAGACGAATTAAAAGCTTATGAAGAAGAGCAGAGACTAAAGAAGGAAGAAGCTCTTAAAGCAGCTACTCTTAGCAAAGAGGAGGATGTAAAGGCATCTCACGGATCTGATGTTAAATTGGATGATCCAATGGTCGTGGATCCAAGCAATGCTCATACTTCATCAGAGGGTAAAGCTTCCTTTTCACCTGTCTTTGTCTTTAATTTTATTTTGTGCAGTTCGATCATACTCTTATACCTAAGAGTTTTAGTGTTGGTGTGTAATACACCATTTCTATTTTAAAGGTAAAATTCTATTAACTCAACTAAAAGAAGAGAGTAAAATCAGTCCTTAGAAGAATTAAGGCTCCAAAATCACCATATAACAATTAGCGTGCAATGAATCAAAGAAAATTACTTAAATTTAGGATAATGTGCAAGCTACGCCCAAATGATAATGAGAACCTCCATAATCATCAAATCAAAGTCAGCAATCTTGTTCTGAAAATTTTGGTTCATACATTCTTTCCACACTCCAGCACAAGGCTAATGACAGCATGTTCCATAACATTTTCGCTTTAGATGATAGGTGTCGTGGAGTGTTTCACATTCAATAAAGCCTCCACGGAAGCCGGCATTACCCAATATAATCAAAACAATCTAGAGAAATAATACATCCACAGCCTATGCACCCACTCACAATGAAGAAGACGAGCTGTACTTTCCAATGTTGCATCAAGATGGCAGTAGATGGTGGATTGGTTTGATTGATCAGTTACCTCATGATTCCTAACATAACATTGAAATTCATTCAATTTACTCCAGGTTTTTTTTTATTGGTCCAATAGTTAAGTTATGAACTTTAAGAACCAGTGTATTAGGAGATTGGTTTCTTTGGGGTCTAAGGATCATTGGATCACAACTAGTAATCCACTTTATTTAAATATGTAACGTTCAGCTTCAATTTTTTATTTCTTGCAGTCATTGGCCCAAAAGTTAGTGGTCACCGGGATATCTTTATTGATGGCTTTGTTCCTCCATCAACAAGTGTGGCTCCTATGTTTCCATTTTTCGAAAACTCCTGTGAATGGGATGATTTCGGTGAAGTCATTAATCCTGATGATTATGTAATCAAGGAAGAAGACATGGATCAAGCAGCTATGCAGGTTAAGTCTCTCGAAATTATCTTGCTTTTTACCTACTCTTGCATAATTTTGCAATGAACTTGTCCTTTGCCTTGTTTTTTTTTTTTTTTTTTTTTTTTTCGAACTTTGAAAAGATTGCATATTCTTCAGGCTATACTATTATCAGAAATTATAGTCAGCTTAAAACTTTGAAATACATCCAGGGATAAAGTGTCGATTTCATGTTTAAAAAGGTTAAATCGGGGATTCTAGGCATTGAGCTTTTCAAAAGGGGAAGTGTAGCATCAGTTAAGCTTCGATTTTTCCATAAAAAGGAAAAATATATTGAAAAAAATTCCATAGAAACTATAAACATATCAAGAAATCCATGTAGAAGTGAACATGTATTGTCAATCAATCGGGTTAATGTTGTCATGCAAGTCTCTGCTCCTAGTATTACCAACAATATACAGTAATAGAATGATTAAAAAATGAAATCCAAATTCATCCATAAAACCAAGGATGTATGGACACGACACGGTGATTTGGCAATTTTCAAAAAATTAGGACTCGGCGTAACGGTCAAACTTTACTTTTTATTAATTTTTATTTTTTTTATAACTCATATGAACATAAACAATCTAAAACTTAAAATTGTTTAAAATTTTTACTTTTGAAGTTGGAAGAGGAGAGCTTAACAAGAGAGATGGAAAAATTTATTGGGGAGTGTATTTAATTTACAAATTGTTTCAAAATAGTGTGTAATTGTGTATTTAAGAGCAAATTAGTCATCAGAAACAAATAAATCAAATTACATAGAAATTATATAGCAAAATACCATTTTTTGTGTGTATTGTATCTAATTTAGAGCGAGGGAAGAAACGACCTTGATGACGCCTGATGTACTATCAAATGAAAATGTCAGTCAAGAACCCTCAGATTGAATACGACATGGAGATGTGTTCCAATTGGAGCAACCCCTCTCCCCGACTGAAGGAATCGAAGAATTGGTGATTGCAATTGAGTGCAACAGAACTTGTGTTTTTTCAAGAACTACTTTCGAAAACCAGCAAAGAAAAACAGGAAAAACCCCCCCAAGAAAAACAGTAAAAAAACACTGGCCGTGTCGGAGCCGTGTACTGGCCGAGTCAGGGCTGTGTCGGTTTTAGTCAACGTGACTTGATCGTTGACCGCGTGTCGGACGCGAGACAATATTGGAAAAGCCGACATGTGTGCAGTATAGATATGTGAATGTTAGCAGAAAAAGTCCATAAATTGATTGAGAACTTTTTCCTAGGTTTGTATGTGAGCACGTGAACATGAATTCAACACTTCACCCCACATCAATTTTTAGCGGAAAATGAAACTACTTGGCTAGAGGCACCATCTTGTTTATTTCAGATTAATAAATTTTTACCTACTCTATGTCGGTTTGCATTTTTTCTGAACACTGAACCATGAAATCTCAATGAAGGTTTAGATCTAGATCACACTCATTTTCTTTGTTATCCCTTGTTAATGTCTGCTTTTATTAATTCTAGAATCTCACTGGGAGCAGATTTTTACTTGGATCACACTCAATTTCTTTGTTATCCCTAGTTATTTGATAATGTCTGCTTTTATTAATTCTAGAATCTCACTGGGAGCAGATTTTTACTTCTATTTCTTTGCCTCATCTACTGCAGTTACTTTTTGGTTTGATAGGGTACATGTGGTTATTTCATTCTTTCTTAAATTGATTTGATTTAAATAAATGTCGCTACATTTACCTCTTTGTTCATGGGTTCTCAGGTTGGGGGAAATCTGGATGGCAGACTTGATGAGGATTCCGCTAGGTTGATACTTGATGCACAACCTTCAAAGGTCGTTTCAAATGAGTTGACGGTAAGTCAGGATCTTTGATTTTGTTAGAGCGCTATCTTGACTCGAATAACCTTAAATCTGAACTCCATGTCTATGCTTGATGGTACTATCTTCTTTAGGAGTCCATATAATGTGCAGCCCTAGAGTACCACTTCATGATTGATCTAATTGATTGCCACCTCTCTGTTTAATGAAGAGTGCAAAAAGTTTGGATTGTCACCTTGTTGGTTAACAGTTCTTGTTCCTATTCCACCGAAAGATGTGATCAATCTTTTGCAATTGATTCAACATGACCAACTAATAAACAAATGACGATGTTTGGGCTTGGCAACACAAAAGTGAGGGTTTCACTGTTAAGGGATACTATAAATCCATGTGCACTCAGATGAATGTCAATGCTGCCAGGCTTACAGTAGGGCCTGGATTGATAAGAATCCTCTGAGAATCACTTTAGTGGTGTGGTTATCAATGATGGGTAAGACTCAAACGCGAGACAATTTGAGAACTGGAGGCCTGGATTGATAAGATTCCTCTGATAATCGCTCTAGTGGTGTGGTTATCAATGTTGGTAAGACTAAAATGCGAGACAATTTGAGAGCTACAGGGCTGCAAGTAGAATCTTTATGTGTGATGTGTGACATAGTGTTGAATGTGTGGACCACCTGTTCCTAATTCGTCAGTTTGTGAAGAAAGTCTGGCAACAATTCTTGAATGAATGCTAAAGGCTTGGCAAGGTTTTTTTAAGCAATGGGTGCTTTTGTGGGATATAGGGAATGCAAACCTGATTGGAAGAGAGAATCCCTCGTGCTTTCTATGGTTAATTTGGAAAGACTGCAACTCAAGAATTCTCAAGGAAAATGTGAAGCTGGTTGAACATGTCAAATTAAACCAATCCTTTGGTATGGGTTAGTATAGCTACGATGGGAGGGAATGTGTATTGGGATGATTTCATGTCTATTGGGATAGCTTCGTTTTTATAACATTTGTTGATGCGTTATATCCTTGCTATTAGGGAACCTCGCTCTCACTAATGCCTTTTTTTTAATCATTAGTAAAACCTTTGTCTTGCGTGATAAAAACATTGTAGTTAAGGCGCCGAGGTGGAGGTGAGGCGCATAATCTTGAAAAACGCCTGAGATGTGAGGCGCAAGGTGATGCACACGCTTCAGTGATGCGAAGCGGTCTTAACATTTGTTTTAGATTAAATTTTTTTTTTAGCATAGTAGCATACATCATCATTTTGACAAATATGTACAAAAAGTCATGTAAATACTTAGAATTGAAATGGAAACATAATAAAGTTGCATAACATAGCAAAAAAAAAACACTATATAAGTGTCAATTAATTTGCAAACATTCACTAAATCATTAAAAAAAAGAGAAATCAACAACAAAAACATCAAAGCATAATGTAAACTACTTCATCAATTTCTCATTTCTCACTATTTCACTCGTCCTCCCAATTCTTTATCATCATTTTCTGCAATTCCTTCATCATCTACTTCAAAATTTTCATCATCTTCAAAATCAGTCATGTTTTCCTCAAAATCCAACAATCGAATGACGTAGACGTAGATGCAGGTATCGCAGAGCCTCTTCTTGAGTAAGTTGCTGCAATTTTACTATTTCTAGAACTTCTACGTGGTTGCGATGACCCTTCACCAACTCCAGCAACTTGTGCATATTGACCCAGTCAAGGTATCAGGAAATACTAATTCATCATCTACATTTATTTCCTCCCGCATCTTCCTAATTAACCACTCATTGCATTCATCAATGTCAGACAAGGAAATAGGATCATCGTATCACGATGGACACAACGATTCTTAAACTTTTGATTGTTCGTGATGAATACCAAATCATTAAGACGTTTTTGCTCCAATCTATTCCTTTTTTTTTTCTATGGATTTGCATGTTATGCAAAATAATGAAAATATAAATATACTATATAAGAAAATAACCAATCAATATTCCTCTTTTCCATGTAAATATGCCTAAGGCGGACGCCTTATTTTACTGCACCGCATTGCTTTACTTAGGTGAATTCCTGTAAAAACACCTAGGACGTCGCCTTGACCACACTGAATAAAAGAACAAAAAAACCTCAGCTTTAGGTGAGTAAAAATCCAGGCCAAATCCAAATTTCAGTTGCTCATCAAGGAATACCTCAAGTCATTTTTTATTTATTATTTTTTGCATATAACACTCCACCAAATTTCTGAATGTCAGCGATCTGTTACCATTAGGTGAAAATGCAGATTGAGTTCTAACTAGCACTGACATATACACAGCATCAAAGTATCTGTTGAATCTGTACCTTTAACAAAATATTATTCAGGTCATGTGATCTTAGGCCATAACGAGTGCGTTATTTTCTTCTTTATTAAATTAATTATTTGCATGCAAATCTAACTTACTTCTTATGATAACTTGGTGGATATACTAGTGGTATCTCTTCATGCATATCTGGATGTTATCCCTTTTTGGTCTGTAGTGTTGAAAAGTGCAGTCCCTTTCCAAACATGTACGATATGATGGCATGGAAAAGTCTTCTAACATGGAGGACCTCTATGTGACAGGTCCCTTCATGCATATGGGAGTTGTAGCAAATTTTTTGCATACTTGGATTGATTGAGTCTTTGAACCCTGTGGTAGAGTCACACATTTGCTTCATTGCACGTCTTGGTCATTTTGGGTGAAAAAAATGTTTTTTCTCCATAGCCAGTCGTATGAATGCCAGTGCAACCCCAAAAGTTTTTTTCTGTTTTCTGTTCTTAGAATCTTAGGGTTTGATGGTCCCCCACATTATGATCAAATTAGCCTTAAAAATAAGTGACCCCCTATGGATTCCACACACCCTTAGTTCTTTACTAGTAGTGATTATGACTTTATTAGACCTCGTAAAATTAATTATGGTGTTTAACGTTGTTTCCTTGTTTTAGGTGCAAGTTAAATGTTCTTTGGATTACAAGGACTTTGAAGGTCGTTCAGATGGTCGTTCAATCAAATCGATAGTGTCACATGTGTCTCCTCTCAAGCTTGTAGGTTCTTTCTACTTGTTGCTAATATTGCTGATTTGTTTTGTCACGTACAAGGAAGTAAACCTTATAGCTTGCCACCCATGTTGTTGAAAGGTTTTGGTGCATGGATCAGCAGAAGCTACTGAGCATTTGAAGCAACATTGCTTGAAACATGTTTGTCCCCATGTGTATACTCCCCAGATTGGGGAAACAGTTGATGTCACCTCAGATTTGTGTGCCTACAAGGTATCTTAAGTGCTGGTACCTTAGATTTTGTGCAATAATAACATTTATTTATCTTCAATTCACTTCTCTTATTTATTTGCATGGAACACAGGAGCAACTTTCAGAGAGGTTGATGAGCAATGTACTTTTCAAGAAGGTAAGCAGTTTAAGAGTGTTACTGTAATATGCATGTCAAATATAATATTAATCAGAAGGAATTTAATGTGCATACCCATATCAATTCCCTCGCCTCATAAAACCTCTGCAAAGTAATATATTATTATTATAGAACAACCTAGGTTTATACAATTGTGACTGAGATGTGGATGTCGATTGGATTTGGTAAAAATTGTGGGATTGATATAGTGCTAGCATTGCTTAAATCACTTAACAAATTAGTAATTGTTTGAGGGGAAATAAAAAATGAGATGTGCCCTTTTCTTATACATTCCCCTCTTTCAATAAATTTCAACCTTTACAAAAAAATTAGAAAAAAAAAAAAAAAAATCAAAAGTAACCAACTAGCACTGATTTGACATGCACAAGAAGTGCTCATGCCAGAGGGTAAGACTAGCAGCTCAATTGATCTGACGAAAGTTTTCCCTTCCCCAAAAGTGATGCCATCAGATTCATGGACGTTCTCTCCATCCATGCTCTCTTTAATTATTTTCTTCTTATGCCTTTAAGATCGAGTGTGATTATCAATTGGACATTTTGTTCTTTCTCTAACGACTTTCACTTGCATGCAACATTTCTTCCAGAGGAAAATAAATAACATAAAATTGGCAGGCAGTATTCATTTCGATTAAATCGTAGGCAATTATGATATTTATGCTATGCTTTCTTTTGTTGATTTTTGAAACCTTCATCTTGATTCAATTTAGCAATTACTGCTCTGTAAACTTCTTTTTGTTTATTTGCTAAAAGTATTAATGTTCAACCACTTCTTCACCTTTTTTCTTTCTAATTCTTATTTGATCTAAATGACGCTGCTACAGCTTGGGGACTATGAGATAGCATGGGTTGATGCTGAAGTAGGGAAGACAGAAAGTGAAATGTTGTCTCTACTTCCCACGTCTACTGCACCCCCACCACATAAATCCGTTTTTGTTGGTGACTTAAAGCTGGCAGATTTCAAGCAGTTTCTTGCAAGCAAGGGTATTCAGGTATGCCATTTCCATTCTTCGCATTTTTTGAAAATAACTGCCATGTGTCTTCTTGCACTTGGCATGTATATTACTGAGACCTACAACACACGAATTACACAATGTTTATTGTCATTACCATATTCTTCACGAGCATATAAGAGCTTTCCCATCCTTATTGGCATGGACAAAATATGATCATACTGAATTTTTGTCTTGAACTGAAGTATTGTTCTGAAAGTAAATGTATTGGAACCATAACTTGAATACTGAAGATAAAAAAAATCTGAAGAAATTATATATTATTGAAAAACCGAAATGTTAGAATATCTTTTAAATAAAAAGAAGTTAAATGGAAAAAAAAACACCTTATGTTTGAAATTTAAACATCTTTTTCATCTGAAACAAGTTTGGTGATAATATGGAAGAGGGATCAATATACCTCCTATGCCTTACCTCCCACCATGCTTCCTGTTTAAGTTACATAGCTAGAAATTTCGAAATTGCTGAAAATTTTGTGGAGGTGATCTCCTAAATGGATAAACCGTATTCATCACTCTTAGCCAATTATAAACTGTCCAAGCTATCGAGCTACAATTGTCGAAAAGAGCTGAATTTTGTGGAAGTGTTCTAACTATTGCGGATATGGCCTTCACAAAATCTCAGGCTATTTTGAAATCTCTGCCTAAACTAATGTGAAGCACATAGGAGGTTAGATATGGAGGTAAGTTGATCCCTCTCTTATATAAGTAGGAAAGGGATCTGTGGACCAAGTCTAGTAGTAATTTTCCTACCAAGTCACCTTCTATGTGCCTGGAAAATTTGAATGTAATTGATTTTTTGTGAGGACGATCACCTCCATCAATCACCCAGTTTGAAATTTCTATCCCCATCAATTAACTTCTTACTGTGAAAATTTTTCAACTTATGAACTTTTCGTGGGGGTATCGGAATGCACTGATATTTTGTAGGAAAAACTTACACACTACAAAAAACCGTAGGCAATGGATTCCGTCTATGTATATATATTCCCACTTCTTGTTTAGTCTATATATATATTTTCCCACTTCTTGTTTACTTGCCCCAGTTGCTCCTCATTTTTGTCACCCTTATCCGTTTGTTCCTCTTTAAAACATAATAAATGCAATTGAATTATGAACTAGTAGTAAAAGTTAGTACACACTGCAAAGACCATAGTCAATGGATTCCGTCCATACATATATATTCCTACTTATTGTTTACTTGCCCGAGTTGCTCACCATATTTTTCACCCTCTTACTTTTGGTCCTCTTTAAAATATAATAAATGCATCTGAATTATGAACTAGTAGTTTTTCTTCCATACAAGCGTAAAATAGTCTAAAATTATAACCTTTATTGAAGTGTTTAATATGTTATTATGCTGTCGAAAGTAGAAATTAAAATAAAAACTGAAATTTCAATACAGCTGCAAATTTTCGTAAGATTTCCTTTCTTATTTTTAGACTAGTGATGTGTCCCAATTCAGAATTCAGACACATTAACAAACGCCACTTTCTATGTTTCACAATCTTTTTAGGTTGAATTCTCTGGTGGTGCCCTGCGGTGTGGGGAATACGTTACATTGCGTAAGGTTGGAGATGCAAGTCAGAAGGTGATTGATTAAGCAAGCAGCTTGCTTTCTATAACCATAACAGTTTTGGTATATATTTTTACCACCTTTTTTTCGATTTCTGTTTGATGGGTTTTCATTTTGTAGGGCGGTATTACTGGTCCGCAACAAGTGGTTATTGAAGGCCCTCTAACTGAGGAGTATTACAAGATCCGTGATTATCTCTACTCACAGTTCTATCTGCTATAGAGTCCAGATGTATCACTGAATACTGGCAGTCAATGAGGCTTTGTGAGAAAATCTCTACCAAGGAGAAGAGTCAATTATGAAGAAAAACTGACATGGATGATGGATGCAAGACTTTTGGATGTTAGTTAACTGCACATTTTTCGGGTTAGTTTGGAGGATTGGGTGAATGGGTTCACAATGAATGGTTTAATCAGATCTGAAAACGTATTTGCATCCACAGTTCGCATCATCTGTGTGATGGATCCTACAGATTGCTGACAGCAACAGAGATAGGATACAGGATGTTGAGTCATTTGTTTGTAATCGTCATAGTTAACTTCGGAAATTTGGTAGCCGCAATTATTAGCATATAAGTAGCAAACTTTTATGGATGCGTTTTTGTATCTTAATGTACTTGGATTTCTTTTTCAACCCGTTCTGAAGTGAAGGTGGTGCCCATCCTATAGTTAGAACTTGTTATGTGTTAGATAACAGCTTTTCTAATTGTCCAGGAAACGCATGGGGAAAGAGAGGGAGGCGTTTCCTCGACAATAAGAAAAGCCCGTTAGATTTATAATCGATGGCATCAACCTTTAACAGTTGTATGATGGTTTTGAATACTTGAATGCCCACCAAATGTGCGGTCGCAACCGTAAGAGGTGTTCTAAGAGAGCTCCAGAATTATCAGCTTATGGTCGCAAGAAATATGCGTTAATGAAGTGGTATTCAACTGTAATACATTGTCAGAAAGCTTTTCTCCATCATGATCTGCGGGGCCTTTCTAAGAAAATTTGTGCTGAAGTAGGGGCTATTTGTGTTCTATAATAAGAATAATTAAGGGAAATTTGGTCCTTTACATAATTGGCTTCAGTTCGGTCATTAGGTAAAAAAAAAAGAAAGAAAAAAACATAATTAGTTTTAGTCTCCTTATTAATTATTAATAGTAACTCTTCGCTAAGTTGCTCTAAATAATACCATTAGTAATACGGACATTAGGCTAAATTTCTCATTAATACGTTAGAAGTCATTGTTATCTACAACAATAATGGTGTATCCTGTAACTGCAAATTTGAAAGGAAAGAAGGAAATGGCTCTGAAACATTTTAGAGATACTAAAAGTAGCGGTGGGCACGGGATGGGATTGGGATGTGATAGACCTGATTTCGATCTTGTCCCTTCCCAAATGGGACGGGATGAGCAGGTATTGAAGATGAACATTTTCATCCTACAAGTCTTTGTATACATTTTAAGCAAATATAAAAACACCATTTCAAATTTTTTTTTTCTTTCTCAAAAGCCTAAAATGGATACTTACAGCCTTAAACAAAGAAAGAAAGCTAATATACAATTGTATTTCACAATGTTTTTGTTTTGAACGATATGCATTCAAAGAAGTGTGTAATGTGAGATAAATAAATAAAGATCTCAATGCTAATGGATGATATTTTATAAAAAAAAAAAAAAAAAAGAAAAAGAAGGAAAATAACAACAGAGATTGGTTTCATATTGACCTTCAATGGATGTTAAATGAGCTGGTTTCGATTTGCAATGTGCCCACTGTTATAGTAAGACAACAAGTTGACTTAGTTCTAATCTAAGTGAGACTTAATTAAAAATTAAAAATATTAAAATTAATAAATAATAATAAATATTAAATAAATAAGTTCGGAATAAGACAAGATTAAAAATCTCTATCCCAATCTCACTATTCTAGATTGGGATAAGACAAAATCGGGATGAGTTTGATCAATCCTAAAAGGATCCGGAAAAAATCGGGATGAAACAGTACTGGACCGGGATGAAATCGGGATCGCGAGATGGGATGCCCACCCCTAACTAAAAGTGGATGAAGAGAATAAATTCATGGGAAAGAAAAGATGTAGACGTGAAACATATTTGCGATGTTATAGAGGCCATTTTTCCTGTTTCTGGTGGAGGGTGGCCCAAGATGTACTTAGGGAGAAAAAGAAGCATGAAGTGTGTGATGGTCTATTGCTGAAAGTTGATTAAGGTGGTGTATGTTACTCTAGTTAGAAATATACTGTACATATTTCAGATTTTATCTACTAACCCCTCCAACCCAAATGCCACCAACAGGGTTCAAATTTTGGACTTGTGATTTCATCAGCCACAAGTCTATAACTAAGTTGATTCCCATTGGAGTTAAGAGTATAATGTACGTTCATATTCAAATTATTTTTACATCAAATTGGCAATTCGGATCCTATGTAGAAAACCAAAAGAATTTGCAATGTGGACTCAATAGATCCAAATGACTATTCACATCTAATATGATTTTACGTCATATCCATATCCAAGCCTAGTCAATAACAAGGAAACCATGTCCAAATCGTTTGCATTATAAAATTCTAGTCATACTCGAAGCTCCAGTCTCCGAAATCACCATTTCATACCCTTCAAGTAGGTCTTAATTTTTCATATTAAAGGAAATAGATAATTATTTTTTGGTAGTGGTTGCATAACATTCTTATGGATGGAAATCTAAACAAATTGACCTTGCTCCTCAATTGAAAGCAGAACAAATTTCAAGAGAAATACACACCCGAACTTGCTCTTCAATTGACCTTCTAAGATCCAAGTAGAACTCAATGCTTTTAGCAGGCACTGAAACAGATTGTGAGGGAAACAAAGTTACTGTCACCAGAAGCAACTAAACAATTTGTAAAATTACATTCTTAGGAGGGAAGAATCTTGCATGCGTGAAGAAATCAACTTAAAATTGACAATCATGTTCTCCTAATACATGAATCTATGATCATTTTATTGGCCCAGTAGCCTTTACAAGACCCACTTCAACTACTCTTGAAAAATCTCATTTCACAAATGGTCCTAGATGTTAGAATAAACATGCCTAAATTACCAGTAAATAAGAGAAACACTTGATCCTATATGTTAAAGCAACATTCATTCTCTTTTGTTTTGAAAGGAATGTGGAGAGAAATACAAAAGATAGGGGGAGGAGGAGTAGTCTTTATTTACCATTGGATTAAAGTAAATAAATGGCTCAAATCTTATATAAAAATATGAGTAAGATTTCATGAGTCAGTGGATCTCGACCCTTCAACTATATGGTATTTACAAGAAAAAGTAAAAAAAAATTGTATGTGACATTTAAAGTATTTACTATTAAAATCAGCCCCCTGTAGACATTGTATGTGATTTATTTAAAGCCCTCCAATTATATCAAAATTATAAAACGACCTTTACATCTAACTTTTGAATTTTTCATTTTACCCTCCACACTTAATAGACAATCAAAACCACTACTTTCAAACATTTATTAATTATAAGTTTATAACTAAGCCCCCCACATAACTCTGCCCGTGGCAACGATCGGTCCCAAGCCCGGATAAAAGAGGAGGGTTGGTGTTAGGCTTGTGACAGTCAATTGTAAAAAAACCTGTCACATCCATTTTCATGGAATTTTGTTCAAAAAGATTAATGCAGAAAGATAGGGTGTCCCCTGCTATAAGCGACGCGCTGCACCTACACTCGGGTGTAGTGACAAATGAGCAAGGCGCGTTGCAGCGGCGCTCGGCTGTCTCGCACCATTCTGGATAAGGGCGGGTAAAGAAGCTAGTCCAGATTAGAGCTAGAGATATAATGATTAAATTAGCCTCTTGGAACATAGAAACATTGACGAGTAAGTCAATAGAATTAGTGGATGCCTTGCGTAGGAGGAATGTAAACATAGTTTGTCTCCAAGAGACAAAGTGGAAGGAGAACAATGCTAAATATTTAGGAGGAGGGTTCAAACTCTTCTATTATGGTAAAGATAAAACTAGGAACGGGGTGGGAATAGTGGTAGATAAAGTTTTTAAGAATACAATAGTCGACGTTAGGAAGTTTGGGGATAGAATCATAAGTAGTAAATTACCTTTAGACCTAGAGATAATGCATGTTATTAGTGCGTATGCACCTCAAGTGAGGCGGAGATTTGAATGGCCATGTCAGTAAGGATAGTGTTGGGGATCGAAACACTATGGGGATTTCTATTCTAGATTTTGCTTTAGCCAAAGATTTTTGGATCGTGAATATTTTTTATAAGAAGAGGGAAGATCACTTGGTGACCTTTGCGAGTGGACGCAATAGAAGTCAAATTGATTATTTTCTTATTAGGAGACACGATTTAGGTAGGTGTAAAAATTGTAAGGTTATACTAGGGGAGTGTTTGACAAACCAACATAGGTTGTTAGTCTTCAATTTTTGTCTTAAGAGTAGGGGTCGTATTGCTAAAGAACATGTTAGACCGAGAATTAAGTGGTAGACCTTACAAGGAGATGTGTGCCAGAAATTTAGAAAGAAGATTTTGGGTGGCCAGTCAGTTTCAGAGGGTTGGGAGAATCTAGAACCAAATGATAGGACTAGTAGCGCATATATTTTGAACATTTGGCAAATCAAATAAGAAGATGTGTGAATGAAGAGTTAGGAAAGGCCAAAAGAGGAGGTGTATATGATAAGGATACATGGTGGTGGAACGCTGATGTGCAACAAACCATTGCGAAAAAGAAAAGATGCTTTAAGGAATGACAAAAAGATAGATGCCTAGAGTCTTATGAGTTTTATAAGCAAGCTAATAAGTTGAGTAGTAAAGCAGCAGGGGAAGCTAAGAAGAGAGCACATGATGATCTGTATAATAGGCTAAGTACAAAGGAATGGGTGAAGGATATTTTCAAGATAGCTAAAGTTAGAGAACGAAAAACTAGGGACTTGAGTCTTGTTAAGTGTGTTAAGCATGATGATGGAAGAGTTTTAATGCAGGATAAAATTGTTTTAGATAGATGGAAAGATTACTTTTGGAACCTACTCAATGAAATACATGTAGGGGAGTTAAACTTGGAGGGGTATGCTTCCCAGGAAGGGAGACATCACATGCTCCATCGCAGAGTTAGTGCCACAGAAGTGAGATAAGCTTTAAAAAGAATGAAGACAAGGAAGGCAGTTGGACCGGATGATACCAATTGAAACGTGAAAATGTCTGAGAGAAGTTGGGATTCAATGGCTAACTAAGCTCTTTAGGATTTTGGAAACTAGAAAAATGCCAGATTCGTGGAGGCATAACATTGTGGTACCAGTGTATAAGAACAAAGAGGATATTCATAATTACTCGAACTATAGAGGAATAAAGCTTATGAGTCATACGATGAAACTTTGGGAGAGAGTTATAGAACGAAGACTTAGGAGTTTAACCACGGTTTCAGATAATCAATTTGGATTTGTGCCGGGTAGGTCTACTACGGAGGCCATCTTCCTGCTTAGGCAAATTATGGAAAAATATCGAGAGGAACGTAGGAGTTTGCATATGGTTTTTATTGATCTGGAGAAAGCTTACGATAGGGTCCCCATGGAGTTAATTCGATGGGTGCTTGAAAGGAATAAAGTGTCTCAATGTTATGTCGATATCACTAAGGATATGTATGAAGGGGCTGTAACAAGTGTTCGCTTAGTGAGTGGGATTTCCAGTGAACTTTCAGTGTCAGTAGGACTACATCAAGGGTCAACCTAAAGTCCATATCTCTTTGCTTTGGTCATGGATGAGTTGACGAGACATCTGCAAGAAGATGTACCTTGGTGCATGTTATTTGCAGATGATATTGTCTTGATTGATGAGACTAGTGAAAGTTTAGATCAGAAATTAGATAGGTGGCGGGAGACTTTAGAGAGTAAGGGCTTTAGAATTAATTGTTCGAAGACGGAGTATCTAGTGTGCAACTTTGGTTGTGAATCACGAGGAAGGAGTAATGCAATTGAGATCGAAAATGTGGATATCCCAGAGTGTGAAGCTTTTCAATATCTAGGATCTATAATTCAAAAGAATTGGGCTATTAGAGAAGATGTAGACCATAGGATTAAAACTGGTTGGCTAAAATGGAGAATGAAGTCAGGAGTATTATGCGATAGAATGATACCTGCAAGGCTAAAAGGGAAATGCTATAAGACAATTATTCGATCAGCCATGCTGTACAGTTCAGAATGTTGGGCTACTACGGGACAACATACGCATAGGATGACAGTAGCATAAATACATCTGTTAAGGTGGATGTGTGGTAAAATCCGTAAGGATAAAATTAGAAATGAAAGAATTAAGAGACACTTAGGTGTAACGTCTATAGAGGAAAAAATTAGATAAAAGCGTTTAACTTGGTTTGGTCACGTGCGGAGGAGACAAAACACGACGCCAATTAGAAAATGTCTAGATTGACAAGTTAATGGAGGATGTAGACGGAGGGGACGACCGTTGAAAACTTGGATGAAGGCGGTGAATGAAGACATCATTGAGCTTGGAGAACCAAAATTCATGTAGTCGACCCCCAAAATATCGGAAATGAGCTTTGATGATGATGATGATGATGAACTAAACCTCTCACATAATTTATTTGAAGTATCTTATTTGTTTATAAACTATGCATTGGCTATTAAAATTATATATAGTTATTTTATATAAAATTTCAATTATAATCTTTTCTTATTAATAAATTGTTGAAATAAAATAAAAAATTACTGAATACGTAACTGGGGTACCTTTATGTTGTCATTTGATACAAAAGAGTAGTACAGAGTAATCTGACATAAATCGATAAAAACCATATTTTGAACCTCCTCCCATCCATTTTATCTTACGCCACCAAATTCCGCTCTTTGGGTTTGTTGTCAATGGCGTCCTTGACGACCCCTTCGTTGCAAAGCTCGTCTCAGCTTCGATTGGGTCTCAATTGCAGGAGGAAATGCTCTTTGGTTCACATTCGGACCACCCATGTACGTGTTGCAGATCGTCGAATTCGCATGTGTTCTTCTGCTGCTGCTGCTGGAAGTGCAGATGGAGGAGAGAAGAAGAAGATGAAAGGGGTTCCGGAGAGTAGTTCTTGGGAGAATAAGGAGACGTCTGGTAGTGATGGTGATGGTTTTGCTGGATGGGTTGGACTGGATTCTGCTGGTGGTGGTTCGCCGAAGAAGAAGAAATCCAAAGACGAGCTCAATGGTAGGTCAGCTTACTTTTGTTTCTTTTATCGAATGATTTCGAGTTGTAAATTTTTTTTTTTTTTTTTTTGTTGGTTGCAATGGTAGGTGAGTGGATGTTTAATCGGTGAAATTGGTCTTAATTGACTCAGTTTGAGCATTTGGGGTTGCTTTTGTATTCTTATGTGAAAGTTAGAACCTTTCTCTTTTACTAAATAGTTCCACTTGAAATTTTACTAGGCTATCTCTGGGTTTTAAGAGAAAGGGAAAAAAAAAACTCCTTGCAAAATAGCCAAAAAAAAAAAGAGAAGGGAGAATTTGATCTTGAGTTCTTGCTCTCAAAATCATGGAGACCTAAATAAGACAGGCTCGTCTTCAACCTCAAGTATCCCATTTTCTAAGTTAAAAAAAAAAAAAAAAAAAACAGATAAGCTAAACACTGGCTTAGATGCGAATGAGCAATAAGCAAGCTTAAGTTATCATCGTGTCGCTGGGGCACCAGGGGAGGGCTTGGTTGGTTTAGTGGGTGTGAATGAATTGCTAAATAAGCCTTGCTGGAAATTTAATATGTAATCGTGGGGTGGAAAATTTATAAGGGAGGTAGGAGGAATTGCAAGAGGGATGCTGAAGGAAAAAAAAAAAAAAACCATTGGTTTATTAGTAAAAAAGTTTCAGTGTAAATTTGGCTACATTTTGATCAAATGGGGGATACGATTTTCCAAGAGTGCCATGATGGGGTGGGGGAGGGGGCTCTTGTGGCTTTACAACAATGATCATGGGCGTGGTACTAAAAAATTTCTTTGTCGATATTTGGTCTTTCGCTAGGAGGTAAATGTAACTAAGGAGCTATGGGACCCAGTGGTGGAAAGTTTGGCTGGACGGTTGGCTTCATGGGAGAGTAGGTTTTTTTTTTCCAAAGAAGCCAAGGAGGTAAGCTTACTTTGACCAAAACCCTGGCTAACATTCCCATCTATCATTTATCCATTTTCCAGTGTCAGTAGCTAAGTAAATACAACAAAATGTATGAATTTGTGTGGGGAGGAGCAAGGGATGCAAAAAAAATTCCATCTTTGAAATTGGAGCTGGTGAAACTTCTTATTGGGTATCAAAACTTTCAAAAACATGATCTCTCTTTTGGGTAAGTGGTTGTGGAAAAGATTCATCAAAGCTAAATATAAGAGGTGGGAATGGGTGGTTCCTTAATCATCTCATTGGTTCTTATGGTTTAAGCTTGTGGAAAAGTATATGTAGTGTATATTCTTATTTTTTCCCCCTCAATGGATAAACTATGGTCTTGACAGAGGGAACGATATATATTTCTACCATGGTAAGTGGTGTGGAAATGCGCTGCTCGAGTGGGTGTACCCTAGGATATATTGGTTTCTAATCTTAGTAAAGTGTGGGATTTCTTTGTGGTGATGTGATGGGAAGAGGTCGGGATCTCCACTTGAGGAGGGCTCTTAATTAGTGAGAAGAAGAGATTGATGGCAGGTGCTATGCAGTTAAAACAAATTACGGACTCATAACGGTCCATGAGCGTTATAGGTTATAACGGGATATTTTTTAAAATGTATTTTTTATATCCTTACTAAGTATTAATGTATTATAGAGTCAAAAAAATAAATCATGTTAATAACATCAAAACAATAAAAAAACATCTTCCCTTCGTTTGAGAATGAGATTGCAACAAAAAGTGAGATCGCAACAGAGAGTGTGATCGACTCTTCATCTTCTTCCCTTATTCTTTTCTCGTTCTCTGTCGACCGGCGATGTCTTACGGCAAGCTTTAGTCCTTCTTCGTCTTTCCTCTGAGTCTAGGGTTCCGGTTCAATCGAGAATGAAATGGGTGAATTTTTTATTTTTATTTTTTTTATGTATTAGAACAAAACATTAAAACGTCATTATTGAAAAAACTTTATCTCTAACGGCCATTATATTGGAGCCATGATACCAAAACGTGATAATGTCAAAATATAATGGTTCAACCTCGTTAAGTGTTATATCGGGATTATAACGCCGTTTTAACTGCACAGGGCAGGCGCCGAACGATGATGATGATTGAAGGTGGAGATGGTCTAAGGTGGGTCTTTTCGATTTCATCCTTCTACGGTAATTTGGTCGATTCGGCTCCATGTTCGAAGGGAAAGAATAATTTTGGAATCTTGCTAGTATGAAGGAATTACATGCTTCCAAAAAGTTACTTTCTTCATTCGGGAGCTCCTTTGGAATCCTGTTGACGCTCATGATGTTCCAAGGAGAGGGTTATGGAGATGGACTCAGATGTATCATGCGTGTTCATTGTGTAGAGTCAGAAGACCACCTTTTCTTATTGTCATTCTTCCAGTTCTATTTGGCACTACTTCATTCATGCTAGTGGAGTGGAGTGGACTAGGTGATGTTGAGGTTATGAGTCGCGATGTAGAGCCTTTGGTAAAAGCAGGGGGGATCTGTAATCCACTAAACCCCTTTGTCATTGTTTAGGTCACGTAGCAAAAGAGTAATAGCATAATCTTCGAGAGCGGTTTCCTCCAAAGGGATTGCGTTATGATGGATATCATGGGTGCTCTTTGGTGCATAGATTCTTCTTATTATGTATTTTGAGGTCACTCGTGTTTGTAGCTGCGGTGCTTGACCCGTTGTATTTTTGTGTTTGTATAGTTGTTCTTTTCAATAAAATTTGAACAACTCTTATATGAGCATCTGATAGGATTAGTCAAAGTTTAAATTTGGGCTTTTTTTGGACTAGAGAGCAGTCCAATAGCCTGATATAGTAAAATCAAAAAAGGGAAAGGGAGATTAGCCTGGGAGAGACTTTTTATTTGGGTAGGAGGGCTCTTTCAATGGGGGAATCAGACGAGTTTTCAATATTATTGGGTGAATAAGAAAGTGCAATGTTAAGTAACGAGAATGACAAGTGGGCGTGGAAGGATGATAAGGTTAAAAGGCTTTTTGGTCACATTGTGCTTTACAACTTTGGATTTGATTATGTTCCCCCTAGCTCTTTTCTTAACGTTATACCCAAGATTAGTGCAGAAAAAAAGAATCCCGCCCCGCCTGGGGCAGTGGTCCTTATGTGGACAGTTGTGTGGAATATGATTCCCTCCAAGGTGGAATTGGTTCACTGAGGTATGGATATTGACTTGGCGTGTATGTTGTGCAATGGGGATCATGAGAATACGTTACATTTATTTCTTCATGTGTAATAAGTACATAAGGCGTGGATGCATTTTTTATAGCTGTTTGGTTTGTGTTGGTTTTATTCGGTAGAGTAGTTGAAGTGATAGAGTAGCTCTATGCATTTAACGACTGAAGCAAGGTGGTGTGGAAGATGTTCCCTTTTGCTGCCTATTGGTCAATTTGGAAGGAATGAAACATTAGGATAGTTTGTGCCACAAGTTTATGATTTTGTGTAGGGGTAGTTATGGAAGTGCTAATTACACCAAGGAATTGGATAACTCATCATGGATCTTTAAGTGTTTTTTTAGTCTATTTATGCTAATTTGTATACGCTAATTAGGATAGTCTTATTTTAGGACCTTAGTTTTTTTAAGGTTCCACTCTTGTTTGGGGGTTCCTTGCCAATAAATTTCCGCGTGGTACTTATATGGCTGTTTGAGAGCGAGTTTAAAAATTTCTTGTTGTGAGAGGCCCTGTCGTCTTCTTAACGACTAAAGCAAAAACTGTTGGAGAGACCATAAGGAGTAAATTTTTGCACAGTTGAAGGCACTATCAATATACGAACACTCCAAACCTTGTCATGATGAAAGAAATTTTTTGGAGATTCTCTAACTAATGTAATTTTACACTAGTTAATGCATAAATTCTAGAGTCAGTGGTTTAGTTCAACTCATGCATAAATTCTAGAGTCAATGGTTTAGTTAAACTCTGAAATACCAGTGTTATCACTCTCAGAATGCATGACCAGTCTATGTCTGTTACTTGAGCAGTGACTTTTAGCAGTGGACATGCATAAATTACTAGTTCACAATTGGGCCTCTTTGGAGTTCAAGGTTTTGTTGTGGACTAATTACACTTCTCTCATAGTTTACTTTCAGGTATCTTGGTAGCTGGATTGGCAGGTTCTGTTCTTGCTGCTGGACTTACCCTTGCATATTTATCTCTAAGCAAGAGAAATAATTCTGGTACGTGATCATTTTTTCTTTTCTTAAGTTGAATGTTTTATTGGTGCTCACTGCTGTCAATTAGGCGTGAGTAGTGTCAATATGTCATTCAATTTTGGTTCTTGGTCTATTTTACCAGCCAAATAAAAAAGAGATGATAAGGGATACTCATTTTTTTGAGTTTAGTGCTCTGTTGGTTGATTTGTCTGAACATCTTGCATAACAGGGCCAAAACCCCATATGGAATCAATGACAGCACAACAGGAAGTGCTTTTAGCATCTGATAATGAGATTGATAAAGTTGATAGTGAGAACGATATGCTGATGCCAGATAAAGGCCCACAAACTGATTCTACTGCTGAACGCAATACAGGTATAAATCGGGATCTTTCTCCTGAAGTTAGTGAAGCTACTTTTGAAAGCACACATGGGGACAATATCAGTGCAGAGACCTCATTATTACAAAATGATGAATCTGCCTCCAATGCTATTGATGTGGTTAATAATGCTTCCAGTCCAGGAGAGTTGCAAGTTAAACCCAATATTTCTGATGAGCCCTTGCCCCCTGATTCTAGTTTTAATCTACCTCACATCCAGGACTCTGATATGGTTAATGGTTCTAATTTTAAAGACCCAGAGGTCAATCAAGATGATACTGTGCCAACTGCAAGTATCGAATCCAAAGAGAACCTTGTGCCTGTCAGTGTTAGTATCTCATCTGTCACTGATACTGATCTGATAAATCTTAAACTTGACCATACGGAGAAAATTTGTATTTCAAGTGACATAGATAATCCCAATCTTCCTTCTAAATCTTATTCTGGCAATCATATTGATGATGAATCTCTAGCTTCAGATAATTCAGACATGGTGGAGGTGGATGCAGTAGCATCTCCCAATACTGAATCTGAATCTACCAAGAAAACTGAAACCTCATTTTCAATCACAGAAGATTACGACCTTAGTAAAACAGTGCAAGTCCCAAATGAAGTTTTTACTTCTCCTCCAGAAGAACAAATTTTAAATGAAAATGGGTCATCAGGAACAACTCCAACGAATGTAGCCAATACATATTCAAATGAACCTGATAGAACTACTGAAATTGATGGAAGCAGCTCGTTTTTTGAGTCGCTAATGCCTGAGAATTTCATCTCTCCTGCTGGTATACCTGCTCCATGTTTGGTTTCTGCAGCTTTGCAGATTCCTCCTGGAAAGGTTGTGGTTCCTGCAGTTATTGACCAAGTTCAGAGTCGGGCATTGGCGGCGTTGCAAGTATTAAAGGTAAACTCTCTTCATGTCTATTAACTCATCATTTTTCTACAAATGTATTCTCTTTTTATGTAACCCCTTATAATTGTGCCCCAAGCACTGGTTTGATGAATGTAGTTATTGATTTGTTGTTTAGAGTTTCTTCCCCTCTTCTTGTGAAGTGTGGGTTTCACATAGGTTAATAGATTGATCTATGCATCCCATGGATGAAGCTTCTATGGAGTCTTGTTTCTTTTATGAGTTTGTGCGTATTTTTTCAAGGGAATATGAGATGATTTGAAGAGAACCTGTTGGTTTTTGTCAAGCCACTCTCAAGTGTTACGACTCTTTTGTTCTCGTGGAGCAAGAATATCAAGAATAGAGAAGAGATATCATGAAGAAACACCTTATTTTAGTACTAATCTTGAATATGTAACATTATATGTATGACCGAGTCCGAGCTTATAAAATGTTCACTATAAATGTACCTTAAGTCAATTTGTATACACAAGAAGGCAAAGTTAGGGCTGCAACTTGAGCGGATAGGACATCTATTCTACCCAAGCCTAATCCGAAGTTTGTATATTTGAGTGAGCTCAAGCTCGACTAGGGTTGAAACATCTAACCCAAAACTAAGCCCATATATGTGTTGTAGTGCCCCAAATTGGTTTCTTTGCGTTGGCCGTGGTTTATCTTAAAGAAAACCTTAAAAAATATATATAATAGAATTCTCTTTTAATCCTTTTACTCATATTTCTGAAAAGTAATACAAATTTTACGAAAAGAGCAAAAGCTTGTATAAATCAAAAGAGGAACTAATAGTTAGCATATTTTTCATACATTTCAAGGTGTAGTATTAGAACAATCAATTGTATATATATCCCTCGCGCTACTTAATTTTGTATTGTAGTGGTTATTTGGCTAGGGTATGGCTGGTACCTGACATTTCAAACCAAGACTTGCACAAAAGCATGCTTTGGTTGGTTAATCCAAGCACCACCCATCACACAGGGATAAGCCCAAGCCACCCCAAGTGCCCAAGTTGCAGCCTTAGGCAAAGCATTTTCCAAAGATTGGAAGTTTTAAAACAACAGATAAACTCTAGCTGGTTGGTAGCAACATCCCTGATATCGTTCATTTATACCTATGCAGGTAATTGAGGCTGATGCTCATTCTGCAGATCTATGTACACGTCGTGAGTATGCGCGTTGGTTGGTGTCTTCTAGCAGCACTCTTTCAAAGTATATTCTTTGTTCCTATGAATCATGATTAATCTTGTAATTTGTTTTAGTGCAACATTGATCGATCAGTGGTTTGGGAAATTTATCTATTTATATACATCATTTAGGAACTCAATTTCAAAGGTGTATCCAGCAATGTACATAGAAAATGTTACGGAGCTTGCATTTGATGATGTCACACCTCAAGACCCTGACTTTGTATCCATCCAAGGTAAGAAAATCAGATCCCATATTTGTATATATACTAATACTATGGATTTTAGGTTATTTAGGCATGATCTAAAATCATATGTCAAGATATTTCTTAGCCACCTCTAAACCATGAATTAATATAACTGGTCTTGATCCAGACTCTTTTCCTCTAAGACGAAGATTATCGTTGTTAAGTTGTTCTACACTTTAAAAAACGAAAAAAACATGTAGATCATGTTTTTTGTTTGCTTTCAGGATTGGCTGAAGCTGGACTTATCTCAAGCAAGCTTTCAAAAAGTGATATGCTTCAATCTAGCGACAGGGAGAATGCTTCTGTCCTCTTCTTCCCTGACAGGTAAAATATTTGAAAACTCCTCACAATCCAAGTAATCCTTTATAAATATGTAAGTATGTATGAGATATTACCTCTCCATCCTGGTTGTGCTTCCTGGAAACAAAGCTTTAGCCCATTGAACAAGGAAGCTCCAGCTGTTTTTCATATCTGACACTTATTTTAATAGATTCTAACACACGTGTTATTTGTTTCATTCATTTGTATGTACGTGGGAATATAGATTTGTAACCTATTCTCACTGTCATTTAGGCAAAATATTAATTATATTTGTATGTTTATATTACAGCCCCCTATCGCGACAGGATCTTGTGAGTTGGAAGATGGCCCTGGACAAAAGACAGCTGCCAGAAGTGGATAGAAAGGTTTTTTTTTTTTTTTTTTGTAGATTTGCTTAATCATGTTCTAAAGGTCCAAGGTTTCTGAATTCATCACCATTCTACTTGTTCCCAGATAATGTCTGAACGTTGTGCATTTATAGACATTGATAAGATTGACCCAGATGCATGGCCCGCACTTGTAGCTGACAGATCTGCTGGTGACCAGGGAATCATTACACTTGCTTTTGGTATGCTATCACTTTTTCAGACAGTAAATTCTATTGTTGATTTTAGCAGTTAATAAAAAAGTACTTCATTTTTCTGATAGGTTACACAAGACTATTTCAGCCAGATAAGCCTGTAACTAAAGCTCAAGCTGCTATTGCTCTTGCAACTGGTGAGGCAGCTGATATTGTTGATGAAGAGCTCGCGCGTATTGAAGCCGAGTTGATGGCTGAAACTGCTGTTGCGGCACATACTGCTTTAGTAGCTGAAGTTGAGAAGGATATCAATGCAAATTTTGAGAAGGAGCTTTCCATGGAAAGAGAAAAGATAGATGCTATTGAGAAAATGGCCCAGGAAGCTAGACTAGAATTGGAAAAGTTAAGAGCTGAAAGAGAAGAAGAAAATAATGCTCTGGCAAGGAAACGAGCTGCCGTTGAATCAGAAATGGAAGTTCTCTCAAGGTTGAGGCGCGACTTAGAGGAGCAGTTGCAGAGCCTTATGAGTAATAAAGTAGAAATATCATTTGAAAAGGAAAGGATCAACAAGCTCCGTAAGGATGCAGAAAGTGAAAACCAGGCTATTGTCCAGTTACAGTACGAGTTGGAGGTGGAAAGGAAAGCATTATCCATGGCCAGGTATGAGGGCTTAATTCTCTTTTTCCAGGGTGGAGCAAGCTGGTTCTTCTCTTTATTTTTAGACCATTTTTCACTCCACAAGTATGGTCTAGTCTATAATAAATATATATAGGTAATGTAGTATTGGGTTAAGTATAGCTCATACATGGACTTCTATTAGTTTTTGTTTTGTTATTCATATATCTTCATATTTAGATATAATCATATAAGTAGTATATGTGAAGTAGTATTTTATATTCAACTTGCATGGATGATCTATTAGGACTTAATTGAGTTGAAAGGCTGATTCCTGGTAAGAATAATCATCTGACCTCTGTTTTTAATCCTTTGCACAGAATATGTAGATTTCAACTCTATCAAATGATAGATCAAAGTTCGTAAATTGAATGAACTGAACCAGCTGTTTCAATTTTGATATCATAACTCGTAACTCTGATACTGAAGTTGCAGGATTTTTTTTATTTTTTTTAAATTGCCGATTTTGCAGACTCTTTGGAACAATAATCCCAATGGCGTGAAACCATCCTGTCTGAAAATAGCCTTTCTATAAAATCCTAATGTAATGATCTGACTATCCTATCAATTTGCCTTATTCTATCCCATGCCCAGTCCATGGGGAATATTGAAATGGGTGATTTAACTTTAAGTCCCATACTTTGTACCAGCTTTGACTTTGTCCTAGATTTATCCAACGTTGAGTGAAGGTCCCAAGCCCACGTTGACCGTCAAATCTTAGTCCAATAATTAATGGATTGTTATTGTTTTGAAATTATATTGTCTCTGTTATAGGGAAATTTAGATTTTAGGTCTCATAGTTTGTACCAGCGGCTTTGCATTTAGGTCCTATATTTATAATGGACAATTTCAATCTGGGTTAAATCAATAACCCTTGACTGAGTCAAAGGACCCTATTGTCATTTGGATGGACGGAGAGTCGACGGTCAACATGGTCTTGGGATCTAGACTCAAAGTTAGACAAATGTAGGCCCTAAAGTCAAAGCTAGTACAATCTATGGGACCTAAAGGTCTAAATAACCCTATTGAAAAACAGATGACTGACTGATGTTTAGTAAATCATTTTAGGAGCTAAAATTTGTGTAGTGTTATGAAGTTCCGCAGAAAAACCATCCCAGTCTAAGTACAGTTTGGAAGTCATCCAAGTTGGGTCTTGATGTAATAATGTTAACAATTTAGATTGTATCAGTTGGTACCTTTTCCAGATAGATAATATGCAAGCTGTTGGGCCCTGCCCCTCCCCCTTTCCTCACTTTGTATTTGTAATAATGAATTAATGGCATGGTGAGAATGGTAAGCTCACCATTTTTTTTTCAAGACTCTCTCGTCATGATTTTATGCTTTGCACAAAACCAGCCTATTATTTAATCTAATAAATGGTAGACCAAATTTATCGTTTGGTAGAATGAGAAATTCAAACTGCTATAGTTCTTTGTGATAATAATCCAAGTGGTGATGGGAACATCCTAAGCAAAAAATAGCATGCAAGGTCGTCCCAATTAGTCGCTGACCTAATTAGCAATCCTATTAGGTTGTCTTGTATCTATTTTGTGCTCACTTTATTGAGATTACCAAAGTAGGTAACAGTGACACATAAGAGATGATGTGATGATCTAGGAATTGCAAATTGGTATACTAATATGGCCTGAAAATCCTTGCCAATTAGGTCCCGTTGTAGTAATGATCCTATCAATTTGATTATTATTGAGTATTCCGAAAGCTGGTGCCCCAACCCATGCGTCATGCATACAAAGGACATGGTTGTTTTAGCTGTTCAGGTTATTTGGATCTTGAATTTAGTACCATTTAGATGAGGTTAATTTCATTTACCTGATGAGTTCTCACATAAGATCACCTATTATATTCCGTAAGCATTTGCATCAGCATTTATATCTAGTAGTAAATTAAATTTATGATAAGGAATCAACTGTTTTTCATCTCTGTGTGATAATTTTAAATTATACAATACCCTATGCATAATTTTTTTTCTGCATCTTTCTTATTATTAATTCATAATTTCAATTCTCATACTCTTACCACAGGGCTTGGGCAGAGGATGAAGCGAAAAGAGCAAGAGAGCAAGCAAAAGCTCTAGAGGAAGCTAGAGATCGGTGGGGTAGGCACGGCATCAAAATTGTCGTGGACGATGATCTCCGTGAAGAAGCCAATGCTGGAGTTACATGGCAAACTGCAGGAAAGGATTCCACAGTTGATCAAACTGTAAGCAGGGCTGAGCGCTTGGTTAGCAAACTCAAGGAAATGGCAGAGGAGATCAGAGGGAAATCGAGAGTTGTAATTGAGACGGTAATCCTGAAGATAACCTCACGAATTTCCAGTTTGAAGGAGTGGGCTGCTGAGACTGCAAAACACGCTGGAGAGTTTAAAGGTTCTTTGGCCCCAAAGGCTGGAGAGTTTCAAGGTGCTGTTGTCTCCAAGGCAAGCGATTCACTGCAAGGTTTGCAGCGAAGTGCTGCTGGTTTGAGTTTGTCTGTCAAAGAAGGTGCAAAGAGGATCATTGAAGATTGTCGGGAAGGAGTAGAGAAGATCTCCCAGAAGTTCAAGGCATAAAATTTCCCTCTTTCCTTTGAAGTCCGTAGTCACTTGTCATTAAATATGCTAAAAATGAAACTGTAAACTTTATTTTTTTCCCGCTTCACCGGATAGGATTATGCGAAGTTGCCTAGTTAGACAAAATGGTCTGCCACTGAAGAGTGAATTTGTACTCTGGTGAGTGGTTGTAGAATGAATTTTGTTCTCTTCAACAGGGTGAATAAACATTATGCGACTCTCCTTTGTAATTTTCAGGATTGAGTTCGCATTGCGAATAATAGATTGCCAGTTTCAGTGATTGTACGAACCTGCTTACAATTACCTATTGGTTGTTAATATTAAAAAGTGATTTGAGGTGCTTACTGGCTTGTGCGCGCTTTTGTAAAGTATACACATTTACATTATAAAAAATTCTTATATAGACCTAATGTACAAGATGAACTGCAACATCTTCACTACATTAACCCAGAATTATTGGAGGCTCTAGCGGATAAGTAGTATAGGCAGTTCTCTTCCCTCTTCGTTGGTCCTAGTAGTAAGCGATCCGCCAAAAAGCAACCAAAAGATTCCTTGGGTTGCAATCTTAGCTTCTCCGGCATCAGACTGAGCAGATTCAAGCTTCTATCGGATGGTCTGATATGTATGAGAAAATACAGTTTTTATGGATTCATGAGCAGATTCAGTAATAATGACGAACAAAATTGAGAAATTCGGAGTTAAACAATCTCAAAGTTCATACTGGACTCCATACCTAAGCAATAATGTCAATAACAATGATCTTTTCCATCACAAATTTGTATCATACCAACATGCCAGGGTGGCTGCGCAGATAATTTCCACCCTTCAAATGTCAGGTAGATATGGCATGCATTCAAAAACCACATTGGATTGAGAAACACCAGGTCACAGTGAGTAATCGCAAAGACCAAATTTTACTACTGATCAATCTTAAACAATTTTGCTCCCATTGAAAGCCAACTAAAAGGGATGCACTAATTAACTACTAATTGCGTAACTAAAACCACATATCAAATAAACTTAAAATTGGTTTTTCTAGTCACTTTTGTATTAAAAATGTATCTAAAAAATTACTATGAAGAAGGCACCACATTTCTCATCCTTCACTTGGAAAACATTAAAATGTACACTTTCAACTTCTAGATTCAAAATATCCAAAAGATTGAAAACAAAGTCCATTGAGACACAATAAGAGAACAATGCAAAACTGAAGAATGTTACTTTTTCTTCTCTGCAACTCCAGCAGACCTGCAAAAACAGCCCCAGAGATATGTGATTCAGTCCTCATTATGTATCAACAACTAACAATGAGATTTCAATAAGTTCAAAATCATACATGGAGATGGAGGAGGTCACTTGCAACAACAAAATACAAGCATGTATGTTTATTCAATCGACACATATCATCAACAATTCGTAAATAAACACCTTCAAGTGAAACACTCATCCAGAAATTTTCAGATGTGAACAAAGTGGAGGACCCTTGTAGACTAGTTTGAATACAGTAAGTGATGCAGACAAAACTTGTTTTAAGTCCTTTGACAGAGAATAGAAAAGCTACTAAAACTCTCTATAGTTGACTAAAAGCATACTACATTTGATAGAAAACTAGTAGACCTCTTTCATATTTAGAAGAGTCTATTCTATCTCAATGCCTTCCTGGATAGTGTCCGATATCATGATAGATAGCCACTACCTTTTGAGGACTTGGGATTAAAGAGAAAGGGAGGATAGATGGAAAGACGTTTAAAGAGGAAAGGTAATTATGTACATTTGTAATATTCTATTTGGCAGGAAAGATCAACGGTGCCTGACACCTACCAGGCATAACACCAGGCACAGGGCCAGGCATCCTAGAATTTCTGATTTGGCAGATTTGTAGTAAAAAAATGTGTGTATGTGTGTGTGCGCTCGCTATTTTTAGCATTTCTCTAAGTGAGAAATTACAAATGCAGAGGGAGATACATTTTTTTTAGTACAAATCTGCCAAATAGCACACAACCAGATTAGCGAAAAACTGAAAAATAACACACACACAATTTACGTGATTCATCTAACTTGGGTTATATTCACGGGCTGTTGCGGATCTTTACTAAAGGAAGAAAAATTTCAAGGGTTTACAACACATTTAATCACAACCCATAACCCAATTACACCCAAGAAAATTACTCACAATTTCTCTCTCTCAAAAGCTCACTCTGAGGAGAAAGAATGGAATGAGATTTGTGAGTTTTCGGATGGATTAAAAATGAAGAACAAAGGCCCCTATTTATAGGACTCCTCCCACGGTTGCTTTCACTAATTTCTCAACAATTTCAGCCTAAGGCACTGAAATAAATTTACCAATTGACTTTTGTAACATTTGATTTCTACCAAATGAAGAGACAAGGGAGTCACTATTTGTCAAGTCGGTGGCCCCTTTAATTGACTTTCTCTTCATTTCAACAATCTCCCACTTGAAGACTGATTTCAATACTTCACACCTCGATCAATACAACGGCTCTTTTCCGGTCTTTGTCACTCGAGCAGGCCAACTGAAGCTGAACACAACTTCAGTTTGTTAGCAGTCACTGTCTTTGTCAGCATGTCCGTCGGATTTTTACTTCCACTAATCTTCTCAACTTTCAAAACCCCATCTTCCAGAAGTGACCGGATAAAGTGATAATGCACCTGTATGTGCTTCGTTCTGGAATGAAAAGGTGGATTCTTTGCTAAATGAATAGCACTTTGACTGTCGTAAACTCGCAGTACATGATATTATCTTCTTGCCCAATTCCTCCAAGAAATTTTGTAGCCAAACCATTTCCTTGCCGACTCCTGTAAAAGTGACATATTCTGCTTCGGTTGTAGAGAAAGCAACAATCTTCTAAACCCAACTCACTATTGTACCTCCTAGCCCTGTAGTGCTCCTTCCGATGTCGACATTTTCGGCTAAGTCACCATCTGCATAGCCTGTTAGTGTCGTATCTCCACCTTTGAAGCAAAGTGCCTTGTCTGTGGTACCACGCAAATATCTAAGGATCCATTTGACTGCTTCCCAGTGTACCTTGCCTGGATTGTTCATGTACCTGCTGACAGCTCTCACTACTTGAGCAATATCGGTCTGGTACAAACCATGGCGTACATCAGACTTCCAATTGCTTAGGCATACGACACCTTTGCCATGTGTGCATGTTCTTCTTCCGTTTGCGGTGACTGTTCTTTAGAGAGTCTGAAATGAACACCTAAAGGTGCACTTACTGGTTTAGCATCTTGCAAGTTGAACCCAAAGAGTACCTTTTTGATGTACTATGCCTGTGATAGCACCAAAGTCCCTGACTTCATGTTTCTTGTGATCCTCATTCCAAGAATATGCTTTGCAGTGCCCAGATCTTTCATTGCAAACTGCTTCGACAATTCCTACTTCAAGTTGATAATCTCTTTCATGTATGAACCAGCAACGAGCATGTCATCTACGTACAATAATAGAATAATGAAGCTATTGTCGAACTTCTTGATGTAGAAACAAATGATCTGTTTGGCATCTAGTGAAACCCCTGCTGCCCATGAAGTTATCAAACTTCTTGTACCACTACCTAGGAGCTTGTTTCAAGCCATACAAGCTCTTTTGCAACTTGCATACTAGGTTTTTCTTGTCTGCCTTTATGAAGTCTTCTGGTTGCTTCATATAAATCTATTCCTCCAGATCACCATGAAGGAAAGTTGTCTTTACATCTAACTACTCAAGATGTAAATTCTCCGCAACTACAATATTCAACACTAGTTTGATTGTAGTCAGTTTCACGACAGGGGAGAAAATTTCAATATAATCAACACCTTCTTTTTGCTGAAAACCTTTGACAACCAATCTTGTTTTCATCGTGTTCTTTTTTTATCCTGAAAAACCACTTGTTATGAAGAGCTTTCTTGCCCTGGCAGTTCAGCTAATTCCCACGTCTGATTTGATATGAGTGAGTCTGTCTCATCTTTCATGGCAGACTCCCACTTGACTGAATCCTCCACTTGCATTGGTTTATCATAACACTCTAGTTCTCCACCGTTAGTCAGCAACATATAGTGCAAAGAAGGCGAGTAGCATTGGGTTGGTTTAGGAATTATGGAGGAGTGTCTTAGTTCTGGCGTGCCTGGTTCTTCTTGAACTGCTTTAGGACTAATCTGAACATCTTTTTCATAAATCTCCTCGAACTCAGCAAACTCCTTTGTTTCAACATTGGAGCTGCTTGATTTTGTGGTTGGATTGTCTTTGTACATCACATTCTCATTGAATATGACATCTTCTGATGATTTTCCGATTTTTATAATCCCAAAATTGGTACCCAAATTCATTACCACCATATTCAACAAAGACACATCTCTTAGACTTCGGGTCCAATTTACTTCTTTCAGCAGAATCAATATGCACATAAGAGAGACAACCAAACACTTTCAAGTGTGAAGGGCTTATCGCTTTCTCGCTCCAAACTTCCTCTGGTATTCCACCATCCAAAGGAACTGATGGCCCACAGTTGATTAGGCAGGCTACGGTGTTGACGATTTCAGCCCATAACATCTAGGGTAAGCCGACATGTATCCTTATACTTCTGGCACGTTCATTCAGAGTTCTATTCATGCGTTCTACTACGCCATTCTGTTGTGGTGTCATGGGAACAATTTTCTCCATTTTGATTTCGTTGTTTGCGCAAAATTCTCTGAATCTACTATCTTTGTGTTCTCCTCCATTGTCAGACCTCAACCGTTTGTCTTTCAAACCAGTTTCATTTTCCACCATGCTTTTCCATTTTTTGAAGATGTCAAAGACTTATGATTCCTTCTTTAGAAAATAAACCCACACCTTCCTTGTAGAGTCATCGATGAAGGTGACATAATACAGAGAGCCTGCAAGAGATGGAACTGGAGATGGTCCCCATACTTCGGTATTAACTAATTCTAACTTCTCCGCCTTAGGTGTCTTGCCAGTTTTTATAAAGTTGATCTTCAGTTTTCCAAAGATACAATCCTCACATAAGCCGACATCTACATTTTTCAGATTTGGTAGTTTCCCCTTTGAAATAAGTATCTTCATCCCTTTCTTGTTCGTATGACCAAGCCTTTGGTTCCATAGGTTTGATTTTCCATCATTGTCGGCTACTGCAATGATATTTTCTAAGTTTGAGGTCATATAGAGAGTACATGTCTTCTTACTACGAGCAATGACGAGTGCTTCTTTTGTAATCTTCCATTCACTGTCTGAAAAAATTGTATTGTAACCTTTTCCATCAAGCCGTCCCAGCGAGATCAAATTCCTTGTAAGACCGGGAATATGTCTTACTCCTTTCAGCTTCCACAGTCCGATTCGATAACTTTATTCAGATGTCTCCCTTTCCTACAATCTTCAAGGTTTCATCATCGGCCAGATTAACCTTCCCGAAATCACCATGACATAGTTTTCTATGATTTCTTGGTATGCGGTGGAATGGAAAGATGCCCCTGAATCCAAGATCCATGATTCAATTGGACCGTTGACGCTTAGAATCATAGCATCACCTGCTACCTTGGTCACGTTGGCAGATTCATGTGCGCCGATATCTTTCTTTGGTGCTCAACAATCCTTTTTGAAGTGACCCTTCTTGCTGCAATTGTAGCAGTTAAAATCTTTTTTTCCCGATCTGGATTTGCTTTGTCTGGATTTCGATCAGCTGCGATTTGAGTTTCTTTCTGAAGTTCTCCCTCTAGACTTTGTGTGCAAGGCTGAAGAGGTTGATGCTTCACCTGATTCTCTCCGCCGAATTTCTTCACACAATACCAGATCCCTAACATTGTCGAATTTCAATTTTTTGCTTCCCGATGAACTATTGACTGTTGTAACAGTAGCATTCCAACTGTCTGGTAGAGATGATAAGAGAATCAAAGCTCGAACTCAATTTCCACTGAATTCAACTGGGTTGTGATTGTGTTGAGTTCATTCAGATGTTGAGCCACCGATGCACCTTCCGCCATCCGCAAATTGAATAACAACCTCATCAGGTGAACTTTGTTAGAGGCCGACAACTTTTCATACATGCTGGAAAGAGCCGCCATAAGACCAGCCGTGGTATTTTCCTTTGCTATGTTGAAAACAACATTGTGAGATAACGTCAATCGGATAACTCCAAGGGCCTGTCTATCTAGAAGAGCCCATTCTTCATCCTTCATATCCTTCGGCTTCATTCCAAAGAGAGGTTGATATAGATTTTTCTGGTACAAATAATCTTCAATCTACATCTTCTAGAAGCCAAAGTCCGCACCATCGAACTTTTCAATTTTCACATTTCCTTCGTCTGCGGCCATCGCTTCTACTCGAATCTGGTGTTCTTTAGATCGTTTCCGACTTTTCTTGCGAACCTCCGTGTATTATAACACCTTCGTTGACAGGTCGGTATCGCCGACGAAACTTACTATTCACAAAATTTATTATTCACATGAATAGTACCCCGTACAAAAAACTGCTGGAATTCACAACCAGGGCTCTGATACCAGTTGTTAGGGGAATCTAAGAATTTCCCAATAAACTAGATTAACGAGAATGCTGAAAAAAAAAATTTAAAAATAGCACACGCACAATTTACGTGGTTCGCCCAACTTGGGTTACAGCCACGGGCTGCTGCAGATATTTACTAAAGGAAGAAATTTTTTAAGGGTTTACAACACATTTATTCACAACCCATAACCCAATTACACCTAAGAAAATTACTCATAACCTATCTCTCTCTAAAAAACTTCTTTAAGCTTTACTCACTCTAAGGAGAATGAATGGAATGAGATTTGTAAGTTTTTGAATGGATTCAAAAATGAAGAACAAAATGCCCCTATTTATAGGCCTCTCCTCATGCGGTTGCTTTCCCTAATTTCTCAACAATTTCAGACGACACTTTCGGTTCCATCGAAAGGCACTGAAATAAATTTACCAATTGACTTCTGTAACATTTGATTTCTACCATTTGATTTTAAGTGTTGCATTTTATATAACAAAGCGAAAATTCTAGGGAGCGAGGGATGGGTGTAACTCCCTAGAAGGCCTCTCATAACAAAGGGTAGCACACAATATACAGAAGGCTTTCACCTTTGTATGTTAATTGTAACACAGTTTATAGGTGTAAAAAATATATTAGAAAAATGGTGTACCCTTTTTTCATTTGAAGTGTATCAGGACATATAACACCTTGTGCTTGAAAGGGTTTTACTTTAGTATATAAAGTGTATCACCCTACAGTCGTTGAAAAAAGGCTAAAAATTGGTGATACCCTTTTTCATTCTAAATGCATTAAGAAGGGTATCACATTGTAATTGAAAGGGTTTTACCGAACACTCAAAAGTGTATCACCATAATAAATAAATAAATAAAAGGCATCAATTTTTTACACCACCATTTTGCTGACGGACACCACTACCTCCCTACTTTGTTAAGCAGATCACCATCTATTGGAGGACACCACCAATATAAATAAAAAAAACCATCACCACCTATTTGCTATCCCTATCTTCTCCTATTTCAAGGAACAACCAGTACCACTGCACTGCCTCGCCCCGACACCACCGCACTGCCGCCTCTTTTCTCCTTTCTTATTCTTATTCTTATTCTTATTCTTCTTCTCATCTCTTCCATGTTCTCTATATTCCCGTGCCTCATCCTCCTCCTTCTCCTTCTTCTTCTTCTTCTTCTTCTTCTTCTTCTTCTTCTTCTTCTTCTTCTGTTTTGACCAACCTAGCTTGGATACAGTAATCTCGCTCTGAAATTAAATATGAAACATGAGAAGGGTCAGGTGTGCTCTAATCCAAAACTCTTAAGATCATCTCCAATGAAGAGCTCAACCCCAAGCTAATCAAAAGTATACTTTAGGGGTAAAATAACTAGTTTTATACTATTTGTTGTTGAAAATAAGGTCATTTAAGCTAGACACGCATAACTCTTTCAATTGACTTGCCCCACCCATACTTTTCCTGGCAACGGTATGGGTCGAACGCTCAAACATATTGAGCTTTGGGCTTGCCATTGGAGCATGAAAAGTAGGGCTGAACAAAAAATCGATCAAACCGACCAAACCAATCTAAACCGAACCGATTGGTTCGGTTTAAATTCGGTTCGGATCGGTTTCGGTTTTAAAAAATTCAAAACCGAAGTGGTCGGTTAGGTTTTTGATTTCTATGTGGATTTAACCGACCAAACCGAATATATATAATAAAAAATATATATTTTATATATAAATAATACAATATGTTTAAAATAGTCGGTTGGTTCGGTTTTATTTCGATTTTGGTTCGATTTTAGTCGGTTCGGTTATGGTTTGCATAAATTAGAATCGGTTCGGTTTCGGATCGGTTTTGTTAATGATCGGTTCGGTTTCGATTTGAAAATTTTAAAACCGACCTAAGTCGGTTCGGTTCACGATTTAGGTGAAAAACAGAACTGTCGGTTCGATTTTCAGCCCTAATGAAAAGTCACTCTCAAAGCTCAAAAAAGGGAGTTGCTAAGTGTATCGGCCCGTTTGCTCAATTCCCCCAACTTTATTTTTTAAATTTAGCTTTTAAAAATTGCTTAGTATACCCTAAAGTCCTAAAATAGTTTTATTTTAGGGAGTTTTAAATTTAGGGTATCACTTAGGGAGTTGCTCAATTCCCCCAACTTTTAAAAATTGCTTAGTATACCCTATCACTTTGCCAAGTGTAAGATGATTCTTATTATAAATTTTTTGATGTAGAGTTATTGAGTTTGAATGCATTTTTTTAATAGTTGCAACCACTTACATTTCTTTCATTTTATTTATTAACGCTCCTTAAACGAGAAAATTTCATCACCAAAAGGTCTTATTGATTAGAAAAAATTATAAGTTCATATTAAAGTTGAAAATTTTCAAAATACCAATACAACATAGAATTGGTAAAATCAAACCAAATAGCGAGACACATGTACAAATTCTCCTCCAATATTTGCCCATATTTGACATTCCAGCTTGCCCATTTAAAATCGCGGCTTCAGTGTGCTTGCCCATTGAAAATTGCCCCTTCGGCCCAAACCCACTGAGTTTTGGGTTTGCCATTGGAGCACGACATCGAAGATCAAATCATTGTCATATCAGACATTTTGAGCTTCCCATTGACCATGACATTAGCGCATGGATTTTCTTTAGAGCACTCAGATCACTTTGGAAAATTGCCCAGAACACCCTGGAATGCCCGCCAAATTTACTGTAGTGCCCTCCCAAAATCCAAACCAGTGATGTGCAGAACTTCTAGAATCGAAGCTAGTAGATGCGAATATGAACTATGCGTGGGTTTGACTTGCAGGTTATCTTCACTTCTTCTCTTCTCCCCCCACACTCTCATCAAATCTGTATCTCAATCAAACACACCCCTTGGTGAAAAATCACCCAAATTCCAGCTGGGAGTCTTAAAGTTTGCATCTTTTCAATCCCCACACTTGAATCAATCTGGTAATCGATCGAACTTGCCCATCTTCTTTTTCTATATATTGTTGTACGAACAGAAGTGTCATTCATTGATATTGGTCTTCTTCAGGTGAGTCTTTCTTGTTGTTTGTCAGTCAAAAAAATCTAATTTTGTTGCTCTATTCATTAAAAAAACCCATAATTTTGATACCCTTTGTTCCTCCTGCAGAATTTGAGTGTAGATGTTTTGATTTCTTGCTATCTTTGTAGGAACCCAGTTTTTAGTTTTTCAATTTGAATTAGTTTTCTTCAGTTATTGGAGAGATACCAATTGCATTTGTCTTTTCTTTGGTGTTCAGTAGAAGGTTCTTTATATTCATCTTGTCAAACTGTAGATGTATCTGGTTGGTTACCTACATTGTTTGTTCTGTTGATCAGTTCTACACATTCTTTACTTGTCCTCTCTAATTCTTTGAAACCCATTTGCATTGTTCCATCAAACTGCAAAACGTACATCTTTGATTTCAAAATTTTCACTTATATTTTGGGTAATGTTGATGTGAGGACTTCCAAAACTCATGGGTCTTGGTATTGGAAACCTTTTCTTTAGTGTCTGTTGATAGTCTTGATGCATAGGCCTAAATGTCAATAATATGTGGCCTTCCCATTCTTGAGTGTGTTTATTGCCTGGCTTGTGCCCGTTGGGCATGGAAGCGATGTCTCCATAACGCAGGACATGACAGTGAGAATTGGGGAATAGCTACTGTTGAAGAATTTGAACCAGTTCCTCGTCTCTGCCGACTTATCCTAGCTGCATATGAAGACGATCTCCATAACCCAATTTGGGCTCCACCCGGGGGTTATGGAGTCAACCCTGACTGGATGATTCTGAAAAAGGACTATGAACATACTCAGGGGCGGGTGCCTCCCTATGTCATCTACATCGATCATGACAATGCCGATATAGTATTGGCTATTAGAGGCCTTAATATGGCTAGGGAAAGTGATTATGCTGTTTTGCTTGATAACAAGTTGGGACAGAGGAAATTTGATGGCGGGTATGTTCACAACGGGCTGCTGAAGGCAGCTGGATGGGTTCTTGATGCAGAGTGTGATGTTTTGAAGGAATTAGTAGAGAAGTATCCGAACTATACTTTAACATTCATTGGTCACTCTCTAGGATCAGGGGTGGCAGCATTGTTAACATTGGTGGCGGTGCTAAATCGAGACAGACTGGGCAACATTGATAGGAAAAGAATCAGGTGCTATGCACTTGCTCCCGCAAGGTGCATGTCACTTAATTTGGCTGTCAGATATGCGGATGTCATTAATTCGGTTGTGCTCCAGGCAAGTCTACTTTTTACTCATAAAGATTGAACTGCAGTTTAGGCTTATGTTTGTTGAGCTCACAACACATCCTTCTTTAATCTACTATGCAAAGTAAATGCCTATTGCCCCTTAGAGTGGAAAAAATGAGAACAACATTTGGATGGTCAAGAGTACAAGGGATAATGGTGACTACACCTATGTACTTCCTTTTGCAGCGAGCCAGCGACTTTCTCAGTCACTCTGGTCAGTTCTAATATATTTCCTGCTGGTGTTTGATTGATAAAAAAACAAACAAACAGGTCTTTGATGAGAAGCACCATTAGTTGTCATATTGACAGTTGGTGTCAGAGACTGAGACACCCCATCCTGTATATTGTGATAAATATTTTTGGTTCATTTGGTTGATAAGTGTGCTAGAGCTTTTGAGATCCTGTATATATGTTTTCAAAATGTAGTTGTAACTTCTAAATAAGCTTGGGTGGTTATAGAGTACTTCTTAATCTTCCATAGTTTAAGTGTCGAATTGGTGAGTCCTGTACTTTCATTTGTTTTCAAGGCTTCATAAAGGAGTTGAACTTCTCCAGGGACATTCCGAGTTTCATTGTCAAGTCCATTTTGAGGTTCCTTTTTGTGGTTCATTCGAAGATTAATACAATAGTGTTTATGACTGAGCTGTCTGAGTTTCTACATGACAATCATCATCATATTTTCGGGGTCGGCTACATAGATTTTGGTTCTCCAAGCAATGCGGTCTTCCTACATATCTTCGCCTAATCCAAGCTCAAGGAATGGATTTTGGTTCTCCAAGCAATGCAGTCTTCCCACATATCCTCGCCTAATCCAAGCTCTAGAAATGGATTTTGGATTTTGGTTCTCCAAGCTCAAGGAATGGATTTTGGTTCTCCAAGCAATGTGGTCTTCCCACTCTCAATTCCCTTGAGAGTGGAGAGAGAATTTAAGGTCGAAAGAATTATTGAAACAAATTTTTAGGGGGGATTGAAACTCGGAAAGGTTCCTTTCTGTGGTTCAACCACAACTGCTTCCCGCTCTACTCTTTTTTCATTGTTTTCCCAAGGAATTTCTCTCTAAAACCAAAGACAGCCTTTTCATTCTCATCCCTTGGAATTTGTTAGGGGCTTCATTAAAAATCTACTTCAGCCATGTTGTGACTGTGATGATCTTTAGTTCTTTCATCCAGTTTTAACTCGAAAATTTTTCGAATGTTCTGCTGTGATTACATAAGTTGTTTACCTAGGAGGAGACCGTGATAATTATATGTGGTGTACAAAGGACGGAATGCTTGAGGGAAAAGGATTAATGCCTTTTGGTTTTGAGTACTCAAATGAAGCTTAAGTAAGCCATAAGATGATTAGAAGCATGTTCATCTTATCTGTAAGCAAAATAGAAGCAACAAACTACAGTACTTTTGGAGCTCCCTTAAAAGATTGATCCCAGCACATAGCCATCAAGCTGATGCATGAAGTAGGCGTTAAAGCTAGATTTCTGATAAAAAAATTATGTAGAGATTTGGGAAGTCCCAAGTCCTCACACAAAAGACTTTCTTGGAAACAGATTTGATCAATTTTGCTCTTCTTTATTTGAATTGCAATTTCTGTTATGATAACCTTTATTAGTATATGTTCTGTTTATAGTGGTAAGGATATGCTAATAAATATTTCTTACACTGAACCAGGATGATTTTTTACCTCGGACAGCCACCCCCTTAGAAGACATATTCAAGTCGCTTTTCTGGTAAGATTTGACTGTATCCCCCCTTTAAACTAGATGTTTCCTTTCATGAAGCCCAGAGCTATCAATATAATTAGTTGGTGACGATAAAGTTACATAAGCCGGTTCTTACAATCATGTATTTTTTGTTCATATTTCCTTCAACCAAAATATAACATTTTGATGCTACTGATTTGATAGATTATGTAACAAGGACACTTTAATTTAAAAAAAATCCTATGACACCATACCATGTTGGACACCATCTTGAGCAATATTGACCTACAAGTAAAACGCTAAAAACAAATAATGTTGTAACGCATATGTCCCGTGTTAGTGGGCTTTTTAGTGTATGTGTCTGACACTTAGTCACATAATCCAACTGACAAGCCCGCCGCTCCCGCTCCCAAACTGCGATTGACGGATTGGAGGTGGATCCGCCTGTAATTCGTGTATTTGAAAATACAAACCGCTTTCCCTAAGGCCACAAAGTGCTTTGCTGCAATGGTGTGTTTACTTTGGCATATGGCCAATCCGTGAGTTTGAATCTAGGCGTGACAACCTTTTCTTTTGTTGTTTTAATTATTTGTTAATACAAAATCACACTCCTTAAGGCCACAAAGCGCTTTGCTGCAACGGTGAGTTTGCTTGGCATATGGCCAATCCTTGGCGTGACACCCTATTCTTTTATTGTTTTTATTATTTGTTTATTAATGTATTGCTATTATTTTGTGTGTTACTTGCGAGACAAATCACTGTTATTGTTTATTTTGTTTATATGTTGGTTTTAATTTGATACAAAAATCTAAAAATACTTGTTTTTTAACAAAACTAATTTTTTTAATAATGATATATTGCATCAGAATAAATAGTCACTAAAGGCAGCTATTAAATTAATTATCTGTTATAATAATTCTAAATGTCATTGAATAGATTAAATTCCTATGTACGTATAAATATTTTTTTAAAATTGATATTTATGCATGCTCTGAACATTAACAATTTTTTAATTAAAAGCTCTGACGTTCCCGCTCCCGTGACTAAGGTCGGACACCTTCTATACCTGTTTGACACCAGACACACGTATTGGTGTCGTTTTTTTTGGAAAGCAATGTATTGGTGCCATTGCCCCATCGTTGTTACATAAAATGTTATTACATTAGACTTGTGGAAGCTTGTTGAACATAGCAGTAATTAGAGAGTGCAGCATGCCTTAAAAAGTTCATCGTGGATATATTATGCTTAATTTCATTGTTATTATGTTTCCTTGTTTATGTAAAGTGGATCTTCACTTTCAGAGTGTGGGAGTTTACTAAAAGAAAAACTTGTCTTCTATTTTGAACAGTTTGCCATGCTTACTATGCCTAAGGTGCATGAAAGACACATGCATACCACAGGAGAAGATGCTCAAGGATCCAAGGCGGTTGTATGCACCTGGTCGCCTTTATCACATTGTTGAGAGAAAGCCCTTCAAGTAAGTACTTATATATATATATACACACACTTTAAGGTCCAATGTTATTAAAAGGATATGAAATCCAAGAATACCATTGTTAGATTTATGGAGTTTTTAAGGCTGATGAAATTTCCTTCCCTATTAATTAGGAATGACTTGAAGTTTGTACCCCACGGTGACGTTTGGACGAAATGTGATACCAAAATGTCCAACTAAGACCGAAAGGTCCATTTCCTTACAAAGCTTTGTTGCTGAAAATTGCAGTACTTATAAGCTAGATCTAGCACATATATCCCACTCCCCATAAATTGCAGAAGTATTAAGAAATGTGAAAATGTATCTCTAGGCATATAGCACAATGCCAAAGGGCTTACATGTTTGATGAAATTGTCACCTTCAGTGCTTGAGAGTTTTTGTGAATGTAATGACATCGACATGGTTACATGCAGATTTTGCAAGTATTAAATGTTGGGGAGTGTCATAACAATATATCTTTAGTTCATGAAATTTAGTTTTCAGAGAGATGTTCAATGTTGATGATGGAGTTTGTAGATCAATGAAATGATTGGACCAATGCCCATTTGTGCCATGCCCATCTCATAGAGCAACATTGCAAATAATACCAACTCTGGTAAGTTGTGCCCTGGATCTGGTTCATTGATATTATATCCGCTACTTATCAGGTTGGTAACATGCTAAGTGTCCATCTGACATAGATCGGACTTAAAAGTCAAATGGGTTCTAGAATGTTGCTAAACTCTACATTGATCACTCTAAACCCAAAGGTGAAGTGAGTCAATGCTATCAGGGGATTCTGTCCAATCGATAGTCTTGTATCTAGGGTGACTAAAATCATATTTGAAAGTGCCCACGGAGCGAGTCAAAAGCACCCTCCTCAGTTAGTCTCTCCATTCCGAGCAGCTGTGATAGAAGGTAGTCTGTTAGTTGATTGATCCATGATCGTTAATCTTATTTTTATTATAGTTATCAATTATTATTGTTGTATTACTTTTATAATAATAATAATAATAATAATAATAATAATTATTATTATTATTATTATTATTATTATTGTTGTTGTTGTTTTTATTCCAAGCAAAATGAGAGTGCCTTTATTGAGACAAAGAAACATAATTTAAAGTGGACGACATTGGAGAACATCATTGCTTCAAAACTATAAAATTTGACACACACACACACATAAAAAAAATCCCTTATAAATAGACTTCGCTAACAAAGTAAACAATGCCCATGTAAATGGATTAACGATTCAAAAATGAAGTTGGGAAAGTTAAAGGTTGGTGTGTAAATTAGATTTCTCGAAGACCTTCAACTCCATCAGGTGTAATTTAATTATTGAGTATATGCTTAAACGATTTGGGTTTTGCGGGAAATTGGTCTGTTTGGATCTTGACACTATTAAGAACTGCCAAGTGTCACGGCCTTTCTTTTCTCAGGTACTTTCCGTGCGGCACTAGCAAACTTTGTCCGGACTTATCAAAGAAAGCTAGTCAGCCTTGCCCACGAAAGACTTACTCAGACTATGGAAAGCTAAACAAGCTAAGAATACACAAGAGAGCTTAAGAGAACTAGAACTTGTATTTGCTTGAATTCTCTGAGGTGATTACAACAAATGAGGCCTTAGCCTATTTATACAACTCCACCTCCTCAATGGACGGTGGTGATCAATTTGATCTAACGGTCTACAATGATATTCTACACACTTCCATAAAAATATCTAAGGACTGGAATCTTATGGAACTCTATGGAATTTTATGGAAGGTTCTAGAAAACTCTCTAGAACAATGTGTAATACTCTACATTATTTACACATGCTAACCTCACTTGGCTAGGCAAGAAAATAGTTGTGACATTCCCCCCCACCTAATCAGGCGACGTCCTCATTGCCTTCAAATCCTTGTACGCTTGGATTTGCTCATTGAATTGCCACAAATGTTGGATTGGCTCCTAGCTAGCTTCACTTTCTGGCAATCCCTTCCACTTGACGAGTAGCTCATGTGTGGGACTGTGGGAGGTTGATTGGAATGGCGCACCACACGATCTGACAAGATAGTTTCTACTTCCTTGTCATGTTGGATCTTCATGCCCATTGGTGCTCTTTGTGAAACTCCTCTACTTGGATCATCCTGATCTTCCTTATACGGTTTCAATAAACTCACATGAAAGACTAGATGAAACTTGATCCTTGGTGGTAACTCGACCTTGTATACTTGCTTTCCACTTTCTTGACTATGGGGAAAGAACCCTCATATCTCCTGATAAGGCCACGATGCAATCCCGAAAGTCTGACATGAACATGCATCTTGACAAGCACAAGGTCTCCAACCTGGAACTCTCGAGGTCGTCTCTTCTTGTCGGCCCACTTCTTCATCCTCTTGGATGCCTTTTCCAGGTAAGCTCAAGCCTCATCAGCTTGATCATTCCATCATTTGGCAAACTTATAGGCTGATGGACTCACTCCAGTGTAGCCAGTGGCAATAGAACTCGGGGTCATAGGTTGTTGTCCCATGACAATCTCAAATGGGCTACGACCCGTCGTTTCACTCTTCTGCAAGTTGAAAGAGAATTGGGCAACATCCAACAACTTAGCCCAATCTCGCTAGTTGACACTCACATAGTGCCTAAGATATAACTCCAGCAAGGCATTCATCCTTTTCGTTTGACCATTTGTTTGAGGATGAAAGCTAATAGAAAAATTAAGGTCGGTACCCAACAACTTGAACAACTCAGTCCAAAATTTCCCCGTGAACCGAGTATCCCGATCACTGATAATAGATTTGGGCACACCCCAATACTTCACCACATGTTTGAGAAATAAATGTGCGGTTGTGTACTCCTTGGGTGTGGGAATGAAGGTGGCATACTTCAAAAATCTGTCCACGACCACAAGTATCCAATTGCAGCCTTCTGATGCGGGCAAACCAACTATAAAATCCAAGGAAACACTCTCCCAAGGTCTCTCTGGGATGGGGAGAGGTTCAAGTAAGCCAGCAGGTGACTGTTGCTCCACCTTGTCTTGTTGGCATACAATACAAGTTTTCACATATGCTTCGATATCATCCCTCATATGTGGCCAATAATAGGAATCTTCCACAAGAGCAAGAGTCCGATGTATACCTGGATGTCCCGTCCACTTGCTATCATGACATTTTTTCAAGACTTCTTTCCTTAGGTTGTCATAAGGTGGAACATAGATTCGCCTTCCCTTAGAGTATATCAAGCCAATCTCCACCCAAAACCGTCTTGTCTTCCCATCTTTGACGATAAATATGATGGTTTGAGCCGTGGAATCATGTGCCAATCCTTCCTTTATGTGTCCCTTCAAGTTGTTTTGAGGTTGACTTATGTCAGCAAGTTCTCTTTTTCTACTCAAAGCATCCGCAACAAGATTAGCCTTGTCGGGCTTGTACTCCAAAGTGTAATCGAACTCTACCAAGAAATCTTGCCATCTAGCTTGTTTTGGTGTGAGCTTCTTCTGTGTCTGGAAGTAGCTAGTGGCAACATTGTCGGTCTTGACCACAAATTTGCTCCCAAGCAAGTAATAACGCCATGTTCGCTCTTGCACTGTGTACCGCCTCTCAGTATCATTGAGCTTCCTACTTTCAAAGGCAATAGGATGTCCTTCTTGCATCAATACTCCACCAATAGCAAAATCGGAAGCATCCGTATGTACCTCAAAAGACATAGAATGGTTGGAAAGTGCCAACACCGGTTCTTCCACAATTGCCTTCTTCAATCCTTCGAAAGCTTGTTGGCATTTTAAACTCCAATCCCAACTTCGTCCCTTCTTGAGCAAGTCCGTCAATGGAGCTGCTATGAAAGAGTAGCATTTGATGAACATTCTAGAATAGTTCACCAAGCCAAGAAAAAATCTTATCTCGGTGACTTTGGTCGGTGGTTCCCATTCTTGGATGGCTTGTACCTTAGACTTGTCCATACGAAGCTTGCCTTTGCCAATGATATGACCCAAGAATGTCACCTCCTCTTGGGCAAATGCACACTTCTCCCTTTTGACATAGAGCTCGTTTTCCTTCAAAGTTTGGAACACTTGCCTCAAGTGATCCACATGTTCCTCCAATGTCTTACTATAGATTACAATGTCATCAAGGTACACAACTACGAACCGATCAAGGTAAGGATCTAGTACCTTATTCATTAGAGTGCAAAATGTGGCTGGCGCATTAGTTAAACTAAATGGCATGACTAAGAACTCGTAAGACCCGTACCTTGTAACACATGTCGTCTTTGGTTCATATCCTTCGGCTATGCGGACTTGATAATATCCCGAGCACAAGTCAAGCTTGGTAAAGTATCTTGCATCACCAAGTTGATCAAAGAGATCCGCAATAAGTGGAATCGGGTACTTGTTCTTGATAGTGACCTTGTTGAGTGCCCGATAGTCAATACAAAGCCGTAGGGATCCATCATGTTTCTTTTGAAATAAGACCGGCGCACCATATGGAGCTTTGGAGGGTCGGATATAACCAGCATCAAGTAAATTCTTCAACTGTCTTCTTAACTCCTCGAGCTCAGGAGGTGCCATACGATAAGGAGCAAATGCGGGTGGCTTTGCTCCAACTTCTAACTCAATAGCATGATCCATCTCTCTCCTTGGTGGAAGCTTCTTAGGCAACTCGGCAGACATAACATCCTTGTGCTCCTTGAGAATATCTTGGACGACCTTAGGTGCATTCACCCCTCCATTCATGGGACCTTCGTCTTCCTTGAGGGTAGCCAAGTAAGTAGGCTCATTCCTCTTTACTCCTTTAGAAAGTTGGAGAGCGGACATCATTCTCTCCTTATTTCCCGTACCACGGGCACAACACAAGGTTGTCCCTTCTCCATGATGCACATGGTGTTGGCATATGGGACCAGGAAAACTTTCACCATGTCCAAGAAATCTATACCCAAATAGAACTTAAGATCATCAATTGAAGCAATAGTTATGTCGACTTTACCTCGCCATTGTCCAAATCGAATATCGGTGCCACGAGCTATTCCTTCAATTGGGAGACTTTTAGCATTGACTCCCTTGATATATCCTTTCTCCTTAGTATTATGATAGGCCAATTTCTTCAGTAAGGTCTTTGGCCATGTAGACTGTGTCGGCTTCGGTATCCATCATGGCTTTCAAAGTCTTGTTCCCGATCTCGGTCTCCACGTGGTTGTTCATCGACCTTAGCTTGAATGGCACTTAGGGGATTCATTGAGGCGATCCTCCTTTCTTCTTTTGCTTCTCCCTCTATGACAAGCGCGACAAGTTTCCCCCGGTTGGGATACTCGAATGCCCGATGGGGTCCACTACATAAGAAGCAAGATATTCTTGGGCGATTCATCTCTTTTCTCATTCCCCTTGTCTTTGGAGTTCTTGTGTTTCTTGGAGAACTTCTCTTTGTCTCCCCTACCTTTGTCATCATTACTCGGTTTTTTTCCTTGTCCCTTGGACGAGTCATTTCTCTTGAACTCAATCAAGGATTCGGTCGCAGCTATAGCCGTTGCAAGGTCTTGCACACCTCGCCTATTCAACTCCAACTTGGCCCAACCCGTTAGGCCCATCAAGGAAGCTAAACAAAGTATCATTTTCTCCCATGTTAGGAATCTCCAAGAGCAACTCCGAGAACTCCTTCACATACTCCCTTATGTGGCCTTCCTTATGTTGAAGGCGGCGAAGCTTGGCCCTAGCTTCGTTTTCGGCATCCTCTGGGTAGAATTGTCTCTTGAGTTTATTCATGAATTCTTCCCAATTGTCGATGGTGCACAATCCCTTCTTGACATCATCGGACCTTTTGCGCCACCAAACTGTAGCAACATCATTTAAATATAAGGAGACACTACGTACCTTTGCTGCTTCATCCCTTATGCCAACCGCATCAAAGTAGTGCTTCATGTTCCACAAGAAGTTGTCGATCTCCCTTGCACTCCTTGCCCCACCATAGGCCTTAGGTTTGGGAGCTTCGACTCTGAGTGATTGTCCCTGGTGTAGCCCCACCATTGGTTACCGCAGCCATACACACATTGAGTTGAATTTCAAGCTTCTCAACTTTCCCTGTAAGCCTGCATCTCCTCATCTTTAGCAACAATTTGGGCTTCTAGGGACTCGATATTTTTGGACACCATGTCCACTACTGCGTTTAAGGCTCCTTGCATCTCTTCCTGGAACTCTTGGTCCTCCTCATTGGACGCTTGCCCCTCGATGCGTTGGTCCATGTCTTCGACTTTCTCCCTCAAGTCGGACATGGTGGCACACAACTTAGCCAACCTTTCATCCATCGCAGCGATCATGTCTTTCGACTTGTCCTTGCGGACTTTCCCACCTTTGTTGTTGTTGCCAATTGATGGGTTGTTGACCTCCGACGACATTCTCTTGTGTAGAATGATTTCACCAACCTTGCCAAACCGGGCTCTGAAACCAACTGTCATGGGCTTTCTTTTCTCAAGTACTTCCCGTGCGGCACTAGCAAACTTTGCCCCGACTTATCAAAGAAGGCTAGTCAGCCTTGCCCACGAAAGACTTACTTAGACTATGGAAAACTAAGCAAGCTAAGAACACACAAGAGAGCTTAAGAGAACTAGAACTTGTATTTGCTTGAATTCTCTGAGGTGATTACAACAAATGAGGCCTTAGCCTATTTATACAACTCCACCTCCTCAATGGACGGTGGTGATCAATTTGATCTAACGGTCAACAATGATCTTCTACACACTTTCTTAGAAATATCTAAGGACTATAATCCTATGGAACTCTATGGAATTTTATGGAAGGTTCTAGAGAACTCTCTAGAACAATGTGGAATACTCTACATTATTTACACATGCTAACCTCACTTGGCTAGGAAAGAAGATAGTTGTGACACTAAGGGGCTTCTTCTGTGCCTCACCAAGGGGATAAGCATCCCAAGGGATCTGCCAAGTGGATCCACTATCCTCCATGTTAATCTCCTTCATGGGAGATGCATTAACTAGAAGTCTAGAATGGTTATCAAAGCTAGTGAAGCAAGTTGCATCTTTGGATTCTGGATGGTTGAAGGTGGATTGCAGGTTTCAATTTCCTCATTTGAACAAAATAAGGTATATATGTTTTGTAGTATCATGGTTTGAGGCCATATCTGCAGGTAAGCATTGCAAAATTAACCTCTTACCCGGGTGGCAAGGCACCAAATATTCATGAGTTGGCTGCTATTTTGCATTGCAAAACAGGGATGTTGCCTTGCAAACGCTAGGGGCTTCCATTAGCTCACAACTTACAAGTATAATGATTGTGGGGCATGGGATCAAGTGAGGATTAGAAATTGCCTCACTGTGTGGATACTCAAAAGTGCAGAGTCACCCCCGTGAAAAGCACACTCTGTAGGATCCTAAATTTTTATGTCGACTACTATAGTCCTGGTGTCAAATTGCTAATGAAATTGAAGAAGCATTTTATGCTTCCCTCTACGTTGTCAAGAAAATGTCACATGACAAGATGGGATCTAGTGTGCATGCTAAAAGAATAGGAAGGGCTTGATATTAGAAAACTTAAACAGAATGCAATCAAATCTTGCTATTCAAAAGGTCGTGGAGATTTATTCCTAAAGATCGTGCCCTATGGAGACTCACTGCTATGGAAAAAGTATGGTCTAACCATCATGGATGACTCGAAACCGGTCTAGTGAGGGGCTATTATGAGCCTCAAACCAAAATTGCAGTTGCATAATATGAGGTCAGTAGTGGGAAAAAAGTAGAGTTGGGAGGATGTTTGGATTGCGGAAAAAGCCTATAGGATATACTTGTTTCAGAACATGACATATTCAATGTCACTGAGAAGAAGTCGGCTATTGTATCTGAATTCATAAGATTCGAGAATGGTGAGATGGCAGGACTCTTGGATCCAAGAAGAGGAATAAGGGGTTGGGAGCTTCAGAGATTACTGTCATTACTGCAATGCAAACAGTTGTAATTGGTAATGACAAGTGGCTCTTGGATAATGAGTCCAAGAAATTTTCAGTTAGCAGTTGTTATGATTTCCTGCATCTCAGGCCAACATGGCTAGCAATGTCACTGGATTTAGCTTTGCTAACCCAAATCATCTCTTAGTTATTGGCTAAAGGCCTTATTTATAAAAAGAAATACACTTGCAAAAAAAGCAAACTAATTTCTAATTCGAAAATAAAAAAACCCTACAAATAGAAATTCTGAAATCCTAATTCTAATTGAAAACAAAGCCCTAATTTTACTTGTGGTCCTAGCCACTTATTCAAGGACATAACAATTAACAAAAATTCCTAATATTACTATTATTCCATTGCTCAACGGCAGAGTTTCGGCAGTGGATAATCTAGTTAGAAGGGGACTGATGATTGTCAACAAATGTGTGTTATGTGAGATGCAAGAAGAGTCGACCAACCTCTGGAAAGCGATAATGCAAGAGTGCGGCGTCAGCTGTCCCACAGGTGGGTGTATTGGTACTTTGTATGAATGGTGGAGGAATAACCCTTCTTTGCTAAGGGGTAATGAATATGGGAGATATTATCATTAGTTAAAATCTAGAAAAAACATCACACAACTTCAAGGACAAAAATAAAGACTTGGAGCAGATTTGTAAAACCAATGGGGGATACTTCTTGGGGGAACTTTAAGGGCAATTAATGAGTTCAGGGGATGCTAAAAGCTTGAACCTTCAGCCTTGTTCTTGGGGTTCTAGGTTCACCCCTGAGGTGCTGAAGTGTTACTGGTTTTGTATGTTTCTTTTTTCTTTGTGAGATCATCATTCGTGTTCTTAAGTTTTTAATGAATGATATCCTTCGTCTTGCTGATAAGAAAAATGCCTTTTAAATTTGGAAGACATTCCATGTTTGCAGTAATTAGACCTTATTCTTTTTTCTTTTCTTTTTTTCTTTTTGTGTCTGAAATCATTGTTTTTATATCTTCAGTGAGGAATTGAGGATTATGATATTATTTCACATTATATAAAGAGAAAGATAGACTATGAAGTATTTTTAAAATGAGAACAATACTAACAAATATATCATCTTATATAAACTTTTGATCCAATATGCATTTAAAAAAGGCTATTTAGATGTTGATCCCTAGTTGTATAGCAAAATTAGTGTCAAGTCTCAAGATATCCGAAACTCGTCTTGGTCGCCAACCCGTTAGATCACTTTAGTTGACTTGCTCTTACTTGTTAAGTGATTATGTATCACGTGAATATATTGTAGATATAATTGCCCTTGTATGTGGCTTTGATGTGGACCTCGTGGGGTTCGCATGACTTCATTTAATGGTGGAGATCAACATTTGCCTTAAGCTCAACCAATGGCCGAGATGATTTTTTTTTGGCAAAAGCTGTTCAAGTATCATCTACTCAATTGAAGTGTTAATGGTGCCCAATGCTAACTCTTACCTCTTGACCAGATCTGCCATCTTTGAGAAGGATATCAAATTTGGAACTTCATAAATCCCCCTATGAAGAGTTCCAGAAGGCTTTCTCATCCCATTCTAGAACATATAAACCAGGAATATCTTGAACACCTAACGATGACAAAGGGTTCGGATTCAAGACCCGGTTTCGATTGGAGAAGAGAAGGTCACCCAGATTGGAAAGCCCATCTTGATTAAAGAAGAAAACGAAAACCCTAACTCGGTTGAAATAGATAAGGATGAAAAAGAAGAAGAGATTTGGAATCCCATTTTGGTTGATAACAAGTTGGGGTGACGAAAATCCGTAATGAGATCGAAGTGGGTGACTGACAAGGAGTTAACCTCAATGACAATAAGGTAGGATAAAGAACAAGAACAAGAACAAGAACAAGAAGAAGCAGAAGGTACCTCAGTTTCAAAAAAGGGCAGTTTAATCTGAAATATATCCATGTGTTGCATGTGCTTACTTACCAGGGACCAACACCCCACCCCCCAAAAAATAAAAATAAAATAATAATAATAATAATAATAATAATAATAATAATAATAATAATAATAATAATAATAATAATAAGTAAAATTATTGGAACCAATTTCTTTTGTTTGAGTTGGATCCAAATCTGATAGAACTCTTAATGGTTTGGATCCAGATCCTCGAGTGTCCTGTCCAAACCTGTACCACTGCTGGTTTGGTTATGGCAGTATAATGAATTGGTGCTGAGGGCAGTACTTTAGTTCGAGTGTTATCAAATCAAAGGGGAGGCTCTGTATCTGGTAATTGTATGGTATGGCAATGGGGGTTTATGTGCGGTATTCTTGAGGAGGATTCTTGTCTGATTGTTTCTTCAGCTGGGGTAGTTTCATTAGTGAATGGTGTTGTAAGTTATTTTTTGATTCTTCATTGGGTGTGTATCTGGTAAGTTATACTCCACCTTGCCCATTGACCTTCCCATTCACATGGCATTTCCTTTTTCAATCAATACAATTAGTGTTCCATAAACAGTTAATTAGATAGCATAAGTAACTTGATACTGTTTTTATGTGTTACTTTTGGTGAAAAAGCTTTTGTTACAGCCTATGGTCTGCTAATGCCCCTATTAACATTGAGTTTTGGGTCATCAATCAAGAGTTGTATCTTTTTGTTGTTATCATCGAAGAATTCTGAGTAACTGATCCATTTGTTGATTCCAGATGCAGTAGATTTCCACCAGTTGTGAAGACAGCTGTTCCGGTGGATGGGAGGTTTGAGCACATTGTCCTCTCTTGCAATGCTACCACTGATCATGCCATCATTTGGATAGAGAGAGAAGCTCAGAGGGCTCTCGATGTAAGTAGTTAACTTATTTATGGTTTTTTGTTAGGATATCATCATCTCCGGATGTGCACCACCCATCTTGTGCATGAGAACTTGCATCTTTCAGATGGATATTTCTTTGATCCTTGGGCATTTGCTATCATGACATGGGGCATAACTACCAGTGCTTATTGTAATTTTTGACTTGAAAGTTCCTTTTATTTACAATCAGCACCATGTAAGCATTCAAAGTCACATGTCATTCTCCTATTTAACAATGACCCAGGAGCCAAAATTTCTTCCTTCATGTGGGCAGTAATTTGCCCAGTCATCCTAAATCCTTCTTTTTTCACCATTCTTTCTCGCTTCTCTCCATTCAGTGATTCAGTGAAACACTGTAATCGAAATTCAGAATTTGAACTTGACCAACTTCTTAGCTTAAGAAAGCCTGATGTTTGTTCTTGATAAAGTGAATTGTACTGACCTTCTTGCTCCAACCTGTTAAGATGTTTAGAATAAATCTACCTGTGCTGTTGTTCTTATTATTGTTATTATGTAACTGATGAACATTAATGATGTCTTAAGAGCAGTTGATGCTTGAGAAAGATCGGGTAACAGAGATTCCAGTAAAGCAGAGAATGGAGCGGCAGGAGACTATTGCCAGAGGGCATAGTGCGGAGTACAAGGCAGCACTTCAACGGGCAGTGACATTGGCTGTCCCTGATGCGTACTCACCCTCACCATATGGAACATTCAACAGACAAGATGATGATGAGAACTCCAGTGGTAGCGTAAGTGGGGAGGGGGGTGGTTCATTAACTTCGTCCACAAAAAGCAGACATCCGGATAGCTGGGACGAATTGATTGAGCGACATTTCGACAAAAGCGAGTTTGGTCACACGGTGCTCAAGGAGCCTCTTCTGTCAGATGTAAAGTAATTTTTGGTTATGTCGATTGGCTTCAAAATCAATAAGAGTATTGGGATTGTTTATATTTGATTGATGTGACTTTTGCATAGGTGAAATAACTCATGAAAACTATAATTTCTTCTGGAACAGAACCATCAATCTACTCGGTAAGGGTGGAAAAGAAGAGTTGTTAACAGTAAATAGATTCAAGGCCTTATCAGCAACAGAACTTTATATATGTCTGTACAAGAAATCTCCATTTTTTACCCTTGGATACATCATTGCATGAACTGGTTTTCTTTAAACTGGGAATGGTCTACCTTGAAACACTGAATGCCATTTGGGCTGCATGAATTCACACAGGAATGTGCGACTTGCATGGCAGGCAAGAATGTCTTCTTGGGTAATGGGTAATACCACTAACACAGGCAGAGACGCCAGCAGACTTCTACGAAACATTGCACTATCAGCACATATTACACAAATATGCGATTGTCAGGTTCTTTCAACCCCGAGTTATGGTCATCTGGCAGATGAGTCCATCCAAAGCTAAATTGCCAGGTTCTTTCAACCCTTAGTAATGGCCATCTGACAAATGGATTTATTCAAAGTGAGATGCCAGATCTGCTCCAAGCCCTCAATGATTCTCATGCAAGCCAAGGAGCTTTAGAGGAGTTTCCAAGCAATCAATTTAGTGTCAATATGACATGTAGTTCCAAGGGATTGTTCTTGTTGTCCCACCAGCTGAAGAACTAGCCTCTGTGAGGCACGGTACATTACAGTCTCCTCCTACTTATTTGAAATTAATTAAAAAGAAAATAAGGCACCCATTGACCTTTTGTCACTCTGTAATAACTCTTGAGCACATAATCTTTTGAAACACAGGAAAATTTTACAAAATGAAGTTTGATAGTGATGAAATAGAGTTCATCAAGTCTTACAGCTGTACAAAATTGATGCTCAGATGCGTCTGATACGATTGGAAGAAAAGAACCATATGCATCAATTAAATAAGAAAACACCTGTATGGCTTCAGCTATGGGGAACTTACTTACACCGGGAAAGTTGCCAATTGTCCTTTTTCTTTTCTCAAGCCCTTAGAAAAGAGGGAAGATATTGGGGAGCGTTGGAGAGAATGTTTCTAAGATCTGGGTAGAAACATCTTCCTTAACTATGTTCGCAGATCCGGAACTGCTTCCCCTGTCAATGGAAATTGATAAAAGAAGATCAAAATCAATAAAATGCACTTTGAATAATATATGTGCTATAGGTTTGTGGACAGCAAAGAAAGTAACATACAGCTATTATAACTACTACTTTCATCAATTGCCAATGGTGACATAAGAGTAAGAAAATCCAGTTGTGGGGCAGAAGAAAAACCATGCGAATAATGGTCAACGGTCACTATAAAGTAGCAGATAATACAATTTAAGAAATCAATGATTAAGCCCTCTTATTGTTAACTGCCAACCCTCTACAATGAGTTATCTTTGCTTCTTCCCCTCCCTCAACTCCCACCCCACCTTGCTTTCAAACAAGGGCAGAAGCCATTAGGGGACAGGGTGGTGTTTGCTTCTTAACCCTTTCTCTCTGCTGGCATATGCTTCTACAAACTATTAGGAAAATGAGAGAACTCCTAAATGCATTTTGAGGCATATGGCAATGGGATTACCTGGGGATGTGGCCTTAAAGAAGCTAGAGGAATGATCAGTTCTCTTTTTTTGAAGTATTCTTAGGGAGTCCCCATTGGGTGAGGGAAAAGAAAAAAGCTTGGATGGGCGGGAACAAGAAATACCACGAGGAAGATCATTAACAACAGAGAGAAAGCATCCTTTTTTTTTTGGAATTTCTATTTATAGTGATCCAAAGGAGAACAAGTGGCTTTGTCAGTTACAGAGAACATTGGGAGAGATCATATGTAGTCCTGTTTGAGTTAGTTGTCAGTGGCTAATGTGGCCCTTAAAAGAATTTGACATTCATAACATGAGCCACCGTTCTCATATTCGTGCAATCTTTCTCTAGAATGAGTTGAGATTAGTGCCCAAAAGGTATGCCTTGAGAGAGCGCTCACGACATGTAGCATGTTTGCACCAAGGGGGCTCATGACTTCTTTGCCCTAGGTGACATCTAATGCATGTTTACCTTCAAAGCTTATTGCAGGAGTACTTTGGGCACTCTGCTAATTTGTTCTCATTACTCTCCAACCTTAAATCCTCATATACTCCCCCTATTTGAAAAAACCTAATTCTGAGATAGGAATATCAATTGGTTAGCATTTTACAACATCTATACCATGTTAAGTGAAATTATGTAGTTGGTCATATAGTAAAAAAATCACTAAATTCAACTGTAAGGACTGCATTTTATGGATAAAGAGATCAACTGAGACAATGGTATTAAGTGCCTTGAGTTTTCTAACATAATTATTATTTAAAAGAAGGTAATCTTAATGAAACTAGAAACTAAGTAATTCCACAAGGGGGAAAGTAAAGAACTGTTAGTCCATAGAAGGAATACAATAACCAAGTTAATAATAATCTAATAAAAATGAGTAACGCCGGATATATGAAAAAAAAAAAAAAGCTCTTGAACTTGAGCATTTTCAGGCAAGGAAAGAATGGTGCACAAAATTCGAGTTTAAGCTGTCAAACTTTTAAAATAATGTTTCCCAAAATTATTAAGAATTCAAGAAAATTTGAAGAAATGTATATCCAAACGAATAAAGAACAAAGTGTTCAATGTTTACCGTGCATCCTCTTCACAAAGCGTTCAAACTCCATTAAATTGTGGCTCTCCATGAGAGTTTGGCTGAGCCTGAGATAGGTGAACGCAGATAAGTGTCTCTGATCTGGATCATCCTTTGGCTTGGCATTTTCCAGTATCTTGTTATACGCTTCTCTATCAAAACATAGAAGAGCATTCTCGCTGGCGACAGGTATGCCCACATCCCATGCAGCATTGAGAACCTAAGACAACACAGAAAATTAGAATGTTAAATATTTCAGATTAGCTAAGACAAAAATATTTTTTTTTTTTGGGGAAGCAAAGACTATAATTTTTATTATTTGTATCCTCAATGCCAAGTCTGACAACAGAGTGTTTGAATGAACATTTTGGAGTTCCTTCAGACAAATGAGTGTCTGAAAGAACACCATGGTTCTTTGGTAAGGGAATTAATTAATGATAGAAATTAAGTAATGAAGTCACTATTTTATAGTGCTTCCGCAGGGAATGGTAATGGTTAAGTGCCAATACAACATTTTATCAAGAAATTGGATAATCATATAATAGGATCTAAAAAAAGTGATCATGTATGATCATACAGACTATGAAAACCATAAAATGACAACCACACAAACTAAGAGGTATCCAAACTGAACAGATCGCATGCAACAACCTCATACTGAACAGATTGCATGCAACAACCTCAGTTTGTAATTGTGATTCTAATGCTCCAGGACTTTAAGGGAAGAGAAACGCAAAGAAGGAAATAAAGAAAAAAGTGGATTAGGAAGCTTTCAAAAAGCCAAGTACTGATCCATATCTACGTATATATTTACATCGACAGAAAATGTGTAAACAAAACGAAAAGCAAGCCTTCAGATTCACTAACCTGCCAGACCAAGCCCTCTGGATCTGCCAATGCCTCCGGGTACTGGGCTAAAGTGCGTAATTCTACACATGTAAAGTTTAGGGCAGCCTCGTGCTTCTTCAGCATTGTAGTAATGGCAGCATAGCCATCACGATTGCATGAGTTGTAAAACCCAGCAGTTAGTTCTGCAGCATGACTAGCAGTCTTATACCACCAATGGATGCCTGGCAACTACCCATCCAAGGAAAAAAGTTGCAAATAAGTGATAGGATCACTCTACAATCTGAAACTAACTCAAACCTTAATTCTCAATAGAGGTTACAGTAAAACCTCTCAATGGACCAACCAATTTTATTGCTATAATGAGGTTATAACTTAATGGAGGTGTACTCACAGAAATTATTTCAAAAAGTTGCAAGTTGCAAATGAAGTAGATTAAGAGAATGGAAGTCATCGAAGAATTCGACAAGTTCACTACACTAATCCAATTCGACAAGTCGTGAAGTAGATCTTCGACAACTTTGCTACACTAACTCAATGGTTGAGCAACAAGACGTGTATACGCTTTTAAGTGAATAATAAATCCTTGCCAATTAGGCATGAAGGGTAAGTAGATAATCCAGATTATGACATTATGCAAATATTAAAAGTTCCATGCCAACTAGACACATTTTAACTTCAATAACAAGGTGTCTGTGTTAATGAATTATTACATACCTCCAAGCTCAAAGACATGGCATCAACTCTAAATAATAAATCATTGTTCCAGACGACTTTAGAGAAATATATCTTAAATTTTTATAGTGGCATTACATAATATATTTTTGGAGGTAAATTTCTTAAGATGGACCTAAAAACTTATAACTTATTACAATATAGAGTTTATTTCTATTTATAACTGGCCCAAATTGGATCAACAATACTTTATGACTGACTACACGGAGGTTATTCCTATATAAAGTTCCACTATGAACAGGTTTTACTGTATATGTTCACACTAACAAGTCCATGGTAAACCACCAGAAAGCTATATAACCTAATAGGTATATATACATCTGGTCTTCCTATTCTTGAGGAGCAAATCTCAAAATATTTCCATTTCTCTAGCATGTCACTCACCTTTACGGCAATGCAGGTGCCTTCAAATGCCAACCTTGCCAAGGAAAGTACACGCTCACCATGATTAATCAAAACTTGAGAATACCATTTAAGGAAAAACTTCCCATAATAACTATCATAATCTCCACCATCGCAAAAGAATGGAGCTTCATGTGGCCCAGAATTGTAAGAACCTGCGTTATCTGGAGCCCTACCCCAAAAGGAGTGTCCTCTTGCATTTGCTGCTTCTGCCAAATTCTTCATTAGGTATTGATCATAGCACTGCATAAAAGTTCACCCAAAAGAGTTCACGTTCATTAGATAAATGACGTTGATAACGTGAATGACAATGGAATAAAAGCATACGATGACGTTAAAAAATATTGAACTCTACCACTCTCTTTTACTTGATTGGTTTTCATAAAGAAAGTTTAAAATAAGTAAACACTTGGTAACGTTACATGCGAGATCTTCCAAAATAGTATCCTTTGGCTTTAACCCAAGTTAAATTCCATGGCCAACATCAACAAAGATTTGACTTGAAGAAATTTCCTAAAGTTATGTTCTATCACAAGGACCATCCTGTTTTGAGTCCTACTCGGACTCAATTTTTGTACCAAAAATGTTGTACGCAATGATGTGGCAGCACCTCCACTATCATCACAATGATGTTGGACATCCAAATGTACAATCTTGTAGTACATATGCTGCCACGTCATTCAATACACATTTTTTTAGTACAATAAATAAGTCGAAGTAGCGTTCTTCTTCGCCTGTTGTTGGGTTTACACTAGAGTTGGATGTCTAAGCAAAATACATCTGAATGGGTTCACAACATAATGAGGCGTGGCTATTTGTTTTAATGATTTTTCATAAAAGTGAACCCAAAGCCAAGAGTTGTATATCAACAATAGCATAACCTTTGTTCCCCATCATGGCTATATTTCTTCCACGGGGCTTGATGGATTTGGGTCCAACATGAAACTTAGGGTGTGTTTGGTTGCATGGAATCCTATGCCATGGGAATCCATGAGGTGACCACTACATTTTAGGCTAAATTGATATATCACTCCACATTTACCATTTGACCACCATTTGATTTTGTGATCAATGGTGGGAATGGAAGTCCCATGAACATGGGAATCCCACTCCTTGGCCCCCCCAAGGCATGTGATTCCCATGTTCATGGGACTTTCATTCCCACCATTGATCACAAAACCAAATGGTGGATGTGGAGTGATATATCAATTTAGCCTAAAATGTAAGGGTCCCCTCATGGATTCCCATGGCATAGGATTCCATGCAACCAAACACACCCTTAAGGGTGTGTTTGATTCCAAGAAAAAATTGCCATGGGAATCTACAATTATGTAACAAACCAAGAGGATAGTGTCATCACAATGCATGTTTTTCATTCTCGATCTCTTCCTTTTTCCTTCCTCTCCCTACTCACTTTCTTAGAAATTTTTTCCTTTAAATCATACACTCCCTAAAAAAATTCTAGAACCCCGTCAAGTGCATAAAATCAATCTCACCCAAACTAAATCAACGTAAACTAAAGTAGAAGACGAAGGAGTCGTCACCACCGCCACTGGCATGGCTCAAGAATCAGAAGGTCATGGTGGTAGGAATAAGTGGTGGTGGGCTACCGATGTTGGTTTGAATCAGTGGTGGATGTGGTTGTGGCTGCCGGTGGACATGGTGATGGTGGCTCCTTCATCATCTACATTTTTGTTGGTTTAATTTTGGTGAGAGTGGGTTATCAGGTGACGGGTTCCATAGCTTTTTAAAAGGAGGGACTAAATAATAATAAAAATTTGGCCCAAACAGGCTGTCTCAAAGCATTTTAGGGACTGGATCCTCATTTCCTACTCTTTCAAAATGATAAATTTTCTATTCAATTTCTCTTCTTTATGTTTTACATAAAATTTTATCGCAAAGTACCAAAAAGAGTATTATATAATTCCCATGCAAATACACTAGAAATATGCATGAAGATTTCAAGTGAAAAATGTCACCAATAAGATGACAAGGCTGTCATCTATGCAATCTAGTTAGCACATATGTAACAACGACACAGATACATGTATCTATATCTGACATGTCAGGCAAATAGAAAAAACAATCTAGGATACAATAGGAACGCGTGTGTACATTTTAGTATTATTTACTTTTCAGTAATAAGTTATTAACTATAAGTCATATTCATTCACTTGTAGGTCAATATGTTACTCTAACTTGTCATAATATGCTTGTAACATTAGTATAGAATTGAAAATTTTGAAAGATATGTGAAAAAGTCGATAATCTAAGCATGGAGTGTCCGATGGGAGTATCCATGAGATTTGATATACTTTGATTTGGTAGAAATAGAGTGTCTTTGTTACGTAGGTTAGCACATTTGTAGCATGGTCTACAAAATCAAGGGAGGTAAGAATATAAAACTGGACTCACATAAGAGTTATATATGCCCATTGAATAGTGCAACCAGCAATGTCTATCATAGAATAGAAAACCATTCAAGGAATGAAAATTGATGAAAAACATCACCTGGAATTCACCGATGCCAGGATAAGTCCAACCGTGTTTTGTAGCGTAAGATGGGTACCGTAGCTCTCCACAAGGGCCCAATCCAAGTTCAATCTCAGTTATAGTTCCAGCTACAAAGAATTCATCGAATTCTATACGGAAGCTTCTCATGTAGTCGAAGTAAACCTTGTAGAATTTGTGGAAAAGTGGTCATGAGAAAAAGCATATGAAAAGAAATACAGTATCTCCATTGCATGAAAATCTGTATAATGTAACTGATATTTCAGCGTTTGTGACATAACATAACACAAACACTTGAAGGATTTCAGAAGTAGCAAAAACTCTAGGATTAACAACAAGACAACCAAGTTAGTGAATTGTGAATCGAATCATAAACATTAAAGTCTAAGATGCAAAGTTCCCCAATATCATATCTACTTTGTACAACCAAAACGCATAAACACCGAGCAACATATAGTGAGGAGGAATTTATTTGCCCAAAGGTATAAACTTTCAACACTTCATATTCATTCCAGACATCCTGTTCACAATCTTTCCCCAATATGTGGAAACATTTACAAAATGACTCAAAAAGGTTATATGTAGTGTACTGTTAAGTGATAACTATCAAACGAAAGGCCTAAAGGTGTTAAAAAAAATTCAAAAGTAAGGTTCAAGAATGAAGACGTCCTCATTTCTTCAAAATTTCGTCCCTAATTAAATCAAGTAATTAATATTACGGTGTGCTTCTTTGATTAGAAACTTACCTGGAAAATCATAGACTTAGAGAAATTTGTATGTAATATTATTTCTTTGCACTATTTACCAAGTAAATCATTTTACCAGTGGTGTCAAATTTTCACAAAAAAGGGTAAATAAACATTCACCCCTCCCCATGAGTAATTGATATTCACCCTTGTCAGACTCCAAAAAGAGTAATGTAGGTCGAGTTTCTCTGAAGCCTCTTGTTATTACTCTTGAACCGTGCATAGTAGAAGATTCAGGTGAGTGAAAATGTCAGCATGCTCCCTTCTTCCATCTGCTCTCTTATTCTTTCTGATCTAAGGCACGCTCCCTTTGATCTACTCCTCCTTGCTGATGTAGCCACTTTTCCTTCGAGTGATAACAAGGAGAGCAAATATTTTTGGGGCTTCTTTGTTGATTCCTGGGAGGTGTTGGTCGTATTGCTCAAGCAATGACAAGTCCTTGTATATATCATCTTCCTTCCTCTTCAACTACTGATCTTTTTCTTTTTATCTATGTTTTTCTTTCCCCCTCTTCAGAGTAGAGTTCATATAGAGAAGTGTAGTAACACCATTAGAACCATAAAGAAGTACAATGTAACTGAGGCTAAAATCGTATCTATCGAAGTCTATTAATAATTTTATCTCAATTATGTTTTGTGTTCTAGCCTGATGCCAAATCTTTTCATTCCTTTGCAAAACAGATGATAATGCAGCTGACAGTTGGCTTCAGTTCACTACTCAAAGCCTCATTGCACTCTATTTTCTCCTAAGAAACCAAACCCATGGCTTTATCTTCCACTCTTCTTCTCCTACATATTTGCTATAATGCCAAAGGTAACCTTTTATGCAATTTTATTAATTTGAATTTTTATTGGTTATTTCTTCTCAAAGCCTCATTCCTCTTTAAAGGTAACCTCTTCTCAAAGCCTCACTCACATTTACGCAGTTTGGAAGAGGAAGTATACTTCCAAAGTTGGCATGGTTATTAGTACCATTTCAAGCATCCCTGTCTTTCTACTTACACAATGAAATACACAGTGCCTAATTCAGTGGTGAAGGATATGAAGAAGACTAGTAGAGACTTCCTTTGGGGGACACATGCAGAATAAAAAAACTATCCTGGAGTGAAATACAAGGAGATTTGCAAGCCTAGACATCAGGGAGGATTAGACATTCACAGAATAAAACAGTTCAACCAGGCCCTACTCTCCAAGTGGATGTGGAGAATAGGTAAAGAAGGAATCGAGAACTATAATTCAAGAAAAGTATGGCTTTGTTGGAGAGAGGTTGGTTTACCAAAGCATGCACTGCCCCTTATGGTTGTGCTTGGTGGAAAGCTATCCTATCATGAATCTCAAACCCCTTTTTCGAAAAGAAGTTTCTTTTGCTCAAATGGAGAAAGAAGACTTTAGGGATGATACCTATGTAGGAGAAAGTTCCCTTAAGAACAAATTTCCAACTATATATAAACTCCCTCTTAAAAAAATCAACTCCATTGCAGACATATTTGCGGAAGCTAATGGTGGCACAACCTCTTGAAATTTGTGCTTGAGAAGGGCAATCAAAGATAGGGAGGTTCCTCAATCCTCAGTTTGTCCAACTAATAGATTTACTTCAGCTCAGAATCCCCGCTGATCATGATCCTGATGAGTGAAGATTGTCATCAAAAGCTAGTTTCTCACTCTCAACTTCCTTGCAATGGTCATGACTTTTTCTAGGTCAAGCAGCTATCGCCTTGAGTAAATTTCCATCCTTGGTTGATTGGGCAAGGTAAGATCCAAACAGTGGACAATGTGAATAGAAGAGGTCTGACTATTCCTAATAGATACAGTATGTGTGAAAGAGACAGAGTCAAAGTTTTTTGGCAATAATATATTTTACCTTTGAAAAAAAAAAAAGAGACAAGAGATAGTTGATCAGCTTTTCTTCACTTGCCATTTCTCTAGAGAGGTTTGGCTCTCAATCTGTTATGATGCAAACATAGTGGCCCCCTTAGCTCATAGTTTCCTTCAGATGGCTTCGAAGTGGCATAAGGATGTGTGCCCCCTGAAGGCCAAATGGTTATGGAACAGTGCTTCTGGCAGGCATTTGGGTGTTATGGAAAGAGAGAACCAAGAAGATTTCTGAGAGAAAAAAAAAAGACGAAGAATTGTCATGACATTTGCAATGAAGTCAAGGCTCTTCTCTTACATTGTGGTGTGTTGGGTGGTAATTCAAAACATTGAGTTCCATGTCAGAATTTTCAATTGGGAGTCTGTTTATCTTGTAGTAGAGCCTCTGCTCTTTTGTATGTTCTTGCCTTGTGACCTACTTAGTCACTAGGTTTATTACTAATATATTAAGGTCTACTTGATTGATGATATAAACATAAATATAAATATATAAATAATTAACTTTATTGAATTAATAAATTTTCTAACACATTTTCCTATTGTAAAACCTGAATAAGATTTCCCTATAGCTCTGCCAAACAGTGTATATACGAGTGACTAATCACTCATTTGTAAATGAACTGCCTGGAAAAATTGCTCACTACAAATGCACCTAATATATGTCTGTACTATGTAGGTGAGTGCTTATATTATATAAGAATGCATGGGTTTGATTCCCATACCCAACATTTTTTTATATTTATTTATTTTTCTTCAATTGTTGATGTTGGTGATTAAGCATGTAAGTATGAAGGATGAAAACTCAAGGGCGATCATTTTTTTACAAGTTTTAAACTTTTATCGTGCCAACGACACAGGAAATACCCTAGTCTATATTACAAATCAGGATGGTGTCTGAGGTTGGAGATAAGTCTGATGTTGGAGATAAAAGATGGCTGAGATTTACCCAAATATAATAATCTAACGGATCGTATAGAACTTAAAGCACCAAGAGTGCATGGGTTCGATTCTCATACCCAACAATTTGATATTATTATTTTTTTCTTCAATTGTTGATGGTGGTGCATGTAACTATGAAGGATGAAAACAAACTTAAGGGTGATCATGTTTTGACAATTTTTAAACTTTTATCGTGCCAATGGCACGGGGAATACCCTAGTCTATATTACAAATCAGGATGATGTTTGAGGTTGGAGATAAAAGACGGCTGAGATTTAACCAAATATAAGAATATAATGGATCATATAGAACTTAAAGCACTAAAAGTGCATGGGTTCGACTCTCATACCCTTGGGAGTATGTTTATCTTGTAGTAGAGCCTTTGCTCTTTTGTATGTTTTTGCCTTGTGACCTACTTAGTCACTAGGTTTATTACTAATATATTTTGGTCTACTTGATTGATGATATATACATAAATATATAAATAATTAACTTTATTGAATTAATAAATTTTCTAACACATTTTCCTATTGTAAAACCTGAATAAAATTTCACTATAGCTCTGCCAAACAGTGTATATACCAGTGACTAATCACTCGTTTGTAAATGAACCGCCTCTTAGATTTTAAACATGGAAAAATTGCACACTACAAATGCACCCAATATGTGTCCGTCAAGGATGCACGGGCTCGAATACGCGTGTCGTGTCGGACACGGATACGACACAGCGACTCGAAAATTTTCAAAAAAATAAGACTCGGTGACATGGCCAAACTTATTTTTTTATAACTCAGCTTATTTTTATAACTTATTTTTGTAACTCATTTAAATTTTATCATAAAAAATAACTAAAAAAGACAAATGTTTGACATCCAAACATAATTTATTGTAGTTTAGGAGTCCCCTGAAATTTGTGATTCTCCACCCACTGTTATCAAAAAGATCTAATTTGAAGAATAAGGTGTATGAACCAACCTTTTCTCTCCATCGTAGATGTGATTTTTATTCTTTCCAATTATTACACAGTATCGATCACTTGAAACACCCCATCTTCTCTCTCTCTCTAAACAAAATCATCATCAAGAGTATGATCTTAGGTGTTAATTTGCAAGAAAACATTCACTCGTCAATCTCATTTTTGAACAAATACAAGTTATTAACATTAATCCCAAAACCACAACAAAAAAAATGCAAAAGAAAGAGATGAAAATAAGATAGAGAGAAAAAAAAAAAAGACATAAATACAAAACATACAGTCTCCTTTAAGATTAATTAAACAAGATCAAAATAAGCAAACAACAAACAAATAAACAAAGCAAATATATATATAGGTATGTAACTATGAAGGACGAAAAATTATCATACCCAACAAACAAATAAACAAAGCAATTCTCATACCCAACAATTTGATATTATTATTTTTTTCTTCATTTGTTGATGGTGGTGAATAGGCATGTAATTATGAAGGACGAAAAATTAAGGGTGATCATGTTTTGACAAGTTTTAAACTCTTATCCTACCAACGACACGGGGAATATCCTAGTCTATATTACAAATCAGGATGGTGTTTAAGGTTGGAGATAAAAGACGGCTGAGATTTATCCAAATATAAGAATTTGAAGGATCACATAAAAACTTAAAACTCCAAGAGTGCATGGGTTCAATTCTCATACCCAACATTTTGATTTTTTTTTCAATGACTCATAGGGCTGCTTGTTCCTATTTTTACTCCTTTATCGGGAATCCTAATAGGGGTACTAATTATTGTGTGGTCAGAAAGACAAATATTTGCGGGGATACAACAACGTATTGGACCCGAATACGCAGGGCCTTGGGTAATTCTTCATGCTCTAGCAGATGGGACTAAACTACTTTTCAAGGAGGATCTTCTTCCTTCTAGAGGGGATATTCATTTATTCAGTATCGGACCTTCTATAGCGGTTATATCCATTTTACTAAGTTATTCAGTAATTCCTTTTGGCTATCACCTTGTTCTAGCCGATCTCAGTATCGGTGTTTTTTTATGGATTGCAATTTCAAGTATTGCCCTTATTGGACTTCTTATGTCAAGATATGGATCGAATAATAAATATTCCTTTTTAGGTGGTCTCCGAGCTGCTGCTCAATCGATTAGTTATGAAATACCATTAACCCCATGTGTTTTATCAATTTTTCTACGTGCGATTCGTTAGAACATTCGCTCTTTTTTACTTTACCTATTTTTTTTTCAGACTATAGCTCTTGGTAGATTTACCAAAGACGAAAATGATTTATTTGATATTATGGATGACTGGTTACGGAGGGACCGCTTCGTGTTTGTCGGTTGGTTCGGCCTATTGCTCTTTCCTTGTGCCTATTTTGCTTTAGGGGGTTGGTTCACAGGTACAACCTTTGTAACTTCATGGTATACCCATGGATTGGCCAGTTCTTATTTGGAAGGCTGCAATTTCTTAACGGCCACTCCTGCTAATAGTTTAGCACACTCTTTGTTATTAGGCATGTAAGTATGAATGATGAAAACTTAAAGGTGATAATGTTTTGACAAGTTTTAAACTTTTATCATGCCAACGGCACGGAAATACCCTAGTATGTATACAAATACTCTCTCAAATTGAAAAGGTAATATACATACAGAGTGAACTTCCTTTGCCAAAAAGTTATAGAATAAAGAGAAGGTTTGAAAAAAAAATCATCATTAGGTGAAACTCCTAGAACTAGAAGAATAATAAAAAGCATAGGTAAAAAACCTTTTTTGTTCTCTCAATAGCATAAAGGAAATGGTTAACAAATAAAAGCCATAGAGTTTAAGAAAGTGAAAGGAAAAGAAGAAAAAATATAAAAAATAAAAAAATAAAAATCCATGACTATGATAGGACTTACAGTTTATCGTTAAATAGCGTGCGAGTTTTTGTGATTTAGGAACATCACAATTTTTCCAGCAATTGGAGTCGCCCTTGTGCAATTGATTTTGAATCACAACTGTTTAGGATTTTTAAAACACTGATAACAGCAATAATAGTAGAGTGGCGGTAATAGATAAGTGGATAAACAAACAAATTAATTAAAAATGTAACAAATAAATAATCATATCTCTGATGAAATAGGTCAAGCAATGGAAGAAAAGGAGAAAACGAAGTCCACAACTAAAACAAGGAAAAAGAAGTTGAGAAATGTAGAGATTTTCATATCAAAATAGGAAATTGAAAGGTGGGTACTAGTTCACTTTTAGATCTTACAATACAAGGATAACTTAAAACAGCAAAAGACTCTAACATAAGTAAAGTAAGAAATCATGTAGATGACACTAACAGGAAAAATAATGAGGGGTAATAAACTTCAAAAATAAAATTAAGTACCTCCAGCCCAGTTCGACCTTTTAAAACCCTTTCTTTATCAACTCCCCATGAGAGGCATTCAGGGTTGCGATTTCCTTGCTTATCTGTGAAAAATATGTCAGGATTGTTTCGACCAATGTCTCGAATCCAGTGAGGCAGGGGAATTTGAACATCATCGCCAACATTGCCTCCACATTCATGAAATGACATCACTACCTACAACATTTGCAAATGCAGAAGCTCAAAAATTAAATTCAGTACGATTAAATAATGATGTCCAAGAAACCTTTTTCATCAAGACATCTTGAAATGAAGCAGCTACCAAGTAAAAAAGCATCATACAAAAGCAGACTGCCCAAATAACAAGTGTTTATGATGCATCAAGAGTTGTAATGCCATAATTCTTGTGCATTTCACTTTTCCGTTCAGTGCAATTATGATTCTCAATGCATAATCCAAGGGTGTGTTGCAGGGGTGGGGGTGGGGGGGGGGGGGGGGGGGGGGGGCTGCTCTAGGTAGGGAACCACAGGTCCCTATCGCATTAGTCATGGGTAACTAAAGTACAGGGCTAACAGATATAACAAGTTAGCAAAGTGATAAGCTCCAAAGTCCAGAGAAAACTGATATAGATATAGATATCATGAAGCTCACCTGCAACTTCAGGTCAAGATCGCGGACAATTTTAAAGAGTTGCTTGTAACCGTTCCAATTATACTCCAGAGGATTATGCCCCTCTACTATTCCCCACCAACAGTCAACCATGACACCATCAACATTAATTGATTTCAGGATCCTCAGTTGTTGTAGTAAACCATCATGATCAACCATCTCACAGTTCATACTGATGACACTCAACTGCAACGAGAAGAAAGAAATATTCATTTGCAATGCTAAAGATAACTATGCTAGTTCTTTTCATTGTTGCTGAATCATAAAGGCACTATAGGTTTACAAATTTTATACAACTTAACACAATTTAATTAGTAAACCAATTAATGAAAGCGAAGCGATGAAAGAAACAAACAAGAAATAAGGGAAATGAAATGGACATGAAATACTAGTGAAAAGAGATTACTCACTGGCAGCATCACGTAGACAGGAACGCAAGGGGTGCCAGCATAATCACGCTCTGGTGGCATGTCCATCTACATAAAACAGAAAGTAATGAACAAAGTGAGAAAGGGAAGAGACAACAATTTGGATGGAGACAATAAAATTTATAGAAAGTACATTTTCTCTCTCCTGTTTAGTACAAAAAAAAAAAAACTTATTTACAATTTAGTACCTATATATTTTCAAAATATTTCAAAACCATAGCAGGTGGGCCTTCTTCCTCCTTATATCTCTTCTTCATGATTTAGCCACCACCACCCTAAACCCTAGATTTGGCCCTTCTTCATGATTCAGCCAGCACCACTCACCACCACCACCATCTTTCGCCATCAAAACCCTGATTTGCAGAGTTTGAGAGTGGCATGTGAGAAATGCCACAGATTGCATGTACAGTTACCAAATTAATAACAAGTTTTTTTTTTTAGTATTTTCACAGGTACCAATCCAACATTTGCCCTAGAAATGTGAGAACCACATCAGCATGGTGTAAGGAAAATTCTTTCAATGAGCAAACATGTCAATAGACAAGAAGTGTTGAAAGTATCAGATTACAATTACAGCGAAGCAATTGATTGCATAAGGATTTGTGTTTGCATGTTTGCATGTACGAGTGCTTTCTTTATCTCGAGTTGTTGTGTGCATCATGTAGGTTATATATGGTAATACGTTTGTATTGATGATGTTTGTGAAAAGTAGTGACGTTTTGTATGTCACTTCATAATCAATATTGACTATGAATATAATGAACTCCAAAAAATGAAAGCAACTATTCTAATAACATAAATTTCTGAAATAAACGAAAGGCAATAAATGAACTGAAAGGATGCAACAAAAGTAATGAAAACAACAAAACGAACTAGATCTCTCGATGAATGATTTAATAAAAAAATGCACATGAATGATTTGATGAGTATGGATGCTGTGTTACTTGTGCTATCATGAACATATATTTTTTCGTCTTCTTTTTTCTTTTTCTTTGAAGTATATCATCTTTGTCATTCAAGACAAGAGGAGAATATTGGTAAGTTGTTGAAGCAGAACACAGGAATACATTTGACATCAATTTCAGTTTCATTTCCTATTTATTTTGAAAATGGACTAATGATTTGATCTGTTTGTGTTAGTATAGATATAATGAGTAGGACTGCAAATTGGAAAGTAAGATTTGAAGCTGATTAGAGGTTTATATGGTGAAATGAGGACTGCGCAACTGAATGAAGGTGCTGCATAACTGGAAAGCGTTCAGAGCTTAGAAAATCAGATTCAGCAAGGTGCAGCAGTGTCAAAAGGCCTGGAGAGCAGTTAATAAGGTTCACTAAGAAAATTGGTTTTGCAGAGTGTCAAGATTGGGATTGCAGCCAATAAGGTTCAAAGCCTTCTCTGTTACTTCTCATCTATGTAACAACGACACCACGTATCAACCAAAAAAATGTGTGTCGAACACAGGGATACTCACATCGGACACACCATGCTTAGAGCATCAACTTTTTCACATATCTTTAAAAAAGTTTAATTTTTTTAATGTTACAAGCATATTTTGGAAAGTTAGTAATACATAAGTACCAACATTGACCTACAAGTGAATAAAATGGTATTTAGCAAGTATATTATTATAGTAGGTGGGTTACTTTAGCAACATTATTATTACTAATCTTGTAATTGGGCCTATTTAGTAATAACCCATAATAGTTAAGGCATTGGTTTCCAATTAGGTTTAGACTAATTAGCTTACCAAATAAGTTAGAAATATTATAAATAAGACAAGGGATTGTTCCTTGTTCTTCAGTTCACATTGTGACTTCAAGAAAACTAGGATTCTTTGCATGAATAAACTAAGATTTTTTTTCTTCTTTTGTTCAGATCTTGATTATCCGTTTACATATGTTATCCGATGTGTCTGATCTATCGGAGGAGGTTTGGACAAGTGTTTCTAATAGAATAAAAGAACAATAATTGAAATAAACGAAATAATTTGAAATAACAATGATAATATAAATGGAAATAACTAAGAAATAAAATATTTTTTCAATCAATCAACTAACTAATAATGGGCGCCTTATTTAACCTAACTTCTAAACAACCCCTAAACATAATAGGAAACAATGTCATAATAATACTAGAATTTTAATATGTCTAAAATACTACTATTGCTAATATTACTAAATATCCTAATTACATCAATCTCTCCAGATTGAATAAGCTTGTCCTCGAGCTTAAAGTCGAAGAAGTCTGATGAGTACAAACAACCAGTCATAGAATATAAGGTGAAATGCACTCAAATAGTCTACTTTTAACCTTGCCACGATACACATTGGCTAAAAACCGAGGAACAAATTAAAAAAGAAACCAAGGTGACTCAAATAACCGAAAACTGCAAGAAACCTGAGAAGGCGCATGTGCATAAGCTCGTGCCACAAAAATGCCCCAATACGGATCAACATAATCATAGTCACTCACTATGTCTGCCTCTGTAGAAACATCATATTGCTAAAAAAAAAATAGGAAAGAAGACGCACAAGTCCAATGACCCACAAGTCGCAAATCGAGTGTGTGTGATGGTGCCCTGAACTTCCTAAAAAAGTAGGATAGACTCTGACGAACGGTAGGGCTCAACTTGTTCTTCACGCATCCGAGCAAGGTCATTTGCATAGTGCCTGAAGCTCTCGAAGCTTGTCAGTAGCTATCTTGCGCATGTCTCGATATATGTTTGCAAGTTCATACCAAGTCGTAGTCGAATCCGTCTCAACCTGTATTACCGTGGAGGGGGTAGTAGGGTGTACATCACTAGCAAATGGGGGTGGGGATGGAGTATACAAAGGGTATAGGTCATAATAAAGGCCATTCAATTTTTTTTTTTTTTTTCATTTTCTTACAGGTGGAATGCCCTCATAAATGTTGGGGTGGAAATAGGCGAGGACCGTGGACTAATGGTTGTAAGTAGCCTCCAGTGAATAAGGACTAACTAATCAAAGTTGCCCAGCAACTTGTTTGAAATTTCCTTCTTCTCCCCACACGATTTATAACACAAAAGGGGTCCATTCATGCACCCGCAGCGTGGATGGGGGGGGGGGGGGGGGGGGAGGGGGGAATGGGAGGGGTCGTGGTGGTTGCGACCAACGAAGTTCGGGGCTTGCCTGTGACGACTGAAATGGAGGTTGATTGACAGAGATAGTGACTAGCGGTTAGGAACTGTTTGCGACGTGATTTGTGGGACTGTGATGTAACTACTAGACGACGGTGGTGACTGAGATCAAATTTGTTGTGGCCACAATCTATTGGACTGAGTTTTCGATGGTAATGAAGGGGAACTTGCGACGGAGTCGGCGGCGGTTGACTGAGGTTGTTTCAAGCGGATGGATATTGCGTGGTGGCTACGTTTTTTATCTCTATTTCTCTTTTCAAATCTTCGAATCTTCACTAATCTTGATGTTCTTCTGCCAAACATTTTTTTCTTTTCAAATCGAACCAAGCAGAATCGTTCGACTCTTATACCAATTGATATAATAAAAGAACAACAATTGAAATAAATGGAATAATTCGAAATAACAACGATAAAATAAAGGGAAATTACTAAGAAATAAATTATTCTTTCAATCAATAAACTCATTAACAATGGGCAACATATGCCTTATTTATAACTAACCTAACTTCTAAACAAACCCTAAACCTAATAGGAAACAATGTCTAATAATACTATACAATTTTTAAATATGCCTAAAATACTACTATTGCTAATATTCCTAAATATTATAATTACTTCAGTTAGGAACCACACATGCACAAGGTAAAAAGAACAGAACGGGGAGAGGAAGCGAATGCAATGAAGTTGTCTCGCCCATCCAGAACAGAGATGAAGGAGGTCGACCAGAAGGCTCCCCCCTCATAACGGGGCGATAAGGACGCTATTTCGTTACTTCCATCACGATATTATTTCGCAAATATTGATTTTTTTGAGTTTTGTATCTTTTAGCTTCTTCCTATCATTCTCGCAGAGCTCCGAATGATGATGTTGCTTGGCAAGAACACAATATTTTTCACACTCGATGTAGTTGTAAGGGGAAGATTTGTAGCATAATTATTGACGGAGGATCCAGTGAGAACTTGGTGTCCAAATTAATGGTGGATACCTTATGGTTTAAAAGAAACCCCTTTTTGTGCCTTTTGTTGTGGGATAGTTGGATCCGAATAAGAAGGCGATAATGACCACGAAATTCTTAGTTCCTTTCTCTATTGACAGTATAAAAATCAGGTTTGGTGAATTGTTATCCCAATGAATATTTGTCATTTGTAGTTAGGGAGTCCGTGGCAGTTTCAACGTCGATCGACTCATGATGGATATATGAACACTTATAGTTTCTGTAATGTTGAGGACATAAATTTATACTACCGCTTCATCCTACACCTAAGAAAATGTTAGCCTATGGGGTTGATATGGGAGTACAACAAGTGCTGACGTCTACAATTGTAGTACATCTTGATGATATGTATGCGCAGGTATGGTCACTTCACCATTTCAGTTACTAGATTTTCCCATTTCATTTCGTAAACGGAAACTTCTTGCCACATCAGAGATGTTCGCAGTGATGGTGGCGGGTCTTTGCCTCCATTGTGAAATACTCAATATACTATTGAGTTAGAACCAGTGATGATGTTGATAAACATGGGGTTGAAGGTAATGATAATCATCAAAATAGTGGTGGTAAACAATGGTAGCGATGGTGTTAAAGGTGGTGATGATGGTGATAAACGTGGGAAGAAGGGTGTCATTGGTGATGGATATGCTCATAGTAGTGATGATGATGATAGGTTGAATAGTAGTGAGGGATAGCTCATGATGATGTTGATTGCATGTTGAAGAGATCTCTTTTTAGTATTTTGAATGATTGTGGTCACAAGTTAGCCATTTGTGTCGCAAACATTATGAACTTTTAGTTTTGCAGCGTTACAATGTTGTGTCTATCGCAACTTTGTGACTGGGAATTTTTCAAGTGCAAAGTCTTCACAACATTGTGACTGTCACAACTTTGTCATCGAGAGCTTTTGTACAAGAATCTATCTATCACAAGGCCATGACTGTCACAACTTTGTGCCCGAGAGCTTTTCAAAGTACCAAGTTGTATCTATCACAAGGCGGGGACTGTCACAACCTTGTGATCGAGAGTTTTTCATAGTTGTTAAGTACAATATTGAAACATCACAAGGTTGTGACTGTTACAGCTCTGAATCCAAGAGTTTGATAGATTATAGAAACATTATTTTCTCAATTACAACAATGTGACAATTAGAAGTTCACAACACAAAGTAATACAAAAGTATAAATATTTATATCTTTTTGTGCAATCAAAATACTAATGACTTATTCAAAAAATATCCCCATTTTTTTTATAATATATCCACCTAGTAAAACCAAAAGTATATTCGTCCATATAGTACCAAAAAGATAAAATATGACATACTACCCACTTAGTAATACAAAAAGTGGGTAGTATGTCATATTTTGTCATTTTTGGTACATCGACTTTTATTCCACCATAAGCACATTTGGAGTCATTTTCTTTTGAATCTCCGTTGTTGACAAAGCATGCATTGGAGTGAATGTCGGTATGCATGATTTTAACAACTCCAATGTCGAAAATTTTCAAAATTAAGTAGCTTTTGTTACCAAACGTATTCAAAATGGAGCATCTCACCTCTTTGTTTAGCACTTCCATATTACGTGCATCTTTGATGTGACTTGAAAATGAATCATCTTCTACAAGACCAACATTTATTAGAATTTCTAGATTTGCAAGTTCAAAATCACCAAGTTTTGCCAAAAGTTTGTCTTCTTCCACCTCTTTGATAAAGTTTTCAACTTCAAAAGCTTTCAATCATCCATCATCTACATAAAAGTTTTTTCACTACTTAGAGTAGATGAGCTTTCACCCTTAGAGTGAGATGAACTTTTTATCCCTTACATTCTGCTCATCTGGGGTTTTGGGGTGTTTTTTGGGGAGGTATAGGGAGGAGAGGTTGGCATCAGGGTCTAAATAGTAAAAATGAAAAATAACACGAGGTTTATTTAGGGTTTGAATAACAAAATATTAATTGACCCATATGGAAAATTGATTTATTTTTCTTGAAGTTTAAGATCAAAAGTTTGAGGTCTGAATATACATAGTGATTATCATGTAGTTGTAAAACGTATGTCTATACGGATGATTCAATTGTCTCATGTATTTTGTGTAATTGATTTCTGCATTTAATTTGCAATTTATTTTAGTTAATCTTTAAAATTACTTAAATCAAGATTTTCCAAGTTGTTACTCTTGTTTAAGATAGAACAGTACTACATGAGTGTAAAAATTTCTCAAAATATTTTACAAAAAGCTAATGCTTAATTTACCAATCTCACTTGTACAAACAAAATTAATTAACTTGTGCACTCTAGCCTCTGCTTCTATTAGAGTTGGATTACAAAATTATCATCTGATCGTCGATTCAGTTTAAGGACTATTGGATTAAAAAATGCTGAAAAGAATAAAGATTGCAGCAATATACCTGATTGTCAACCTCAGGGGCCATAGCCTCTCCGCCGTCGCCCGCTGCAGCAACAGTTCTTGATCGAGGCGATACCATATCATACTGTAAAGAATTATACACGAAGACGCTCTTCAGAGGATGGTAATCCACTGGGCTTCGAACACCCAACATTCCTTCTCCAAGAGACGAAATTGGTGTCTGGGTCGGTCTAATTGGTGATGTTGGAGATCTCACAGCTGCCATGGTTGGTCTTGCGCCCTGGATGAGTAGAATTGACATCGTTAGTATTTGATTTGAGTCAGAGAAATTGAGGATCGGGCAAGAAGAAGCTGGAAGAAGAAATCAGGCAACAAAAAGCAAAGTGGCGGGGAAAGGAAACCCGTGATTTGTTGGATCCAAGAAAGCAATTGCTCAGTACCGTTTATTGATCACATCCAGACTAAGCTCATCGGTTGAACACGGAATTTGATGAGGAGCTAGAGGTCACGGACAGGTAATACCGTTGGAAAAGTAAATCCACTTTCCGTTATTTATGTTCTTAGTTACACAAGCAACAAAACCCAGATACCATTGTTGGATGTCCATGAGATCTAAGCACTCAAATCTCGAAAATAAAATAAACTAGCACCTAAAAACCCAAAATGTCCCCATTAAAAACGTGCAACATTATTTCATGCTCGACCATGAACGCACGGTTCAATCTTTTTTTTTTTTTTCGAAGCTTGAACCTATTCCATCCGTGTCACAGGTACATTACTGAGCTGCTATTCCATTGAATAGTGGCTTTAAACCAATACACCAGATACCGAAAAATATCCATAGTCAAAACATTGACAAGATAGAACGAACTCAAAGCCCAAGCCCAATAAGAGGCAAGTAAGTGCGAGAGAGTTGAAGAGATGAGGACTGTGTGGTGTGAATTCCCCAAATCTAAAATAGAGGGGAAGTTGAGTGAACTGACCTGAGAGGGAGGAAGTGAAGGTGGAGGAGGAGGAGACGTAGAAGGGAACGTGGTGCCATCAGGAAGAACAACCCAGCCAGCATCACGAGCTAAAGCTGCAATCACATTATTTATATCAGCTCGAACCCTCAAATTATAGTTCCCATGTCTCCTCAGCCCCGCCAAGATCCTCGCCGTGATCGCTCTTCGATGCCTCTCTCGCAGCTTCGTCCTCTCTCTCTCCTCTTTCGGCCTGCTTCTCCTCCCTCCGCTTACCATTTGTTGATTCTGATGGCGATGATGACTCTGTTGCTGTGAGAGTAACCGATTTCCTCGGTCGAAACCTTCGTCTTTTACATCCATTCCCATCTCCTCTTCTTCCTCTTCGTATTCTTCACTCGTTCCTCCCATCTCCTCCGCCATCACAAGGCAATTAGTTCAGTGCTACAAGTACACCATTTCTGATACCGGAGCGAAAATGAACCAAATCTGTAAAAAACTTCTAATGCTGATGAATAACTCCTAAATCCTTCCGCAAATCCCGGAGAACTGGCGTTTCTCGGCGGAATTCGGTGAGGTTTGAATTCCGGCGATATTCCTGGAAGATATCGGGAAATCGGATCGGTGAGTTGTGCGTCGGCGAGAGGTGGAGCTAAGGGTGATCCCGGCGGTGCTCCGGTGGTGTGTGTGGAGGAGGAGGAGGATTGTTGGGGGAGAGTGTGTGTGTGTGAAGTTTTAGGGTTTCACGCGTGCGGCGCGAGCGTGCTTGTGTTGGTGTTGGCACGAATGGAGGGGACTTGGGCGAGTGAAAGGGCATCATGGGATCCAACAGGAATGAGATTTGATTGCACGTGTCGTGCGTTGATTGCGCATGCGATTGTGTGACCCTCCATGGGTAGATGCCACATGACTTGAGGTTCCATTGATCGTCTTCACAATGTCCCGATGGATGTATGTATGTTAGAACAGTTACTTTTAAGTACCGATTTGCCGGCAATGACTTTTTAACACCACAGAGGGTTTATTGTCCTTATCATCAAACAATAATCAAATTTTTTTACTTGCTAACTCACAACACCAATTTAAATCACTATTTCTCTTTCTTTCTCACCATTTCTTTTCAAGAACAACAACATGGAATGGATAGCAAGGAACGGGGCGATTGATTGCGAGGGACGGTAAGAGATAAATGATATGAGGCTACGATAGTGGTTGATACCTTTCCAGCCATCGTAGCGGCTGCTCAATTTTTCAATCATCACCCGTCCATCATCATCTCACTTTCTCTTCTCCCACACAGCCACAGCAACCATTGTCGCCTCTCTATCTCTCTCATTCTTCTCATTCTCCTCTCCCTTTCTGTTTTTTCCTTACCCTCACGACGACCCGTGCAATATAGGTTTCCCACTCGTGGAGGCCGCCATGAAGGCTCGCAGTAGCCTCCGCGATGGTCATTTTTTTGCCCTCGTGGTTACCTTCGCGAATGTGGAACCTATCATTGCACGGGTCACCGCGAGGGTGAGAAAAATTCAAAAACGGAGAAGGGAGGGAGAAGAAGGAGAGGGGCAATCGCGTAATCGAGATCTTGATCGGATTGGGTTGAATCTTGTAAGGGCTTGAGTTCTTCTTCTTCGACTCCGTTTTCGATTTCAGGGAATTGAGAGGATATGTGAAGAGTACTTTGGGGGTACCCTCGGATGGGGAGGGAAGAGACGAGTGAAGAAAATAAGATAAATGGGTGAGTTTTTCAGTTTCAGTAATAGACATGGAGAAAAAAAATATGTTTGAAGAAAATGTTGGAATAATAAGGGTGGTGGTGTGGGTTAGCAGTTTTGGTTTGGTGGGATGAGACAGTAGAACATGTAGTATTAAAAAGTTGTTACCTTTGCTTTAACCCAATCACAACCTAGACTATACCTTCCAGTCCAGTTTCAATGCTTGCTCTAGTGCATGTTGACTGATTGCACCACCCTATTGACTCCTATGCAAAGGAACCTTTACACCGACCCCCTATTGGAAAGCAACATCAGCAATAATTAGTATACATTTAGGTCCTACTACCATATAAGCTCTATTGTGCGACTATTGGTGACGTATCATGAGATCCAACTTGATCAACATACTAGTTGTGCACTTGGTGACGGATCTACTAAGGAACTATGGAGCAACTGCCCTTTGCCCCTCAACTTTCAAAACATTTTTAGTATATACCTTACCTTAAAAATATAATTATATAATGTATAATAACAATATAAAAATTGTTCATTCAATAGTTTTTACATGTCTTTGTTGGTGCAATGTTGGAATTTATCATTTTTATTAAACGACCCAAATTCGATCATCTTTGAGCATGAGATTTTTTTAGTTATTGACAATTATTATTCTATATACATTTTTATGTTTATTGACAATTACTATTCTCCCGTCATTATTATTCAGCCCTATTTTTTTTTCAATGCAATTTTATTAGTAATTACAAACTTTAAAAATTTTGTTTAGTTTAATAAAAACTTGTTTTCGGCCCTCTTGGAGCGTATGATTTTTTTAATGGCTATTGACAATTACTATCTATGTCATAGTGACATGCTCTTAACTTATTTTTGTTCAATGCAATTTTACATGTAATTGCAAATATTTAAAAAAAAAATTTGTTTGTTCACAAATGGTACAAAAACTCCAGCAAAAAATATATATGAATTTAAAATTAAAATAATAACTATATAATTCAATGAAAATATATATCATTAGCCAACTCATACAAAAATTTAGGCTCATAATATTTTTTTTGTGAAATTGTAGTAGGAATTTTTTATGTCCACAAAATTTAGGTTTTTTTTAGCTTCAACTTAGATATTTATTTAATTATTTTGTGACTTTAGTTATCTATTCAAATTATTACGCTCGTTTGGTTTTGTTAAGGTTATCGATTTTGTGATCTTATTTTGGCTTAAATTTTGACTACACTGGATTCAATTTGATACATACCATGTATTTTTTTATAATTGTATTTTTCATTAATTATGAGCTTGGGTAAGAAAAAAATTTCGAGTTCGTCCCTAATAATTACTATTATAAAGTAATAATTATTTGCCATTTCACCCCCCGACTAAAATTATGGGTCCGCCACTATGCACCGAAGTGTCGATTTCCTAAGCAGGTTGTACACTGAGATTACTTGAATGTACTCAAATATTAGCTATACTATTTGCCACTGAAGCTACTACACTGACTTTGAATTGTTTGTTATCAATGGTAAATGCATTTATGCCTTGCCAAATCCGAACCGCTACTATTCTCACTAGCATGGGCGGATTCATGCGTTAGGTAAGGGGGTCAATTCCCCCCCTTATCTTTTTAAAAAAATTCACTAAATTACTTATATTTTTTACATTGCCCCCCTTTAAAATTTTATGTTGCCCTATTTATGAAATCTTGACTTCTAACTCCACTCAAAATTAAAACAAATATTTTTTTTTTAAACTCCACCATCACCAATCCCAATCCCACTCAATCTCTCTATTTTTTTAACATCTTTTTTTTTAAATTCCCACCCCCTCTCTTTCTTTATCTTTTTTTAATCTCTCAATCTCTCTCTTAATTCATACCAACTCATTTTAATCCATTCACCCCCTACACACGCAGAGAGCAACAAATAAACTAAAAGAGAGGTACCATACATGGTGGGTTTGCTTCCCATGTGATTATATTCATATTAAAAAATTTAATTGGGTTGGGGACCGGCCGAGGAAATTTTACATCGTCATCATCATTGGTTTTTTTTTGTTTTGTTAAAAAAAAAATAAAGAATAAGATTATCTTATTTCTGACTTGGCTAGCATATGGTGGTAAGAGTGATAAAAGATTAGTTAACACATTAGATTAATTGGGGGTTGGGATATGATCTGCTTTGCTTTATCTCTGATCTTTCAAAATTAAAAGTAATCAGATGCGTTTGGGGCGGTTGGAAAAACACGATGGTTGTAGGTCGATTCAGTTAAGTTGTTGTTTGTATGCTTCACCTGAGCTAGCCCAAAAGGAGAAAGCTTTATCTCTCTATACACACATATATTTCCCTTTCGAGAAAACAGACAAGAATAAGAAGACAAAAGAGAGTGGGCTGGTTGTGTAAGTGTTATCCTCGGAGGCTCTGACTTAGGAGTGAGTTTCAAATAAGAGAAGACGGACGGACATATAAAGCAGGAGGAGAAGAGGAAGGAGGATTCCAAACATAAATTGTTGTTCGACAAATTCATTTGAATCCATCCAGTCCAGTCAAGCTACTATTGCTACTATTGCTACTACTCCTTGGACTTGGACTATACCGTCCTGCTACCTCAAAGCCAGAAAGAAAGCCAGATGTCTGCTCCTCGCCAACTCTCATCTTATACCACTATGTCTGCTTCTGTTTTCTTCAAGTAAAAAGGGAAGCTCTTAATTAGCTAGCTACAATTGAATTAATCATATCATGTATATTGTTTGTATGGTTGAATTAATCATCATTTTTTCACGATCACGCCATGTCACCCTGATTGCAAAATATGATTGTAAAAATCCAATTTTTTAGTATTTTCGTAAACAGTTATGTACTGTTTGCCCCCATTTATCTGCAATCCTGGCTCCGCCCCTGCTCACTAGACCACTTTTCTTGTCCCAGTCCTCGTTCCATATCAAAACTTTGTTACAGGAATTTTTTTTTTTAAGATGAGCGAGACATCAGTGAGTGTGTAATCTTTGTGTCAACCCAAACTACAAAATATCCTTCATACATGTGTTTGTCTTTATAATTATCCTTTTCTTTCCATCTCTTTCATCTTTTCCCTTCACAAATCCTTTCATTTTTATTTTTATTTTTTTTATCTATTAATTTCATCAAAATCTATTTTTTTTTTTGAAGTAAATGTCTAATCTGACTAAGTGGTTTATCCCTTGCTATCTTTACACATTAGGGTATTCTAATTAGTTTACCACGAGCCTACGATTAGATTGACACTATACGACCCATCAAATTAGGGCTGAACAAAAAATCGATCAAACCGATTAAACCGACCGAACCAATCGGTTCGGTTTAAATTCGGTTCGGATCGGTTTCGATTTTAAAAAATTCAAAACCGAAGTGGTCGGTTCGGTTTTCGATTTCTATGTGATTTTAACCGATCGAATATATATAATAAATAATATATATTTTATATATAAATAATACAATATGTTTAAAATAGTCGGTCGGTTCAGTTTTATTTCGGTTTTGGTTTGATTTTAGTCGGTTCGGTTCGGTTACGGTTTGCATAAATTAGAATCGGTTCGGTTTCGGATCGGTTTTATTAATGGTCGGTTCGGTTTCGGTTTGAAAATTTTAAAACCGACCTAAGTCGGTTCGGTTTTCAGCCCTACATCAAATTTGTGGGTTGGATTTTGTATGAGGCGCTGACACGGTTGACCCGTGACCCAACCGTTTGTTATTTCATAATTATTATATGATTAATAAGCATATTAGCTTTATATGCTTTTTGATAACTATACAACTTTTGCATAACTATGGACAATCATAGAAATAGAATCGTGCCAAACTTCCACTTGGAGCATTCCAAACTTTAGAAAATGTTTTTGAAACGGTTAGAAATATTGCCTTAAAGGTAGCAACCGTGATCAAACATGTCAAGGTGGGTCAACCCAACCCAACATGGCTTACTAGCTTAGAGACAAGTTAGGTTTGGGTTTGGGTTTGGGTTTGGGTTTGACATCTTTTACACGTTACTAAACGGATCAGATTTGGGTTTGACAAATGACACGACATAACCCATTGCCACCCATACTTATATAATGGTTCAAATAGCGTACATGTGGAAAATCAACCAACCAACCTTAATGGAAGAAAAATTAGCTCCAGAATCCGAAAGACAGGAGGGGGAGTCACCAAAACCTCCTCAAAACCCTGATGAACCCGAGAAAGAAAGCTCCGAACCCAAACCCTCCCTCAATCAAGATGAGATTATCAGAGTTCTGGAGATCGTCGAGAGGGATTCCTTCGCCATTGCTGAAAGCTACACCTCCCTATTTTCTTCCCTCTGTCTAGGTCTCTCTGAGGTCAGTAAATTTCTCTCAATTTGGTTAATGTGCTTTGTGATTATGATCCGAATTTTTGTTGAATAGAAAAGAAAAATATAATAAAAATTGTAGCTTTATTGGTCGTGTAGTGTTGATTGAGTTGGGAAATCCATGTTGTTAAACCCCTAATTGTTTGAATTTGTGCTTTGTAGGAAATTAAATAATTTAATCTAATTATTGTAGGTCACGACTAGTTCAGTCGAGCACATGTGCTGTTTCGGCGATACTGGCCCCGTAGTATACAGGATTCAGGTGAAGAAACAATTAATTTGAAGGATATAGGATCACGCTTTTCTTTAATTTGATATTTACGGATTGTGGTTAAAATTTTATGTTGGTAAAAGATGATGAATTTTTTTTAAGGAAAACTATTGCATGCTCTCAGCACTCTTGAATTTTGGGTGTCACACACTTGTACACACTACACAACATCTTCCTATTGGTTTACAGTCGTGTGGCTTTGAGATTGCGGAATGTGCAAGTACTATGAGTCAGGGAAATTGGTTTTATTCACGAAGGAGTCCAAGTGCGTTGGTTAATGCATCTTAGGTCGGGTCATTTTCTCCTAGCTTCAGCACATAGTTAGGATCACAATACTAACTTCTGGAATATTTCCCAAGTTCGTGTGTATCTGCGTGCTTGCTGATGGAATGCAAACTATTGGAGGTGCATGCTCATTGTGTCTGTTCAATAATGATTAAAAACTTTAGAGTTATCATTGACAAACTTGTGTGTTTGAGTTGCCACGAGAATGTATCTTCTATAAGCTTCATAAGATTTGTATGAACTTTTGAAACGAAGAATGGGATGCTCTCAGATATCACACTCCTTTTTGGATAAAAAGGATGGGAGCTTAGAGTACAAAAAAGTTGTAGATCGTGAATGAAGCTATTTTGTGAAATAGTTGTGGAGATTTGGCGAAGAAGAATTAGTTTGGAAGAGATATTGTTGCAACAGGGAGAAGATGGAGGTGAAAGGGTCATAGGGGTGTGGGGTGTGGAAGAGTATTCTTCCACAGGCTCGAAAGTCTCAGGAAAAGAGTTCAGTTCAGGTTGGGGAATGGAGATAAGATTAGAGTTTGAGAGGATTCTTGGTGACACCAAACTGTTGGGTGCCTTCTTTGAGTTTTACTCTACTTCAGATCATGAGTAGTTTCTCATTCAGCAAATCAGGGATTTGTTTGGATCTCTTTTTGTGCTTTGGGGTTTCTGTTGGAGTGAAATACCAGTTGAGAACGGCTGTAGATCAAGCACGAGCTAGGATGGTTCATGCGCAACAGGCTATCCAGATAGTCCCTGTTGCAAATCAGTTAATCCAGGAAGAAAGGAAAGCAGTTCGAGACTTTGCAAGGGCAGTCTGGAATGAAGAATCAGAATTGAAACAGAAATCTAGATCGAAGTTATTTGCAGAGGGGGACCAAAATAATGCATATTTTCATGGCTTGGTTAGGGAACGACGGTCTCAAAACAAGATTATGAGTGTATATAACAGCCAGGGCGACAAGTTAGAGGAACCTGACTCAATTGCTTCACCAACATTTTCACTGGTACTTCAGAATATGCATGCACTCCTGATCTCATTGACAATTTGCAGTTTGATAGCACAGTTACAGAAGCTATGGGTGCTGAATTAATCAAGCCAATAACCAGGAATGAAATCACTGAAACCCTCTCAGATATAGACTCAAACAAAGCACCCGGACCCGATGGATTCTCTTCCCTATTCTTTAAAGCAACCTGGCGCATCATTGGGGATGATTTTGTCAAGGCCGTATTGAACTTCTTTCGGAGTTCCAAACTGCTAGGCGAGGTAAATGCTACGCACATTGCATTAATTCCTAAAGTCACTAATGCGTCTTATTTCAGTGAATACAGGCCAATAGCATGCTGTAATGTGCTATATAAATGCATCACCAAGATCCTTACCAACAGGATGAAAGATGTTGTCCAACTGATAGTGAGTGATTCACAGTTTGCCTTCATTCGAGGACGACACATTCAAGACAACATTATGCTAGCCCACGAGCTTGTAAGGAACTATCACAGAGATAAGGGCCCACCTAGGTGTGCTGCGAAGATAGACCTCAAGAAAGCTTATGATATGGTCCGATGGGATGCAATTCTACGGTTACTCAAAAAAATCAACTTTCCTGGTATGTTCATTGAATGGGTCAAGGAGTGTATTAGTACGCCAAAATTCTCTGTTTGTCTGAATGGCTCTCCTAAAGGATATATAAGAGCTACTAGAGGAATCAGGCAAGGTTGCCCCATGTCCCCATATCTATTTGTTATGATCATGGAAATCTTGCACGTATTGCTGCGCAAGAAGGTTCAGGAAGGTCATTACAAACTCCATTATCGATGTCAAGAGGTTACGATCTTATAGCTTTCTTTGTTCAAGTGCATTTATTGTCTATCAGATATCTAATACCGCTATTGTATTTTAACTAATTTAAGTACATTTATAGCTTAAGGAGTTGACTAAAGTTGCGTTTAGTTTCACAAGAAAAAGAAAGTAGCTAAAAATAGTTTTTTTTTTTAAAAAGAAAAAGAAAAAAGAAAGACAGACATAGGATAGAACTTGCAACTTCTAAACATGTTTGGATAACATTTGAAGGGATGGGGGGAAAACAATTTCACTAGAAATCTTTAACATGATGGCCAAAATTTGTTTATTTTTTTCTTCAGTGAAAGTCATTCTAATTTTTATTTGAAAAAAAAAAATCAAAGTTATAACAATAAAAGTATATATCACCTACTTCATTGAAAACTAAAACTTTGGTGTGTTTGATTTTTAGAAAACTTTTCATGTGTGTTTGGTTGGTCTATTTCCATGAAAAAAAAAAAAAAAAACTGTGAAAAGGTTTTTCACAAATTTCTTTTCCACAGTTTGATTTTGCAAAGGAAAAAAAAACCTGTCTAATTTTTCATTGCTTGATTGCGAAATCTTTTTCAACGATGAATTTGCTTTACACTTAAGTTGTTATTAAATCTAATAAATTGAACATACACGCGTATAAACATACAGAGACATATAGCTTATATTACATATTAAATCTGACAAAACACAAAAAAATCATAAAAATATCCCCAATTCTAGCTGGCCTGGGAAAGGGAGCGAGGTTGCTGCCTGGGGGGGCGAATGTACACTTTTGCCCCCCCCCCCTCTTTAACCACTTTTTTGGAAAAAGGTGTTTAAAGAGGGGAGGGGGGGGGGGCAAAAATGTATTTTCGCCCCCCAGGCAGCAGGGCCCAGGCCAGCAAGAATTACTCTAAAAATATATATCACCTACTTCATTGGAGACTAAAACTTGAAAAAACCTTTCTAACAATAAATAAAGAGTGCTTCTAGGGAGCCTGGGTCTGCTGCCTAGGTTTGCAGCTTGGGTGGCATTTTTACATTTCTGCCCCTGCCTTTTTAACTACTCTTTAAATATAACAACAACAAAGGAGGGGCTAAAGGATAATTTCGCCCCCCAGGCTGCAAACCCAGGTTCCCTAGAATTATACATAAATAAATAAAAATAAAAAAATTTGTAAAGAGGAAACATCATTTTAGGGTGCAAAATGCAAACAGGTCAGAGGGTGGGTTGTGGAAATAGGAAGTCTGTTAGCAGGCTTTGATCTGCCTTCTTCTTTATGGCATCTCTTCTACCAACAATTCTACTCATCTTGCTGTTTCTGAATTACATCTCAAGCACTGATCTCCATAGGTAAAAAAAAAACAAAAAAAAAACCCATATTATCTCCTTCTTCAGTCTTCAACTCTTTGTTGTTCATGGATTTCCTTTTGTTTCCACTTACAAACAGTAAAGATTTACGTGGGTAATGGATGTGTCAGCTGTTGTTTTGGCATGGGCCAGGTTTAGAATTTGATGAAAGATTGCTATTTTGGGTGATATATTGTTCAGATTGTTTAGGACATTAAATTCTTGATTTCTTGCAATGTGGGTCTCTTTTAAATGTTTGGGTTTTTTTTTTGTGTGATGATAACAATATCATGATCTACTTGTTAGTAATTGAATTAATTGTGAATAATTTATCCAGTCTAGTGAATGCATGCCATAATTACTTCAATATAGTATATTTCAAATCGTGGGGGATTGGAGAAAAATCATGATTCAGTTGTTGTTGTTGTTCTAGATAGCTTCTATTGTCAGTAGTCTACAAGGACAGATCATTTTAAGAAGACGGATCATTTTAAGTAGAATTCTCAGCGTTACTGTTAAAATAACGATTCTCAAGTATTAGGGGAGTGCCAAAAGAAAGTCTGCAATGCAAAGGAACTAGGATCAGATTTTTATTTTTGATTTTCTTAGTTGAGAAAGCCTATAATTAGGAACAAAACACACGAGATGGTATTCAAAAACAAGTAATTCAATTTAATCACATATTTTCACTAATGGTAATTCTTAAATAGTTGCATAGGATCCCTTCATCTTCAATTCTTCATTGAAAAAAATATGAACCTTGTCTTTGATAGCATGAGTCATAATTGTTAGAAAGAGTGAAAGTGAAGGGAGAAATGTTCAGATAGGGAAAAATAAAGCAAAGTGATAAGAGCGAGAATCAAATGAGTATGAATCAGAGAGAAGAAGGATTAATATAAAATAATTCGTTTTTGAGAAGCTTGAAAATAAACGATTGCCACTAAACTAAAACAGTAAAAAATTATTTTGTCATGATAAATACATGAATTTTAGTTTATGTTTAACAAGTGATTGATCCATTATCCTGTTGGGCTGTATCTAACATTCCTTCTATCATTTCAACTCTGGTTGCTAGATTGGCTGTTCCGGACTGAATTGCTGATTTCCCTGTCGTCCCAGATCAACTGCTCTGATACCAATTTGATATGAATTGTAGATTGAGCAATGTAGATCAGGAATTAAAGCACAAAGAAGTGGAAATCTGGTAAGTTAATCAATATTGAACAGGAAGTAAAGCCACACACAAGTCTGGAAAACAAGAAAGAACTGGATTGTATTAGGTAGAAAGGTTGTTCGAGAGACCCGGAACTCTCCACATGAGCAAATGCTCCTTGTACAAGTGTTTACAAAATTGAATAAATGAATCCTCAGTTTCTTACGACTCTCCTTATATAAGAATACACTTGCAGAACAGACAGCCATCAACTTGCTGACTAACAAAATGTTACAACTTACTAATCCACTTGCTCTAACACATACACTTGCTAACAGATTCTTATAACTTGATAATAATTCTAACAGAGCACTAACAGAGTATTACAACTTGCTAATTCTAACAGAGTACTAACTGACTAACAATAACAAAGCATACTAACTTCCTGATGCCTCTGACAGCTTGTTGATCACTCGAATAGCCTGGACCCTGTCTAAATGATTCGTCTAAATGATCCATAGCCTGGTTTCTGGATTGATTTACTGATTCAATGATCCACTGCATTGCTCACAAATTATTAGTCATTTATTGCACACAAATTATTAGTCTATGCTAAATTTCCTTACTGTGTATGTTTAAAGTTTACTCATTTATTGGTTTCCTCCAATCTTTTAATAAACAATGATACGAAATAGAAAATGTGTCATTACTTCTTTTAGGTAATTGTTCTAACATAAACATAAAGAAAGATGTGTGTTTTGTTTATATATATACAAAAATGTGTTTTATTTATATGTGCAAAAACTGTAACAAAAAAAATAAAATTCTGTCATAATAAATACATGAATTGAGTGTGTAAAGTATGTCGGGCAGAGACACGAACATTGTGTTTTTATATTATGTTATGTGTGGGTATATATATACCCCCAAATATTAATTAATCTTTCGATTATGACATTATGATTATAGTCTATTTTACTAATTTACATAACACCACTATTATTTTACACCGCGAAACTTGTTCAAGTGCATTTATTGTCTATCAGATATCTAATACCGCTATTGTATTTTAACTAATTTAAGTAAATTTATAGCTTAAGGAGTTGACTAAAGTTGCGTTTAGTTTCACAAGAAAAAGAAAGTAGCTAAAAATAATTAAAAAAAAAAGAAAAGAAAAGGAAAGAGAGACATAGGATAGAACTTACAACTTCTAAACATGTTTGGATAACATTTTAAGGGATGGGGGCAAAACAATTTCACTAGAAATCTTTAACATGATGTTCAAATTTTGTTTCTTTTTTTCTTCTTCAGTGAAAGTCATTCTAATTTTTATTTGGAAAAAAAAAAAAAAATCAAAGTTATAACAATAAAAGTATATATCACTCACTTCATTGAAAGCTAAAACTTTGAAAAATTCTTGAGAATCAGGCTAGGTAAGCTTACGCCTAAGTTGTTATTATATCTAATAAATTAAACATACGCAATATAAACATTCAGAGACATCCATCTTACAATTCAAATGGGCTTTTTACTGTTCATGAACAGTGTTCACAGATCGTTTGTCCTACGTGGCACCACTTTTATTATCTTTATGTTGATGGCAACAACTTAAAACTCAAATACTTTCCCCGCAGACAAACTCAAAAACTCTCCATTTAAAACTCAAACTCTCCCTCCCACTCTCATAAACTCTCCCTCATCCCAAACTCTCCACTCTCCACCTCTCCAAACTCTCAACCCACCTCTCCACCTCTCTGCTTCTCCATCTTTTCCTCTGCTGCGTGAAGGAGTCCATCTACTCCTCTGCTGCGTGAAGGAGTTCACCTCTCTGCGTGATTTGCGTGAAGGAGTCCACCTCTCTGCTTCACCATCTTCTCCTCTGCGTGATTTGCTGCGTGAAGTAGTACCTCTCTGCGTGTTTTGCTGCGTGAAGGAGTGTTTTACACGATCTTGCTCTCTGTGTTTTTGATGGGGTAATCAACTCCAGTTTTTCTTCATCTTTGAATTCCTCATTTTCTATTTAAAAGCTCTCTGTGGTTTTCATCTTTTGGATGCACAATATATGTTTGATGAAATTCCTCTTTGAACAAACTCTGTGTCTTTGAAATATTAATGAAGTTGAGTGGGGTTGTTTAATGAAGTTGAGGGAGCTCATTATGTAGGTAGGATTATTGAGTCCAAAGGGACTAAGGGAGCTCTATGATTAAAGGTCATTAGATTGAGATTATATATAACACAGAGGCTGTCAATACTCAGTAGTAGTTCTAATGGTGATCTTGATTTAAAGGGCCCATGGTCTCGACAGTTATGGTTTTGATTGTTGGACGCACCCACACCTCTTATCTCTAAACCTACACATTGTATTGATATAGTAGTCTCTCTCAAATATATTACAAATACATCTGCATTAGCAAACTCAAACCCATTTCACATTAAAGGGAAATTTTGAGAAAAATAAAAGAAAAAGGAAAAAAGAACACAACCTCATCCATACAGTTCACACATAAGCAAAAGCTCAGAATAAGCTCCCTAAGATAATCCTTCTGTACACATATTTGATGGAAACAAGCTAACAATCCATTTAGTCTGTCATATTAATGCTCTGTAGATAGATAGATACATAGAAGTAGATATACTAAAGATCAGATAGTGGTGAGGATAGTGTTTTAGTAGTCAATGAAGAGCAATCCTTTGTTTCATTGCCAATCAGTTTTTGTTTGTAAATCATATAAATCCAAAGGCAATGAAACAAAAACTGATTGGCAATGAGAACCTTCATAGTCTGTCAGAGATGTTTTCTCCTGATTAAAATTAATCCCATTGTTGTTGCTGCTGTTGCTAATGTTGATACTGCAAGGATCATGATGTACAAAATGGTATGTTTTAATAAATTTTCTATTGACTTTTATATTTTGCTTTCATACGATATGAATCTAATATTTATTATACATTTTTGTAGAATTAGAATATCATTGTCGAGGAGTTCAAAAAAACCATTAAAAACAAAAGTATAATGGTGGGCGTCATTGGAAATTGGCAAATAAGGTAGTGTATCTCTAAAGATGATTGAAAATAACTTATTTTATTAACATTTTTTTTTCTAATATTGTGTGTGATAAATTTGTAGATTTCAGTCATATTCCCTCCTTGCTCAAAGTTGGTGCATATAGACGCCGAGTCATTTGATAATGTGATGCAGAAGATGTTTGGAGCATTTGTTGATACATAGTTTTGATGTACATATGCAGTTAACCCATTTTTGTATATTGTGGGCTCATTTTGTTCTCATTTTTTTAAAAGAGAAATGGTGGAAACCATGCTCTTTAAATGCGTATAGGTATAAATAATGTATGACTTTGATGTACTTAAATGTTTTTATTTTATTTTGGCGTGTGGAGATATTATTTGGTGTTCATGGCATTGATTGTCATTATAAATTTGTATGACAGGTTCAGACAAGTTTCAATATTGAAAAATACAAGGGAGACTCTGTCGAAATTTTGAGTTTTTACTTCTTATGACATGTTCAGATAATTTTTTGAAAAGAGAAATGGTGGAAACCATGCTCTTTAAATGCGTATAGGTATAAATAATGTATGACTTTGATGTACTTAAATGATTTTATATTATTTTGACGTGTGGAGATATTATTTGGTGTTCATGGCATTGATTGTCATTATAAATTTGTATGACAGGTTCAGACAGGTTTCAATATTGAAAAATACAAGGGAAACTTTGTCGAAATTTTGAGTTTTTACTTCTTATGACATGTTCAGATAAATTACTTTATTTATAAATTGACATTTTGGATATAATGATATTGTGTGCGCGTCTCTTCGACTGCCAAAAAAAACTTTTTTAATATACTGAAAACGGTGAATATATATTGCGCTGAGACAACAAGTTTTTGTGAATGCCAAATTATGTGAGGTACAAGTGCTTATGACAAGTTTAAATATTGCAACATGGGAAGCTCTGTCAAAATTTTAAATATTTTATAATTTTTGTTAAATATTCATCTTGATATTCTTCCTAATCGATTATGCCATTCTGTTTGTCCTAATTAAATTATCTTTCTTCAATTGCTGCTTTACTAAATTGGGCATCAATTTCAGCCAATACTCACTTGGACAAACATGGGATATTTCCTTCTTATTTTTAGTTAAGGTAACATTTGGTGGAGATTAAATTTCTTAGCACATTGGTTGCGTTGATCAGATTTATTAACATTGTTTTACTGTTCAATAGTATTAACTTTTTACAAAATTAATTCATCATAACTGTTGTAATAGACACTTATGCAAGTGTTTTTAGAAATTTAAATAAAACTACAAATTTGAGTATTCAACATAGCCGTTTAAGTATGATGTAATCTGCGATAGTGCCAACGGCACGGGTATTCGACTAGTGTAGCTTATATTACACATTAAATCTGACAAAACACAAAAAAATTATAAAAATATATATCACCTACTTCATTGGAAACTAAAACTTTAAAAAACCTTTCTAACAATAAATAAATAAAAATAAAAATAAAAATAAAAATAAAATTAACATTGTAAAGAGAAAACATCATTTTAGGGTGCAAAATGCAAAGAGGTGAGAGGGTGGGTTGTGTTGTGGAAATAGGAAGTCTGTTAGCAGGCTTTGAGCTGCCTTCTTCTTTATGGCATCTCTTCTACCAACAATTCTACTCATCTTGCTGTTTCTGAATTACATCTCAAGCACTGATCTCCATAGGTAAAAAAAAAAATAAAAAAAATACCCATATTATCTCCTTCTTCAGTCTTCAAATCTTTGTTGTTCATGGATTTCCTTTTGTTTAACAGTAAAGATTTACGTGGGTAATGGATGTGTCAACTGTTGTTTTGGCATGGGCCAGGTTTAGAATTTGATGAAAGATTGCTATTTTGGGTGATATATTGTTCAGATTGTTTAGGACATTATATTCTTGATTTCTTGCAATGTGGGTCTTTGATGAAATGTTGAAAAAAGTGATTCTTTTAAATGTTTGGGTTTTTTTTTTGTGTGATGATAACAATATCATGATCTACTTGTTAGTAATTGAATTAATTGTTAATAATTTATCCAGTCTAGTGAATGCATGCCATAATTACTTCAGTATAGATAGCTTCTATTGTTATCGTGGGGGATTGGAGAAAAATCATGATTCAGTTGTTGTTGTTGTTCTAGATAGCTTCTATTGTCAGTAGTCTACAAGGACAGATCATTTTAAGAAGACGGATCATTTTAAGTAAAATTCTCAGCGTTACTGTTAAAATAACGATTCTCAAGTATTAGGGGAGTGCCAAAAGAAAGTCTGCAATGCAAAGGAACTAGGATCAGATTTTTATTTTTGATTTTCTTAGTTGAGAAAGCCTATAATTAGGAACAAAACACACGAGATGGTATTCAAAAACAAGTAATTCAATTTAATCACATATTTTCACTAATGGTAATTCTTAAATAGTTGCATAGGATCCCTTCGTCTTCAATTCTTCATTGAAAAAAATATGAACCTTGTCTTTGATAGCATGAGTCATAATTGTTAGAAAGAGTGAAAGTGAAGGGAGAAATGTTCAGATAGGGAAAAATAAAGCAAAGTGATAAGAGCGAGAATCAAATGAGTATGAATCAGAGAGAAGAAGGATTAATATAAAATAATTCGTTTTTGAGAAGCTTGAAAATAAACGATTGCCACTAAACTAAAACAGTAAAAAAATTATTTTGTCATGATAAATACATGAATTTTAGTTTATGTTTAACAAGTAATGAGAAACTCACAGATAGAAGCAGGGACAAAGCATAAAAACAAATTATACAGCTAATAAGTTGTCCCAACAGAACATGAAAGCATCAAAGGACACATGATGGATTTGTGAGCTAACACCTCAGTGCTATATATCCTCTTTAATTGCTAAAGATTAAAAGCACTCTTCAGAAGAGTGACCAATGTCTCAAATGGTATTCCCTTGGTCCAGACCCACTTACCCACAGTAGAGAGATTGCTATGCTTCCACCCCAACAGCCAGTCATGAATAGTGACTTGGATGGGTTTGGTGATCTTGAATTCCTTAAGGAAAGCCCTCAACACTTCCTTGGCAATGGTGCAATTGATCAGAACATGGTCAGTGGTCTCTTCTAGGTTATTGCATAACACAATGGTTAAGGATTGTCATGCCTCTTCTCTGAAGGGTTGTCAATTGTAGGAGCTCTTCATTGCTGCAATGCAGTCCAATAGAAGAAATTAGGCTTATGAGTAAAGTGTTTAATCCACACCTTGTCGATGTTATTAGTGATGAACATGCTGCCAGTTAGAGTTACAGTTTCCCCATTAAGAATTCAAATATTCTACCCACCGAAAATCCTTCCTTCTTCCCTTTCCACAAAGTTTTCTACATCTGAAATTACTTCGGAGTTACTAGTGTTAAGGAGCTTACCCACATCTTCCATCTCGCATTCATTGTAGGTTCTTCTAGCCACATTGAGGAGGAGAGTTATCCTAAACATCTGCCACAACTCCATTCTTATTTCTGCAATGTTCAGAAAGGGAAGGAAGACCTCTTTGAGCTTATTCTGAATCACACCATTTATCATACCAATAGTTGATGGTGTTGCCTCTATCAAGGGCTGAAGATGTGAAGGGGTAGTACTGTAGTAGTTATTGGTCAAAGGGAGGATCCTTTTCCACACCCCACATCCATAGGAAGAGTAGTTAGTTCTTTGCCTCCAACTGTCAATATAACACACATAATTATGAGCAATGAGGGACCTCAATAGAGCTTGCTTTTCTTCTTCAAATCTCTAAAGCCATTGGCTTAGCAGAGCTGCATTGAAAGTATTGATTTTTCTGATCTCAAGGCCTTTCTTCTCTTTGAGGATGCATACTTTATCCTAAGAGAGAAGGTGGATAGCCTTTTTATCAATGGAAGATCCCCATAAGAAGTCTCTCATGATTTTCTCCATCCTTTTAGCGACTGACTTAAGGATTACACACAGAGAGGAGGTATATAGGGATGCTTGCCAGGGTGGATTAGATGAGAACAACTCGGCATGCTTTGGACAAGTATTTAGTTTTCCAAGTGGTAAGTCTTTTTTCCATTCTTTCAAATGGTCTCATCCCAAGCCACTTTGGTTTTATATTGAGCTCCAAGAGGGATCCCTAACTTTTTGTTGGGAAGTGGTTGAGTCACAGCTAAGAATTTGGGTAAGATGGCAGGTTTGGGATGTCATCTATCTAAAAAACAGAGGGTTTGTGGAGATTGATTTGCAGGGCCAAAAGCAACTTCAAACCAAAGGAGGGTTCTCTTAAGAGTTCTTAGTGGTCATTAGGCTCATTACATGCATCACAAAACGGAATAGTATCATCAAAGTACTGTAGGGATGGGGTACTAGTTAGGGTGACTCTAAACCCATTAAAAAGACCCAACTCACCTGCTTTTTAGATCCCGAGAAAGGCCCTGATTTTTAGATCCTGAGAAAGGCCCAGACACAATGGAGAATAGCAAGAGGGATAGAAGGCCCCTTTGCCTAAGGCCTTTGGAGCTTGAGAAGAACCCTTCAATACTGCCATTAATTTTCCGGAGAAGTTGGTTGTTTCTTCTCAAACTTTCATCCATCAGCCCTGGGTCTCCCTACCTCCTCCTGGAATCCACCAATTCATTAGCCATGTGTCACAGTTGTGACTTGGAGCTAAGAAGGAAAGACAAACTGAATGAAGTAATCTCTATTGAATACAGAAAATAAGGAAGAACAAGCTATTGCTCAGACTGATTATCAAGTCGAGCCCTTCTCTTACAAATTTCTTCTCTGCTATTCTATTCTTTCTCCCCTCTATTTAACTACAGTGATCTGTAACCGAATTTCAAATGAATCCCCTAAGATTATTACACGTGTTCGGCCCTGATGAATTTATAACAACCTGACCAGGTAAAGTTACTCTATTGCCCTTAGTTCAAATTCAAACTATTTGAATTTGGCGCTCTTTGGCGCCCTTTTGTCTTTTGCATTTCCAGTTTTTGGGTTTGCAATTCCAACTCGATTTGAATATGTGACAATGCCAACCCCTTCGAAAGGATCCTTGTCCTCAAGGATTGAAATGTGGAAAGGTAGCGTGAATGTGCGTCCAGTCCTCCCAAGTGGCATCGGTTGGAGCAGAGTTCGACCAATGAATCAGGACCTGAGTAACGTCTTGGTTGTGACGGGGAATAAGACGGCGAGCCAAGATGGCCATTGGTTCAGCAAGAAATGAGCCTGAGCGGTTGACTAGTGGCAGGACAGGTGAGGCGACAGTGTTGGTTCCAATCTTTCGCTTCAATTGTGAAACATGGAAGACTGGGTGAACTCTGGAGCTGGCAGGCAGACTCAGTTTGTATGCAACCTCACCGATGCGCTCTAGAATCTGGAAGGGGCCATAGAATCTAGCTGACAATTTGAGATTGTGGCGAAGAGTCACAAAAGTTTGGCGATACGGCTGTAAACGAAGGGAGACCCAATCACCCACAGCGAACTCTCGCTCAGTTCTGTGTTTGTCAGCATAGTGTTTCATCCGAGCTTGGGCCAGGTGGAGTTTCTCCTTAATAATATTCATCATCTGATCTCTGTCACGAAGGAATTTTTGTACATCAGATATGGAGTTGGCAGCCAATGGAGGGAGAGCCATTAGAGGAGGCTGGTACCCATATAAGGCCTCAAATGGGGATGTTTGGAGAGCACTGTGGAAAGCAGTGTTGTACCAGAATTCTGCTAAATAGAGCCATGACGACCATTGAAGCAGAGCATCGCCAGTCATGCAACGGAGATAAGTCTTGAGGCAGGCATTAGTCCGTTCAGTCTGTCCATCTGTTTGTGGATGGTAGGACGAGCTGAGACTGAGAGAAGTGCCCAGTGCTGAAAAAAGATCACTCCAGAAAGCACTTAAGAAAACTTTATCCCTATCGGAGACAATTGAAGTGGGAAGGCCGTGAAGTCGGTAGCATGACGTAAGAACAGATCAGCAATCATAGCAAAAGTAAAAGGGTGCGCCAGTGCTATGAAATGAGCAAATTTGGTGAGCCTGTCAATGACTACCAGAATGACTGTTTTGGATTTGGAAGGGGGGAGCCCTTTGATGAAATCCATCGAGATGTGTTGCCAGGCGTGTTCCGGTATGGGGAGGGGCTGAAGAAGACCACCGTAAGCGGACTGGTCGTTCTTATTACGTTGGCAGGTGTCTCTCAGACACATAAGTGAGAACATCATGTTGCATTCTGGGCCAGAAGAAGTATTGATGAAGGCGTTTGTAGGTGGTGTTGCTACCCGAGTGGCCACCTAATGCAAAATTGTGGAGTTCCTGTAACAGTTGTTTACGCAAGGACCCAGTGGAGCCAACACAAATCTGATGGTTATGCTTGAGGATACCATTAGTGAAAGAGAAAGGTGGCTTGGAAGCAGGGTCAATGAGTAGCTGCTGAATGAGATGAGTCATAAACTCATAGGAAGCAACAACCTCTAGAATCCAGGTTGGTTTAACCACTGCTAGGGCCAAGCACTGCCCAGCAGACTCCGTGCACCTAGACAAGGCATCTGCAACCTTGTTGTCCACCCGCTTTTTGTAATGAATCTCATAGTCAAAGCCAAACAGCTTAGCCAACCAACGCAGCAGGGTCATTGTAGTGACCTTCTGAGCAAAAAAGAAATGGATGCTTTGGTGGTCGGTATAAATAATAAACTTGGAACCAAGAAGATAAGAGCGCCAACGCTGAACTGCCATGACAATGGCCAGTAGCTCTTTCTCATAAGTAGATAGGGAGAGGTTCCTAGGGCTGAGAGCCTTATTGAAAAATGCTATTGGGCGGCTAGCTTGAGAAAGAACAGCCCCCACACCTCTGGAACAGGCGTCAGTTTCAATGACAAATGGATCCAGAAAATTTGGAAGGGCTAGGAGAGAAGCCTCACACATGGCCTGTTTTAACTGTAGGAAGGCAGTGGAAGCCTGAGGAGACCATAGGAAGGCATTTTTCTTAAGAAGATCAGTCAACGGCTTCGCAATGACACCATATTGCGAGATAAATTTCCGGTAGTACCCCGTGAGACCAAGAAAACCGCGGAGCTGCTTGATATTCGCAGGAGTAGGCCAGTTGGTCATAGCAACAATCTTCTGAGGGTCTGCCTCCACACCCTGGGCACTGATAATGTGGCCCAAGTACTCCAATTTCTCTTGGGCAAAAGAGCACTTGGATAATTTGAGAAACAAGCGGTGTTGGCGGAGAATGGTGAAGACAATGTGCAGGTGGTCCAAATGAATGGAGAGATCAGAACTGTAAATAAGGATGTCATCAAAGAATACCAGGACAAACTTCCGAAGAAGAGGCTGAAATATTTGATTCATGAGAGCCTAGAAAGAGGCAGGCGCATTAGTCAGGCCGAATGGCATCACCTTGAACTCAAAGTGGCCATGATGCGTTTTGAAGGCTGTTTTGTGGATGTCGGGTGGGTGAACTAGCAGCTGATGATAACCAGACCTTAAGTCCAACTTCGAGAAGATTGTAGCACTATGAAGTTCATCAAGAAGCTCGTCAATGAGGGGCATAGGGAACTTGTCCTTGATAGTGATCTCATTCAACTTTCTGTAGTCCACACAGAATCTCCAAGACCCATCTTTTTTTCTAACCAACAAGATAGGGGCAACAAAGGGACTGTGAGAGTGCCTGATTAACCCAGATTCAAGCATCTCCTGAATTAGTTTCTCCACCACTGCTTTCTGCATATACGGGACCTTGTAAGGACTTTGAAAAGGGGGATGATGGCCTGGTTTTAGTGGAATGTGGTGGTCGAGGGCACGGCTTGGTGGAAGTTCAGTAGGCTCCTGAAATAAGTCACTGAAAGTGGAGATGATAAGCTGGACAGCAGGAACAGGTGAAGGAGTAGGAGCCACAGTAGTAATGGAAAAAATGTGACAGAAGAAGGAACTAGCATGATGCTTCCAAAGCTTAGAAAAACCCTTTGCTTCCATCAAGCAGAGATCAGCATGTTCAGTCCCACCTTGTAAGGTAATGGCTTTGCCATCCACATTGAGAGTCAACTGAAGTTTCTGTAAATTTAATGTAATATCTCCAAACTGTTTTAACCAGTCACCTCCCAAAACCATATCATAACCACCCAGGGGCAACACCCGTATGCTACCTTCGAAAGAAACTCCCTGCATAGTCCATAGAAGCCGTTGGCAGAGAGCATTACTCAACAACTGGTCTCCATTGGCAACCTTCACAACCGGCCATTTAGTTGCTTTAATCACACTTGGATCAATGAAAGAATGAGTACTGTCAGTATCTATTAATATGGATTAATAGATACTGACTTCTTCTTAATCAACCCTTTGAGAAGCAATGTATTGGATGAAGAACAGCCGTGGAGAGCATGGAGGGATATCTTCATATCAGAGGGCACCTCATGTAACAAGTTCACTGTGGTGATATCAGCAGAGGCAACATGATCCTCAATAGACTCATCCTCCACGTCAGCAACTAACATATATAAGTGCTGGGTCTGACACAAATGGCCAGGTTTATACTGCTCGTCACAATTGTAGCAAAGACCCTTCTCTCTTCTTATCCGCATTTGAGTGGGAGTAAGGCGCCTAATAGGTGGAACATGAGAAGGAGGTCGAGTGGACGCAAAATGTAGGGATTGGTAAGGTGGTTTATGTGAGTGGAAAGGCATGGAATGAGGTGAAGGAGTAGGAATGGTTTTGTTGTGTTGTGATGTTGGCGTGATGGAAGAGGTAGTCGACTGAATGGAAGAGGTGGCATTGGAGTAGGAATGTTGTTTGGGCCATGATGAGTGCTGATGAGTTGGTTTGGTCAGATTGTAAGACATAGTGGAAGGACAAGGCTTGAGTCAGAGTGGTTGGCTTGAAAAGCTGAACCATAGATTTAATGTTGCACTTCAGTCCACTCAAGAAGCTAAGGACGGAGTATTGTTCGTCCAGGTGGCGATTGTGTGCCAACATTAGTGAGCGTTACAAAGATTTATTAAAAGATTCAACAAAATTGTCCAACACTGCCTCCTCAAAACGCTCACAGATGTCCAAGCAAAACTGCTTCCATTGAAGCATTTCCTTTCCCACATGGTAGTCAAAGAACCATAGGTCCGCCTTTCCCGATAAATGGATTGAAGCCATGCTAACCTTGTTAGCCTCTGAAACTTGGAAAAACTCAAAGTACCTCTCACATTTTTTCACCCATGATCTGGGATTTACTCCGTCGAAATAAGGGAAATCTAGTTTGGGAAATCGAGGGCACATACCTTGGCTCTCCCAGTGATTCTGGGAGTTGGATCGGTGATCCACATGGCTAGAGATCGGAGTAGAGGAGGTATTCGGTTCCGTCGCTCGTACTGGAGTAGGAGGATTTTGCATCAACTAGACGAGTTGGTCGAACCTCAACTCGATTCGCTTCTCCTAGCCTTCCTGCGCGATAGCCAACTTTCTGATTTCTCCTTTTAAGAACTCAATTTGTCCGGCTGTTTCGTTCTGATTCTTCCTCGTTTCTCTTATGAACTGCTCAGCTTCCTTTGCCCTTGTCTCCATGCCTTGCAGTGGTGATGCTCAGGCCACAGTTCCAGACAATCGACACCGCTCTGATACCAAATGTCACAGTTGTGACTTGGAGCTAAGAAGGAAAGACAAACTGAATGAAGTAATCTCTATTAAATACAGAAAATAAGGAAGAACAAGCTACTGCTCAGACTGATTATCAAGTCGAGCCCTTCTCTTACAAATTTCTTCTCTGCTATTCTATTATTTCTCCCCTCTATTTAACTACAGTGATCTGTAACAGAATTTCAAATGAATCCCCTAAGATTATTACACGTGTTCGGTCCTGATGAATTTATAACAACCTGACCAGGTAAAGTTACTCTATTGCCCTTAGTTCAAATTCAAACTATTTGAATTTGGCGCTCTTTGGCGCCCTTTTGTCTTTTGCATTTCCAGTTTTTGGGTTTGCAATTCCAACTCGATTTGAATATGTGTCACCATGAGAGGACTACCAACAATCTGCCTGGTCATAACTGAGGCACTTCGGAAAAGGGGACATAATAAGGTAGAGGACCATCTTCAGTCTAGAGGCAAGAACCTCGGAGATCAGTTTGTAAGTTCGATTGAGGATACTAATAGGTTTGAAATCAGAAATAGATCTCATACCATTCTTTTTGGGACCAGGGAGATGATAATTGTGTTCAGCCTTCGATCACGAAAGAAGTTTCTAATTGAAATCCCTAATCAACTTCATGAAATCTTCTTTGGTAAAACTCCAAGGCTTGAGACAAAACTCCTTAATAAAGCCATCCATGCTACTGGCTTTATGCCTTTATCCATTTGAAGATCTCTCGTGGCTCTTAAATAAGCATCTGTTATGCTTCCATTAACTTAGCAAAATCAGGTGGTTGTTGTCTAATGGGGGTACCTGGAAATTTTAGTCTTCACTTCTCCTCAGTATAAAACTAGGAACTCCATAAGCCATCCATGCCAGTGGTTTTATCCTTTTGAAGATCTCTCATGGCTCTTATAATAAGTATATTATGTCTATTTCCATTAACTTAGCAAGATCTGGTGGTAGCTGTATAAAGGAGCTACCTGAAAATTTTGGTCTCCACTTCTACTCAGTATAAAAGCAACATGTTGAATCTCAAAAAAAGTATGACACAAACACGAGAATAATATTGTCATAATTAATATAATTTTATTATATGATAAGAAATTGGTAAATGCACATAAGACGTTAAGCAAAACGATTAATGGTTGAAAACCATATTAAGATAAAGGCTAAGTCCAAAACATTCAAATAATTAATATAACTCAAATTTATAACTCATGTCATAAGTCGAAATCTTACTTCGTTGGTATTAATGTTCAATTCTCCATCTTTTAAAATGTTCATTAATTCAATTGCATAAACTAGCATATTCATGTAAAAAAAAAGTCATCTTCATTTATCATGCTATCATCACCGTTGTGCATCATATGCTTCTCTATCTGGTTCATCAAGACTTCAAGAGAAAAACTTACAACTTCAACTATTCCTACTCCTAAAATATCAACTGCATAACCTCTGATATTCGACATGCTAATCTCACCTTGAAGGTAGTAAGGGGGTTTTCTTACTAGAACAGGAATATTGGAATGCACATATACTTCTATGTCTTCGCCTCTTTGTGATGTCATCTTTTTTCTTTCAAAGAGTTAATAAAAGAGTATGTACTTGAATTCCTATCACAAAATGGTGGTGTGTTTTGCTTATTTACTCCCACTTTTTAATATGTAACCAAAAGCTTTTAAATAAATAATGTCCTAGTGTCTAGCCAGTTTCCAACCCGATCAACATTTCGTTCACGTTGACCAAGTGTCCGACACGTGTCCGGGGAGTTTCGTTGTGTTACAAACACTTTGAAATATTTGTAGTGTTCGTACTTTAGAGGCTTAAGCCTGGTCACTTCGAAAATCCCAAATTGTCCATGTCGGACACACCGACACTTTTCGAACACTTGGTCAACGTGTCCGAAATGGTTGTCTAGGTCGGACTAGTTGGACACTGTTTATTTAAAAACTTTTGTTTATAGATTTAAAGATGGATCCAACATTCTCCTTTTATCAAGGAAACTCTCGAATACCTTTAAAGTGAGATTAGGATGTGAGATATTGGAAGTGATGCATTTGAAAGTGTAGGATACTTGAAGTTGCAAATATTTCCCTTGATGAACCGAATTTGGCAGCGGTGTGATTCACAGATGGTGATGATGGCATATTAGATGAATATAAACTCTTTTGAATTTTGACTGGGAAGTTGTTAGGGTACATCGTGCATGTTTCTTTTGCTATTTTTAAACATGACTATTATAGTAGATTATGTAGTTTGTAATTAAAAGAATGAAGCATTTTGAAGTATAAGGATTTGAACGTTAATGCTAATATAGTTATATTGACTTATGAAATGAGTTATAAGTTTAAGTAATACAAACTATTTGAATGTTTTGGATTTAACCTTTATGTTGATATAGTTTTGCATCATTGTTCATTTACTTAATGTCTTGCATGTGTTAAAGTTTTTTAATATATAATAAAATTAGATTATTATTTCCGTGCCCTACTTTGTAGATTGCTTGTGGCACAGTGTCCGAGTCTGTGTTGTGTTCGTGTCCGTGCTTTGTAGGTGTTAACTTACTTTGTATATTAAATTAATAGCATTTATATATTTAAGATTTAATTTAAAGAGTCTCCTATTACACCGTATATATGCCTTTAAGAAATACTTTATGCCTTATTTATGAAATTTTAGAAAATATCATCATCATTATCATCATCACCAAAGCCTATTCCCAATACTCTCGGTGTCGGCTACACGTATTTTGGTTCTCCAAGTAATGCGGTCTTCCCACATATCCTCGCCTAATCCAAGCTCAAGAATGTCTTCCTTCACCCCCTTCATTCAAGTTTTCAACGGTTGTCCCCTCCGTCTACATGCTTAACTTGCTAATCTAGACATTTTCTAATTGGCGCCGTGCTTGGTCTCCTCCGCACATTACTAAACATGTTAAACGCATTTCTCAAATTTTGTTCTCTATGGGCTCTACACCTAAGTATCTCCTGATTCTTTCATTCCTAATTTTGTCCTTACGGGTTTTACCACACATCCATCTTAACATACGCATTTCTGCTACTGTCATCTTATGCGTATGTTGTCCCGTAGTAGGTTAACATTTTAAACCATAGAGCATGATTGGTCGAACAATTGTCTTATAGCATTTCCCTTTTAACCTTGCAGACGTCTTATGCGATTCTTTCTATCGCATAATACTCCTGTCGTCATTCTCCGTTTCGTCCAATCAGTTTTAATCCTATGGTCTACATCTTCTCCAATAGCCCCATTTTTTGAATTATAGATCCTAGATATCGAAAAACCTCACACTCTAGAACCTCCACGCCTTCCATCTCAATTGAGTTATTCCTCCCTCGTGATTCATAACCAAAGTTGCACACTAGATATTTTGTCATCGAACAACTAATTTTAAAACTCTTACTCTCTAATGCCTCCCGCCACCTATTAAATTTTCGACCTAAACCTTCACCAGTCTCATCAATTAAGACAATATCAACTGGAAACAACATGCACCAATGTACATCTTCTTGATACTGGGAACTCACTAGACATCCCGCTTACTGAGCGATCACTTGTTACAGCCATTTCATACATATCTTTAATGATATCGACATAACATTGAGACACTTTCTTTCTTCCAAGCACCCACTAAATTAACTCCCTATCGTAGGCCTTCTCCAAATCAATAAAATCATATGCAAACTCTTACATTTCTCTCGATATTTTTCGATAATTTGCCTAAGCAAGAATATGGCCTCCGTAGTAGACCTACCTGGCATAAATCCAAATTGATTCTCCAAAACAGTGGTTAAACTCCTAAATCTTCGTTCTATGACTCTCTCCCAAAGTTTTATTGTATGACTCATAAGCTTTATCCCTCTATAGTTCGAGCAGTTCTGAATATTTCCTTGTTCTTATAAATTGGTATCACAATGTTGTGTCTCCACGAATATCCCCCTTGTTCTTATAAATAATTAAAAATTAAAATACAATCATAATGTATTATATCTTTCATTTTTAAATTTTTTTTTGTTAGCCTTTTGTTTTGTATTTAGTATTTATCCATGTCATTTGATAATAAATTATTTCTTGAGGCAAGGCTTCACTCACTTGCGAAAGGCTTACGCCCAATACGTAAGTCCATTGGAATGCCTTGCATCACGCCTCCACATTTGAAAACCTTGCTTTGAGCTTATACTAGAGGAGATACCTTACATTCACAACAACTGCAATGTTATTCCACCATTGCTTCATTATAGTGGGCTCCTCAAATCAATGATTATCAAAGGAAAAAGAGTGTTTTTAGGAGAAGAAAAGGGAATACAGAGGAGAATAGCATGGTGACCAGAGCTATCTTCTCCTAACATCATCACCAAGGTTGACACTCCAATCAGGAGAGGCAAGAAATCTGTAAAGTCTGCAGAATAAAGGGTCTTCCCTGTGGTAGGATCAAGTGCATTTTCCTGCTTTGAGGGGAAGGCCATCAGCTGAAGGGAGTTGATCATGTCATTTGACCTGTTCATGCTTGTGTTTCTCTTGATGCATCCCCTTTTTACTTCCAAAAGTTTGACCACATTTAATTCACCTCCAAGTAACCAGAGATTGTCCATCCATCCAGCAACATTAGAGAGCTCTTCCCAAAATTGTCCTGTAGTAGAATAGTCACTAGGGTCACAAATGTTAGATCCAACTCTCCCCTGCTCATGATCCTGAATTTTGAAGAGAATAGAAAGTGAGAAAGCACCCCCCTCCAAAGAGTCAAAGGCTTCATTCTGTCATCATCCCAAAATGGTGAGAAGACCACCTGAGTGCCTATAAAAACAATGAACCCCCCACCCACAAGCTCTGTTTCTCCAAAGACCTCTAAGCCAAGAATAACAGATGCACTCCTCCTCAACACTTATAATTTTTGGTCTGCTAGATGATTCTTCCCTCTACTGTGCGGGTGCTAAGACGTCGGGTTTACCAATCTCAGTATGAAAGATAAGATTCACTATTTCCCTTTTGTTTCTTGGTGCTTCTTCCCTTTTCATAGACGTCGGGGGGTGTGCTTTACTGCTTTAGTAGTAGTAGGCAGCAAAGTTTTCTTCTTCTTTCCTCTCAGGAACAACTGAATTGCCTGAGACCATTGCGATGAAGTAACACATGAGTTAATATATTGGAATCCAAATCCCATTTTTTGAACCACTTTGAAACCAAACTCTGATCGATAATGAATTTTTATTTTTTTTTAACCGGTTGAGTTCTTTTAAGTCCATCTAAATAAACACATTTTTTTGGCCCTTCCACTTGTAACTGGCTCCTAGTGATCCTCTTCCCTTACCCTTCACCCTATAGTGGTTGAGATTGTTAACAGGTAGTTCCATGCAGTGCAGTCAAGGCGACCGTCTAGACGCACCTCAAGTCATTTTTTACAGAATTCCGCCTCAAAATGAGGCAATGCGATTCGGTGAAATGAGGCGCCCGCCTCAATCGCCTCACCTGCCTCAGCCCAAAAATGGTTGCAGCCAGCTCATTTGCAGCCCATTTTTAGCTCAGTTGTAGCAAAAGAGGTTGTAGCCCACTCTATAATGAAGTTTTATGTTTTTAGTGTAATAATTTTTGCTCCTCCTTGTTGGTGCCGTCAGAGACTCAGGGTGTGTTTGGTTGCATGAAATCCTATGCCATGAGAATCCATGAGGGGACCACCTAAATCTAAGCTAATTTGATGTTCACTTACAAATCCACCATTAGATTTTGTGATCAATGATGGGAATGAAAGTCCCATGAATATAAAATCACACTCCTTGGTTCCCCCAAAGCATGGGATTCCCATGTTCATGGGACTTCCATTCCCACCATTGATCACAAAATATAATGGTGGATTGGTGAATATTTTTTGAAAAAAAACATATCATGTTTTGATTTTTCATAGCATAGTTCACTGACTTTTATGCTTTTGGAATACTAATAGTGATCATACTTGTAGATTTTTACCAACCATTCCAACAATTTTTTCTTACAAATGCTCAACATTCTCAAATTTCTATTTTGTGAATGTTTGCAAGTTACTTGACACTTATGTAGCGCATCTTTCCGCTATGCTATGCAACTTTATTATATTTCGATTTTAGGTAGTTGTCACTATTTGTATATATTTACTGATGATGTATATTACTATGCTGATATGTTCAATTTATTATAAAAATATCTTTAAAAAATGTTATGACCGTCTCAGTGAAGTGAGGCATCCGCCTCGCCTACCACCTCACGCATCTGGCATTTTCAGGCCCGTCCGCCTTGCCTCCACCTCAACGCCTTAACTACAATGGTTCCATGCTTGATTTGTTAAGAGACATCATAACTTCTCACATGTTAGCCTAATACTTCTGAATTGCTCTCTCTCTTTTATGACATGATTATACTGATTTATTCGATGAAAAAAGCAAACAGGTACAAATTGAGAATTTTTTTTGCTTTCTCTGTTTGCCTCTAAACATGCAAAAGGTGACTCACAAACATTGAGGAAAGACAACTTGGATATTATGTCTTAATGAGGATGTTGTCTTACCATTTATGTTAGCCTGCTATTTGATGCAGTTCCAGAAAGGAATTAAGAACAAAGAATGAGGTAAACAAGCAGCCCATCATACAGTTCGGACATTCAACTCAATCTACTAGACTTGATCCTTCACAAGTCATCCAATTGTCGTGGCGGCCGAGGTCAGGTACCTTAATTTATTCAGGATTAAGTCACTAATAACTCGTAATGAGCTGTTCATTACATATCCGTCAGTTTTTATATTACTGTTTTCCTAAGCCTCTTCCTTTTTCTACAAAGGATCATTAATCATTGGTGATTGGTTGGAGTGACAATTCAAATTTATCTATGGAACTTCGGGCCTGTACTTAAGTGGCATTGTTTTAAAGCATGACTTAACGCATATGTTTCGCTTCCATTTAATGTTCTCATGTTCTGTTCGATTACCTGTCTAAATAGTTACTCTTGAGGTGCAGTGCCTTCTTGTATAGAGGGTTTCTATCTGATGAGGAGTGTGAACACCTTATTTCTCTGGTAATTTCTTGGTGTCCCTCTTGTAGGATATTTACTTTATGTCCTTACAGCGTGGTTCTCAAATTCTCTCTGTTTGGCCTAGGCACATGGAAAGCTAGAAAAGTCTTCAATGATAGGCCTTGATTCTGAGAAGAACATGAATAGCAATGAACTTACAACTTCTGTGGCACCCTTGTTTATAGAAAAAGTGAGTATTAGGCATCTTTGTACACTAAGCATTGATTTTCTTAACATGAAAATTTTCAGTTGTTTTCTGATGCTAGTGTCAACCTTGGAAAATAAAATTGTTCAGTAAATCTGTTTATATTTGAAACATTTACGGAAGTAGATGCTCACACACATACCCAGCAAATGTGTAACTTAGTCCTGTATTAGCCTTAGAAGGAATGTACATCTATGATACCAGAACACTTCATTATGCCTGATGTATCATGCTAGACACAGTATGACAGGACCTTATGACTTTTTGAACACTGATTAGTGATTACTCCTATCTTATCCATTGTACTATGAATATTTCCTTATGTCTTTATAACTTTAAATTTTGCTTTGGTAATGGGAAGGAGGGCATAAGATACAATTTACAAAAGTACACTTAAATCTTCATCTCATGCCCAAAGAACCTTAGATTGGCTATAATATTTGTATGGTAATAGAATCAAAGGGTGTAATATTTGATTTTTTTTTCATGGAAAACCATGAAAATAGTGGACATGAGAGAGCAAGTGGGAAAATTTTCATCGAATTATTGAATTTTCAATGGAAAAATATTCTTTGCCTCCTCAGAAAGGGTTTTTTTTTCCCATGATTTTGAGAGAAGATGGGTGGTGGGAGGTCACAAAATTTCATGCTCACTCCCCTCCCTTCTTCCCCTCTTCCATGATCTCTTCACTAGTTTTATGTTTTCCATGGAAAACACAAATAAAAAAGATACCCTAAATAATTTTAGTTTTCAAATCATGTGTGGAATCTCAATTCCTCGTATTAGTGTTCTTATCTATATGCTAGCATATGTGTTCTTTCTACTGGCTAACATGATCTATTTCTAGTCATATATACCCTCCTGAGGAAGAACATAATTCAGCGGTGATCTAAACCTCTAATTGGTAGTTTATATTTGAATGACATGCGACTTTGCTCAAACTTGATTTGTTCTTACATCCAGGATGATGTTACTGCAAGGATTGAGGACCAAATTTCTGCTTGGACTTTTCTTCCTACCGGTAATGTTCTTCACTCATTTTCCTCAATTCCCTAGACAATCCCTCTTTAACTTAATTTCTTTTTCAGTATTCTGTTATCTAACGTCAGCCTACCAGAGAATAGTGAGCATGTGCAGATAATTTGTTACCTCCCCGAAGAGGAAACCAAGCAACATACTGACTATTTTGGTGTGGGATCTGGTGAGCCTGTGATGGCAACAGTGGTATTGTATCTCTCTAATGTCACTAAGGGCGGTGAAACTCTTTTCCCTGAATCAGAGGTGAGAAATTGAAGCTACGTATTTAGAATCTTATTACTTGCTTCCTATAACCATCAGCTCGAGTTTGTTCCCATGTTTTGTACCGGGCATATTCAAAATTATATAATATCAGAAACTTATCAGGGTCTGGAAATTGAGACGCACCCATTTCCCAAGGAAACCCACCTATCTTACGATTATTATTGTTGTTGTTGTTGTTATTATTATTATTGCTATTATTTATTATAACATTAAGTGAACCCAAAACTAAACAAGGATTTGAAGATGAACTTGCTGGTATTGAGAGACACTGGAATGTATTATTCAATGTACTTAATATATTGTGGTGGATCGGAGTACTTAGGGACTATGCAGTTAAAATGGCGTTATAACGACATTATAACGTCGATATAACGCTAATGGGAGTGAGCCGTTACGTTTTGACATTATCACGTTTTGGTATCGTGGTTTGAATATAACGTTCGTTATATGACCGTTATTAAGATAACGTTGTTTTCAATAACGTCGTTTTAACGATTTGTTCTAATGCATAAATAAATAAATAAAAATTTACTCATTTCATTCTCGATCGAACAATAATCCTAGATTCAGAGGAAAGAAGAAGAAGGACAAAAACTCGCCATTGCCGATCATAAGAGAACGAGAGAAGAAGAAAAATTGATCACACTCTCTGTTGCAATCTCACTCTTATACGAATGAAAGATTTTTTTTTATTAATGTTTTGATATTTTTGAATTTAATGTTATGAACATGATTTACTTTTTTACTCTATAATAGATTAATACTTAGTGGGGGTATAAAAAATATATAAAAAGTAATCTGTTATAGTTCCTATAACCTATAACACTTTTGGACAATTGTGGGTCCGTTATTCGTATTAACTGCATAGCTTAGAAAACTCTGTGGTGGATAGAGGCATAGAGAGTAGAAACAACAAACCAGCATAAAATAAGAAAATAAAAGAAAGAAGAATGGGTGACATTTACACTATACACACATACAATCATACTCAATTCGATGGAATTGTTTGATCTTAAAGGAGATCTATAATTTCGCACGTGAGGGGTTATTTCTTGGTTTCGTCCAGTCATTAATAACTTGATTATTTTTAGATAATAGTAGATAGAAACAACACTCGTAAGGACTAAGGAGTCCTATTGAAACTAAGAAATAGAGACCTGCTTGCCATCCACTCCAGAGTAGATGGAGTTTTCCGAAAAAATAACTTGCTATAAGAGACGTAGGGTTATGAGAGCCAAAAAAAGATCTTTCGTGTATAATTTCAAATGTTATCAGTTCCGGTACGTAGACCAAATGATACAATGCAAGCAAAAGTTCCTAGATTCATGGAGATAAGGATCCTAGAGTGTCTAGGGTTGGCCCAGGAGGGTATTGTATTTGCTTTGAGAAACCGAATAACAATTTATTCTGACTTGAGAGTGATCAGAATATGATTGTCCAAAATTACAAGGAAACAACAACCTCTCTGAATGCTACTTTTGAAAGGGATCTCCTTCATTAGAATTCAGTGAAATCTGACTGGTCATCAAACTAACTTCTGTTTGGACTCCAATCTCCACTTGGAATCTGAATGCCTGTGAACCCATGTCGACAATGATAAAATGCGCCAAATCAAGCAGTTCCCTTAACGAAACACATAGGAATCTGGCAACAAAAAACCTCTGGCAAAATGTTTTCCTCTTGGGATCTAAATATCCATTACATTCAGAAGCTATGCTGTAGATATACTTTATCTACTTTGGCCAGCCGTAACTATGGCAATTTCAAAGAGTCTAGAAAAAAGAGGGAGACAGAGGAGAGATAAAGAGAAAGTGAGAGAAATACTTTTGGACTTTTGGTTAAAGCGAAATGGTAGGATCTTTGCGGCTAAGGTGTCTAATAAGGAAATGGTGGGAATGCAGATCTTGATCTTGTTGTAGAGTTGTCTTATTACGCCTTGTTTAAAAGGGCTGTTTTTTGAATCTCTGTACGTAACTTAATACATTTAAGGTTTCCATGTATTGTATTTAAGATTGGAGATATCAATTATAACCAAAAAAAAAAAAATCATAATTCAAGCTATGCAAAAGATAAGCTAAATGATTTAGTTAGAAAATGCAGGACTCGTAATTTGATCACTGAAAATGATGTCAATTAGGATGTAAGGGGGTGGCAGTTGAGAGTGGGTGATAAAAATCACATGGACTTGTGGTGGTGGTGGGGGGTGGGTGTGGGGGCAATTTCCCCTCCCATCATCTCTTTTGGTAGCAGAAGCTCTCTCCAGATGATCATTTAGCCAATTCCAATTCTGCCATTCATAGATAACAAAGTTATGATTTGGACTGTGTGCAGCAATTTTAAGGTTCTGCAAATCAATTATGGTTTTAAATGGTGTTCGACTCAGAGTTAATATTAGGAAGTTAAGTCCTTTATTCAGTGGGTTCAATTCCAAAATTAATGAGTTAGCCAAGATTCTCAATTGCCAAACTCTTTTTATGCCAACTTCTTATATGGGAACATCATTAGTTAACAAATACAAAGATAGAGCTTCATTTCCAAAGCTGGGGCATTGCTCAGTTGCTCTTATGAATAGTATCCTTTCCTGTATACCTGTTTTTCTTCTATCCCTCATGTTCGAGGTGCATGACATGGAGAAGATTTTTTTGGTATTTCTCATGGGGAACACTGAATCTGCAATTTATTGGGAGATGGTATGTCAGTTAAAGCACAAGGAGGGCTGGGGATCTAGAAAATCAAATTGTTCAGCTAAGCTTCTTTGTCAAAATGGCTTTGGAGATTTGGGGGTGAAGGGGAGGCGCGATGGAGGGTCATGGTTGGTTCACCAAAGTGATCATATTGTTGTATGGTTGTCCTCTTTGGCAGTCTATTATGAACCATAAGCTGAAATTCGGAACTCACATCTCATACTTTGTGAAATCTAAAGATAAAATGGATTTTTTTAGATGATTGGTTGACTGATAGTGTAACACTCTATGTGGGCGGGTTCTGAGGCTGACGGGCTACCATGTGTGGGCGGGCTCTGAGGCTGGCAGCTCCGTGTGTGGGCGGGCTCAAAGGCTGGCAGGGTACCATGTGTGGGCGGGCTTAGAGGCTGGCAGACTACTAGGGGGTTATAGTCCCACATCGCCTGGGTGAGGGAAGGATGTGTTATATATGTACGAGTTTGTATCTACATGACACAACGCATTTTAAAGCCATGTGGGTAGTTAGGTTGGGCCCAGAGCGGACAATATTGTTTCATGTGAATCGGGTCGTGACAGAATGGTCCTAAGGGGGTGGATTGTAAGGGCTCTAATGCTGGCAGCTCCGTGTGTGGGCGGGCTCAGGCTACCATGTGTCGGGGGGTGGATTGTAAGGGCTTGTTTCATGTGGATCGGGTCGTGACAGATAGGCATTATTTTTCCAGTTTGAAGATATTACTGATACTTGGGTTTGGATTAGAAATCTTGGGTGTATTAACTTTAAAAGTTTAAATAGTTGCTTTGGTTTCCTTGTTTTCTTTTCAGCTGGTGAGATGGTAATAGGTGATCACTTTTGTGAATTTCTGGATGAATAATGTTCTGATGACTTTCATTAAATGAGCACTTTCAATAATGACATTACTAATAAGTGTGCTCAATAGGGGTAGAAATATCTTCCTTGATTCAGGTGAAAATTGTGATTCGATAAATTGCACTTGGCCACATATTTTATTATTTCCCCTTGATCTAAAAACAAATCTACTTGAGATTGCTCATAAATATCATTCATAGCATTGCCAATAAATATCCCAGATGGTTGATTTGATTTTTGCTCTAGGGAAATCTGACTGTCCATGTTGTTTGCTGTTTGCTGATGAATATCTCTGAACTGCCATTTCCTTGCCAACGCTTAGACTTTTTTTAATAGCCATGGAATCAAATGCTCTTTGAAAATTTTGAGCTTGATCACTAGGATGCTGGGTTATTAGATCCTATGTAGTCCTAAGCGCTAGGCGAGGTGAGGCTAGGAGGGTGGCGTGGGAGCCTAGCTCGACTAGGCATCGCCCAACATCCTGGGCAACCTTTATAGGAAAATTTCAATGCATCTATCCATACATCATTTTACAAGTTAATTTCTACAAATTTAACTAAAAACATGGACTTCAAAGAATCAATAGTCACGAACTTCAAATTTTCTTGACACTTGTTATTATGGTATCTGAAATTTTTTTAGTGAGAAACGTGAAAATTTGATAACTAATTTACATGAAATTGTATTAAAAGCGTCGTCTTAATCAATAGAGATAATTCACTGATTGTTGTCTCTGTTAATTTGTCACAGTTCAAAAACAGTCAACTGAAGGATGATACATGGTCTGATTGTGCAAAGAATGGTTTCGCAGTTAAAGCCATTAAAGGAAATGCACTTCTTTTCTTCAGTCTTGACCTAAATGCAGCACCTGATGCAAACAGTCGCAGTATGGAGTGCCCCGTTCTTGAGGGCGAAAGTTGGTTTGCCACCAAATTATATTATGTGAAAGCTGCTATTCCAAAGAAGACTCTTTTGTTGGAGTCGGACCGTATTGATTGCACTGATGAAGAAGATAATTGTGCTGAGTGGGCAGCCAATGGCGAATGCCAGAGGAATCCTGTCTACATGATTGGTACTGAAGACTATTATGGCTCATGTAGAAAGAGTTGTGAGGCATGTTAACAAGTCCCTTATGTGATGCTTCAGAAAGTTCATGTGTACGCACCAATGCAAATAGTTGTAATTATGACATGGCTCGTTCATCTGATGGGTTTTGGAATGATCTGCAGTAACTGGTATTCGATATAGTCAATCAGGTCTACGTGGGATGCGTGATGAAAACAGTAAAAGGTGTTTATGGTTGCGTTAGAGTTGCCCAACCAACTAAAAACAACTCAAAATGAACTATTTCGAGTTTCATTGATCTTTGTTGGTGCAATAAACCAAAATCCATAATTACATTCATTCTGATATTTGTGTCGTTAAAGATCTTCTTGTGGTGATCTGTTAGATAATGAATAAAACATTGAAGCAAATCCATGTATCAAGGAGATGAACTAAATACCATTCCCCTGTAAACAACCTAGTTTGCAAGTATTCTGCAACACCATATTTCCTTGAGCCAAGTTCATAATATATACTAATAACTATAATTATTACTAATCAATTAGTCCCTAGATATGTTATGTAGGGGGCTGAAAATGTACTTATCGATGATACGTCATCTAACCTTGTTCCCTTTTCCATTTCTTCTTGCTTTTATTCTCTCATCTAAATTGTACACATTATTCATTTGTTTTTTCAGTAATGTTGATGGGAAAACCCACGATTTGCGATACCCTCTGTTATAATTCTTGCTATAATTCATACTATACTTCATGATACCATTTTTTTTTTCCAATCCATTGAAATGCAATTTGAGCCAAAGAACTTTTCAACAATAACAACTTGTTTCTGAAAATTTGATTTTGAAGATGGGTTTTTTTTTTTTTTTTCCAGTCTAAAAAGCAAGCAAAGGTGGATCCCAAAAGGATTTATTACTCAATTCTATATCTGAAATATGCTCTTTTTGGTGTTTGAAAAAAAAAACCAAAAGGAGGAGCCAATGATAGTAAGATTTCAGCCACTGGTCACTCTCATTCTGAAACCCTACTTTGGCCATATCTTTCTAATAATTTCATTAAGGCCAAACACACAACCTTCACACAAATTTCACTATCTTGAATCATACCAAATATTGGCCACTCCACACCAATTTAGCCAACAAGCTTGCATGTGGCTTGCATGTGCTTTCTTCATGATACTATAGCAATAATGAAGAAAAAGTTCAGAAATTGCAATGTCAGGCTGAGACAAAAAAACTTCTGATTGTTGTTCATAAAAGGGTACACAATGAAGGAGTTTTGTAGGGTGGAAGGTTGTGAGACTCCATGATCCTACTCCTCTCAGTATATTAATAATAGAAGAGGTGAATCGCAACGATCCAAACATGAACGTATTATTTGTTATATATGCATGTGACTTTCGTTATCTGACTACTGGCAGATTTTGTAGGATTTCTTACCTCAATGTCTTTCGATCCCTTGTTTTTTTTTTTCTTTCGAAAATACTAGGAAATCAAGTTTTTGCAATTAGGGTGATGTGGCGTGATCTTGAAAGAATGATGAAATTCTCAAAGTATTTATGTATATCTCGAAGTCGTAAAAAACCTCCTCTAATTGCAGAATTCCTAACCTCACTACATTAATTATTTTTATTTTTTTGTTAAACAAACATCCAAGTCACTTGTATGTGCTAATAATTGCTTTTCCTTCTTCTACATTTTTTCTTTCAAAACCTTAAGCCCAGCTGTGACAATTCTTATCATAGATGAGGAAGCGAACAAACACATAATACTTTCCTTAACGCTACTTATGTGAGAAACTCCATGACAACTGAAATTTCTCACTGTTGCTGAACGGTGACGAATTAATAACATGTTTCAATAAGGAACAACATTATTCACCAACGTCCAAATTTCTTATAGTGATTGTACATCATTACTCCATAAAAATATGCTCAATTACTCTTTTTTTTTCACTGGACATACTTTGCATTTAAATTTTTTGTTAAATCTTTTTTTAGAGGGTAACTTATAAAAGCTCTGATAAAGTGATATTTTGAGAAGGGAAAATGTAGATATGGTCCCAGATGATGGGAATTCTAGTGAATGATGAACATAACTACGATGCAAACAAATACATACAATTACAAATGTAAAGGCTAGAAGACAAACCTAAATTCATTTGGGGTTTCTTCCATTAAAACTGGCTTGAAAAGGATTGCAAGGTTTCATTTCATGCATGAAGGTTATTGTGTTTTATCATGTCAAATGGACCACACAAATTGATTTCAATCAGTGTTCGACAGGGTTGGAAGGTACTATTGCATATGTGATTCGTATAATCAGCTGCTCGTGAGTCGTGACGTCGTGACCTCTCACGGACCATATCTCGAAAATGTTCCAATACATATTTTACATGTAATTAAGGTATTTCAGTCCCTATTTAGTTTTTAAAAACACATTTTTGAGGTAAAGTAGAGAAAGTAAGGTTTGCATCTTTATCAGATTAAACCATGCATTCAACTATCTTTTTTTAGTAATATAAAGGTTTGAAGGTCCATAAAACCTCGCTTGCTTTTCAAAAAAAAAAAACCATGCATTCAATTGTACAAGACCAGTTGAGAAGTTATTAGATCTGACCATTCTTATCACATTGTCTAGCCAAATTATCTAGAGATTTTTTGTGGTTTACTTAATATTTTCACATAATTTTGCTTAACTTGGCATTGAATGATGGACTGAATGAATGAGTGATGCATTGACATCAAGTTAGAGTTTGAATGGTTGGTACAGACCATATAATTGGACTGGACCCTTCCTGCCCACTCTCTATCAGCTTTAGTCATCGAAAACAATAGAAGCGACTACCAGGGCGGACCCAGGATTTTAGTCGAGAGAGAAATGAAAAATACTTATTAGTTGATAATAATAGTTATCAATGGTAAAGTCAAATTTTTTTTTTCTACTTGAGTTAGTAACTAATAAAAAAATACATTGCGTATACCAAATTGGATCCAATGTAGTCTAATTTTAAGTTAAAATAAGATCACTATCGATAACCTTAGCAATGAGCAAACGAGCATAATAACTAGAAAACTAATATCGCAAAATAATTAGGATAAGTATCTAGGTGAAGCTAATTTTTTTTTTTTAAATTTGCAAATTTAATATGATCATAATACAATTTCATAGAAAAAATAGTTTATATGAGGCTCAAATTTTGTACGAGTTGCCAAATGGTATATATTTTCATTGAATTCTATAGTTATTATTTTATATATTAATTTTAAATATTTTTTGTTGGAGGTTTTATACAATTATACGACTTGTGAAAAACAATTCATTTATTAATGTTAATAAGTCTTTATTAAACTAAACATTTTTTAATGTTTGCAATTACTAATAAAATTGCATTGAAAATAAAATAAAAATGCACTTGAAGAGTATCGAACTCGGGTCTTTTATCAAAAAATAATTAACCTACAACAACTACACTAACAAAGGCATATTTAAATACTTGTATAAACAATTTTTATATTGTATGATCAATTTTTTTAAAACTAAAGTATATATATACTAAAAAAAAATTTTAAAGTTGAGGGGGGCAGCTGGGTTGTGGCCACTCTGTTTCAATCATAAAAGTAGATTACAAGAGGGGATGATGGACTATTTTGCTCTTTGATAAAGAAAATATAGTAATAAAAATATTACCGTAAAAAACTTCACAGCATCCCAACTAGATTGACATCCTTCGCTTCACTTAAGGTAATGATGGTAATATTCATTTCTCTTAAGGCACTGATGGCAATAACCGAGGCGAACTAGTGATTTATTACGACCTTACTTGAACATGATCTGTTCTATAGACTCGTTCCTCTGTATCTTTACCCGCTAAGAAGATAAGAACGTAAAGCTAATAAGGATGGTAGAAATTTGATTGTCAAAAGCTGGTTGAACATAGAGACAAGGAGATGGAGACATTCCACTGTTTTTACAGCAACAAATGAGTTGGTAAATCAAGCAATAGAAACATTTGGAACAAAAAACTTCTTAAATGTGTCAACTGGTAAATCATGGAAATCCAGCATTTGTACCAAAAGCTTCTGAATTGGAAATTCATGTCTATGGTCCTTAGCATATTAATGCAACCAACACTGAAACATCACCACTATTAATGCACCTTCTCCCTCCTTTCAATTATCAATTATATGGTACATACACAGACACAGACACAGACACACTTGGATCATGAACTAATTGATCAACCAGTATACCATGGTCCCTACTAGCACAATAGTGTGCCCTTATTCTTATGGCTAAGTTAATAATAGCACCAAGAAAGTAAGATACTATAGCTACTATATATGTTAGGGTTTTTGCGTGTGCGTGTGCGCGAGTACGTATACCATTTTTTTATTTTAAATATGTTTTATGTTTACTTAGTTTTATTCAGAATTTTAAACTGATTTTAGTGACAAATTTAATTACTTTGAATCTTCAATGCCCATATTTTTCCTCAACTTTCTGATCCTCTGGCTAGAAGATTGCTTTAATACAAGCCGATGGTGATATACAGAAAGCACAAACTAGAATTGTAGGCAACTTATATTTTTGAAATGGAATAACACAAAAAATTCTCAATGCAACACTTCTATCTAAATGGGTGGATTAATGCATACCTTTTTTTATAATTTAAATATGAAGTACATTTAATTCAACATGGACTCGCATTATTCTGACAATTTATTTGTGTATTTGTTTTAGTTATTTTGAGTTTTGGAAATAGGCTTTGATGATAATGAAAATCAAATTTAATCGTAAAATTCTAAATGCTACATCTTACTGCCAAAAAGCTTTGTTCTTGATTGGCCGCTTGTATATAACTCAATGTTGGTTGTTTGGACTCAAATTAAAGCTATTGCTAAATGTGAGAAGACAATTCTCTTAACATACATACCTGTTGTGGCTTGCATTAAAATTCGAGTAAGTCTAGTCAATCATGTTTGTTAGCATTTTTTGACTTTTTTTGTTGTATTTTTACACTTTTTGCCCATTCTCTTTAAAACACAACCATAAACACTATCTATAGAAAATGGGTAGAAGTATATAAAAGCTAAAAAAAGTAAAAATTAAAAAATTAAAAATTTAAAAATAAAAAAACTAGCAAACATAACCGGTTAGAAGTAGTTTAAATGTGTTTTTTTTCTTCTTTTCTTCTGAAAGATCCATTATCCTCGAAATATGCATCTCTAGGATGATGGATGGTATTGAGCCTGGCCTCGCACCGGCGTGGCTCTCTAGAAAAATAGTTGTTATAAATTATGATTGGTGTATAGCATGACAAGACATTGCCATACTTGATTGATGGTACGGAATTCTCTAAATAATCATGATGAAAAATGGTTGTTTGGACATTAATTCTACACCAACATTATTAGAAAGGGGAGACTTGGTAAGTTTTGTTTTTCTCTGTTGTCCATTTCATGTGCATTTCACACCCTTTCAGAATCTCAGCTTTTACACTCATTTTTAGTCCTTTTCCGTAAATTGTCTCTTTTGCTTATTATCCCGGAGTTATCTATGATTGATTGTAATCTAAGTGATAGAATGTCAAAAAAGTAGCCCTTCTTGTTGTCGAGGAAACTGGCAAGGGAGGGGGTTCACGTATCTAGAGGGGGATGGAGGGTCTCTGGCCGTTTCCTCGTCATTTAGAATTTCTGGTCAAAAAGCTATAACCTTTTATAAATTACTAAATTTTGTTTTGAGTGTTGAGAATGGAATAATGAATAACACATGCTTTTCACATTCTAACAAACTCAATCCAATCTTTTGTTTACTTATCCCCCTGCAAACAGTGTCCAATGCCCCAAACCTTCATATTGATAAAATTGATGAATCTATTATAAGTTCATGCACCGAGCCGAGCCGAGCTGTTCAAATGAAAAAAACTGAAATGGTCACCTCAGTTTGATTATTGTTCTTATTCCTCTCAGGCAATTTTAATTCTCGTGTTGTAAAATTGTCTTCTACTCTAAAAACTATAAGTATTAGAGAGTAAATGCTCTAACATAACCAAACAATAGCTATATAGACAATATGAGTGGATTTTAGTGTCTCACACATGTTCTAACTTAAAAGTCTGAGACAACCCATATGAAAATTATTACAATAGCTTAGTCTTGGATGGCACATCACTAAACTTTCCATAAAAATGTCCATGATGATGTCCATAATACCATGGACATTGACCAATCAATCAAAAAGACATTAGTATATTACTCCATTAATGATCCCAAAATCATTCAATTAACCGTGTGTTAGAAACAAAGTTATGGTGTAGGGTATATGTGTGTAATGATCTTGGGAGTTGTGTTGTTTCTCAACATTCAACAAGCAAAATCTTCACCCTTTCAATAATACGACTGGCTGTGCAACAGCTGAAAATTTCACGTGACAACTACCTCAGCTCAGAGACCCACCCCTTTATTTCTCTCTCTTTCAAGTTTCAATCACAAACAAAAGCAGTGTGATATAAATCATCCATGCCTTTCTAATCAAACCTCCCTAAACAGAACCATTAATTTCATTGGTTTATAAACCCTTTTGTCTTCATTTTTTAATCTGCTAAAACTAGGAACTGTTACTGTATGGGTACTGCTAAGTACTAAGTACTAATAGGGTGAGTTTGGCTTCCTCAGTTTACTAGTTACAAGAAGACTATTAGTTAGTTCATCTGAAATGGTTTTTGTAGTGAAATGGTAGATATCCATTGAAGAACTGTTGAGGAAAATCAGTGGGATGAGATCTTTTTATATAAAGTTTTTTGTTTGTGATTTTGTTTTGTAGGGTCAGGTGTTTAATTTCATGAACCCAAGAACAAGACCCTTTTTGTGTTGGATTTTGAACTTTAAGAACTACCAAACAAGATCAAAAAAGCTATTTTAATACCATCCACATTCCCCCTCTCTCATCTCTTTACCTTGGGCACAGAAGTGTGTTTTGAGTGAGTTAGGAGGGTTATAGCTTTGTTTGAGGAAATTTACAACCCCATTGTTCAAAGTAGAAAGCTCTTCTTCATCAAGTGATATTCTTTCTTTGCTTCTGCCTCTAGTAGTAAATTTTGCTTTTCTTATTGTTTGGGATTGTTGAATTGTACTTAATAAAATGATTGTGATCTGTCTCTCCTTTTTCTAGCATTTCCTATATTCTCCATATCTCAAATTATCATGTAGAATCATCTTACTATAGTTATAGCTTCTTCAGCCAAAACAAACTTGAGTTTTTAGCTGAATTCACTATTCTTACTTCAATTTCTCTGGCAGGAGGAGAATCTCATGTGGGGTCTTGTTTTTTGCCTAGAAAATCAAGGTGAAATGCCTTAAATTCTCAGGTTAGCTATTTATAATGTTATTTCAATTGAAGTTTATCTGGGGTTCTTCTTTTTGTGGTAAAGAATCAATTTTTATACAACAAACTCTCATTCAAAGGGTTTGGGGTTTTGAGATTTTCAGCTGAAGTTCAAAGGTCTTTGAGGCAATGGCTACTGGATTCCAAAATCAGGATGAGGTATCAAAAAATCATCTAAGGAAACAGCTTTCTGTAGCTGTTAGGAACATTCAATGGAGCTATGCTATCTTCTGGTCTCTCTCAACCAAGCAACATGGGTATTATTTCTTTAAATATTTTTAAGTTTTATTGCCATTCCCTAGATAGCTTACTTGCTGCTTTATATCCTGAAACTGTAAAAAAGAAGTATCTTGTATGAGTAGCATGTGTGTTGGTTGGGCTGAAATGACTTCTGAGGACCACTTGGTAGAGAAGAAAATGTTTTCAACATTTTTGCTTATTCATGAGTTCTATAATGTACTGGTATTTTAGTATATATTAGTGGAATTTGTATACTCAATAAGTTTTGTTGTGGGAAATTTGAGGAGTTTCGTATAATTGATCATTGGACAGCCTTTCATGGATAAGAATTATTAGTCTCTGAAGGGTGGCATTTTCAGCATGGCATTTTTGTTTTTCGTTTTCATTTTTTATGAATTTCGTTCAGAAATAGTGTTATTTGAGAATTTTCAGCTTATCTATCTCCATAATTCAAATTGAGATTACCCTATTCACTCTATTAATTTCCTATCATCTCTGTAATTTCTGTCTCACATTGGCCTGACTTCATGTTCACGACGATTTTTGCTTGACTTCAAGTTCATGGGCATTTTCAGTTGAGTTTTAGTATATTGAATATTTTATCTTCTTGTTCATGGTTCATGTAGAAATGGGATTTTGCAGGGTGTTGGAATGGGGTGACGGTTACTATAATGGGGACATAAAAACAAGGAAGACTGTGCAACCTATGGAATTGAATGTAGACAAATTGGGCTTGAAGAGGAGCGAGCAATTGAGGGGTCTCTATGAGTCTCTCTCAGTAGGTGAATCAAACCAACAAACTAGGAGGCCCTCGGCTTCATTGTCACCTGAAGATCTCTCTGATGCAGAGTGGTATTACTTGGTTTGCATGTCCTTCACATTCAAAATGGGAATCGGGTACTTACCCTCGCCAAATATTCTGAACTTGGACTTTTTAATGAAGACTTGATACGCATAATCTTGGTTATCAGTGGTTTGCATTTAGGTTTAAAGGAATGAAATTAAGATTATCAATATGTAATTTCATACAGTATACCGATTGAGTTTATTTCGTTATTTGTTAATTTCTTTTGTGTAATATGAATACTGACTCTTTATGCTTCTAGGTTGCCTGGAAGAACACTAGCAAGAGGCCAACACATTTGGCTTTGCAATGCGCATTATGCAGATAGCAAGGTCTTCTCGCGCTCTTTGTTAGCAAAGGTTGGCCTCCTTGAATGAGCCTTAAGTTTTAGCCGGAACTATACACCTATATTTGTGTTAACTTAAAACTGCAGAAAGCTGACATTTTTCTGTATTATCTTTTGTGCGTCCTTTTGGTCTCGCTGCCACTCAACTTGAATTGCTCAATCTCCATAGAGTGCATTGATTCAGGTAATCTTTGAAAACGAGTTCAATCTAGTGACAACTATTAAGTTCATGTTAGGGTGTGATGAAGATGTTTATACTCGTGCATACCAACCTAAATTGGATGTTGAATTCCAAAAAGCTTCAAGTCCCCAAAACTGTATAATTTCAGTGTTGCATGGATATGTTTGCCAGAAGTCGTGGCCCTGAAAACTCTTAGGGAACTAGGACATAAACACTTGCTAACATATTATGTGGTTACAAAGTATTGGACTTGTTCACCTACGCAATATAAAACAGAAATGCCATTAAAGTGAGTTGGCGTGACTCTGATGCAGGATATATGCAAGATGTGTCAACCTCATGAAATGCACTTGTTACATAGGAGCAAACTAAACTTAGGCATAAAATTTGGGTTCACTTAAAGAACTGTGTTTTAACCAACAATTATGTTTTTTACATGCAGACGGTTATATGCTTCCCTTTCTTTGGGGGTGTGATTGAATTTGGTTCGACTGAACTGGTATGCTATTGGTTTATCTTTCCTCTTCAATCTAGTCACTCACTCCATCATATGTTGATGACAGTAACTTTGTTTCTTGTATCTTGTATCTTGTTTGGTTGTTTCAAGGTCATGGAAGATATAAATCTGCTTCAGCACATTAAGACGATCTTCTTAGAGTATCCAATGCCTATTTGTTCTGAGAAATCTCTTTCTAGCCCACGGAACACTGACAAAGATGAAGACCCAGTATGCACTGAGATTGATCATGAGGTTCTTGATACTTTAGATAATACCAATCCACTGATTGAATGTGGCATCCCAACAGAGGGGGGCTCCCAAATATTCCCATTCTCTGTCCCTCCATGTATTCCGAAAGAGGAGATTGATTTTGATTTAAATGGCATTGCAGAATTACATGCAAATCTCTGTGAACAACTGAGGTCTGACTCTCCAAATGACAGTTCAAATGGATGTGAGCCTAATCAATATACGGAAGATTCATTTATGCTTGAAGGCGTAAACGGCGGAGCTTCTCAAGTGCAGAGTTGGCAGTTCATAGATGAGGACTTGAGTAATTGTATACATGGTTCCATGAATTCAAGTGATTGTATATCTCATACATTTTTAAATCCTGAAAAGCCCATCTCTTATCCCAAACAAGGAATTGTGAATAACCTTCGAGACTTCCAAGAATGTGACAATGCTAAATTTAGCTCTTTGGATCTAGGCACTGATGACGCGCACTATACAAGGACTCTTTCAGCCGTTTTGAAAAGCTCGAACCGCTTGATGACTGCACCATGCTCAAATAATTATAATCACAAATCCAGCTTTGTTAGTTGGAAAAAAGGTGGTTTGGTGATTAGTAGGAAGCCACTGATTGGCACCTCTCAGAAAATGCTAAAGAAGATTTTGTTTGATGTCGCTGGGAAACATAGCGCCTGCTCATTGAAGTTCCAAAAGGAAAATGACAGTATCGATAGGCTTTTTAGACCAGAAGGAGACAATATGGGTGTGAGTCATTTCTTGTTGGAGAGAAAAGAGAAAGTCAATGAACAGTTTCATGTTCTCAGATCACTGGTTCCTTCTAACAAGGTACTTGAATAACTATTCTTCACATTTACTTTAATGCTTTAGTTGCAAAAGATTTTATTTCCTCTGCGAATGATTTAATTTTGCTTGATTGCACATGACACATTACTTAATGAGGTAGAAAGAACTTTTGGGGTTAGGCGTAGACAAATTATTTACCCATTTAGGTGTGAAAATCGATGTCTTTAATCACACCTGAAGTTATTTTTGAAATCTCTCATTTATATTGCATGAGCAGTCGAGCAAACGATATGAATCATTATGGATAAATCCTTCCCATGCAAACAAATGAACATGTAGATTACTCATCATGGGAAAATTCTCAAGTGAGTTGTGATTACTAATTTACCATGTTTTTTTGCAGAGCGACAAAGTTTCTATACTCGGTGATACAATAGAGTATGTGAAAGATCTAGCAAGAAAGGTAGAAGAGTTGGAGTCGTGCAGAGAACTAGTAGAGGTGGAAACAAAGGGAAGAAGGAAGCACCCAGATGTGGTAGAGAGGACATCTGATAACTACTGCAATGGCGATGTTGCTAATGTTAAGAAACCTCCAATACACAAGAGGAAGGCTTGCGATATTGATGAAGACCCTGAGCTTGAGTGGGATTTACCAAAAGATAAATTAGCAACAGTCACTGTCTCTATAAACGATAACTATGCTACAATCAAGACACATTGTCCATGGAGAGAGAGTTTGCTTATCGACATCATGGAGGAGACAAGAAATCTTAGGTTAGATGCCCATTCAGTTCAGTCAACCACTTCAGATGGGATGCTATTTCTGATTCTCAGAACTAAGGTTTGAACCACATAGTGAGCCAACAACATCTTGCAGATAGTCTTTATCCTCATAATTACTTTGTCATATCATAACATATTTGAACATGTTTTGCAGTTTAAAGGAGTTGGACCTATATCACCAGGAATGATCAAACTAGCAATTCTAAGAGTCATTGGTAAGTTCAATATACATAGAGACATGTACAACATATACATAATTAGATCTTTCCTCAAGTTAGCATGGCTATCGGATAAATGTATTGTATCTATTTCATAGTTTTTCTTTACAAGGACATATTTTAACCGATAATTTCTGTGAAACCAGCTTATAGGAAATCACCCCTTATCTATAAGCCAAACAGGAGCTTCTTTTCTTACATATACTTGATGTTTTGTCAATTCATTCATCTAGGTTGAATTTTGATGTAAATTGAATCTACTGTTTTCCTGGTACAGACAGAAACTAGTGCTTTTCCTTCAGATGGAGTAGGAAATATGCATGCTTCAGACATGTTCTTATCGTCTTGTCCACATGGACTATCAAGAGAGGCAAGCTTTGGCAATTCGAAACCTTGCATGAGGTTGTTGCGATAATTCCTGACACTATTGGAACCATTTGCAATAGCTGTATTGCTTGCGATAAAAGTGATTATTACCTCTCATTGGGCTATCTCTGTCCTTGGTTTACACTGCAGTTTATGAAATCCAGAGTAGATGAAAGCCTTGTTCATTTTTGTTTTTCTGTAACTAATTGCATATCAATGAAATCTTCTTACTCTACTGAATGACTCGAATGTTTCTTGAAAGTGAATGGGAAATGACATAATTTTAGAACTTGGCTAAGACTTTAATGATTTTGATTGGTTACCATGTATTTTCACTGTAAAAGTACACTGTAAAATTCTTGAAGGATAATTTCATTGAACTAGTTGCATTACCTTGTGACTTGTGATCGATGTTGATATACCGAGATAACTATGGTCATTTTTACAGGTTGCAGGATATACATGCAACAAAACTGCTCCAGTGTGAGGGTGAAAGGGTACCTCACGATATAGTAAGCTGCAGTTCTTTGTACTGATCAAGGTTGTGAATCTGAAGTGAACCAAATCTAGTGTGGTGGTTTGATATTAAGCCAATAATGTTGAAAATATCGTAAAGTAAAGAAAGCAAAACAAGAGTAGAGGGGAAACAGAGAGTTGTATTATTCATTGATATGAGCCTCTATAAATAGAGGTAGCAATTACATAGAATCTCAATTTGAAGCGAGATAAGAAACATATGCCAATAAAAAATCTAAATCCTATTCCATAACAAAGAAGATATCCTTCCTTGTTTGGACTAGTCACACAATCCTAGTTTGACTGCAACACTCCCCCTTGTGACGTCCAAACGCGACGTTACGTTACGTTGATGACGCATACCATGTTGTCTCGTTAAAACCTTGCCAAGTAACAAAAATCCAGTGGGAAAAAATAACCTTGGTCGAAGGAAAAAGAGTACAACGCGTCCTTTCCTTGAAGATGAAGTAAACATTTCGAGAAAATCTTCGTTGCACATCAAATCTCCCCCTGATGCCAACGTCTCCCCCTGATACCAACAATCAAGGGAGATCAGACAATTACGTAGTCTGATACTACGTACATGTTTCTCGAAAGTTGCTTTCGATAAAGCTTTCGTGAAAAAATCTTTCACATTGTTAGTAGATCTAACATCTTTTACTTCAATCTTTAGGAGCATTTGTTGCTGCTGATTATAGAAGAACTTCGGCGATATATGCTTAGTATTGTCACCTTTGATGTAACCTAGCTTCATTTGTTCAATGCAAGCGGCATTATCCTCGTAAATGCATGTAGGTTCATCTGTGGTTGACTTCAAACCACAAGTACTTCGAATATGCCTAATTATGGATCTCAATCACACACATTTACGAACTGTTTCGTGAAAAACAATAATCTCTGCATGATTCAAAGAAGTAGCAACAAGAGTCAGCTTTGTCGATCTCTAAGATATTGTTGTGTTCTCCATAGTAAAGACATAACCCGTTTAGAAACGTCCTTTGTGCGGGTCAGAGAGATACCCGGCATCAGCAAAACTTGTCAAGACATCACTTGGAGTCTGACCAAAGTAAGCGGCAACATGTTTGCAGGCGTTGACAGTGGCTTGACCGGCGGCCGGCCGGTGATGGGAGATGTGGCCCCGCCGTCGATTTTTGGGAATTTTCCCATTTCGTGAAGATCAACGTCCGATTTTGATATCTCTCTGTAGGGATAAACAAACCCATGTCAATCGTACCTCTTAGGTATCGAAATATGTCTTTAATGTCAGTCCAATGGCGGCGTGTCAGTGCATAACTAAATCGAGTCAACAAGTTCACAACAAATGAGATGTTTGGTCTCGTACATTGCACTAAATACAATAATGCGCTTATTGCACTTAGGTAGGGCACATCTGCCTCTAGTAATGCCTCGTCCTCCTCCTTGGGACAGAATTGATCTTTCTTCGGATGCAGACTCCGGACAATCATGGGAGTGCTACAAGGCTTAGCTTTATCCTCATTAAAGTGCCTTAACAATTTTTGAATATAGCCTGATTGGTGAATCATAATCCCATCGGCACGGTGCTCGATCTCCAATCTGAGGCAAAATCGTGTTTTCCCAATATCCTTCACCTCGAATTCAGACTTCAGGTGCTCAGCGGTTTCCTTTAACTCCTCTAGAGTTCCAATCAAATTTATTTCATCGACATAAACTGCAACAATAGCAAACCCGGAACTTGTTCTCTTAATGAACACGCATGGGCATAACTCATTGTTTATGTATCCCCTTCCGATCAAGTATTCACTTATTTTGTTATACCACATCCGTCCGGTTTGTTTCAATTCGTAAAGTGAACGTTTTAATCTGATAGAAAACGTGCTCCGTGGTTTAGAGCTACTTGATTCGGGCAAACGAAGTCCATCCGGAACTTTCATGTATATCTCTGTATCTAGATCCCCGTAGAGATATGTCGTAACCACATCCATAATCTGCATATTCAGTTTTTTGGAAACTACCAAACTAACAAGGTAGTAATCGATCTCAGGGCGTTATTATGTCCATTATGGAAGAATACGTCTCCTCGTAATCGATCCCAGGGCGTTGAGAAAAACCGCGCCACGAGACGAGCCTTATATCTCACAATCTCGTTTTTCTCATTACGCTTCTTAACGAATACCCATTTAAATCTGTCGAGTTTTACACCTGGAGGGGTTGGCAGTACTGGCCCAAACACCTTCCATTTCGTTAGGGAATCCAATTCAGCCTGGATCACATATTTCCATTTTGGCCAGTCAACTCTACGTTGACACTCTTCAACGGAGCGGGGTTCGATATCATCGCAAGCTATGATTTCGCGTGCAACCGAGTATGCAAATACATCATCGATGATGATCTCGTTTCGATTCCATGTCCCATCTATACATGCATAATTGATCGAGATTTCTCTATTCTCGGGAGTAGGTACCGACGTTGAGGCGACCCCCAACGATGACTCCTCTCGGACATATCCATAGTCCATGATATTCTCATGGGATGGTTCGATCGAGATAGCAATGTCAGATGGATTGGTTTATGTCGTCTGCGTCATCTTCCTAGGACGAAAATCCATCGAACCCAGTGGTCTACCGCTCTTCCTCGCGGGATCAGATGACTGGTTAGCCGCCAGGATACCACACGCACCGTTTTCGTCACGGGTGGTGGCGCCGTGCCCAGCGTCTCCCGGGGCGGCGCTACGTCCTGTGGTGGGGTCGCAATCCTTGAAGGAACGTTTGCAGCAGGTATATGTGATGTCGTCACTTTAGCGATATCAGTGAAAGCGTCTGGCAACTTATTTGTTATGCTCTGAAGATCGAGAATTCGCCGCACCTCACTCTCGGACTATGCGGTTCGGGGATCAAGATGAGACAAAGTGGGGACAGACCACGACAATTCATGTCGTTCCTGTTGAACGTTAACGTTCTTATCTCCCCCTAATGACGGGAAGACTGTCTCATCAAAGTGACAATCCGCAAATCGTGCGGTAAAGAGATCGCCTATCAAGGATTCCAAGTAGTGGATAATTGATGGTATATCATATCCCACATATATACCCATCCTTTGTTGAGGCCCCATCTTGGTACGTTGTGGCGGCGCAATTGGCACATAAACCGCGCACCCAAAAATGCGTAAGTACGAAAGATCCGGTTCGTACCCAGTCACCAGCTTTGACGCAGAGAATGGTTGGGTGGCAACCGGCCTCAAATGGAGTAACATTGCTACGTGCAAAATTGCATAGCCCCATGCGGATATAGGCAGGTTGGTGCGCATAACCAACGTCCGAGCGACCATTTGCAACCTCTTGATGGTGGCTTTCGTGAGACCGTTTTGGGTATGAGCATGGGGAACTGGATGTTCAATATCAATCCCAATGGACATGCAATAATCATCGAATGTTTTCGATGTAAACTCTCCGGCATTATCAAGTCGAATTGACTTAATAGGGTCCACAAATAAAATATCTAAATGGTTTGCAAGTTAGTTGGATAGGTCCACAAATATCCCCTTGAATTCGCTATAAAAAATGGATGGAGTTTTTAGAAATCTTTGCATAGGACGGTCTCAGTCCTAATTTTCCCAAGGAACAAGCTTTTCAGAACGAGCGAGCTGCGTGCATGGCGGCACCCCGTTGTGCGGCAGCCCGTGGACCAGCATTGGTCAACCGAAGCGGATTCCTTTTAGTGCTTCGGATAGCTCGAAAGAATTGATGTCTTGCATAATGCAAAGTGAACAAAATTAGTGTTTCTGAGCCAATGCTTCCAAGAAACAGATATTCATGGAATTGGATTAGAATGAAACTCAAAGTTTCAAACAATGGTTGTGAATGGTCATCGTTCAATGCTATACGAACTGCCATAGTTCGGAGCGAACGAACTGCAATAGTTCGGAGCGAATGCGAACCCCCACTGTTCAACTTCGTGCGAACTTCCATAGTCCGACTTAGAGGAAATTGAGTAGAAAGCTAATTAGGAGAGACTCAAATTTAAATTAATTCACAAAAGCTATAAAACTTACATATAATCAAAATAAGTCATCACAAGGAAATAGATAAACAATGAGAAAGCCAAATGTATCGATGAGGATATATCAAGAAGAATTAGCTTGATTTAGTGCACCTTAAGCATGTGTTGTTTTCATTGCTTTATGAAGAATACGATGTTATTTATGCCTGACAGTAAATTAAAAACTTACCTTATATTACATTATACAGAAACTTGGGACTAATAACTATGAATTTCTTATAAAAGTAAGTATAACTTCTTATGACATATATGGGCAGGGTTTCATTGACTAAACTTTTATACTAGAACTCCATTGACCTATGTAGAGAATTTGGAATCCAATGAAAAGCGTTTCGTAATGTTATCATTGAAAATCTTAAAAATGTTGATGTTTGTATTAGTGCTGTTTCAAAAAAGTTTCAAACATGTCGAGTAAATGTTACAAGATTTAAGGGTGAAAAAATGAAAAGCAAGCATGATAAGCATCAAATGCACCATGACAAACAATTATTAAATATGTTACACAGTGACAAAGTACTTTAAGTTTCAGGCAACACTAGTATATTATTAAATAGTTTAGGCTTGGCAATGTGACTCTTAGTATAAAACCTAAGGGCATTTAAAGATAAAGTAGAAATTGTTTGTTTACAATAAAATTTCAGTCCCAATATAATCTGAGTGGTATAGAAGTAGATATATATTAAAAACACCAAAACCAAAAAACAGATCAAGTAGAAAGACAGAATGCAAACTGAAACCACCACAGCTGACCTTGTCTGGCCGAAGGATCGCATCCATTGTAATGTAAACTAGTGCTTCATCACTTGGCAGTTTAACCTGGCCGAGCAGGAGGCAAAACAAGAGTCGAGGGGGAAGACGCTTGCGGTAAGCGTTCGCGTGGAGATTTTTTTCTTAATAGCTGCTAAGGTTATGGCTCGTGCTGATAACGTGTTGAAAATATCGTAAAGTAAAGAAAGCAAAACAAGAGTAGAGGGGAAACTAAGAGCATAAACGAGATAGGAAACCAATAAGGAATCTAAATCCTACTCCATAACAAATAAGACATCCTTCCTTATTTATACTAGTCACACAATCCTAATTTGACTGCAACAAATAAAAATTAGTGAAATGTTTAGGTTTTTAATAATTCTAATACATACAAATTTGCGAAACCTCACGTAAATATTTGAGGATATGAAGAAAACTACAATATATTGCATATGTATCACCATATATTCTAATACATAATTTCGCCAATTGTAATTTTGCAAGCGGGTCGTGCAACATTGGTTGGTAAGGTTCGTTGCCACTGATTAGATGTCGTCGACAGGTAAATCATCGCGCCATTGGGCCTCCTCCGACTAAACAAACACCCTTAGATGGAGATCAAACAGGCTAATCAGCATTCCTTGACTTTTGACATGGCCGGTGATGTAATCTTATGGCCAAGCATAATCAGGAATTAATTTACACTAAAAAAAATATGATCAACATATTCTTGCAATTATTAACAAATAATAATGCAAATAAAGATTATGCTATCAGCCCTGCCAATCATCTATCTTCCATTATATTTCTTTATTTAGATTTTCAAATATTATCGAATATCTAAATTTGTATCTTAAGGGTCTCATCACTTTAAGCATGAGGTCCATCACTAATCGTTACCTCCGCAATGACAGAGTTAACTAAACAATGCTGTTGACTAGGGGAATAATCAATGCCTCTTAACTCTGTAACACAAACCATAATCAACAACTTGATAATGGAGTTGGAATAATTTAACAGTGTCTTCACTAGCACAATAACAAGTTACCAACTTTATGTATTAAAAACTTATCTCGCATTCTTCAAGCAACAACACCATTGACTACAACATCTAGAGACTGCAATATTTATATCCAACATGTGATATATGCAGGCTCATAAACTGCAAAATACATGCAAATTATCAGAAGTTACGATTCAACAGACCCTACTTCTGACTCCAAGACAAGCATTTCATCAACCATGGACCATTCCATTGATCGCATCGTTTTTTATGACAGAACTACTATACAATGCACACTCGCAGGAAACATGGATGCTGAAGGAAATATGAAATACGAAAACATAAATAAGAAGGAAGAAAACCAACAGTCAAAGAATAATATTATTCAACACGCAAATTCAAGAAATTTTGAACATTAGAACAGTTTACAAAAAAGAATTCAAATCATCGCTTTGATGCAACCTTCTGCCCTATTTCCATTGCATCTTACACACACCATTGACAGAACTCCATCAATAAGTTCACATTTACAATCGCCTAAAAGGAAGAATCTTACAAAGAAAGATCCTAGTAAAACCTATTGTTTGACAGTTCTATAAACAATGGCAAATAATGCTGAAAATTATGTACTATAAACAACACCCTTCTAGCAAGGATGCTGCCTGTCTGCAGTTATAGTTTGAGTTCGCACCCTGCAAAATCTTTAACAGTAAAACCAACCTTTTCAAACCTCCCTTTCTCACTGCTCTCCCTAAATTTCAAATAATCCAAGCAAACAAATGGCTTGTAAAACCTTGGGATCCCTTCTCCCACTACTTCATCTGGCGCCAAAATCACCTTTTCATCCTCAAAACACCAAAAGAAAGCTAATGAAAGGCGGTTAACAAATCGCTTCAAAACAACCCGGTGTTTTGATGATCTTAACTTCCCATTACTCCATGCCTGCATCATATCCCCAATATTTACAACCAGTGTCCCATCGCATGGGCTTATATCCATCCATTTCCCTTCCCTTGATCTCACTTGGAGTCCACCAATCTCATCTTGGTACACAATTGTTACACAACTCATATCTGTGTGCATTCCAAGCCCTTCAACTTCTTCTTCTTCCACAGTTTCTGGCGGGGAGTAACTGATAATCCTTAAATACCCATGGCAATTACTAAATTCAGATTCAAAGTATTGCTGCTCAAATCCAATTCCCAAACACATCAGTACAATCTTCACAATGCTCTTTGACAAATCTGTCATCTTGTTCCCATATTCTTGCAATATTTCACTACCAGAGTTAGAGAAGGAAAGTACAAACAGAGTAAGCCAACGCACCCAAAAAAGAACATAAGATACTAAAGTACGAAGACGTTTATATGTAGATTAGTATTACCTAAATTCTGACTCAGGTGGATTGAAGAGAACATCAGCAGAACTCTTGGCAGAGGCATAAAAGTCTGGTCCAGACACTCGCATACTCTCATAGAAAGGAGATGCTATAAAATGGGGAGTGTAAGATTTTAAAGAGGATAACGGGCCAAGCTTTATCTTAGACTCTGCCGGAAGACTGAAAAGCTGCTTTGAACATGAGGAGAGTTTTCCATAGATATCTTTTGAGATTCCATGATTAGCTATGTGGAAGAAGCCCCATTCTCGACAGGCTTCCCTGAGGGAAGCTAGAGTGGAGGGGTTCAAGGGTTGTGAGATGTCTAATACAGGGAGTTGCACAGAAGTTAGAGATCCAGACATTATTATCTAGAAAAATGATAAATGGGGATTGGTTTGTTCAGTTGGATTGGAGATTTAAATAGAGAGACAGTTAGATATAGAGAGAAAGGGAAAGAATCCGAGAGAAATAACGAGCAGGTTTATGCTTATTAAAACCTATACTTAACTGTTTATCATCGGTGATAGGAAGTATGATACCATAGATGTGGTACCAAGTAATCCAGATCAACACCCACACAACACTTAGATAGAAAGACCGCTGTATCAATATACTATCAATGTCTAATACACAACTAATAACACTTGATATTTATGGTTTGACATCGATTGGAAAAGACAAGTTCTAGCTACCATTGTTTATGATTTATGAGAACATATTGGAATTAATATGAAGGCCGACAAGAGGTTTGGCTGTTCTTGGGAGGACAGACTTCAGCTAGTTTATGTAAAAAAAAGTCAATGAGGGCAGGCTAATTTAGTGGCAGTTAATTAGGCAGCACCAGGCAGGAATGATGGAGGTTTGCTGGTCATTTGGCCTTAGTTAAATTCATTTATGCATGGGTATTAGAGCTTAGATCCTTGTGGAGTAAGTATTGACCAAACACATCATTTTTCTAAGCAAAAAGAAACAAAATAACCCTTCCTAAATTTAAGACTATATTGGACTCGGGTATGTAAAAGCATTGACTGCGCTCAACTGACACATGGGAACAGTAGGGTGGCATGTTTGATGCTCTACTTAAAAACTGCAAGTGCAAGAACCCAAATGCACTATTCAAGTACAAGTGTTGGTAGAAATTAGATACCTATCCATGTTCTATCAACATTTCAGCGCAAATAAATTCTTTGTTTTGGTTTTCTTCCACATTATGCTTAAAGTTGAACAAGAATTAGGTATCCAGTAGAAAGATACCATCTACCTGTATTGCTGAAATTGTAACATAAATACTCACTAACATTTTAGACATCAGGTTTTAATGGAACTTTGGGTCCATCGCAACTGAGTATCAACCTCACTAGGAAACGGAAATGGTGACTTTTAGATAGCCTTTTGAGTTTCATCAATTTGGGAAAGTTTTATGTTGCATTTAAAATGTCGATAGCATCCCTTAAAATTCAAACAAGCTCAACGTTGTGGCCTACATATTTCTGGACGTTCACTCACTAGCACTTATAAGATACGAATCAGAAAAGAAACAGTGGTCATTTCTGTTTCACGTTCCAATACACAAGTGGATACACTTTATTTTAAGAACAAATGTGACCACAATAAAAATCACTCAAATCCAAATTGATTTGAGCTTCTGTAGATTTCTATCAAACTTTGTAACCATATAACCATACACCATTTACTCGCAGCCACAGGCTAACTGACACGCCCATTTGGTGTCAGTTTCTCTATCATAAAGAGAATGAAAAATAAACAAATATAATGAATTCACCATGCGCAAAAGATGTTGGCCATTTAAGGTGAGATCACTCTTCTTTTTTTCCCTCCAAATACTTAGCAACTGAATGAGTATATATATTTTTCCAGATAAAATGTAACAAATGCCAGAAAATTTTGTATTATCAAGGTTCATGGACAAAAGACGCTTAAAATATTGAAGAATAGCATAAGAAAAGGAATCTCACGCAGAAGTCCACACATCTCTTCAAAGAACCATACCTGACTACCGCTGCTATAAGAACCAGAAGGCAATTTCAATGCACTAGAATTGATGATCAAATTGTCAATCCATGGTTTCATTCCTCTTTGACACCCTTGACTTGACACTTGAAAATAACAAGGGTGACCAGTTGCCTGTATAAACAATGATGGCTTCCAATTGTCTTAAACCTAAATAACTATGGAATTTGTTTCCCTTATTCCCACTCAATTGTTGACGGAGGCTTCGATGTAATATCTTGAACAACACGGTTCACACCTCTGACACTATTGCAAATTTTTCGAGCCACATCATCAAGAAACTTGTGCTCAAAATTGTACCTGCATAATAAGTTAAATGTGTAAATCTTTCCAAGATCGAAATTGTAACAGCTTCATCCCAGATTTGATTGTTTATTCAGTTGATTTGTATGGAAAATATTTTTCAGAAACTTGTGACAAAACTTGAAGATGTATGCACATATAAACAAACAGAGAAGAGCCGTACGAGGTTCATTTTCCAACAATGAATAAATTGCATGCACATGCACATGTTAACCAAATGACATCTGCCCACACAAACACAATTGCTACATGCAACGTCGATTGGCTCATAGATAGAAAGAGATGCCAATCGCTACCGGCCTTGAGGCAAGGCCACAGAAGCCTGGCTTTGGGCCACCAAACTTTTCAAATCATAATGGGTACACCACATGAGATTGTATGGTAAATAGGTCCTTACAAAAATGGCAGGCCTTCTTACCCATGTAAATAGGCCCTAACCATAAGAAGAGACTCTTAATCTCTCTAAGAAATCATTTGTAGGCACCACTTTTTTTTTTGAAAGGCTAGGCACCACTTCTCACGTAAGAATAACTTGCAAAAGGGCCACAATCCCAATTCCACACCACATTTTATCACTGTGTTTCCTTCGCTTTTATTCAGAATGTGATTTATTTTTCTTCATCTTAATAACAATCTAAGTCCAATCTCCTATTCAAAGATCCCTAACTTTCCAACTTTCTCTAGACATTGTCAATATCATTGGAAAATTGGAACTTTTTAACCTCTTTTTTTTTTTAATGTGTGATGATAAAGGCTAATTGTTCATTTTCCATGCCAAGTTCATAAATGTCCCTGATTATGGACTTAATCCTGCATAGATCGACCCTGAAAAAGGAAACAAACAATAAACTCACCAGTCTGCTGTCATCCCATCCTGGCTTGTAACAGCTCTGAGAGCAACAACATGAGAATGTGTTCTTTGATCACCCTGAACGCCAACTGACCTGATGGGCAAAAATACTGCAAAAGCCTGCCATATGGAATCATAGAGTCCAGCATCTTTGATTGACTGGATAAAGATCTCATCAACCTGGGAACATTTAAGCAAATGTCAGAACTAGGGCATTGATGAACCACTGTCTTATTACTTGAACTAACACCAAACAAACCTGGCGCAAAATTTCCAATGCATTTTCTTGGGTGACATCGCCTAAGACTCGAACTGCGAGTCCAGGTCCAGGGAATGGGTGCCGTTTGAGAAATGCTTCCGGAACGTTCAAAATTTTACCCAATTCTCTTACCTTTCATAAAGTGAAGTAAATATTACTTTAGAATTCCAAATACATGCCACGCAGTGAAAGAATTATAGCATATGGAAATTGAGTACATAAAAAGTTTTTTGGAGGGAGCTAGAGGTCAAACCTCATCTTTAAATAGAAGCTTAAGTGGTTCAATCAGTTTCAACTTCATGTCCTTGGGGAGTCCACCGACATTATGATGGCTCTTGATTGTATGGGAATGGGTTCTCCCACTTCCAGGTGGAGGGCATGATTCAATAACATCAGGATACAGTGTTCCTTGAACTAGGAAAGCAGGTTTTCTTCCAAGTTTGTGCTCTAGATCTTGGGCAAAAGCATCAAAGGTGCTGATGAATTCACGCCCAATTATTTTCCTCTTGGCCTCTGGATCTGTTACACCTTTCAGCTCACCAAGAAATTGATCTGTCGCATCAACACATGTAACTGGTAGATGTAGGTCCCTTTCAAAGGTGCCCATGACACGCTCCTGCTCTTTGTACCTAAACCCAAGACTCAGATGAGTACTTCAACAAAAAAGAAATAAACCAATAAATGGTAGCAAACTCCTAAAGATTCATATGCATAAAACTTTTGGGATTGACTTGGCATGCACTACTTCTCATTAAAAACACAAATAGTTCTAGCTCTGTGTGTTATTCTTAGATTTTAACATCAAGCTCACCTTAATAAACCATTGTCAACAAAAATGCAGTGAAGCCTGTCCCCAATTGCCTTGTGAACAAGGGTAGCTGCAACAGTGGAATCTACACCCCCAGATAAGGCACAGATCACGTGCTCTTCTGGACCAACCATTTTGTTGATCACTTTGATTTCTTCTTCTAGCACATCTTCCATCTTCCAATCAGCAGTTACACCACAAACATTGAAGAGGAATTGTTTAAGTGTTTCCATTCCTTCAGGTGAATGGGTGACCTGCAAAGATAACACTTGAAATCATCATATAATCCTTTTTTTCAAAGCATCAATGTAAGAAAAACTACATTTTTCATCAAACAAGAGCTCCATGTACTAAACCATACTTGGACGGTACATAAAGTATCAACAAATTTAGGGATGGCAGTGGGGCGGATTTTCACGGATATTCGCCCCACCCAATCCGTTTGGGGCGGTTTTGGATATGGCTGAATGGGTTTTCGGGTGGTTTCGGGTATCCAAAAAATATCCGTTCACTATTCGGAGCGGATACGGATTTGGCCATATCCGCCCCGCGGTTTTAGCCATACCCTATTACTCTAATACCCTTATCCCAGTATTAATTAAACTATTTAAAAAAAAACTAAAACTAAACCAATGATATCTCTTCGACTCTTCCACCTGACCACCTCGAGACACAAAACAAAAACAAAACTCACAGATTCATAATGAGAATCATGGTTCTCTTGAATCTCTTCAATCTCTAAGTCTCTTCCACTTCCACCTACAAGAAAGAGATTAAACCCATCCCTCCCTCACACCCGCCTCTCCCTCTCTGCCTCTCACACACACAGAAGTCTCTGTCTCCAGAGCGATCTCCCTCCCTCTCGCCCAGTCGCCCTCCCTAACATCGCACACCACCGCGATCTCCCTCCCTGCTCCCTCACACCGCACACCACCACCTCGCCCAGTCGCCCTTCCTCACACCGCACACCACCACCTCGCACACCACCACCTCGCACAGTCGCCCTCCCTGCTCCCTCACACCGCCGTCACCGCGAGAGATCTGCCTCTTGGAGATCGAAAGACAAGGATTTGAAGCTTGGAGATCAAGATCAGATCTGGATCGATTTGAAGCTTGGAGATCAAGATCAGATCTGGATTTCTGGATCGATTTGAAGCTTGGAGATCAAGATCTGATCCAGATCTGATTCTTGATCTGATCCTGATCTGATCCAGATCAAGATCTGATCAGATCAGATTTCAAGATCTGAGATCTCGAATTTTTTGAATTTGTTGTAATTTTTTTTTGTTAATTTTTGTATGGTTTGTAATTTCTGTAATTTTTTGTTAATTTTTTTTATGGTTTGTAATTTCTGGAATTTGATCTCACAAAAAACAAATTTGTATAATCTGTTTTTCTGTAATTTTTGTGATTCGATATTTGAGAATCTGTATTTTTTTTTTTTTTTTTTTTTTTCTCCGGGTATTTTGGGCGGGGCGGATATCCACCAATCCGTCCGGTTCGGGGATGGTTTTTACAAAATATGATAAACGGATATTCGGGGCGGATTTGAATATCCGTGATCTCCAGCGGGGCGGGGATGGATTTGTCCAAATCCGCCCCAATCCGCCCCGTTGCCATCCCTAAACAAATTACAACAAAACCAAATTATAGTAGTCATCACAGTTAGCATAAATCCCCCAAATTTTATTCAAATGCTGCCATAATGGTTATAGTGCAAGGCTGCCAGTCAATACAGTTGATATTTTTCATCCATGTCATACATTGGTAACACCTTGCATTGTGCAGAGAAAGGAGGAAAGCAATATAATAATTAATACTTAACCTTAAACATTCTTCTACAACCCATAGAAAATATATTTGTAATGTTTGGCTAATTATTTTGAATGCCTAAGCCTACATAATTCGTATTTGTCAAATTAATAGGCATCCTCGCCTTCCTGTTCTCTAGAGTCCTTCATCCTACAGTCCTACTCCTTTTCCTTTAGTTACTTAATTTCTACTTCGAATGGGTAAGATTCCTTTACACTTATACCAGACTTTCTTTTAAAATAGTTTACAACGTGTACAAATATTTTGAAACTGACCTTTTGACAAATCATGGAACTTAGTATTACAAGGGTACCACAGACAAATAAACTAAACTAAATTATATCAAAGTGACCTGTCATGAATGGCAGACCAAAATACTGAAATAAGAAGGGGCAACAGTATTGGCGCCAGTTTTGAAAATGTGAAATGAAGGGGTAAAAATGGTAATTGAAGTAGTAGTTAGTTATAGCCATCTGTTAGGCTACGTGTCACATTATGAGTGACTCAAATGAGAAAGTTGTTAGTATAAAGCTTAGAGGGAAATTGGGGAGAAAGGCATGTAAGAAGAAGAATTAGGTCTCTGAGTTGAAGCAACTCCAGAGGAGTGTATTCATTCTCCCTGTTAATCCAAATTTCTTCCTTCTCTAATTTGTTTCTTTGGTTGTTACCTTCTCAATTGTCTTCAATTGTGAAATTTGGTATCAGAGCCCTCGTGAGATCCAACCACTACTTCACAGATGGAAACAAGGTCCAAAGAGATTGAATCGTTCATGAAGGAGACAAAGAGAAACCAAATCGAAGTTCATGGTCAGATCGAATTGATTAAAGCAGAACTCAAGAAGATAGTACAAGTGGGAGAAATCAAAGAGAAGAAGCTGGACGACAAGCTGGAGCAGCTGATGCAACTAATCCAGAGCAACCTTAACGTGCATCCAACCACTGGTTCAAGCCCATCATCATCCACTCAAACCACTGGAAGCCCTAATCAACCACTGAGTTCAACTTCTCATAATCCCTGGGAAGTCCATGGTATGAATCCTCGTTTCCCTAAGCTTGATTTCCCTATTTTTTATGGATCTAATCCGAGATCACGGGTAAAAAAATGTGAAAGGTTTTTCTCATTCTACCAAGTATCAGAGGATAACAAGGTAGCTATGGCTACAATACACTTCAATGGGAGAGCAGATCTCTGGTTTTTGGATTACCAAGTTGGGAAGGATTCACTTAACTGGAATCAATTAGTTATGAATCTGTATGAACGTTTTGAAGAGTCTGTCCTTGATAACTATGTAGCTTGTTTCAACAAACTAGTACAGGAGACTACTGTGTCTGATTACTACGATAAGTTTGAGGAATTAAAATCTCTCATGCTCACCCATAATACCCATTTGGATGAAACCTATTGTGTCTGATATAAGGTCATTGGTCCAATTGTTCAAACCTTTCAACTTCTCCCAAGCATTCTCACTTGCAAGGATGCATGAAGCCTCACTCGCTCAGAAACAATACCCTTGTAAACCCAACTCATCCAATCAATATCAGTCCAGGAACTTACATTATCCTTCTATTAACACTCCCATTCCCATGACCAACTATCCAGGACCAAATCTCCCTTCTCCTAATCAAACCACCAACTCATCAAGGGGCAACTCTAATTCCTTCCAAAACCCTAGTGAGATTTGCATCACCCAACCCTCCTATTAAGAGGCTTACCCCTGCCCAAATGAGGTTAAGAGAAAAAAAAAAAAAAGAGAAAAAGGGTTGTGTTATAATTGTGACGAGGTGTCTAGGCCAGGGCATTTGTGTAAGCAGTAGCAGTTGTACACAGTGTTGTTAAGGCGGACGCCTAGGCGCACCTCGAGGCGGTTTTGCAAAGGAGCGCCTCAAATTGGGGCAAGGCGGAGCGGTAAAGTGAGGCGTCCGCCTCACCCGCCTCAATCATTTTAAACCTGAAAACCCAAATAAAACCCAAAAAGCCCATTGTCTTTTAGGGTTTGGGGTGGGGTTAATTACAGTTTTTAGGAGAGAGAGATCAAATTGGGGGCTGCTCATTGCTTCAACTCAACGCCTCAGTCTTTCTTCTTTCATTCTTGCTTCCTTCAAATCAGCAAATCAGATATGTTTGTTCCTTTCTTCTTCTTCTAATCTTCTTCCCTCTTCAAATCATGTTGCATTTTTTTTAAATTTATTTATGATCTGTTAACAGAGTCAATGCTGCGTCTTTTTATGATCTGTAACAGATCACACAACAATGGATCTACGTTTTCTTCTTCTAATCTTCTTCCCTCTTCAAATCATGTTTTTTTTATGATATGTTCACAGAGTCAGTGCTGCGTTTTTTTATGATCTGTAACAGATCACACAACAATGGATCTGCGTTTTCTTCTTCTAATCTTCTTCCCTCTTCAAATCATGTTTTTTTTTTTATGATCTATTCACAAAGTCAGTGCTGCGTTTTTTCATGATCTGTAACAGATCACACAACAATGGATTTGCGTTTTCTTCTAATCTTCTTCTCTCTTCAAATCATGTTTTATTTTTTTATGATCTGTTCGTTTTTTTAAATCATGTTCATGCTGGGTTTTTTCTTCATTTGAATCTTCTTCTTCTTCCTCTTTTTAATCATGTTGCTGTTTTGTGCGTTTTTTTAATCATGATCAGTGCATGATCAAATTGTTCTTCCTCTTTTAATGATTTGTGCGTTTGTATGATCAAATTGTTCTTCCTCTTTTAATCATGATCTGTGCGTTTTTAATCTGTTGTTCTTCCTCTTTTTAATCATGCCACAACAATGCATCATACAATTTGTTTCATTTATATGATCAAATTGCATTTGTTCATGCTTCATTTGTTCATGATTCATCTCATTCTTGTTGCTATAGGCATTGTAGATGGCAGGGAATTGGAGTTAAAGTAAAGCTTGGCCTGTGTGATTCCAAAAAATAATTTACTCACCATTGTGGAGCTCAAATGAGATCCTATTCTGAATATTAGTTTATTTTCCATAATTCCCTTCCAGAGACCCCATCTATATATGTAATATTCTGAATAATTTTAGTAAGAAAAAATGAATAATTTAGTTTTGAAGTTGAAATATGAATAATTTTTGGCAAAACTGATAAAGACCGCCTCGGTGAAGTGAGGCGTCCGCCTCGCCTCTGAGGCTTTTTCAGGCTCGTCCGCCTCCCCGTCGCCTCGACGTCTTAACTACACTGGTTGTACATGCTAATTCCTGATGAAGAGGACAGCCAAGAAGAAAGGGAACATTTATTAGATTCTACTGATTTGGTTCAAGAGATACAGACTGTCTCACTACATGCACTACATGGCAGCTTCTCTACCAACACAATTTTGCTCAAAGGAGTACTCAAGAAAAGGGGTATATTTGTATTGATTGATACGAGTACCCATTCTTTTATAGACCCCAAGGTGATTAAGGAAACAAATTTGCCCACTACCCTTACCCCTCGAATGGTAGTAAAGGTTGCTAATGGGGAGCAATTATACAGCACAGTTATCTGTCAAAAATTACTATGGTCCATACAAGGGATTAACTTTGAAGGGACAGTGAGGGTGCTGCCCTTAGGAGGGTATGACATGGTTCTCGGAGAGGATTGGCTTAAGCCATTTGGAGACATTACCATTAATCTTCAAAAGCTACAGTTGACTCTAGTGATCAAAGGGAAACCAACTGTCTTGCAAGGGATTTCTAATATTGGGTCAATTAACTTACTGGAATCCAAAGGGTTTGCTAAGTTCATGAAGAAGCATACCCCAAGTTTCCTAGGTCATCTCTTTGCCATACAAACCAGTGAATCTTCAGCAGTGATTCCTCCCTCAGTAGCCAACATCATTAGAAGACATTTTTCAAGTTCCAACATACCTACCCCCACATAGGGCTCTTGACTACAGAATTCCCTTAAAATCAGATCATTATCCTCCCTCCCAAAGCCCATATAAGGTTCCCTACATGCAAAAAGCCATTGTTGAAAAATTGATTCAAGAGATGTTGGAATCAAGCTTAATCCAACACTCTCACAACCCATTTGCAGCTCCTATACTCTTAGTAAAAAAAGAAAGACAACTCCTGGAGCTGTGTAGACTATAGAAGATTGAATGACCTTACCATCAAAGACAAGTTTCCAATGCCTCTCATAGATGAACTATTTGATGAGCTTCATGGGTCTTCAGTATTTTCCAAGTTTGACCTCAAGTCTGGTTATCATCAAATTCTTGTCCACCCCTCAAATATACACAAGACTGCCTTCAAAATCCATCATGGGCACTTTGAGTTTAGAGTCATGCCTTTTGGCCTCACCAATGCCCCGACAACTTTCCAAGCCTTGATGAACCAAATATTCCAACCCTTCCTCTTAAAATTCATATTGGTCTTCTTTGATGACATCTTAGTCTATAGTCCTTCCTTGGAATTACACCTTTCCCATTTAAAGTCTACCTTCCTTATTCTACGACAAAATCAATTATATGTCAAAATGACCAAATGTTCCTTTGCAAAACAAAGTTTAGTGTATCTTGGGCACATAATTAGCTCCAAAGAGGTAGAGGCTGATCCAAGTAAGATAGAATCTATGGTTAAGTGGCCTGTCCCTCATACCTTGAAGCAACTGAGAGGGTTCCTTGGCCTCACAGGCTATTATAGAAAATTTATCAAGGGGTATGGACACATTGCTAAACCTCTTACAGACATCTTGAAGAAAGATCACTTTCAGTGGAGCTCCTTTACTACTCAAGCATTCCTGACTCTCAAAGAAGCACTCTCACAGACTCCTATACTGGCTCTTCCAAACTTCAGTCTTCCATTCTCCATAGAGACTGATGCTTCAACACATGGTTTAGGTATTGTCATGTCCCAAGAGGGCAGACCAATAGCTTATTTCAGCAAAGCTTTGGGACCAAAAGGATTAGCACTGTCCACCTATGAGAAAGAGTTGTTTGCAATTGTATTGGCTATGCAGAAATGGAAATCATACTTACTGGGTTCCGATCACCAAAGTATAAGATACTTATCATCTCAAAGAGTCACTACAATGTTGCAACAAAGGTGGCTGGCCAAGTTGTTGGGATTTGATTATGACATCAAGTATAAAAAAGGATTAGAAAATGGAGCTGCGGATGCACTTTCCAGATGTACTGTTCGTACAGCTGAGTATTACAGTATTTCCACTGTTTCCCCACAATACTTACAAGAGGTTATTGATTCATACTCAAGTGATCAGACTGCTCAAAACTTGATACATCAATTGATAGTAGACCCAATGGCTAAACCCAATTTCTCCTTCTCCCAATGCCTGCTGAAACAGAAGAACAGAGTGTATATCGGAGACCATGGCAATCTCAGATTTCAGATTATGAAGGAATTACATGGATCAGCAGTTGGGGTTCACTCAGGCATCTCAGCAACTTACCAACGGCTGAGACAATACTTCTACTGGCCAGGTATGCAAAGTCTGCTCACAAGGTTTATCACTAGCTGTGACATTTGCCAAATAAATAAAACTGACCAAACGGCCTATGGGGGCCTCCTACAACCTCTTCCCATTCTGGAACACGCGTGGCAACACATCTCCATGGACTTCATAGAGGGGTTACCTAACTCACAACAAAAACTGTCATCATGGTGGTAGTAGATAGATTGACCAAGTATAGTCACTTTATAGCGTTGTCTCACCCTTACACTGCTGCTAAAGTAGCTGAGCTATTCTTACAGAATGTTTACAAGCTGCATGGCCTGCCTGTATCTATAGTGTCTGACAGAGATAAGGTGTTCCTTAGTGCCTTTTGGCAAGACCTCTTCTCAGCCCTTGGTACCACACTCTCCATGAGTACCTCTTACCATCCACAAACTCTCCATGAGTACCTCTTACCATCCACAGACTGATGGACAAACTGAGTGTGTCAATGCCTGTCTTGAAACATACTTGAGGTGTATGACTGGAGATACCCCCCAACATTGGTCCAAATGGTTATACTTAGCTGAGTTTTGGTTCAATACTTCTTACCATACAAGCCTCCAAACATCTGCCTTCATGGCACTATATGGCTACACACCACCACTCCTTGCTCTACCTCCTATGACTGCTCTTTCCATATCTGATGTGCAAGTTTATTTGCAAGAGATGTGCAAGTTTATTTGCAAGAGAGGGAACATGTGTTGAGTATTATAAAGGAGAAGCTACAAAGAGCCCAGGATAGAATGAAGTCTCTAGCTGACAGAAACAGGTCTGACAGAGTGTTTGCAATTGGGGACTGGGTGTATCTCAAGTTACAACCCTATAGACAGACCACAGTCAACATACGGAAGAACCTGAAGCTATCTGCTCGTTTTTATGGGCCATTTCAAGTAATAGATAAGATTGGTTCAGTCGCCTACAAGCTGCAACTTCCTCCTACATCCAAAATTCATCCTGTTTTTCATGCATCTCAACTGAAAAAAAGAATGGGTTCTTCATCTACTGTCACCCCACACTTGCCACTAGTTGACAACCAAGGTCAAATGCAAGTGGAACCAGTTGCTATCTTGGCCAGGCGATTAGTACCTCGACAAAATCAGGCAGTCACACAAGTGTTGGTCCAGTGGTAGAATAGTTCTACAGCAGAAGCTACATGGGAAGATTGGGCTCACCTTCACTCCCAATTCCCTAACTTCAATCCTTGAGGACAAGGATGTGTTGATGGGGAGGGTAACGTCATGAATGGCAGACCAAGATACTGAAATAAGAAGGGGTAACAGTATTGGCGCCAGTTTTGAAAATGTGAAATGAAGGGGTAAAAATGGTAATTGAAGTAGTAGTTAGTTATAGCCATCTGTTAGGCTACGTGTCACATTATGAGTGACTGAGACTCAAATGAGAAAGTTGTTAGTATAAAGCTTAAGGGGAAATTGGGGAGAAAGGCATGTAAGAAGAAGAATTAGGTCTCTGAGTTGAAGCAACTCCAGAGGAGTGTATTCATTCTCCCTGTAATCTAAATTTCTTCCTTCTCTAATTTGTTTCTTTGGTTGTTACCTTCTCAATTGTCTTCAATTGTGACATTACCATATTTCATATTTACCGAAGGTACACAGGAAATCCCCTGGATTCAGTACAAACAATCAATCCAAAATGATAATGAACTTTCCACTTCTTTGACGAATTTTACCAAACCTAAACTTGCTTACATTGCTAAAGACACCCATACTTGATAAAAGTTTTAATTTTATGAGACTTGCTAGCTAACAAAACCCAAGGACTCTGCAAGGCAATGTACCCAAATATTTATTATATAACAAAAGAAAAATCTACCGATTATTGGTATTGGGGTATTGGATTATTTTTAAAAAAAAATCTACCGATTATTTAACAAAACACGAAAAAAGGTTTCAACTTGATTAAACTCAAGAGTCAAAACCCCCATGAACTCATAAAAAACAAACCTGCATACCAACAACAAACATAAATTTAATCAAACACAAACAAAACAAAAAATTTCCATTACCTCAGGATGATACTGAAGCCCATAAAACCTCCTCAGACTATTCTCAATCGCCGCAACAGAACCCTGCTGACTCCTCGCCACAACCCGAAACCCTTCAGGCAACTTCACAACCTCATCCCCGTGACTCATCCAAACACTCTGCTGACTCCCAACCTTCTTCCCACCAAACAACCCACTCTCCCCTTCCACAACCTCAATCTCCATCCTCCCATACTCCTGCTTCTCCCCAACCCTCACTTCACCCCCAAGTTTCTGCACAATAAGCTGCAACCCATAACAAATCCCCAACACAAACACCCCATTGGCCTCAACATACTCAATGAACCCCTTGGGAAAGGCCGGGGCGGCCTCCGAGTGGACTGAATGAGGACCCCCAGAGAGGATTATGACGCGTGGGTTGAGCTCTGTGATGGATTTTAGCGGCGAAGTGCCCGAAATGCAGAGGGAAAAGATTGAAAGCTTTCGGATTCGGCGGGTTATGAGATGGGTGTATTGAGACCCGAAGTCGAGAATGAGCACAAGATTCGATCTTGGGGTCTGGGGTTCCATTGGAGGTGTCTCTACGACAAAGGGTCTTCTGGGTTTGGAGAGTTTTGCTTCGTAGGCTCTGCAACTTGAGAGAGTTTGAGAGGAGGAGGAGAACAGAGAGGAAAGAGCAGTTGTTGAGGCGAAAACCCTAAACCCTCTCTTTCTCTATAGAGGATTTAGGGTGAGGGGTGTGGATGGGGGGAAACAATGAATATACCATTTGTAGATTTTGCCGCGAATTTCGTGGGTTTTGGATGTTGTCTAGGATTATATAAGGTTTTAAATGGAAAAATAATTAAAAATAAATAAATGAGAAAATATTTTGATGGATTTAAGGATGGCAGTGGGGCGGATTTGAGCAAATCCATCCCCGATCCGTCAGGAAAAGTTGATCCCCAAATCCGCCCCGCCAATCCGTTTACAGTTTTAAATAAAAACCAAAACCGCCTCGTACGGATTGGTGGATATCCGCCCCGCGCCCGCCAATCCGTTTATTTCCCACCTTTGTGCGGTAGCATAAGCATAAGTTTGACAACAACACATACATAGGCTGACTCATCTTGGGGATCCATCTGAAGCACACGTTTGGCATAAATTCTTGCAAGCTCAACATTGCTGTGAATGACACAGACACCGAGCAAAGCTTGTCGTACCATCGTTCGAATGGAATTTCATCTATGAGTTTTACAGCCTCAGCAAGATGGCCAAAACGACCCAAGAGCCATACCCAGGAGAGTACCTGCAGTGAAATACAGAGAGGAGAGGAGAGGTTGAGCGACGATCGACGAGAGCTTCGTCTTCGACTGTGAAAGGCCACTGTGACTGAGAGAGGCTTCGGCTGTGACTCGTGAGGCTTCGTCATCGATTGTGAGATGTGATTTCGACTCTTCGAGTGAGAAACTGAGAATGTGAGATGAGGGTGGATCTTCGATTTCGAGAGTGGATCTTCGATTTGTGAGATGAGAGTGGATCTTCGAGTGAGAAAGATGAAGTGAGAATGTGAGATATGAGATGAGAGTGGATCTAGGGTTTAACCCCTTTATATAGTTCAAGGGTATTTTAGTCATTTTACCGATTAAACGGATATCCGTGGGGCAGATATGGCCAAATCCGTATCCGCCCCGAATAATAAACGAATACAGTTTGGATATCCGCCCCAACCTCCATACACCCTTAACCAAATCCGCCCCACTGCCATCCCTAGATGGATTCTACCAAAATTCATTAAAATTGACGCGCTCTATACGTGTGCATGTATTCAGTCTTTTTTTTACTTTGTTGTAACAATTAAATAATAAGAAAAAATATATTAATGAATCGAAAAATGACTTTTAAGGCTTAATTTTTCACAAAATAGACTATTTAGATACCGTAGCTGATGTAATGGTTAATTTGTGTCTACTTTTATAACTAATAAAGATTTTTTTTATTAACTCAGGTTAATCCATAAAGTTATAGGATATTTTTATCCTAACCTAATTTTGTATTTTTATGACCAATAATGACTATTTTATTATTTATAATAATAATAATAATAATAATAATAATAATAATAATAATAATAATAATAATAATAATAATAATAATAATAATAATAATAATAAAGTTATAGGATATTATTATTATTATTACTACTCTTATTATTATTAGTGTGTACGGAGGGGGGACGATTTCAATTTTAAGTAGATAACAGTTCTTACATCTTAACTCACTCATTTAGTTTCAAAACTTAAACTATCAAATTTTTTGAAATACATAGTCATCAGTTTGTTATTCAACGTTGCAAACCGCATGACTTTAATAATCGTTGGATTCGTTACTATATAAGTTGATTTCCGTCAATTTACATTTTTCAAAACACATTTAATGGAGTTAGAAATACATAAACTTGTTTTATTTATTATTATTATTCCTTTTTTTTTTTTTTGCACGTTTTCACCTATAAAAAGATCATAGTGTTTACTTCTTAACTCGTATCATTAATAGCCCCAAAACTTGAACTGCAAAAAAAAATGTCTACATAAATAATACTCGAACTTTTTTTTTCTTACAAAGATTAATATTTGTGAAATCCCCAATTCCAAGCAGCCCTACTTTTTAGCCAGATTTTGAGCTTTTTACACTTCTACCCCTTCTATAGATAATGTTTGTGGTTGCGTTTTAAAGAAAATGAGTAAAAGTATAAAAACACCCAAATCTGGCCAAAAAATGGCTTTAAAGACAGGCTGCCTAGACAAACTCTTGTGAAATAGATAAGGGACTGAACTATCTATCATCGGGGATACATCAAAGCTGTCGTGATATTTTTCAACAAGTGACAAATGAAGTTGAGGAAGCTATCAATAACAACAAAAAACTATGAATGATCATTGCAATAAGCTATAGCAGGCAACAACAACAACAACAACAATAATAATAGTTAATAAAAAAATTGTTGCTGGTCATAAAATTATAAAAGTAGGCACAAATTAGTTATTACATCAACTACGGTATCTAAATGGTTTACTTTGTTAAAAAATATGCCTTAAAAGTTATTTTCCGTTAATGAATTGCGGAACAAAATAATTATATATCATTTTAAGGACCTATTTAAATTTTATAAATAAAGAAGGGCATCAAATAAATTATATTAGGGGTCATCCTGTGAAATTTACCGGACAGGTTGATTGATACGCTCAATGTCTAGCTCGAGCCAAACTCAAACTCTAGCCCGTTCAATTAATGGGGGCCCAAATAACATTAAACCCTACCCAAATAACCTTAAGCCCCTTGGTGACTAGGGTGGAAAACCGAACCGACGGTTCGATATTTCACCTAAATCGTGAACCAAACCGACTTTTTGTTGGTTTCAAAAATTTTAAATCAAAACCAAACCGACCATTAACAAAATCGATCCGAAATCGAACTGATTCTAATTCATGCAAACCGTAATCGAACCGACTAAAATCCAATCAAAACCGAAATAAAACCGAACCGACCGACTATTTTAAACATATTATATAATTTGTATATAAATTATACATTATATATATTCGGTCGGTTGGTTTGGTCGATTAAAATCACATAGAAACATAAAACCGAACCGACCACTTCAGTTTTGAATTTTTTAAAACCGAAATCGAACCGAATTTAAACCGAACTTATCGGTTTGGTTGATTTTTTGTTCAACCCTATTGGCGACTCTATCGACTTTTAAATTTTAATATGTATGTAATTAACTAATGATAAAGGCGGGGCAAAATAGGTAGTTTGCTAGTATGACACATTTGTGTACACCGACAAACCAACTCGCGTTACAATATCAGATACATTGGTATAGTACAATACTACGATAGAAGGTGAACGGCGTAAGACAAAAAAAATTCATCCAATTTTTGTTAAGAAATTTATGTTTAGAACAAATGAAACTTGTGTTCATTGGACATAATAAAAAAAAGTATATCCTATTTATGCTCACAAGGGCATAATATTGTACATAAGATAAAAAAAGATTCTTGACACTGGTGTGGTGTTTTCCATGGGGATTCCAATGCCAAAGTTAAAATAATGTCTCTGAGAAAAATATGTATTTCTCTATGTTCTTAGAGAGAATTGAGATTTAAGAAAAAATGTTACCCGAAAATGACATTGCTTTTAGCTATTTATAGAGGCATGAGAAGTCAACTGCTCGCAAATGAGTTAGACACGTGACAAGTCGGGAACAAACAACTCGTAGACGAGTGAGACACATGGCAAGTCATGAGCCGTTGATGGTTGTAACTTTTGTCGACGGTTGTATCTTTTTCGTATATAGTTGTAACTTTCGTCGACGATTGTAACTTTTCATTAATGGTTATAATTTATCGTTCAGAGAGACCTCTACTGCAGGTTCGTGTGCTCATCTGAGTATGATGGTTGGTGCCGAACACTATTTCGTTGCTGAAAAAAGAGTATTCTGCCGAATTGCATTGGGTCAGGCTTGGGCCTTTTGTATTTGTATCCAATTTGGATTGTATATCTTTTAGGTTTTCTTATCATACTGGGCTAAGGATTATTTTTGGCTCCCACAAAGACAACCTCCTACAAGTTGATTGTAATATAACCGACCTTTTCTTGTTAAACAAATATTAATATTAACTAAAGAAAATCAACATTAACATGAGTCTACATTAGGGGTGGGCATTTGAGACCGAAAACCCGGCCCGGATCGGGAACCGGACCGAGCGGTCCGGTCTGGTTCGGTTTTCTATTGTTATTTTTTAAGTCGGCCCCAAAGCTCGGCTCGAATACGTTGATCCGATTATCGGTTCCTATTCTCAAAGCCCGATGAGTAACCGGTACGGCCCAAATATTTTAAAAAAACTAAATGAACATTGTCACCAAAGCCCAACCCAAGCCACATATTAACATTAACTAGAAAAAAGCCCCATCAAAAGCCCAACCCAAGCCACATATTAGCATTAACTAGAAAAAATCTCACCACCCTCTCAAAATATCTAACCCCCATACCCAAAGGGTACTCCCACATAACCCAAAAATCTCTCGCAGCCTTCTCTCCCTCCCATTCCTTATTCTTCAAAACCTTATCAGGAGAGCTTTTTTCCTCTTATCTTCTTCATACTATAATCTTTATATAATCTGTGAAGTTCATAGCCATGGTGTCTTCATCTCTAGTCCTCCCTTCCCTCTCATCCAAAACCCTAATTTTCTCTAAAAGCACCAACCCCACTTCACTCATCTTCTTCTCACCGACCCTCTCCCTCAAAACCCCACTAAAGCCAGGTCTTTGAAGTACCAGCAGACCTACGAAACATCGCAATTTCCTCTGAATTCGACCAGGAGGAGGTCGACAGTGGGGATGAGGCCAATTTCTCCCCCGACTTGAAACTCTTCATGGGCAATCTTCCTTTCAACGTCGACAGCTCTGAGCTCGTTGGGTTATTCGAGAAAGAAGAAAAGAAGCAGTGGATGCAATGGATGTTCATTTGGGGATTTGAGATGAAATTGGAACTTGAACCCATCCTCCCTCCTCACGTATCTTTGTCTCAGTTCCTCACCACCGCCCAAGCCCGAGAACCGCCTCGGACCGGCCCGAATTCTCAATTACCCGAGACTCCGGTCTCACCGGTCCGGGCTCGATCACTGAAAAGTCATTTTTTTAAAAGTCGGTCCGGTCCTCGATTTTGGTTATTAGGGCCGGTTAACCGGACCTGCCCAGCCCTAGTCTACATGTCTAAAGGGAAAAAAAAAAAAAAAAAAAGGCCTACAGCTAAGTGATGATAAGGCAATCATCACACCTAATAAACTTAAAACATTTTTTTTTTTTTTTTGTTGAAAAAAGTGAGCAAGGGTTTGCTTAGGTTCCCCAAACCGATAAAACGAAATTACATTCTTACATATGTTTTCCCTATTACATCTTCATATGCAATCTTTTTTAGGTCTTCCGCAAAATAGCTAGGAGTAATCTCAAAATCCTCCCAACTAGGATAAAGACCAGTAAGATGGTCAGCAGCCATATTGGTTTATCTGCAATGATGTCTAATTTGATAGTCTTCTAGTTGCAATAATCTATTTTTTATCCTTCTAACCAGGTGCATTATTAGGTCCCAAGGAGGTTTCTTATCAGCATTGAGTAGGCAGTTCACAGTTGTTGAATCAGTACTCAACTCGAGTTTAGACACATTATACTTTTGAGCTAAGATGAATAGCAGTTTCAATGCCTTGCTGCAGTACATGCAACAATCACTACTCCTCATTTCTAATCAATGATATATATATATCCTCCTCCTCTCATACCTTGTAAAAGCCATCAGAATCCGCCTTATGCAACTCCAACACTGGCTTTCGCCATGCACACTTAATGGTTGTTTTATGCTGGAACGGAACATCGACATTTCATCTGTAAATAAGTTGTCAATTGGCTACATTATTATCCTCCATCTTAATATTCATTGTACTCATTTTAACTCCGATCTCATCATATATTTTCACCATGTTTGTGTGCTGTATTGACGTCTGTTGCGTCCACCCCACAGGTAACAAATGCCAATTTTTCCCTTTCACATAATCAAATTTACAAGCAAGCTATAGGGCGTCAAGTGTTGTTGGCCTTTAAAACTCTTAACATTCTAAACTGTAATAGCCCATGTATACCCTTACGGCTTAGGCATTTAATTATTTTAACATATTTCAATAATAACTATATATTATATATACTTAGCATTAAAAAAAGTAATATATATGCACATTTTATTTGAAACTATTAGCGTTGATATTTTTTCCCCTGTGTATCTGATGCATCCAAAATTCATTCTCCAATAAGTAAAACCTGGAAAATAAATGTTAGATTGCCTGAGACCACCTTTTTGATGGCCGAAGGAACTCCGATGTTTAAGTTAGTAACTTAGTTGGAGATGGAGATAAAACTGGACATAACTCAGTTAAAATTGTATTCCTTTGTCAAATGTTTCATTTACCTTTTATAATGGTTGCTATTAATTTCATGCGTGACTTAAGCATGTGAGGCGCAACCAAGGATTGTGATTTCGCAAAATTATACGAAATTTCGTTGAAATTTTCGTTTTTTTGAAATCACAAAAAGAAAAAGGGCAAAATAAAAATTTGCATTTTTTTCGTAAATTTTGGGATTTTTTCGTTTATTTTTCATAAAAATACAAAAACCAGCTACTCAAATTTACATTATTTTGAAAATATTCGGATTTTTTTCGTAAAATTTGAATTTTTTTCTAATTATTTATTGATTTTTGAAACCACCCCCTAATTTCCTAATTATTACTTCTTCTACTTATATATTGATTTTTTAAACTACCCCTTGATTTTCTAATTATAGATATTTTGGTTTCATTTAATGTGTTTAATACATTTTTTTACTTGCATATATTTTTCACATATTTAATATACCCTCAAAATTCATTATATTTCATGTATCCTCGAAATTTTTATTTTATTTTTCTTTACACACCGAAATATTTCTTAAAATCAAGAAATCGAAATTAACTTGAAAAACAAAATCACAATCCTCGGGGGCAACAAGGGGAGAGTTTTCTGTAACAGTTTCTTCCTTTATGAAGATACGTCCTCGGAGGCGTAACTCCCTCAAAGACTTATTTTCTATATAACATTCATCCCCCTTGAGGGAGTGAACTTTATCGGGTCTGGTTTTGGGCATCTGACGGGTCATTTTGGGCTTTTATGATTGAATTCGTCTTCTTTGAGCTTTATAAATTGGTTTGGTCTTGGGATACTTGATCTCTGCCAGGTGTACAACTGAGATAGCGGTCTTATTTGATGTATCATCAGTATCAATTTACATGCCCTCAATCCTATTACATATTAAAAAAATTCACTTATTTTTAGCCAAAATGTGCCCCATTAATCAAAAGCTTAATTAGTGCGCACACTGTGCACACAGGCACTAGTCCAAGGTAAGAAACAAACTAGAGTAATTGAGGACATAACAAATTGGCCAAGGGAACATCATGAATGCCAGCATACATGATTGTTAGCATACTTAATTGTTCTTCCATGTAAACACTTGTTTAAATGTCTGTTTCAACTTATAATTGATTAATTTCAAATGAAACACCCATGCAAATTAACTGCTGAATCAATTAATTAGGATGGAGTATGGACATAGTTAAGTAACTCTTTCAAGTTAATATCTTCCCATTACAATATCAATCAAATCTCTAATGCGTCAATCTCCATCATTGAGAAAATTTCCACTTACAAACACACAAGTTTCTTTAGACATGGAAGACAGAAAGGGAGGCATTCTTGAAGTGATTCTTGTTAGTGCAAGAGGCATCAGAAAGAAAGATTTCATAGGTACCATTCTCCCTTCTTTTTTTTCTTCTCTCAACTCGGTTCCCTCCATCTCAATGGTTCAAATTTTAGGTAGGAACAAATCTACGTAGCCTGGGCAAATAGCACTGATTAGTGCCTGGGGAGGGTGTCTCGTGAGTGCCAATTCTACCCCTTTTTTCATATTCTCCAAACCGATGAAGAGTTAGCACTCATATGCCAGACACCCTCTCCAAACACTAACAAGATGCATGGAGCTTGCCTTATTGTTGTTCTTATATTTTTATTTTTGGTGATATTTGAAAAGGAACATCATCAGGTTACTATGTGGTTATCCAATGCGGCAACCAAATTCATCGAAGCAGAATTTCTTCAGGTAAATTTAATTATTATTATTTGTTTTTTTTATTGCTTAAGCTGAAAAAAGAAAGGAATAATCATTATTCCTAGATTTGTACTTTAAAAAATAATGATCTAGAAAAAAAAAAAAAAAAAAAAAGATGAGAACTATGAGCAGTTTTGATCATGTATATATACCCTCATAATCTTTGCTCCTGGAACATGATGAAATTATACACAAAAGTCGGCATGATGCTTAAGTTGGGTGAGATATCTAAATTTTACGAAATCTTTTCAAAAATTCAGTCCTCTAATTACATTAAGGCTCCGCTTGATACGTATCCCGTAAAATAATGTAATTGCATTCCTTTGTGGACAGTTACAAAAATTAGGTGTTTGATAAGATTTATGTAAAGTGGTTATGAAGTTAAAATGCAAAAACAAACACTTCTTAACTTAGATGATTTTTTTTTTTGATAATAGACTCGATGACTTGAATTTAACTTTTGATCACTGATAAATATTTTTCATGTAGGTGAAGAGAGGAAGGCTATATGGAATCAGAAATTCACATTCAAATTCCCTAATAATTCCAGTTGGGAAGACATGCGTCATCTACACTTGAAAATCCTGGATACAGAAACATTTTCCGAGGACAATTTCATCGGTGAAGCCATGTATTGATCCCCTTAATTTATATATAGATTTATAAATTATAATCAATATTTTTAGATTCCGCCGTGAAACTCATTACTTATGTAAATATGCGTAATGTTGGATATATTTATTTATTTATTTATTTTTCATTGCAATGCAGAATTCATTTGGGAGGAATACTAACAGAAGGAAATGAGAATGGGTTAATAGAATTGAAACCATCTCCATATAATGTTGTACTTGAAGATGACACATATAAAGGACAGATCAAGATTGGCCTCAAGTTCATTTCAGATGTAAGTAGAGATTTCTTTGTCGTCAAATTTCAAATGATTCGCGCATTATAAAATTTATCTTCACGGTTTCTTGTATTGCAGGCAATTGGAGATGAAAATCAATGGCTAGAAAGAGACTTTTTCATTGCGAAAAAGCTATCAGCATGGGCTATATATAAGATGATTACCAACCTCTGGCGTATCCCACGATGGAAGACTTTCTTCTTCTGCAACAGACCTAAAGTCTCAGCCATCCAGAAAGATTAAAAATCTAGAATGACCATGTTTGCTTGAACTTGAGTATTCGGAATGTTTATTTCATGTGGAATTTTGTTTTAAAAAATAAATAACACACGTCGATGAAGTTTGCCAGTAAGTTTATCAGCAACAACAGAATGCATATGTATACATATGGACAAATTTGTAAATTGTGTGTGTTGAATGTGTATTTCCTTCAATATGTTAATCTGACAATTGCTAGTTCAGAACCCTCGTAACACTTGCCCAAAACAAATTTTCAATCGAGCGTGTGTATGGTAAAAAATAGCTCGAGATCTTAACAATCCTGAGAACACCCAACGATGAACCCCTCCACACAAACTAACAAGATTTAAGCAGATAATAACTGATGAGACACCGAACAAACAAACAAAAAAAAAAAAAAAAAAAAAAAAAAAACTAAACTGATGAGACACCGAACAATCACCTGATCTCAACCGTACGCGTGGTATGGGCCAATCCAAACACGAGAAATGCTTTAATGCAGTCCTAATTGGACCCATTCTTAAATTATTTTTCAATCCGTAAGTCAGGTGTCCAAACCCCAGTCACACCAGCCTAAAAGGCACGGGTCTTGGGGTTTGGCCCATGACAATAAGACTCGAATACAAATATTTGAGCTCTCATAAGTCTGAGATCCACTCACACAAATCAATTCTTAACCCAATCAAACATTGGGTCCTAAATAGAGCCAAGTGCTGAAGAGACACAATCATGCACATTTAAGATTATGGGCGGGATCTCTTCCCTCCATCACTCTATTGATAACAGGGACAGTTCTTGAGGGAACACTCGCTACTTAAGGTGAGAAGAGAGAAGAAGAAATATACGTTATACACATTGCTTAATTACATCCAGTCTTCATTCTTTCTCACACCATTACCTGACTTAAGCATCGAAGTACCTTTGGCCACTACAACAGTGGTCCCTAACTCACTCATGATATTCATTTTGCAGAATTAGCAATGATGGATTTGGACGCATGATTAACATTCCCAAAAGAAAACTAATATTTGAATTCTAAACCAGGGGATGTTCTAGCTCCCCAAGTCAAAGGAGAATGAAGACATGGAGAGCACTAAAACCTCATGATCTCCATTGTAAAACAATTTCGTTTCTCAGTCACAAACACCACATTTTTTATACTAACATCCATCAATTCATTACAAAGAAGGGTTTGTAATCCCACATGCTTTCTTAGCCCACCTTCCGACCAAACCATCTAACAATCATTTTCTTTTCTTCTGAAAAGGCACCCTATTATGTGCAAGGACTATTCTATAGTTTAGCTTGTCTAGTTCCAATAACATCAACAACTCAAAATGTTAGAATTAACGATGGACGTGTAGTCAGCTAAGCAGTTTTGCGGTTTACTTAAGTGTACTCAAGTTTTTTTTAGTTCATATTTAATGATTTTCCCTTCCAGAGAACGGCTTTTCTCTTTTCAAATTCAAACATATATAACACGCGGGTCAAGCGGTCACGGTAGAGACAACGAAAGGGAGCAAAACCAATACAACCCTTTCGTCAAAAGGGTCTATCTGAGATCATCAAATAAAAGACCTGCACAGACGTTTAAAACATGATCATCATGAGATGGGGTTCTTCTAAAAAGCATTTAGAGAAATTGCAGAAGGAAAAAATAAACAGCTAGGGAGGGAACAGTTTTTGAATAGTTTCGAGCAATGGTATGATACTTTGAAGTTCAAAACCTGCAAAGAAAGGGGGACCAATATGCACTCTTTTTCTTTTTTTCTTATTTGAATTATTTTGCCTTCCACTTTTTTTTTTTCCTTTCAAGTTGGAAGCTTTTTCAAGTGTTATATCAATTTCAGTTCCTGCAGTTCCCAAGGTTTTTCAACTTGAACGACAATGAGAGTTTTTTAGGAATGTTTAATAATGTCTAAGAGATATTGTAGTATTGCAGATTTGATTGGACATACCCAGAGTGTCAAGATTGATCAGATGAAGAAGTTTTCGGTTACGGATAAAAGTTTTGAAACAGGTTATCATCCTTCTCCTTCTCCCAGAAGCCAAACTGATAATTCGTTCACAGATACAACTCGTAGTGGAGATGACTCGTTTGCTTACTGCCGCACCTGCTCTGGGACATCAGCTTTCTCTGAGCCCACAGATGAGAACAGCTGCATTGATGAAAACTTTCCTCTGGGGTGGTCAGTTTCCAAATCGGTGGCACACAGTCAAGCTATTCTAAAGAAAATGGAAATGAAGCAACGTACAGATGCTGCTGAGGAGGCTGCAGATGATCAAGAAGCGGCGGATTTAGGTCAGTTCTTTCTGGGTTCACTAGTTAACAAAAAGGTCTTTAACCAACAACTGAAAACTGATTTTCAGTCCTGAATACTGAAACCAGTCTAAGAAACCAAGACGAACTAATTATTGAGACTAGAAATCTACTCCATCCGTTGTTCCATAGACCCCGACCTTGATATATGCTATATGCCCTCTCATCAGCTTAAGCTTTTAGAGAATTAAGTTGGCAATTTTAACACTAATCTTGCCTTCTCTATTCAAGAAAATATGTGCTCATAGAATTGATATCTGATGATAATTGTCTTTCAGAATTTGAAATGATGAGGGAAAGGTTTTCAAAGCTACTGTTAGGTGAAGACATGTCTGGAGGTGGGAAGGGTGTCTGCACAGCAGTTGCGATATCGAATGCTATAACAAACCTATATGGTATGGTTTTTACATACAAAACCAAGAAGAAACTATAGACTGTATTTTCTCTCTTTCAGTACTTAATTCTTGTCTCTGCAGCTACCGTATTTGGGCAGAATTTACGGTTAGAACCCCTACCACTAGAGAAGAAATCAATGTGGAGGAGAGAGATGGAGTGTCTTTTATCTGTATGTGATTACATTGTCGAACTCATACCTGCATCTCAAAATCTTCAAGACAAGATGATCGTAGAGGTGAGAATCCACTGATCTAAAACTTGCGCTTTGAGTTTTCCCCCCTTCTAAAGTCATGAATCATCCTAACCGAGCAATTTTCATCACTCCACCAAATCCAAATCATCATAGCAATTCCACCACGCTCAAAGAACAAGATTACAACCAGGATTTCCCCCCAAGGATATAACATGCAAGTTTACGAACTCTATAGTACCTAACTAATAGATATATAACTTTTCTACAGGTGATGATAAGCAGACCAAGATTAGACATTTACATGAACTTACCTGCATTGCAGAAGCTAGACGCCATGCTCATTGTAAGTGCATCATTTCAAATCTCTAAAGAATCAATTGGATTTTTAGATAATATTAGTGTTCATGGTCACTCACAAGACCATAAATGGACTTCAACAGGAAATATTGGATAGCTTTCGGGACACAGAATTCTGGTATGCAGAACAAGGGAGCATGTCGTCAAATATGACTAAATCAGGGTCGTTCAGGAAGGCTACAAACTCCAAAGAGGAGAAATGGTGGTTGCCCATACCATGCGTTCCTCCACGAGGTATATCTGAGAAGGCAAAGAAAGAGTTGAAGCACAAACGTGATTGTGCAAATCAAATTCATAAAGCAGCTATGGCCATAAACACTAGCATTCTTTCTGATATGAAAGTCCCAGATTCATACATTGCAGCTCTTCCAAAGGTACAAATTATATCTCTATTAACCAAACCCTTCAACAAAATATTTCTACTGAACTCATTTGAAAAACGGTAATTGTTATAGAGTGGGAGGACAAGCGTTGGAGATGCCATCTACCGTTATATGACTACTGCAGACAAGTTTAGACCCGACTATCTTCTTGATTGTCTAAAGATAACATCTGAACACGAGGCACTTGAGATTACAGATCGTGTAGAGGCTTCAATGTACACATGGAGACGTAAAGCGTGCATAAATCCCTCAAAATCCTCATGGAATTTGATGGATGATGGAGATAGGAGAGACAAAAACTACGTACTTGCTGGCAAAGCAGAAACTCTGTTGCTAAGCTTGAAACAAAGGTACCCTAGTCTGTCACAGACAACCTTGGATACAAGCAAAATCCAGTACAATAAGGTATGTAAAGAATGTGTATATCCACTCATATTTTTGTGAAGAATGTGGTTTGATGGAGATTATTTTTGTAGGATATGGGACAAGCGATCCTTGAGAGCTACTCAAGAGTATTGGAAGGTCTGGCGTTTAACATCGTTGCTTGGATTGAGGATGTTCTCCATGTTGACAGTTCATCAAAATGTGAAAAACAATAAAATCATAGGACAGTTTCAATTTCATAGTTGAAAAATTCGAAGTTCTTGTTCCTACTCAGTTTTGTTGTATGTTAAGTTCAGTGAAACTCTGTAAGTGTGAACATATATGTATCTGTGCTATAGATATCAAGCTGTATTTTCCATGAACAGCAGTGGCGAAGTTATTATCTTTACATATTGACAATTACTTTTGCCATCGGTCAGTTTTGAAAATAATTCATTATGATTCAATAAAATAAGGAACACTCACAGGCACAGACAACCAACTAAAAATCACCTAATTCAAGTTCAAAGAATCCAAGAACAGGCCTAAGTATGCGCAGATTGGTTTGTACGTGGTGTGTGATATACAATTTATGTTATATTCTTCTTGGGTTGAAGCAATCCATCTATATTGCACTCTTACCTTCATCAATGACATGTGAATACACAAAAACAATCACAGAACTTTGCGGCTACGAGCAACAATTGAATAACAATCCAGAACAAACACATTTGGAGCTATGAACCTTAAATTGTTCTACATAATTTCAACCAATCAACCTGAGATTGGCATTTCAAATAGTCCCCTTTGTTTTCCTCCTAACACTTTTTCAATGCTTCCACATCACAAGGTGACATTACTCTCTCCACTTCACCATTGCTGCTCTTGTCTTCCCTTCCATACCCACAACTTAGATTTCAGAGAATTGTTCAAATTTCAAAATTAAACTGAACTCAGTTTGCAGGTCTTGTAGACCATAAACCCCAGGAATTGCTTAGAGTCTAATCTACAGGACTTATGGACCAAAATTTTGAGAGCCGTCTCTTGCCCATAGCCCAAATATAAATCCTATTCGAGTAAATGAAATATATACTTATATTTTAACGTATACACCTTTTGAACACCAAGACACTTTGGCCGAGTGGTTAAGGCGTGTGCCTGCTAAGTACATGGGGTTTCCCCGCGAGAGTTCGAATCTCTCAGGTGTCGTTTCATTATTTTTTTGTCATGTCCCTTATTGCGCCATGGTTTGATGGTTTTTAGTCGATTGGTTTGGTTTGGATTTATATAAATTAATATCAGTTCAGTTTTAGTTTAAAAAATCAGGAATTCTAAATGTCGAGGGAGGGAGTGAGGGAAGGAGGGGACCGTCCATCCCCCTCGGGATGCGTGCATTAAGCTCTCTTAAAAAAGTGGGTTTAGTTCTCGATTTGGTAATAATATTTCAGTTGGTCAATTCGATTTACGGTTTATATAAATTAAGATTGGTTCAAAATTTTTTGTCATGTCCCTTATTGTGCCATGGCTTGATGGTTTTTAGTCGGTCAGTTTGGTTTGCGATTTATATAAATTAATATCAGTTCAGCTTTAGTTTAAAAAATTTGAAACTGATAAAAGTCGATTTAGTTCTCGATTTGGTAATAACATTTCAGTTGGTTGATTCGATTTACGGTTTATATAAATTAAGATTGGTTCAATTCCCCACGTCTTGGGTTCTATACCCATCGGCGGCACGCTCACCTTTAAAAAAATCGGTTAAATTTTGATTTAAAACTAATAAAAGTCGATTTAATTCTCGATTTAAACAAAAATCGAACCATCGATTCAATTTCCCACCCTAGCTATTGCTTGGGACTCATGTTACTAAATAAAATAGTAATGGAGCACCCACTTCTACCCTGATTAAGATTGAAGACCTCAAACAGACAAAAAATGGAAAAAAAAATGTTTTGAAATTAATGCCTATTGATGCTAACAGTTTGATATTAATCTTGGTCGGAGTGCACAAACATCACTTATGGCACACACTATCCCAAAGCAATATATAATTGATGGATATTTATTGAAGTCCCTTACGACATCAATATGCTTCATATAAGATTAGATATTATATAGTCTATACATTATGGATAGGCTACAATGATGGATTCAATAGCCATGATTGGTATGATCTTATGATGACTAAACCCAGCTTTGTGTAACATATCACCCCATTCTTGTTTGGTTCTTTCTTTTCCACCCATGCAAATCATTTCCATGTCCATCCCCAGTCTTGCAAAAGCCAACTCTGGTAAATTTTCTGCATCAAGTACTATCTCAACCAAGACCAGTTTTCCTCCTAGTGAAGGTAATGCTTCCTTGCACTTGATTAAGATTTTGAGGCAATCTACGTCTTCGTAGTTGTGAAGAACAGACTGCAATTGTATGTTGAGATTGAGATGTATTAACAAACAAATAAGGACTTGTACAAAAGTTTATGAAAAGAAATTTACGAAGCATTTGGTATATTTGTTTGTAGGCATTTAATTACTATGAAGAAAAAGGGAGTTACCTTGGCAAAAACTACATCAGCATTAGGCACAGATGCAAACATATCTCCGCTCACAAAATCCAGGTCAGGCTTACGGGGCACATTCTCTATGATATGCGCCAAATCCATAACACTACACTTCACATGAGGGAACCCATCCTTAATGGCCTTTGCGGCCTCACCTGAATTGCCTCCAACATCCACAAGTGACCCAACCCCATTGAGAACCTGTTCCCTCGCTAACCCTGACACTACTGCCCGGGCTATGGACCTAGTATGACTGGTCATGGCGTCGTTAACCATCTTCATATGGGCAGGTTCGTTCTCTATCTTCTGATACAGAGACTCCCCATAAGTTGAATCCCAATAAGCCTTTGATCCATCCAAGCTTTCCACAATATGAGCCCACATTGAAAATGCTTCTGGGTGTGTTTGTAACATAGCATATGGGCACAAGCTGTTCTCATGGTCCTTCAGTAGGAGCTTTGACGCTGCGGTCTGGCCATAAGTTATCACTTTACTGGTCTCCGATGGCCTAGATGTAAACAAATTCATGTTGACTAAGTACCTCATAACATGATGGAGTCTGTCAATATTAGTTGAACCGATTGGTAATTTGCTTGCCAATTCCGGTAATGTCATTGGCCCGTGTTTGTGGATTATGTCGGGTATGTTTAGTTGTAAGGCACACCGTAGCACCATTGTTTCAGCAAACCCATACATGTGCTTCCATATTTGGGCTTGTGCTTTGATCTCTTCATCATCTTCCTCCATTTGCTTCCTATTTCCGACAATGGTCTCCATTTACTCTGCTTAATGGCAAACATGCTTATTTATCTGGTGTTCACGCATATGAATGTCATTATCATGGAGATTATAGAAGGCATGAATTTCATTATCATGGTGATTATAGAAATATTTGCTTCTTGTTTTATCAGTTTGGAGTTCATGATGTAAAGGAAGCATGCTCATTGGTACAACTTTAGAATAATTTTGATATGGATACACTCTTCGTGCGTGAGTCCATATTATGTTCCTACCCCAGTTTGTCTATTGTTATAAAAAAAATATTGTATTCGGCATGTACCGACTATGACTATGTGGTATGACAACCCATTAATTATTGTATGACAATTTATTTCAACGATGAGTCAGTGAAGGATACACTAGGGTTAGTTTCTTTGAAAAAAGGCTAAATTCAACCTTGATAAGTTTTGAATTTTGATTTCACCCACTCCACTCACACAACACAATCTCAAGTGGATAATCGACAGGGGTTGTTCATGAGAACACACAAGCAATCCGTGGGTTAAGATGAGTAAAACATGGTCTACAACCACAAGCTTAATCAAACAATGGAACATTTTTTATTGACAAGATAAAAGGTCAAAGGGACTGTGAAGCAGGATGTGCTAATTGTCATTTGACAATGAAAGTAGGAGGGGAAAACAAAGTAGATTTCAAAATAGGACAGGGGATGAAGTTCCATAAATTTTACGCTTTCAGTATTCTCCGTCCGTATATGAACTTATTAAGGGTTGGGTTCGAGGACTCAAATATTGCCTAAAATGTACTCTTTAAGACACATTTCTTTGATATTTTCTTACTTTTAGGGTGCTTCTTTAGCAAATAATCTAATCTTCAACCTTCATTGATTAATTCAAAGGTTTTAGGTTTTTTTGAATTGCAACATTGTATAACAACAACAAACGAGTCATAATCAATTTGAAAATGCTAGAGTAGATGCAAAAGAATATCTCCATCATAACTCAATTTTAGTATCAGAAAATTAAGACTTTGCCATTTATTTATTTGATCAATAGATAACTAAGAGACAAGTTTAAAAGACAAATAAACTTGGATCATTGTTTTAAGTTTTGACAAACACCCCATGTCCAAGTACTAAAAACTTGAGTTTGACATCAATAACAATGTAAACAAGTTATACAATAAGAAGTCAAAATAACTTCATTTACAATTTATTTAAAGAAACGGGTAATAACTGGTTGGATTCTCAGGTCGAGTCCATTTAAAATTTACCAAATGCTAAACCCATACCGCGCCTTTACCATGCTTATGTAAAATCTAAAGGTAGGTGACAATAATAGATTCAATCGCCATTATAGGAATGATGTTATGGTGACCAAATCCAGCATTGTGCAAGAGAGTTGCCTGGTCCTTTCTGATAAATTGCCAACTCTCTAAAAGCTCGAACTTGTAGAGAAGGTGAATCCAATCATATATCAAGCGGAAGCGAAAGCGGAGTCGTGAGATTATAACTATATCGGTGGGTACAAATCGTACAACTACACCGTAAATTCACACGGTACTACCGTTGATAAGTACATGGGCAATTTTAGGCCCATGGATAATTGGAGTGGGTTTAATATTCCAACACTCCCCCTCAGTGCAAGCGCGAGGAAAATACTGAAAATTCTCGCAACGATTGCGCTGGACAAGACTCGAACCCACAACCTCCGAGGACCAATGCTCTAATACCATGATAAATTGCCAACTCTCTAAAAGATCGAACTTGTAGAAAAGGTGAATCCAATCATATATCAAGCGGAAGCGAGAGCGGAGTCGTGAGATTATAACTATATCGGTGGGTACAAATCGTACAACTACACCGTAAATTCACACGGTACTACCGTTGATAAGTACATGAAAAATTTTAGGCCCATGGATAATTGGAGTGGATTTAATATTCCAACACTTTCTTGTCCTCCCATGCAAATCATCTCCATGTCCAACCCCAATCTTGCAGAAGAGAACTCTGGCAAAGTCTCTGTGTCAACTACAATTTCTACTATTATCACCTTTCCTCCTTTTGTAGGTATAGCTTCCTTGCACTTGGTTAAGATCTTGAGGCAGTTTTCATCATCATAGTTGTGGAGAATAGACTGCAAAATACATTTGTTACATTCAAACTGAAAAAGAAAATATAGATGTAGTATGGCAGAGAGAACAAATGTGTATAGTGACAAATGTTCTCTATTTTTTACGGTTTTAAAATGAGTTAGATATGGAACTTGAGTTTATTAATCTGAACTAGGGTGTGGACGCTATCTATATGCGCATATATTCAATATTTTTTAATTCTAAAAAATCAATTATAAGTAATAACTAAAATTTTAGAAAATTTTGACTACAGATTTGTAAGCAAAATAATCATAAAAATATTTATAGAGCATACTTGTCAAGGAGTAAATATTGTAAGCAAAGATACACTCTCACTATTGTAATGGCATACTTATGGTTTATAGATAAATAAAGGGCTTCAAATTAGTTATATTAGGATTTTAGATATAATTAATCAATGTTTGAGATAAGCTAGTTTTGATTGTAAAAAGTATGAAATGTGAAGGGCAAAATGAGAAATCCAAAATTTAAGTTGAAGACACGATCACTGTTAATCCGATAATTCTGTCGTTATAATAGTCCAGATGAAGGTAAAACCAAACCAAACCAGGATCCATTTATGGACTAGTTAAAAAAGGATTGACATTTGAAATTCCACAACTTGATGATATTGAAAACAAGAAGAAAATAAGGACAATTTACCCTGAGCAAACTGCATCAGCTTTGGGGACAAAATCAAACATGTCACCAGCCAAGAAATCCAGTCTGGGGTCATTTGGCACAGTGTCAATAACATGAGCCAAATCCATAATAATACACTTACAAACAACTTGGATGATCGCCTTTGATGCAATACCTTCACTTCCTCCAACATCGATGAGCGATGAAACGTCAGCCAGGACATTCTCCTTCGTCAAGCCAGACACGAGGGCCGGAACCATGCACATGGTATGGCTAGTCATGGCCTCATTGACCAACTTATTGATCTCAGGATCATTATCCATTTCATGGTAAACTTCAGTGTAGTTCTTGGCCTTGTCAAGATTTTCAATAAAATGTCCCCAGACAGTGAACTCTTGGGGACGAGTTTGCAACATTGCGAATGGAGCCAAGCTCTTTTCGTGTGATTTCACAAGAAGCTCCGATGCTCGTGTTAGAGCATACTTGTCTTTGTTGACGATCTTAAAGAGCATACTTGTCTTTGTTGACGTAAGTACCTCATGATGTGGTTGATTCCATGCAGATTGATAGAACTGAAATGCAGCTTACTTGCAAACTAAGACAATGTCAATGGTCCATCCTTGTGAATTATGTCCGGAAGCTCAAGACGAAGGGCACACCGTAACATGATTGTATTCGAGAACCCATACATGTGGTTCCATACTTGAGCTTGTGTACTAATGTCTTCATCATCTTCACAATAATTTTTGTTGCCATTGAAGGTATCCATGCTACTGAATTTGCTCAGTGACTTCGTTAAGTGCAGCAAATATGAACTACTTATGGTGTTGTTTATGTATCTTAATCAAAAGCAAGATCATTGGAAAAATAAACTCACATATATATATATATATACTGTTAGCTTCTAATAGAAGTTATGAATAATAGTTTTGTTATGTATTTTTCATATCAGTAAATGTACATTAGACATTGCTTGTATAGACAGCTCTTGTAGACATCTCAAGTGAATGAACACGAATAGCTGTCATAACAAACTAACAGCATCATAGCAAACTAACAACATCAGCATTAGTGCTAACTACCGATATATCAACCTATCTAGCATTTGGCTATTAACCTATCTAGCATCTAGCTATTTATACTTAACAACCCCCCTCAAACTAAGTGTAGATCCATCAACAACACTTAGTTTGTTCGCAGCAATAGAAATCGGGAAGTACCAAGGGCCTTTGTAAATAGATCAGCAACCTGATCAACCGCTGAAATGTGAGGGACAGTAATAAGTTTGCGAACAACCTTCTCATGCACAAAGTAGATGTTTAACTCAATATGTTTGGTTCTGGAATGAAGAACGGGATTAGCACTCAACACGACCGTGCCCTTGTTATCACACCAGATAGTAGGAGAAGCATAGGCAATCTTTAGCTCATAAAAGAGTGATTGTAGCCATGTTAGCTCAGTTGTGACTGAAGCTAAGTTCCGATATTCAGCCTCAGTACTATTTCTAGAGACAACACTTTGCTTCTTGGATGACCACGAAATGAGATTAGAGCCCAAATATACACAATAACCAGAGGTAGAGCGTCTGTCATTTGAGTCAGATGCCCAATCAACATCACAGTAGCCAGTCAAATGAAAATGAGGAGAGGGTGCTAGCTGAAGTCCAAAAGTAGTTGTAGCTTAATTAGATACCTTAAAATCCTTTTCACCACTCGCCAATGAGATTCAAGAGGATTCTGCATGAATTGGCAAACTCGATTGATTGAGTATGCAATTTCTGGTCTGGTTATGGTGACATATTGCAAAGCGCCAACTATACTGCGATATAATTGAACATTTTGGACAGGGTCACTACCTGTAGCAAACAATTTCTCACCACCACTCATAGGAGTAGGCAAGCCATTAGCAAACTGCATTTTGGCATGACAAAGAAGATCATTAATGTACTTGGATTGAGATAGGAATAGACCATTGGTAGTATGTTGAACTTGAATGCCAAGAAAGTAATGAACACGACCCAAGTCTTTCAAAGAGAACTGAGAATTTAGTTGTTGAATTAACTGGGAGACGTCAGATGATTTTGCACCAGTAACCAGAATGTCATCTACATACACAGAAGAAAAATAGGAGATGGAGAGTGCCTAATGAAGAGTGATGAGTCTGACTTAGTAGGAGTAAAACCAAACATGAGAAGAGTATGTCTCAGTTTGTCAAACCAAGCTCTAGGAGCCTGTTTTAAACCATACAGAGCCTTGGTAAGCTTGCAAACAGCATTGGGAAGGGAATGATCAATAAAGCCAGGAGGTTGCATCATGTAAATCTCTTCTTGTAGATCTCCATTTAAAAATGCATTGTTGACATCTAACTGAAACACTGACCAACCATACGTGACAGCCACTGAGAGCATAACTCTGATTGTAGTGGGTTTAACAACTGGACTAAATGTCTCTTCATAGTCAAAACCAACAACTTGTTGGAATCCCCTAGCCACCAAGCGAGTTTTGTATTTGTGAACCGTGCCATCTGAATTTTCCTTGATCTTGAAAATCCATCTACAACCAACAATAGACCTATCCTGGGGAAGATCTACCAGTGACCAAGTATTATTTCTCATCAATGCCATATATTCTTCTTGCATAGCAGAAAATCAATGGGGAGTGTCTAAAGCCTCATTCAAACTAGAAGGTTCAGTTGAAGCTATGTACACCTTGGGCTTGTAGACACCAGTTTTCGACCTGGTTACCATTGGATGACCAGGAGCAGTAGTAGGAGCATTAGTAGTAGTAGGAGCAGAAGTATGAGCAGCATTTGAGCTTAGCACTGGGTTAGGAGAAGTAACCACTGGACTAGGAGGAGAAGTACTACTATAATTGGGTGTATTGCTAACATTAGGTGTAGGAGAAAAATAGATAGATGCAGAAGTAGGTGCATTGGAAAGAGGAGTATAAATTGAAGAATTGGTACTCAATCTTGTATGTGGAAAGAAGTTCTCATTTAACATAACATCTTTGGAGATGTAGATACGGCCAGTAGGAGATAGGCACTTATACCCTTTATGTTGTAAACTATAACCAAGAAAAATACACTCAATTGACCTGAATTGAAGTTTATGAGAATTATAAGGTCTTGTATTAGGAAAACATGAACAACCAAAGACTTTGAGAGTATGATAATCAGGGACCTTGTGATAAAGTGTATCATATGGAGAAAGACCTTTAAAACAAAAGAAGGAACCCGATTGAGAAGAAAGACTGAAGTCCTTACTGCTTCATCCCAGAATTTCATGGGAAGAGAAGCATGAGCAAGAAGAGTTAAAGCAAATTCAATAATATGTCTATGCTTTATCTCAGCAACACCATTTTGCTGGTGTGTGGTAGGGCAAGCCAGTCGATGACAGACACCATGTTGAGCTAAGAAGTTGGAAAAATATCTATATTCTCCACCCCAGTCAGATTGAATACATTTAATGGGAAGACCAAATTCTAATTCAACCTGTGATTTGAACTTAAGAAAAATAGGATAAGCATCTGATTTGTTTTGTAAAAGATACACCCAAGTGAATCGACTATATGCATCAAGAAAGTGAATACAATACTTGTAACCAGATGAAAACACAGTGGATGCAGGACCCCATAGATCCGTATGAATTAGTTCTAAAGGTTTATTGTATACAATAGAAGAACTAGAAAAAGGAATTTTGTGTATTTTTCCTAAACGACACGAGGAACACAAATCCACATTGGCAGTAGTAGGAACAGAAATGTTACATCTGGTAAGTATTTTTTGCACAAGTGGTAATAAAAGATGACCTAATCGAGCATGCCAAAGATACAAAGAAGAAGATGACTTAGAGGTAGTTGTATTAGCTGAAACACAATAATTAGTATTGGCTGGAATGCTTTGATTGAAATTGGAAGACTCTGACTTTGAAGCAGCAATAGACATGGATGGGAAGACATAGAACCCTCTGTTAAGCTTCCATTCCAAGAGGATTTGATTGGTGACCTGATCCTTAACAAAACATAGATCAGGGTGAAATTCAAAGAAAACACCATTATCCCTTGCAAATTTTGAAACACTTAACATATTCTTAGTTAGTTTAGGAACTTGAAGAACATTCTTGAGAAGCAATATTCTTGAAGAATTTGAGGATTGTAAAGTAGACTGACCAATGTTTTGAATTTGTAATGCAGTACCATCCCCAACAAAAAGTTGTTCATTGCCATGATAAGGGACTGAAGACGTCAAATTTTAAGTATATGGAGTGCAGTGATCTGTTGCCCCAGAATCAGGATACCACCTACGATCAGATGGTGTAGAAGAAACAACACATGTTTGCATCTGAGACTGAGATTCAGCTCCCCAACTGGGATGAGTAGACCGACTGGAAGAAGCAGAGAAGGCATGACGAGGAGTTGAATTTGTTGTCTGAGAAGGTGTGCATGAAGATGAGGTTTGTGGAGTGGAGCTCCATGGATTTGGAACATTATTGTCAAACCTATTATAGCATTTGAATGCAAGGTGTCCAAGTTTGCCACAAATTTGACACTGAGGTCGATTGGATTGATAACTAGATGGCCTAAAACCTCTCCCAGATCCAGATCTTGCACCTCTTGGTGAGAAGGGATTAAATGGAGATCTGAACTGAGGTCTCCAACCATGTGAGTTAGACACAAAAGATCTAAGAGAGGGTTTATATGAGGTGTGAGCCATATTTATAGAACTAGATACATCAAGATCCTTCATATGTCTTTCAATTCTTGATTCTTGAGCAAGCAAGAGTGACACAACCTCTGCTACACTATAGGCATCTGATCTAGAGCTCACTGATACTACAAACGTATCATATGACTGTGGTAATCCATCAAAAATTGCATTAATATGATCTTTTGGAGAAAGTGGATGCCCTACAGATGCTAATTGATCAATGATAGACTTTAGTTTCAGTAGCTAGTCATTGACAGAAAGATCTCCTTTCTTGAAGTTTTGTAACCGAGTCCTAAACTGTGAGATTTTGGCAACAGTTTGAGAGTTGAAGAAGGTTTCAAGAATTTTCCAATTATGCTCAGATGTTTCACAACCTACTAACCTTGTGAGCAATGATTCGGTCATACAAGAAAGAAGCCATGAAAACAGGAGTTGATCTTGTTGTTCCCAGTTGATAAACTCTGGATTGACATTGTTGTTTGCTTGATCTTCAGCTGATAGAAATCTTGATGGAGATGAGGCTTTTTCGATGAACTTCTGAAGTTTGTGACCTCTAAGTGTTGCCATTACTTGTTGTTTCCACAACAAGTAGTTGTGTTCATTTAGTTTTACAGATAAGGCATGTGTAAACATCACTTGTTTTGACTCTATCAAGATAGAGTTGGTGAGTGATGCAGCATTTGAAGAGGTTGAATCCGCCATTGATACTATTGAGAAAGCTTGAAATGAAAAGGAAGATTGAAATGAAAAAGAGGAGGAAATGGGAAATGAAATGGCTCTGATACCATGTTAGCTTCTAATAGAAGTTATGAATAATAGTTATGTTCTGTAATTTTCATATCAGTAAATGTACATTAGACATTGCTTATATAGACAGCTCTTGTAGACATCTCAAGTGAATGAATGAATAGTTGTCATAACAAACTAATAGCATCATAGCAAACTAACAGCATCGACATTAGTGCTAACTACCTATATATCAACCCAGGGGCGGATCCAGGATTGCAGACAAAGGGGGGCAAAAAAATCATAGATAATTTAATTCTTAAAATAAATAGATAAATATGATTAAAATAGAGTTTTAAAAGTATTACAAAAGAAACATACATAATGAGTCAATGTAGACGCACAGTAGATTTAGGTAAAAGCTCTCTGCGGGTTCTCATGTTCTGGTAATGCTGCATAATCACCTCGTCATCGATGCCATTAAATATATCTTTCTCAACGTATGTAATCAAACTATCTGCCATCCATTGATCTCCCTTTCGATTACGTAATGAATTCTTGATAATCTTCATAGCAGAAAAAGTTCTCTCAACACTTGCAGTTGCAACTGGTAATATTAAGGCTAAAGTAATAAGCCTATAGATCAAAGGATACAAAATGTTTTTTTTTTGTCCTTACCATCTTCTCAGCAAGATTGCTAATTCCTGTCAAATTCAAGAACTCGCTATTCGACCTTACATCAATGATAAATGTCTCCAACTGATTATCAAGAGCATCAAGTTGTACTTCTGAGAAATCATTTGGATAAAACTAAGCAAAACGAATCAATTTTTCCTTATCAAAATCCGAGAAGGAATCATTTGGACTCAGGCATGAAAGACATAAAAGCAATTCAGTATTCACTTCATTGAAACGATTGTTAAGCTCTTGAAGTTGCAAATCAATAACAACATTAAATAACTGAACCCGATAACGATGCATGTTTGTCACCTTTTCAACATTACGTCGTGACCGTCCCTGAGCAACATAAAATTCATCAAGGTTAGGCATTTCTATAGCATGTTTGCTACAAAATAAGGAAACTTCATCTAGCAAATTGTTCCATCCATCATCTCGCATCAACTGTAAGCGTTTCTTAGCTACTATGACCAAACTCATGGCATTCACAATATCTTGGTCCTTTCTTTGCAATGCTTGTGACAATTCATTCGTGATTCCTAATGTACTTTTCATCAAATGAAGTCCAAATGCAATATCAAAAATAGTAGTGAATCTAATAAAGTACACGCTTCAACTCTTTGCTCAGCATATTTTGAGGTCTCCTTAATGCACTCGAGCACATCGATGATATAATTGAACAACTTAATCAAGCTTATCAAAGTATTGTAATGTGAGCCCCAACGTGTATCTCCGGCTCTTTTAAGAGTTGATTGTTGATTTTGGCCACTTCTACTTGCAAGTTCACCACTTTCAAGTGCTTTTAGAGTGTTAATAGATTGTGCTTCTAAAAGAATATCATGACGCTTACATGAGCCACCAACCACATTCACAACACTCATGACCAAAGAGAATAATAAAACAATGGAATCATCATTCTTTGCAACGACAATAAGTGCTAATTGAAAATGATGTGCAAAGTAGTGAATATAGAATGCACTTCCATTCTCCTTTAAGATTAATGCTTTAAGACCGTTGAACTCACCTTGCATATTGCTTGCCCCATCATACCCTTGGCCACGTAGTCTTGAAATGCTTAACTTATGCTTTGAAAATAAAGCGTCAATTGATGCCTTTAGGGATGGAGCTGAAGTGTCAGAAACGTGTACAATACCTAAAAGTCTCTCAATCACATGCCCGTGTTTGTCCACATAACGGATCACGGAAGCCATTTGCTCTTTAATTGATATATCACGAGCTTCATCAACTATTATGGAAAACAAAGAATCTCCAAGGTCTTGAATGATAACATTTATGGTTTCGGTTGCTTAAGCATTTACAATATCTTTTTGAATTTTCGGTGCTATTAATTTAAGATTCCCAGGACATTTATCCAAAGTTACCCTTTTGATGTCTTTACTGTGGTCACCAAGAAATTGTAACATTTCCAAGAAATTCCCTCGGTTGTTTGAATCACAAGATTCATCATGACCACGGAAAGCTAATCCTTGTCAGAGTAAGAATCGAATACAAACGACAGAAGCATTTAGACGAACCTTGTAATCACTTCGAGCTTCATTTGTTTGCTTATTCACAACAGTTCGAAGATGTTGTTGTTGATTCATTAAAGCTTCACAATTACTCCAAGCTTGATTGTGATCACTGTTAGACCCTCCAACATGTGTTTGTAACTTATCATTTTTCTTCCAATTGGTAAATCCTTCAACGACAAAAGCATCACAAGTACCCACATGCTCTTTACTCTCAGATCTGAAAAGGTAGCAACACAAGCAGTATGCAGCCTCTTTCTCTATGCTATATTCTAACCATGTAGGAAATTCATCAAACCAATAAGGATTAAAATGTCGTAAGACTTTTCCTTGCAAAGTTTGCTTAAAATTATGTGTCCGAGGTTGGCAAGGACCTTTTTGCAAGTATGTTCTTCGAATTTCATCCCTTATGTTGGGATGATACTCCTTGATTGGCTTACGTAATCCAGGATCTGCTAGAAGAGTTTCTGGATCAAACTCAGTCTCAATACAACTCATTTTGGAACTAGGAAGTTCCTTATCAGACCTATCAGTGACAGCCCGAGCAGTAGAACTAGAACTCACATCATTTATTCTTTTAAAGTATCTATCCATTACTCGTAAGCACAAGTGCACAGCTATTGAACTACACAAATACAACAGATAATCCCAATATTTATATTAAAAAAATGTTATCACAGATTCTCAAATTATCAAATTTGTAATGTAAATAAATAATTAACACATGAAAGAAAAGAAACCTCACCAAATACCAAGAACTTGAGATAATGGCCTTTTAAGCAGATGAAATTAAATACCCACTTAAGCTTCAAGGATCAAATATCCACTTTATTAAAGCCTAAACAAATAAACAAATTAAATTAAAAATCAAATATATAACTCTCCTTTACAAATAAAGATGATAAATTAACAAAGTATGAATTTCTTTTTATCTCTTTATTAAAAAAAAACTTAAATTTATCAATAATTACAGTAAAATAATTTTGATGTCTTTTTTATATTTTTCTTATCTTTTCAATCATTGCAATAAAATAAATTGATTGATTTATTGTCCTTCTCCTCTTTTTATCAAATATCCATACGGTGGCTTAAAACCAGTTTTCTCCTATTTTCATATCACTCTATTATCTTTTCATATCTCTCTTCATCATGGAGAAAATGAAAATATCTCTCTCAATATCTCTCTCTTCTCTGTTCATATCTCTTTTGACATCTGAAATGAAAAGAGAAGAAAATGAAAATCAGGGAGATCGACTTCATCAGAAGAGAGATCGAGTTCATCAGAGTTCATCACTGATCGATCTCCATAAGAAGATCATTGATCGATCTCCATCATCACAGAGATCTCCATATGAGTTCAACACTGATCGATCTCCATTTTCCATCAGAAGAGAGTTCACAGAGATCTCCATCAGAGTTCATCAGAGTTCATCAGTGATCGATCTCCATCAGAGTTCATCAGAAGAGAGATCGATCTCCATCAGAAGAGATCAATCAGAAGAGTTCATCAGAAGAGAGATCGATCTCTATCAGAAGAGATCAATCAGAAGAGTTCATCAGAAGAGATCTCCATCAGAGTTCATCAGAGATCGATCTCCATCAGAGTTCATCAGAAAAGAGATCGATCTCCATCAGAAGAGAGATCGATCTTCATCAGAAGAGTTCATCAGAAGAGATCGATAAGAAGAGATCCATCAGAAGAGATCGATCAAAAGAGATCCATCAGAAGAGATCGATCAGATGAGATCCATCACAGAGATCCATCAGAAGAGATCTCCATCTCTCCCTATGATATTTCCCTATGATCTCTCTTTGAGATCTCCATCTCTTTCTCTGATCTCTGTCCGATCTCTTTGAGATCTTTCTCCATCTCTCTCTCTGATCTCTCTCGAGTTTCTGATCTAGGTTTTTGATTGATCAGAGAAATCCAAGGTAAGAAGAGATGTTAAGATTAAAGGTGATTATGTTGTTCAATTGTCCTGTTGATTCTATAATCAAACAAACCCACCTTGTTTCACAGGGATGGAGAAACAGATATTGTTGAGGACCGAAGGCGTGGAGGCGGAGATTAGAAGCGGCAACTGTTTTTGTTTTCTTCAATTGTAATATGTAATTAGGGATTGTAATTATGATATGTGATCTGTAATTGCGATTTTCTTTTTATAAGAGGGGCAAAATAAAATTTCTAAGGGGGGCAAGATTGAAGTTTTATATACTTTGGTAGATTTTTTTCAAAACCTAAGGGGGTCAATTGACCCCCTTACCCAAGCTGTAGATCCGCCCCTGTATCAACCTATCTAGCATCTGGCTATTAACCTATTTAGCATCTAGCTATTTATACTTAACATATACATATATAACTTTTAGTCTTGTGTATGTTTCGTGTCGAAGTACACTTATTATCGAATATCACTTATATTGCAGTAGGCATAATGAGATGTCAACATTGGACCAAAACGAGAAGAGTGTGGTGTTATCTCTATATGTGTGTTTCGGTTTAGAGCATTTGTTGAGAAACTGATGAGGGAAAAGGATGCTAAATGGAGACGAAAATCCAGAATTAAGTGGTGTTATTAGAAGGTGATTATTTGTTCTTATCAGCAAAACAAACTTTGTATTGATATGTATTAAGAAGCAAAATGATAAGGGGTAGTATAACTAGACAAAAAAACTCATCAAAGAACTATACATCAGCTAATGGTAATCCGATTGGATGGTTAAGACTGTGGTGGTTTAACCCCCATGTCTTGGGTTCTATACCCAGAAGCAAATTTAATGCCATAAATCTACCCCAATTTGTTTCCTATATCCACAAAGTAACTTTAGGTGGGGGTATTCAATTCAGGATTTGAATGGATTCTGAAGAATTTTAAATCTCGTGGATTTTAAAAGGTTTCAAATGATTTTACAAAATTCACTAGATTTTAAATGATTGAATTTTGTAGATTTTATAAAGGTTTGTTATGGATTTCTATGGATTCTTATAAATTCAATGGATTTTTATAAATATGTTATTAGTCATAGGAAACAATGAAAGAACATCACCTACATTGTTATCCATGTTAACATTAAACATCAATTAAACAATTGTTTGTATGTTACGAGAATTTTACTTCAAATTAAAAAAAAAAATCAAATACATTGAAGATGGTCTAAAAGTAATACAAATAACTATTTTACTTCAAATTGTTATCCCCACCACCGCCACCTCTCCTCCCGTCTTCTTCTTCTTCAATCACCACTACCATCACGCTACTACCACCACCTCTTCTTCTTCTTCTTCTTTTCCATCAATCACCACCGCCACCTCTCATCCCACCTCCACCCATTTTCATCTTCTTATTCTCAACTTCCTCCCCCTCACCTCTTCTTCTTATCTGTTCTCCTTTTTTTTTCTTCTTCTCCTCCATTTTTTCTCTCTGTTTTCTTTTTCTTTTTTCTCCTATCTTTTTTTTATTTTTCTTCTTCTTTTTTTTGCCCTCGTGAAGGTTCTGGCAAGTAGGGAACCTCCACTCGCAGGAACCTCCGCAAAAGCGAAGAAGAAAAAAAATGGGAAAAGAAGAAGAAATGAGAAAAAAATAGAAGAATAAGAAAAACAAAGAGAAAAGTAGAAGAAGAAAAAAAATCAGAAGGAAAAAAATAAAAAAATGAAGAGCGGACAAGAAGAAGCGAAAATAAGAGGAAGATAATGAGAAGAAGAAGAATAACAAAAAAGAAGAAGAATAACAAAGGAAAAGAGGAAGTGCGGGTGGTGGTGCAGCCAGCGGTGGTAGGGCATGGTGGTGTGGCCAGAAGTTGTGGGGCGAGGTGGTGCTGCTCCTGTGAAGAGAAAAGATAGAAGAGAATGGAAGGTGGTGGTGTCCTTCAACATATCACAAAAAAATGGGATAGTGACGTTCTTCAGTGGAAATGGTGGTGTTATTTAACAATATCCAATACAAATCCGTTGAAATATGAGGGGGAATACCAAATCCATTAAAATCCACAACTTTAACAAATCCATTAAAATCTACTACTTCTTGAATACCCCATGATTTTGGTGGACTTTTGAAAAACATAAATTGAATACCCCCTGTTCTCTCGTGAGCAGCCTCAACTTCCGTCCCAGCAACGACAACTTGGTTCAGGTATGACATCCCTAGCACGAGATGTTTCTACTCTTTGTTCAAACGCTCTCCTAGCATGTCGCCTTCTGGCTTCGGAGCGCAGTTCGCCAGCCAGTCATTCCATTTACTGATATGCTTCCTGGAGGCATATTAAATGTCGACCTCCTGGTGTTGGGCTTGACTGCTCATCTTTAACACATCCGGGGCGAATAGGCTGATTTGCACAGCCGGATGGAGGTCCTCTGGGACCAAAACTACTCCAACACTGCCCTTCGCCGTCTTCACCGCATAAAAGCCCTCCTCTACCGCTTTCCCCTTGCTCACAACGATCGACTCTCTCTCACGAGCCGATTCGGAAGCAGTTGACAGGGAAGAAGGAAATAAGTTCTCTATTGGACCCGTCGACACCTCAATGTGAGGTCGAGATTGGGACGAAGGACAATACGGGTGACGCATATGAGACTTTTTGCCATAAGGACGACAGTCGGACGAATCTTCCACAAGCCAAGGAGACTTGCGATCCAAGGAGGGGTTGTACTTGAAATCCTTCAACAAAAAAGGACAAGTCTGACCCGCATTGGATAAAGCTGCCATACCCGCATGCAGCAACAGGTTGTTCAACCCCCACCATTTGCAGATACTATTTCTCGAAGTCAGGGAGAGAAATACGGGCCTTTCCCTGAGCATCATGCCCCTCGGACACAACAGCTTCTGCCCCAGTGGGCGAATCAAGAACCTGCGCCACAGTTTTGCGTCCCCCATCTGAAGGGGAAACGCTCACGAGCGGGCTTATCGCAGCACGAGGCTTCTTTTGAGCTCACAAAAGAAGAAAACACCTTGATGATACACCGAAATGTCTTTTCTTCTACACCATACACATGTCACGATGATCTTTAGGAATAACAAGCCCAAGCATCAGTCTAGCAATGATCTGGCCCAAACGGCATCAAGCCCGCGCAGTGCAGTCTGTCAGCCGGACCTAAATTACTACAGCATGCTAAGCCCACATGTCTCACAACCATCCCCAATACTTGTAAAACCTATTAAGGCAAGTATCTCGGGGATCAGCTTCAGACGGGCAAGCCAACAACACTTTGTCTCCAACTAGGAAACAAATACTAGAGTATACGTCGTACGTGAAAACTTCCACCTATGAACAACACTCCGATTGGGAATATCTTTCGCATATCTAGGAGCACAGGTCTAACAGGAAAACTTTTATTCTTATGACGACGCCTAATTAGATAATGATCTCCAGGAAGATATTTTTCCCTAAACTACGCCACTAATGGCCTGGTCGAATCAGGACTCTAGTACTATAAATAAGACACGAGTTTGGTGAACAGAGGTACGGTACAAATTTCCTGTTTACACTTTAAGCCTTCCTCAGAGCCCTGTTTGACTTTAGCATCGGAGTGCCATCGGCTACCACAATGGTGGTTTGTGGCTCACGGACCCCAGGATGGATCTGTTATCATCCCAGATACAACAGATCACTAAAGCAGTGGAGATCCTCACTCAGCAAAACCCTCCACTCGCTGATGGAGATCAGGAGCAACACATACCTCAATATCCAGACAACAACAAAGAGCAGGCGCAGGAGAGTCAAACGCCCACCAGTTCTCACTGGACTAGAGGTGGCACGCGGCCAATGGAGATCTAACTTTCTTGGCAGACAGACCTGCCACATAGAACCCCCTCTGTCGAGGGGCTCATGACTCAGATATGCTATACATCCTTTATGTTCCCCCTTTTGTGGACCACATCATGAACGAAGCTCTGCCAAAAATGTTCAGCCCTCCGAAGCTTGAGTTCTACGATGGGACCAGTAACTCGTTTGATCACTTGTGTCATTATCAACACGTGATGACACTCAAAGAAGGTTCTGAATTGGTGATGTGCAAAACGCTCCCTACCAGCCTGAAGAAGTCAGCGCTGACATGGTTCCATAGCCTCCTGCCAAAGTCAATCGACTCATTCAAGACACTGGCCAAAACATTTCTTACACGCTTTGTTGATAGCCAGTGGACCAGGAAGGGCCCACGCTATATACTCTCCTAAAGCAGAAGCCAAATGAAATGCTAAGGAAATACATCACGCGCTTCAATGACGAACTGACATTCATTAACGGTTGCTGCGACGATACCTCCGTTATGCCTTTTATTGCAGGGCTAAGAGAGGGAAAGTTTTATGTCTTCCTCACCCTGGAACCCCGTATGGATATGGAAGAACTTCTTAAAAGGTCCCAGAGGTACATCACCTTGGAGGAAATGAGAACGGCCAAGAAGAAAACTGAAACAGAAAGGAAACCCTCCGGTTCTAGAGACAAAAAGGAGGGAAAAAGACGATAAGACAAAAATAGAAACAAACGAAAGCGCAACGACAACAGATTGGACTCTAGCTGTGTCAGGCTAGAAAAATCTTCCAACTATGTTGGGTTCAGGACCATAACCCCCATCAACTCTAGCTTGGCAGACGTCCTTTATTCCATGAAGAGTTGGGAAGGTCTAAAATGGCCCCCGAAGCAGCGCGAAGGCCCCTCTAAACACGACAACAACAAGTATTGCTCGTACCACAAAGATGGTGGCCACGACACCAACGATTGTGAGAGTCTAAGGTACGAGATCGAGTATTGGATTCGAAAGGGCAAGCTGAAGGAGTTTATGGGTTTAGAAAAAAACAAGACTGGACCAGGGAAAGGGGAGAGGTGGTCAAAGAAATCGAGAAGGAGGCTCTGGGCATTATATATGTCCTTCACGGAGTCGAACCAGAGGAAAAACAGTCAAACAAGTCCCGAAAGTGGACACTCCTTGAGATGCAGACACGGCCTACCAGCGAGGACCAATGCATGTATTACTTGCGAGCACAAAGTCCAATCCCGACCTTGACTTTCACAAATAAGGACCTCGAAGGCGTCCGCGCACCGCACAATGACGCTCTTATTATTCGGGTCTCTATTGCGAGGTGGAAAGTTAAAAAAGCTCTAGTAGACACGGGAAGCTTCCTCAGTGTTCTATTCTACAACGCATTCCGTAGCATGGACCTCAAGGAAGATAACTTAACACCTTTCGACTACCCACTGATAGGGTTTAGCGGAGAAAAATGTTTCATAATCGGGAAGATAAAGCTAGCAATGGTGGTAGAAGAGCCACAACTAAGGAAGGTTCTGTTCCAGGACTTCATGGTAGTTGATACACCGTCTACGTATAACCTCATCTTGAGGAGGCGCCCTGGCTTCAACAAATGGAAGCAGTGATCTCCACCCTTCATCAGTGCGTGAAGTATACCGCCAACCACTCAAAGGGAACAATTCGCAAGGATCAATCACAACACGGGGTTGCCACTATGCCGCGCTAAAGCAAATAGATTGTTCTTAGATACAGCTGGATACTGCCAAACCAGTTGAGCAGAAACCAGACACAGAAACTGGGGATGAGTCGCTCCTCCCAGATAGGAACAAAGACCCAACAACAATGGCTCAACTTAGCAACAAAGGATAGTCCAACATTACAACATCGGTTCGTCCTCTGTCTGGCCAAACAGGGAAGTCATCGGAAACAGAAGCTCAATCCCACAACTATCAGCGGGTGCGAAAGGACCCTCATGCGCAAGGTTCACTCTTCAGTAACCTCAATGGCGTCGGTGAAACTTGACAATTCGCCGAAGGTACTTACGATGCGGATTTACTTCAGGACCGGATCAACCTCTTTCTGCCAACAGTCAATATATCCAGTTGTTTAGATTTCTTTCGGTAGTCAGTTTAGAGGTTTAATTCTTAGGAACTTATGTGATTTGCACTCATTTGAAAAAAAAAAAAAAGAATTAAGCAACACACTTTATTGATTACTGAAAAGATGTTACAACGTTTGCCCAGACAGTGGGTACAAAAGATTACAAACTACAAGCATTCAAATCCAATGCGATATACAGTAAAGATTCGTTCAAATAGTCCAACTTCAGAAGAGGACTCAGAAGTGACATCAAAGGTACTCAGGGTAGACTATTGTACCCATTAAAAATTCCACTTTGCGATTTGATCAGCAAAAATCAAAAGATTTCAAAGTGGACGACAACTGGTGTTTTAAGTTATGCATCATATATGTGAATAGTTATCCACTTGTGTGAAAAAAAAATAAAAGAGAGTCTAATTGCGTTGAAAAAGAAAGAGATAAGGGTGGAATTCTTAAACCAACCACTGGATTCTAGATTAAAAAAAGGGCTTGCTATCCCAGCAAGCTTAGAAGATGATTTACAGGCAAGAGCAAATGTACGAAAAAAAAAAATGAAAAAGCACACTCAATTCAATACTCCATCGGATCCACCTCGCAAAGATGACTTGAGGTGACACAAAATCAGTGACTTAGCCCCCGTAACACGTTGGTCGAAACTACAGCCAACTCACACACTCGATCCGCCCAATTAGCCAAATTTCTAGAATCCTCAAGCTAGACTCTCGTCGGACTTCACCATGCACCCAAAATCGAGGACAAGTGAATTGTCAAGAATTACAGAGATTGAGACTAATTTCTCTGCTGCCACCCTGCGCTAACACACCCCTTCGTCACACTAGGGAACAAGAACAAATGGATGATTCTGCAGTTACAAACCAGGACACAGTGGGCGTAACATCAGCCATGATCTCCTCATCCTATCAAGATATGAACAACTCATTAATTGGTGCTTTCCCAGCAAAACAATTCAACAATCAATCTCATAATTGCCTCCAAGTTCCTTCTTTGATTCACTCCAGTTCTCCATTAATTGCTTCCCAATTCCCTTTTTTTTTGCTTTCAATCAATTCATCCCAAATTAACCCAACCCCAATATCCCCCATTGCAAGCAATTCATTTTTGGAAAAAAAAAAAAAAAAAAAAAAAATTCCTTTCCCTACCTAAAACGACATCATCATCTATTACCCAAATTGAAAAGAGACCAAATAATGGAGGAAAACCAAAGCAGTTACTAAATCAGTTACATAACTATTCATTCTCTAGCACACAAAAGGAAATAATAAGTTTTGGTCAATCTTCCCTAACACATGTGGGCGTGAATCAATCTCTTCAATCAGCAATGCATGCTCCTCTACTCAAGCGTGATGAAGGAAATAAAAGCTTCAATTTATTTCCTCCTTCAGTAACCGTTTGGAAACCTGATGTGGGAGGTTTCAATGCCTCTCCTCCTTCTCTACAGTCAAATTTTTGCAAATTTCTAACAAAAGAGATGAAGAAGAAGAAGGTTGGGTAGGGTTGAAATCGAGTTCTAAAATAGGTGGTGGGGTTTTACTGAAATACCCCTCACCTTTGGACCCAAGCCCAGTTGAATTAGTTCCTGACTTAAATCCAAGCCCAATAGACACAGAGACTGACTTAATTAACATAAGCCGGTCCTCCAAGCCCAACAATTGCTCACATGACTTGCCCCCTGAGCCCAATGGACATCTCTTCACAGAAAAAATTTGTGGCCCAAAACAGTGAAAAAAACATTATGGACAGCCCATCAGCAAAGAATATTAGTGGCACATTAATATCTAGAAAGAGAAATCTAGATATGACATTTGGATCTTCTCATGTCCCACGGCATAACAGAAAAGATGAGGGCCAAGATTATTTCCTGACATTTCCAAAGGAGGAAGAAACAGAAAACATCAACATTTCAAATTCAAGTCAAAAGAAAGATTGTTTTAAAAATTGCCTAAATTGGTGAGAGATAGCAGTGAGATCAGGCAGAAAAATAACATGAGGTTCCTCAGAAAACATTGTTTACTTGGCCCTCATCTCAGAAAACACTGTTTACCAATGATGCAATTAGTAACAGAAATCCAAACGACACTTCTCGGATGAATAGGAGAAATAGTTCAGATTTGAACTCATATAGATAGGCAAGAAACAAGGAGGTACAGCTAATGATAGCAAGTGGAACTGACAATTAGAAGAATGAGCTAGGCATCAAATCTCATCCATTACTCTCGACTCTGCAAGTGAATTCTGAGGAGCCATCGTTGGGGAATAAAAGCGCTAGGGATTCATCTTCTTCTTTATTCACACTTGATGAGGTATATCTTTACTTACCAAAATTTGCCTCATTTGATACTCGTATGTCCCTTTATATTTTTTCAAACATATATATGTTATCATTATGTCACTTTTTTTTCACACAATGTGTTTTGTCACTTAGTCACAATTATTCTCAATCTCAGTACTCTTATGAGGTTCCAGTGGTGGGAAGTGATTTGTTCTTAGAATTGTAGGGGATTGGGCTCCTCCTCTACAATTCATTCTATAAGGACTCTTATTAAGGAGTATTGTAACACCCTTACTTTTTCAATAACAATAAATAATTTATGTTTCTAAAATTCAATTGAAATTTGTTTTAAAATCTTCTTTTGTTTGACAAGTCGTATTTCTCAAAATCCAGTCAACTTTCTTACCTTCCGAATCTCGGGACGAGATTCCATTTAACGTGTGTATAATGTAACACCCCTGAATTTCATAAAGATAATTTATTTTATTTTAATTAAATAAAATAGGGTTACATTTAATTGAATGTGAGTTTCAAAATTTTAGGGTTTATTTGGTGAGTTAAAGGGCGGGTGCTCTCAGAATTTTAGTGGGGGCAAATAGCCACCCACACTATATAAGGAAAAACCCTTCTTTCTTTCCTCTCTTGTGCAAACCCCCTTTTCTCATTCTCCTATCCCCTGCACGATCTGCTTTTTATTCTTCGGCGATGTCGGCACGCGTCCATGTGTTGCCGCTCGTTTCTCTGCTCCAGCCTTCCTCTTCTCTCTTCCATTCTCTTCCCTGTCCTTCCCGTTTGATTTCAGCATCTGAAAATGCTAGCAGAAAGAGAGCTTGAGGGAGTTCTTCCCTATTGAAGTTTTTGTCGGCGATCCTAGCACCATGAACGGTTTGGGTTTCATTGTGGGAGTTTGAATCGAAGGAGTCAGAGAGAAACAGAGGGGAACAACAACAACAAACACATCTTCAATCAATCACTCTCGATTCTCGATTTGATTCACCACCAGCAAGCAACGTCGGACGCGTATTGTACGGACTGCAAGAAGAGCACCGAGGTGGAGTTCGACCACTCGGCGGACGACACAGTCTGTTCCGAGTACAGACTCGTTCTTGAGGCACACTCGATCGACAAGACATCCGAGTGGAAGACCTTCGCCAACGAGTCTGGAGACTTCTTATCCTCGTCTCTCGGTCGCTGGCAAAATCGTGGATCCACTACCGATCGAACTCTTATCACGGCCTTCAAGAACATTGCCATCATGTCTGATAGGTCTCTTTACATCTTATGCCAATTTCCATAATCTTTGTTTGAGCTTTGCGGCCTTTATTAGGTTTAAGACCTGGCAAGCAATTAGGTAGAAATAGTAACGTTATTGTAGACTAACAAATTGAAACTAGAAGAACAAGAGGATAGTGGAGTGGGCTAAACAGGCTTCTGCTAGGATGGATGAATTTGTGATTCATGATGTTGTGTCCAGTGATGATGAAAAGTTCAGATAAGTTCGATTCGATCGGGTTTGGTGCTGGTGGTACTCTATTAGAAATGGAGGATTGTGTGGTGATCCGATGGCGATGGAGAGGTGTTGGCGGCTTTGTTGAATGGTGTGGACGCCATAAGATTTAAAATCAGTGAGTTTCTTTATTTCCTTCTCTCTTACTGTGAGTTTTTCTTTTTTTACATTTTCTGATTTCATTATTGCTTGATTGATTCAGTTTTTGTTGTGTGGATTTTAATACCTGGGGTGGTTTGAATTCTTTCATGAGTTTATCAGTTGTTTAGTTCAAATCTTGAGTTTATTTTTCTATTGCATGGGCCTTATGTTTGTTGAGGGATTATTATGAATAATATGGACTTGGGAGGCCACATGCCGTGGTGATGGATGGAGAGACTGAATCTGTGAGTTTTCTTCATTTCTTTTTCTTTTACTGTGAGTTCTTCCTTCTTCTTGTTCTTTTTGAATTTTGGGTGTTTGCGTATTTGCAAATATAATGATGTTGGGATGATTTGGGTTTATGGGGTTTGTTGGATTGTTTGATTTGTTGATTGGGTGGCTGGTTCATGTTGTTCTTGAAAATAGAATATCCCCAATTTACAAAAATAGAATGGGTTTTGTCTGTGAGAATGGGTTTGCTTTCTTTGTTCATTTTGTTCATGTTTTTGCAAGGTTTGTGTTTGAATTCTGTGATGGGTGATTATAGGATTTTAACAATCAAAGAGAGAGATAGATATGAAACTAATAAGAGTGATCGACTTGTATCAATTGTGAAGAAAACACTTTTGGGCATTCAAAGATTTGTGAGAAAGTATAAGGCAGACACAGATTTTGTGACGATCCAATAGCAAGGAGGAAAATGGAATAAATGAAATCAGTACATTTTAGGAAATTTAGGAACTACATGCTTAGGTTACCAATATAGAGTGCCTCGATGTAACTTGAGGAAACTGAAAGTGCAGTAGAAGACCTTTTGTTGTGGGAAAGTCTTGGAGAGCCTCCAGTTGTCTTGAGCTCCAATCTTTTTGTTTGGGATTTCTTTGGTTTTCCATATGGAAAAAGTGATCCTATTGTTAAACAAGGACTAGGTGAAAACATGTTTCCCATTTGCTAAAACTGTCCTAGTTCTGCAGTCTGCTTCCCATTTGCTTGTTTCTTCAGGTCCAGTTACTGCTTTGGCTTGGTTATATTCTAATTCAGACATAAGTGTGTGGTATTGGAGTTGGTTTGCAAGTATAAGCTAATACCACTTTTTGTTGATTAGGAAATTATGTTGCTTTGGCCTTGTTTTGCTTTGTTATATATTAATTAAGACATAAGTCTGTGGTAGGTAAGTCTGTGGTAGGTTGATTGTATACATGTATAGATCAGTAATTGAAGGTATGAAGTGGAGGGATTTGTATACATGTATAGATCAATAATATTTTAAGTTAATGTTGAGGCATTTAGTGATATGTAGTGGCTTTGTTGGATTCAACATCTGAGATACTTTCTGTCAAACTAGGATGTATGTGTTATCCCTAAAATTCCATTCATATGGTGAGTACTATGTGAAGTAGTGTTTGATTGTGCACTATGGTTTATTTTGTTTTGATTATATTGATGTAGGACCATTTAAGATTAATGGTGTTCATCTGTATGTATGTATCTTGAAATGGTTATGTTCTCCTAAAGGAAGGGGGTGAATTTCACTGTTAATGACAAGATGTCACTTGATCACCGTGTTATTATAAAGCATGATTTATGAATATGCTATGTTTTCTCCAAAAATGTGGGTGGATACGATTGTGAATCGACTTATGTATGACAAAATGTCATTGTGGAGAAATTCTAAATTATCAAAAATAAATGATATTGGTAAACCTTGATTTTTGAAAATATAAACCACTTGGGCTTGTATCACTTAGAACTACCACATCTCTTTTGTTTATTATTTCCCATCTCTTACTAGAGAAACTAAATGACCAGTGGGTCGTCTTGCGGAGTTGGGGCACCCATTTCTTACTAGAGAAACTAAAATAACCTTCGGGTTAGTCTTGCGAAAATGAGGTGAATTGTTATGCCTAAAATAGGCTTTGATATTTATCCGTAAAAAATGTGACGTGAGTTTGTGCGCATTGATAGCCCAAGGGTGACTTTTGGTACTCATATAGTTAGGGGTATCCGCGATGCATGCCTGTATGTGATGTCCCCACTTAGGCATGGATGACGGAGTAGTCCTCCTTTATATGAGAGAGGCATACGGGCATGTATGTTCGGCACGGAGGTGGTGCGAATGTGGTATCGTCTAAGTGATCATTCCGTTAAAAAGATGAATCAAATTCAAATAAAAACGAATAAATTACGTTTATATTGTTTCTAATCCTTTTCATGCAGGATGGCAAGTCCACTAATATTTCTGCAGGTCAAACTTGCCATAATCGACTCCTATAAGGCAAGTATAAGTAAATGCATTTTTTTTTACTTAATTGGGATGATGATATGATGGCCTCGATGAGGAACTAAATTCTTGGAACTGTGTTTTCTTGCATCACACCTTTGCCTCGTTGAGGAACTACCTGTTGGTGTGTTTGTGTATTGTTTGTATTTAGCTTGATGTTTATCACGTGCGATTTTATTGATTTTGGGATGAAGATTTCTCACACCAGCTTTATTGCTGACCCAAGTGAGCTTTTGCTTCTTGGGTACATTCCTTTGGGAATGTAGCCGATTAGCTTTTCAGGTTTAGAGACCTTTGAGCAGCGTTACGGGAGTTCCGCTAGTGAGGATAGCGACGTCAGTTTTTCCTGGTTAGAGTTTTGTTAAAAAATTTAGTTTGTTCCTATTTTCTGAACTATATTTTGTCATTGCTGCTAAATGTTTCTGTCGTTATTGAATTTAACGTCCCGAGTTTTGGGGAAACGGATAATCCTACGTGGATTTTAGGATTTCGTTTTCTTCGAAAATCGGGGCGTGACAAGTATAATCCTGATGTGATTTTCTTAATAGAAACCAAAGCATCAAAACATCGTGTTAACTTTGTAAAAAAAAAAAAACAGTATTAATTTTGCTCATAGTCATGTAGTTGAATCAGTGGGCAACTCTAAAAGCCTTACTTTGGAGAAAAGATGTTAACATTAGCATTACTGTTTCATCTCATGATTTCATTCATGCTTCTTTTATAGACTAACATGCTTCTATACCCTGGTCTGTGTCTTTTGTGTACTGCAGTCTTAACCCTAGGCTGCAAAATGGATTTTGGGATTTTCTGCAATGCTTGGGCTCTTATATCTTGTCTCCCTGGCTAATCTTAGGGGATTTTAACGCCGTGTTCTATTCTAATGAGAAGCTAGGAGGCATGAATATAAACAAAAAACAATCCTCCAATCTTTAGAATTTCATTGATACCTTTGGCCTCATTGATCTTCCTTCCAACGGTGTAAAATTCACTTGGACCAATAAGAGAGTAGGAAAATATCATGTTAGGGAGAGAATTGATAAGGTTCTGTCTTGCATTGATTGGAATAAGTTGTTTTCAACTGCAAACCAATCTTCTGTTTGCTCATTATTCTAACCATGGAGCCATCATTCTTGATCTTTACAATAAGCAAAACAAGGGTAATATGCCTTTTAGATTTCTTGAGATGTGGTCTAGAGACCCAACGTGTCAAAACCTTGTTGAAGACACGTGGACAAATATCTCATAATCATCTCCTCAATTTACTCAACCCCAACTTACCCCCCCCCCCCCCCCCCTCCCCATTTGGGCTCCTCAATAAACTCCATAAGCTCAAACACAATATTTCTTTATGAAAAAGAAACATTTTGATAATATTTTCCATCTCATAAAGGGTGTAAAAAATCAGATTGACCATTTACTCACTCTTCCTATCACAGAACATAATACCCTCAAGATGGTTAATCTCAATAATTTCCTTAAGGAACTTCTGATCCGGGAGGAATCTTATTGGAAACAACATTTTAGAAACAATTTTGTTTCTCTTGGGGATAAAAATAACAAGTTTTTGCATATCTCCACCATTCTGAAGGGTAAGAAGAATTTCATTTCTAAACTAAAGAACACAAAAGGTTAGTGGATTTCTGATAGAGAAGGTGTTATAAACCTTATCAAAGAATATTTTCAAGACATTTCACCTCTTTTAAACCAAACTCTAACCCGAAAATTCTTCGACTTTTCCAACCGTGCATTAATAGTGAGGAATATAGTGTGCTCACTTCTATACCAGGGGAGGAGGAGATTTGGAATACACTCAAGTCCTTTGGGAATCTTAAAGCCCCGGCCCGGATGGTTTTCAAGCAGGGTTTTTCAAGAAGTACTGAAATATAGTAAAAGAGGATGTCATCAATCTGTCCAATATTTTTTATTAATAAACATGTCCCCCAGCTTGGAATTTCACTTACATTGCCCTTATCCCCAAATGCCCCAATCCAACTCAAGTTTCACAATTCAGACTCATCAGCCTCTGCAACGTTTGTTACAAAATCTTCTAAAAAATCTTAGCTAACCGTCTTAAAGTCATTCTCCCTAATTTCACATCTCCTTTTCAAAGGGCCTTCATACCAGGGCGGTTGATTGGGGATAATACAGGGGCGGTTTAGAAAGTGATGCATCAATTTAAAAATATAGAAGATGGAAAAAGGAGTGGATCAACATCAAAATGAATATGCTAAGGCTTATGATAGGGTTGAATGGTGCTTTCTTCTGGAAGTTTGTTCTTCTTTAGGTTTCCCTAGTGATTGGTGCAGACTACTCCACTGTCGTCTCTCCTCAGTGGCTTATAAATTTATAATGTTCTCATCAATAGAAAACCTGATGCTTTTATCAAACCAAATAGAGACATTAGACAAGGGGACCCCCTCTCCCCCTTTTTATTCATTATTCTTGCTGAGACACTATCCAGAATGTTGATGAAAGCCCAAGCCAATGGGGACATCAATGGTTTTAAAGCTAGAAGGTCCTCCCTAGGTATTAATCACCTTATGTTTGCAGATGACCTCATCCTTTTCTGCAAAGTTTCTCTTGATCAATACCACTGAGTGAAGAAAATCCTCAAGGATTATTGTGACTTATCTGACCAATTGATTGATTTTGACAAATCATATGTTCTTTTTACCCCAAATGTCTACCATAGACACAAGCGCATGATTATTAGGGTGTTGGGTATGAGACCTGTAAACCAAAAAGAAAATACTTGGGTCCCCCCCTTAATATTTCAAGAAACAAAACTCAAGATTTTAATTACTTGGTTGATAGGGTCAAAAAGTATCTTGCTGGTTGGAAATGTAAACTGTTGTCTTAGGCTGGTAGAATGACCCTCATTAAACCAGTGTTTTCTTCTATTCTCATATATCCTATGCAATCCTTCATGCTCCCAACTTATATCCTCAAGAAGTTGGACTCTTTAAATAGGACGTTTTGGTGGAGGGGAACTAAAAACAGTAAAGCCCTTTTTCTAGCTAAGTGGGAGTTGGTGTCTGCACCAAAAAAATATGGGTGGGGTAAATATTCAGTGGTCTAAACCTAAAAATCTTGCGCTATTGTCCACGATGGTTTCATGACCCGATCCACATGATACAATATTGTCCGCTCTGGGCCCAACCTAACTACCCGCATGGTTTTAAAACATGTTGTGTCATGTGGATCCAAACTCGTATATATATAACACATATCCTTCCCTCACTCAGGCGATGTGAGACTATAACCCCCTAGAGCCCGCCCACATAGGGTGGTACAATCCACCCCCTTAGGGCCCAACCTAACTACCCGCACGACTTTAAAACGCGTCGTGTCATGTGGATCCAAACCCGTACATATATAACATATATCCTTCCCTTACCCAGGCGTTGTGAGACTATAACCCTCTAGTAGCCTGCCAACCTCTAAGCTCGCCCACACATGGTAGTCAACCAGCCTCTGAGCCCGCCCACACATGGTGCCCATCAACCTCAGAGCCCGCCTACATAGGGTGTTACAATGGTGGTCAGAATTTTAGAGCGACCAGATGACTGTAGCCTTTTGCAAGCCTCTTTCACCAATACAGACTCTTCATTCCTTTGGAAGAGTTTGGGGAAAACTCTCAATACTCTTAAAAAAAGGTTTATTGTGGACGGTAGCAAATGGGGAGTCCTTCAATATGTGGGATGATCTGTATCTAACCGATTTTGTTCCTTTGAGAGACTATGTGCATCCGAACACCCTCTCTTTGTTTGATTAAGTGAAAAACCTTATTATTTTGGAAGAAGGGGGACAAAAGGAGTGGGATCAGCCAACTATTGAAATGTTTTTCCCCAACAGGTAGCTATGGCTATTCTGGACACTCCCATTAGACATTCAGATGAGGTAGATGTGTTTATATGGAAACATGAAACCAAAGGAGTATTCACTGTGAAATCGTCCTATACACAAGTGGGTATGAAAGGGAACAAGGCATGATTGGAGTAGCTGCAGTCCTAGATCATATTTGGCAGGCTAGAAATAGTCTTGTCTTTGAACAAAAAAAATTGAGAGTACATATAATAGCAAGACTAGCAGATAGTTCAATTAAGTTCTGGCAGGATTCAAACAATATGGAACAACAACAATCAAATCCCAATGATGTTAGAATTGACACACCACAAGCAAATAATCTACCAATTTCAACGGTTTTTGAGCATGCAAAGACACTAGTAGGTCATGAATGTATAATGCTGGTCACTGATGTTGTTTTCCACCGGAATAGGTGTGATGAATGTTTTGCCTTCTATGTTGATGCAGACGGTAAGATAATAGGGATCAATAAAGGATGGTGCAAGAAAGGCATGACAACAAGCTTTGAAGCTGAATTGGAAGGGGTCAGACTAGCAAGTGAATGGCGAAAGGGTACAAGAAAGTTGTAGTGGTAACTGATAGCAAAGACATTGCGGAAGTGATCAATGGCAGAAGCGAGCATTTATCATGGCAATAGAAAGTTACTTGGCAACATTGGCTGGAACACAAACTAGCATATTTTGAATATTTCAAAGTTATTCACATTAGAATAAACATGAACCTAACAGCTCATTGACTGGCTGCATCAGTCTATGCTAATAGTAGTAGTCATAATGATGTTTTAGAGATGGGATGTACTTTGAACTTGAATGGTTTTTCTTTTTAATGCAATTTCAATTTTTTTGATAAAAAAAAAAACAAATTGATAGTTAATACATGATATATCAAATGAATAATATTAAGTTTGGAAATTAAATATATATGAAAAAGGTCAACTTATTGATGCAAGTTCTGCCAATAGAGTAAAAACAATGTAATTTGAATATCCAACCTAGATACATGAGATTGTAAATATTATCATATCAAAAAAGAATCTATATTATAATTTAGAGTGATATTTTACTATTCATTGCTAGCTGGGACAAACTCAAATCATAAGGATTGGAGATAAAAGATGGCCAAGATTGAAGGTTGAGAAATGTGTTGAGGGTTGAGATTCATTTCCTGTGACGATATTTTTGTAAATATAAAACATGTAGAAGGACAAATAAAATGAAAAAAGAAGAAGTGAAATAAGGTGGTGGAATGTACATGTGGCGGAGAGAGAAAATATTGTGTTTTTTTAATGAAAAATATCATAACTATCGACGTAATTGTTGGATTTTAGTAAGCTACTAAGCTTGGTATCGTTGAAATGCAATTTTGAAGATTTTTTCAACAAAACCAATGTTCGATACAAACACTTAAAGTTTCACAATATGTACTTCATTATTAAAACATGTAATTATTTCTAATATTTTCATGTCTAAGTATAATTTTTTTCGAAGAAACGGACAAGCATTTTAATGAACATTCAAACAAAAACTCAGAATATTCAATCGATTATAATTTTAACCGTGTTAGACTTAAAAAAAATATTTTAGTTTACATTCTAAAATATAATTTTTGTTTTTTATGGAACTGATTGAGGAAAATGGTAGGATGGTGGTGAGGGAGTCTAGTACATGATAATTAGCAACAAACAAAGTGTATATGGAGTGCCAATAGCATAGCACGGGTAATATGCTAGTGATCTTACAAGTGAAAGCCAAGTATAGTGAAATAATCTAAAGATGTATCTTTTTCTATTAAGAACTAAGGTGCATTGTTGCAACTTTTAAGTTACCCTTGGTTAATGGAAACAAAACAAACAAAACCAAAAACTACATAATCAATACACATTTCAAATGCCTAAATCGATTCCATCAAGAACGTTCTAATCGAAAAATGAAAAAGGATAAGCAAGATCTCTACTATCCTCTTTGAGAAGAAAATATTCTCAGTTTTCTTTGTTAATGCTCTTGATAATGTGAGCAGTCTTTATGCAAGGACGCCTAATAACAAAATTGGATAAATAGGGAGATTGAGAAGATAAAACCATGAATTGTAAAATACAGTGAGGGAGATAGTCAAACCTCTGAAATGGCTAAGAAACATCGAGGGAGTATTAGCATAAACCTTAGACCACAAACCTGTATCGAAAAATTTATCTCCCATACTTGACCCAAACATTGCTCGCCCATAGCTCTCTAAGATTCACTTATCAATCAGTTTTTTTCTTAAACTTCTTATTCCTGAGCGAAAAAAAGTAAGGAACATTGACGGTTTACTTCTCATCAACAATCACAATTAAGATAAATGATCGATTTTGCCCGAGATTTAAGAAATTATTATCCCAAATTCATATTTATCTCATCCTTCCATCATCATCATCATCGTCATTTTTTAAAATTTCACTATTGTATTTATAACTCTTCATATTAGGTTAGAACAATACATATAAATATGGTAAGATGATAGTTAGAGTCTTCATCAAAATCCAAAGTTAATCACAAGAGCTCCGAACCTTACAGTTATTGCACATAACAAGTTAGTTTGATTAAAATCAACTTCGCCAAAACTTAAACATTGGAAAACTGTGAAAGCAAGTATACAATGGAGGCAAAATAACAAATTTCAAATATAATATACTTTAGTGCATGTTATTGTCCTACCATCAATATAAGTAGCTCAGTATTATAGAAATTTCACCTAGATTTGTCAACATTGTAGTATAAGATGATATTTAGAAGATCCACTAAATTACTCTATGTTATTCAAATGTGTTTGAAATATATGTGAATGGAGTTTTTTTTTTTTTTAAAGTCTTGGCATGCTATTCTAGAAAAAAAAAATTTAGTTATAAAATGGTAAGGAACATGCAAATTTTATTTAAGATAAATATGTTGTTGCTTTTTATTGTTCAAAATTGACAGTTCTATACTTTTTCCATTGCTATAAAATTTAGTCTCTAGGTAAATCTCTTTATCCAAAACTTTTCATTTTTAATTTTACATTGAGAGGTTATCCTGAATTCAAACCTGGTTCATTCTGTTGGTTCGCTAAGATACGAGGGACGACAACAATGATGTAGTCGACAAAGTTTAAACGATATCGATAATGATTAAACCGAGGCTTTCGCCATATCAAAATTTTCATTCATGCATTCACCAAATTTGAGGGAGGTGGTAATTGTTAATATTATTTTATTTCTAAAATAACAATAAAACTTTTGATGTGGCTAACACTATAATTAACACAATTTTTCGTTTGACCAAGAGTCAAAACGATATTTTTTCCAAATTTTGTTTCCAAGTTCAAAAATTTATTAAACTCGTATATGAAAATGTTTAAGGAAAAAAAATATATTGATGCGTATAGCGCGAACACAACCGCTAGTAAAATTATTGGTAATGGAGTTGATGTTCATTTTCCCCACAAACCTTCTTAAGAAAGGAAAATGTCTTCTACAACACTTTCAAGGACATGCTCAAAGCAAATTAGGTGTATATTTCAAGAAAAAATATAAGTGTTTTTAATGCAAAAAAATTAAAGCTTTAAGAGACAAATGTTGACCATTGGACATTTGTTCAAGGAAAAAAAGTAAAAAATATTTTTTTTATAAAAAGAGTTGGAAGAAATAAGCGCAAGAAGTGTAACAACATTTCAACTATATTCGCGCATAAAATTGAAAGAAGGGGTGAAACAAAGAAAGTGTAGAGCATGTTATCTATAAATTATTATGGATAAACCCTTTTACATGTAGTTTTTATTTTATAATATATTGACAATATTTAAAAAGAAAATGTAGAGATGGTCGCGTTTAAGCTCCAGTCATATATGATAAAGTGGGATGAAGCAATGAGACATTACGCAAGTTGTTCATCTTAATAGGGGAAAACCCCTTGAAGTGTTTTTTTTCTTTTAGATAAAATCATAATGGTAGTCAATATTTTTTGCTTTCTTTTTCACAATCATCTTGTCCTAAAAAGAAGTAGTGAGAGCTTTTGTCACAATGCCTTTTGGTTTAGCAATTCATTTATCTTTTGTATATTGAGACACCATTTGAGAATCCAACAATTCTAGTCAACTCTGTATGTTAGTTTTTTTTTAGCATTTTTTAGGTTATTTTTTACACTTCTACTCATTCTTTAGATAATGTTTGTGGTTGTGTTTTAAAGAAAATGGGTAAAAAATATAAAAACATAAAAAAAATTACCAAACAAGGCTGACTAGACTTACTCTTTTAGAGTCATATATGCATGCCCTATCATTATATTTTTATGTACAATTCTAGGCAGCCTGGGTTTGCAGTCGGGTGGGGGGGGGGGCGAAATTATTCTTTTGCCCCTCTTTTATTGTTGTTATATTTAAAAAGTAATTAAAAAAATAGGGACAAAAGTGTAAAAATGCCACTCAAGCTGCAAACTCAGGCAGCAGACTCAGGCTCTACACTCTATTTTTATATTTATGTGTTATGGAATATATCTTTTAATTTTTATTATATATTTATTTAGAGCTCGTCTAGAGAGTCAGGCCCGCGCCAGGGCAAGTCCCATGCCATCCATCATCTTCAAACGCGCATCTCTAGGATGATGGACGGTATGGCTCTTAAGAATTTCTGATTGGTGATTTATCAGACAGGTTCGGATACTCTCATTGTTATTTATTTTTTGTTTACTATCAATAGAAGCTCCTCTCTCCTCTCTCTCTCTCTCTTGCACAGAGAGGTTCACCACCCGTACACACCATCTCCCTCCTCTGAATTCTCTGTTTCGAAACTCTTGTCTGTAGATCCTTCTTGGGTTTTGCGACCTTCTAGGGTTTCTTCAATTCCTATTCTCGCCACCCTTTCATTTCATGCTGTCTTCACCATCTCTGTTGTAGAAACAAAAAAACAGAGGGAGAGAGAGCTAATGGGGGTCTCGTTTAAGGTCTCAAGGACCGGTAAAAGGTTTCAGCCGAAACTTGTTCAATCCGATAGCCTTGTAGAGAATTCAAAGGAGAATTCCAGCTCTCTGAATCTTGGTGGAATTGAATCTGCTTCCGTTACGAATCGGAAAGTCGAGGTATTAGCTTTTGTCTTTGAAATTATGTACAATTCATGATCTTTGATTAGGAAAGTTTTGATTTTTATGGTGGTTTTAGTTGAATGGTGAATTGGGGTGGTAAGAATTGAAGTAGAATGTAATGGTTATTCAATAGATTCTGATTTAGAAATCCACAAATTTAATCTACGATTTGCAAATTTTTGTGAAAGTTGAAGGGAAGGCATAGAAGTTGTAGCTCATACGGGAGGTTTGGAGAGTATATGGTAATTTATTGTCTGGGGTAGATTATTAGAGCCTCTTCTTGTGATGGAGTGATTCACTAGTTCAAAAGATTGGTTTTTGCAAAGAGATCGGCATGTGCTCCAAATTTCTTGATCAGGTAGGTAGGAGGCATGTGTCTATGCTATATGGCAGGCCAGGAATCTTATGTTCTTAATAAAAAAATTTGATTTTGATTTGCCCATGCGAAACTAGGGAAGCTTAGGAAGTTTTGAGTTGAAGTTGATTTGTTATATAGTTAGTATTACTTTTGGAAACGTGGAAGCTTTTTACTTTGTGATTGATTGTTCTTATTTTGTTGTAAAGGTCTACCTTGTTTGAGGAGAGGGGGGAGGTGGGCTGGGATATGTGGCACTGTCTATAAGAGTTCCCTTAACAAGATTCAACTTTGGGGCTTTCTAAACCTAAACTTTTCAAAAAAAGAAAAAAGAAAAATCAAGATAAATAAATAATGATCCATCTAAAAGAGGTCGTTTAGTTAAACATTAAATAGATGAGTCGTTGGATTTACCTTATTCGAGTTCATTGCTTGCAAGTCTTTTGTTATCCAAGTATATATTAATGAAATGATAATTTTGATACTCAATTCAAACAATAAAACTGAGGTCGTGAGTTCACCTATAAGTCCATAATTGGACAATACATCAATGCATTAGTAGTTCATAACAAATCCATAACATGCATATTAAGTCTACCATTCAATCTTAAATATATCAACCTTCAGGACAGTCAATTGTTCATAACAAAAAATGAAGTCTATTTCTGATTCTCTAGTCCTCCTTTCTTTAGAAGCCCATAGACTTTTCATGACAGGAATGCGAATAAGTTGGTGTTTAAAAGGGGTTGGCTTTTACCTGGTGGATGATCTCATAGGGTTGAGGTTTAAGCCTTGATTCCCTTGACCTTTGCCTGACAGATTGCATCGTTTTTTAAACACTGACAGGAGAGCAATGATTCATCATAATTGAGAATGACAGAGGCATGGCATCATTGTCTATCTAAGGTGGAAATCCCTATGATTTGGGATGTAGCCAAGATGTTCCAACGCAAATAATCATTGATATTATGATTTTCCTGTACCACGTGTTTCTTCTAATATTCTTGTTATATAGAGATGAATAGTCATAGAAAATGGATGCTTTTTGGATGATTTCTTGTTCTTTTACGTTGATAATTTCGGTTCCTTTGGGTTCTAACGGCTCCCATGAAAAATGGTATTTTCTTTGCTTTTCCAATTTAATTTTCTGCAGGACATGAATGTTTGACATGATATTTGATTTTACAATGGCATGCTTGGCAACTTTCTAAGTTGAAAGTTCACTAACGGTGTGATCATAATTGCATTCAGTCTTTAAACAATTACAATTACTAGATTCTATGTTATTTATGAGGTTGCAAGGGTGTGAGGTGCCGAAGAGGCCTGTGAAGGCACCCTGCACATAATATTATCTAGTTTTTATTTTTCATATTAATTATAAGGGCATTGGCAGTTTAGGGGCAAAAAATAGTTTTTACTAACTTTCACTTCATTTTTATTTTTTTTGAATTAAGGACACTAATAGAATAAAAAAGTTGTTTTTTTTTTTAAATTTGTTTGAGTTGAAATTTTCAGGGAAGTATGGACTAACAATAGAAACAACGTGCTAAATTTTATGCCAATTTTGATATCATTCCTCGAGATATATGTTTAGATCCACTCTATTAAATATCTTGACAAACGGTCTTTAACTATCTTTGTGGGTATTTAAGGACCTTCCTTTTGGTGTTTTGGACAATGGGCATTGGCCAGCTCCAGCCAGCTTGTGTCGCGCTCAAGGTGATGGTTATGATAGAGATCCACTTTTTCACATTTTAACGGGTACCTCGAGGAACACTTGCCGAAATGAGCGGAAACTTTTAAACATCGTTGGTGATGTAGTTGAATCCTGTTCTCCTTTATATTGACCTTGACCTGCGCAGGGAACACACGTGAGCCAAAGACCACCGTTGTGGTGGCCCTCCGATGCTAAAGTCAAATAAGGCTTGAGAAATGCTTAAAGCTGTAAATTGGGTTTTGTAGCGTACCTTTATTCCTCAACCTTGCGGGCTATTTATCATGCGAGAGTCCTTGTTCGGCTAGGCCTTTGGTGGCGTAATTTAGGGAAATATATCTTGCTGGAGATCCTTTCTTTGTTGGGAGTTGTCCATATAAGAAAATTTTCCTACACGACTTGTGCTCCTAGATATACGGGAGAGGTTTCCCTTTTGGAGTGTTGTCCATGCAAGGGAGTTTCCATGCACGATTTGTATTTTGTTATTTGTTTCCTAGTCGAAACCAATGTACTGCTGGCATGTCTGTCTTAGGTCGATCCCCTAGATACTTTCCTGATTAGGCCTTATGGGTATTGAACTTGACCATGTGATGTGTGGGCTTAGTGTTGTCTGAGCTTTGCCAGATTGGGTGGGCAATCGTGCTCGCTTAGATTTGGTGACGAGATTATCATGACATGTGTACGACGCATATTCAAGGACGGTTTGGTGTATCATCAACTACTCCCCTCGAGTTGGTGGGCCAGCTCGTCGGTCTACATGGAGGACTTGAACGATCATGATGGTTGAGTCTGAATTGTCTCATTGAACGGTGAGCTTCATTAATTAGGCGTGCATCTGCTCGAAAAAGAAAAAAATGTGGGAATTATGTTTTCTATACAGATCCCCTTCCCTACAGAGTTTATTTCCTTTACTCTTTTGATTCTCAGAGACTTTACTTTGTCGTTTCGCTTTCCGCGCTTTTGACTTTGCTCAACTTTCATAATCAAAAGTTTGTACGTTCTTCTATGGCGGATCAGAATCAACTTTCTGATGAATTGTTCGCTAAATGGTGTAAGTTCTTCGAGGAGATGTCAATATCTGAGTCGAATCTAGAGAGCCTTCACGAGACATATGGGATCCCTGATGATCTGGTGCTCTTCACATTAGGTGCAGGTAAGACGCCATTGTCTCATCCAGCACTGAGGTATGCTTCAATCGGGCGTCCGTTTTCCTATTATCAAAGAGATTTGGAGCTTCTTGGCATACCTCAGCATTCCGCCCGCTCAGCTGGTGCGAAATCTATAAATAAATAAATTTATTTATTTGACATTAGAAAATCTATGAATAAATGGTATTTATTTGACATTATCTTATTTTACTAAGTGTGATTCTACTTCTGATTAGGATAAGATATAATATAATTAGGAAGTCAATCAATTTTTTTCTTGGATATGTGAAATCCTGAAAGCACCGTGCTTTCTGATGGTGGACTAAACGGAGAAGCCAAATGGCGTCACAACGAATAGTTTGTGGGATTTAAGGCCATGGTCTAGTCCAATTCAATGTTGCAATGATACAACTCATCTTCTTAATCACCAAACCTATTGAACTCGTCAATGTAGCACCCTTAGGTTTTTTAGTGAAACAAATTACGATAACACTGGAAAGTAAGGGGTTTTAAGGAAGAGACATGACACATGAGAATTAAGGAAGAGTTGGATAGGTTCATGGTGACCACATAAATGTGTTGGTGGTAATGCACTATTTTGAGTGGATACGGGCATGATAACACGACAAATCTCAAAAAACTAGGACACAAGTACGGGGTGGAAACGGCTTTAAGATATATTATATTTTTATTTTAGAATTTGTCATAGGCATGCTAACAACATGACACTTACCCCATCCAAGGTCGTATCCGATAAGGTGTCCGATATGCCCATGGCGACTTAAATGGAATGTTGGTTTAGCAATTTTTAGAGATTGCAATTGATTTGTTCCAAATCACAATCTTACTT